>CM060259.1:30443726-31043726 GCA_030684275.1 Acipenser oxyrinchus oxyrinchus
TAAACTGGTGCCATAGTTATTGTCGTATATATATATATATATATATATATATATATATATATATATATATATATATATATATATATATATATATAAACCTGTCACACAAGTTGTTCCTATTAACTTTTAGCATGTATGACCCCCCCAAACAAAACGTACCCATCGCTTTATAAAATCATAATCGTGACTATTTGCCTGTTATATGTTGAGATAAACCAGGTAAGATGAGGTAAGGAAGCCCTTTCTAGCAAGGCCACATGAATTACTTTGTAAAATATGAAGTGATGGGTTATTTTCATAAGTTCTGCACAAATGCAGGGCCTATAACCTCTTTATTTAATTATTTAATTTTAGAAATGGTATTGTTTGTTATCACATACGAATGCTGCACGAACTTTATATGTATATCAATAGACTTCATTCGGACTTAACCATGTTTTCCTTTTCCGACAGTTTTGGTTTAGTGCAATTTTAACGACTGGCGATTTTAACGTTGATCGACCTTGCCTGGAGGGGAGCCAAATGGATAAATTCTCTTTGTTATCCTGTATTGAAATCCTCTGCTGGGTCGGTGGCTCACGTTGTTCGGATCGGGTGCAAAGAAAGCGTTAACTATTATCTGCTTCCAGCCTGACCATCTGCTGTTGTAGGAAATTCAAAACCCTGGAGATCTACTTATATCCACATCGTAAACGAGAAAAGATGTTTTAATTAAGGGAAATCAGGTTAACTTAGCTCTAATTTACAAGCCGTCTGCTTAATGAATTGTCTATGCCACTCTCTTTGTGGAGAGTATATCTGAGGATTTTTTTCCTGAGCAGTTCAGACACTAATTAACTAACCAATAATTTCAGTTGCAACCCCAATTTAGTCTAAAAGTTATCTTTTTTTTTTTTTTACCTAAAGCCAACCCGGACGTTGCTTAAACACATTTCCAATTAAATTTGATTGATTCAATGAAGGTGGGTTTTATTTTTCACTTATCTTTACCTCCATCCATACAGGTATTGTAAAATAACATACAGTTATGTTAAATACACATTATTCCTAATATTATTCCGAGGTTGGTCTCTGTTTGTACTGTATAGTAACTATAGCCTATTAGTCGAGACTGAATCGGGAACAATAGACACCAGAAAAGCATTGTGATTAAATAATGTGTGCGTAATTATGTTCTCTAGTTTGTTTACATAAAAACAAAAGGTTATACATATATTAAGACAAAATAAAACATTGTCTCGGTTATGACAAAAAGGGAATAAACACACAAACAAAAATGGTCAAATCTCAGAAGATAATTACTTATCAATTAAAACATGTTATCATGTTTATAAAATCCGTGGCTAATTAGTCATTAAATGTACTCAATTTGCGCCTTAATTAAACTAAGCAAGTGTGGGTGTTGGAATTATAAGGGCTGGCGCGCCGACTAGTGGGGACTTTTTTAACAATCCTCGGTTCCCTTTATTAAAAACCATTAATGTTGATTTTCTGTTTGCTTGATTCATACAAAACAAAGAACATGAGTTCGTGTTTTCCAAACACCAATGCAAAATGTCGAAGCTAAGAACTAATGTTATTTTTGTATTAAGTTATTTATTATGTTTGCAATGTCAACAGCATCTTGTTTATACACACAATAGAGATAATATAATAATAATAATAATAATAATAATAATAATAATAATAATAAAAGAAACAAAATCAGTTAATGCACGAAGTGTTTTTTTTTTAAAGCAATGTTAATCAAAGTGTAAATTATGTCGCTTCGGGGCTCGCCTCCCAAATCACTTTCAATTATGCTCGAATTTTCCTTTCTCCCGGTGTGCCCTGTTAGGTCACTAGGTGGACTCCCCCTTTCTCTCCATCTGTCCCTCTTTGTCCCCCTTTCAGTCGGTGTGTGTTTTACCTCATTGTCTTTCACACACTTATTGACACCTTTTTAAATCCACACTTCTGTCGGCCTTTACGATCTGCAGGGTGCCAATATCTTCTGGCCCATTAACCCATCGAGATTGAGGCTGGTTAAACAGAAGGCTGAAATCGGATCCCCTTGCATTACTGAATCTCTCAATCTCCTCCAGATTGCATTGGCCCCTCACTTCGGCTCGCTGTCAGGCTCGTGGGCAGGAATCTATTAGCATAAAACCCACACCATGAAATTCATTTATAATTGCAAAAATGTAAAACAGCACATATGTGTACCAAATCACGTTCAAATAAGTTTGTGATATGATAATATACAATAGATTGCGACAGATTGCAATTATACCACGATTACAATTGTCAAATCCAATCCACTAGTTGTGGACTCTAATTCAAAAGCTTAATTTGAGAGCCTGTCCTTATGAACTAGGATCACTTTTTTTTCTTCTTTTTTTTGCATTCGCCTAAGGTTAAACAGAGTAGCCTATATGTGATAATACGCATTATTTCCTTACATGGGGTTAACCTACCTATATAGTTGTATGGTGTTGCATCGGCAAACCAAACCAGATGCATACAATACCAGCTACATTAAAGGGTCATTTTAGGTACAACAAATTGCAGTCGGTGTGAGGTGACCTGTTTGTTTGACAGCGTCCAGGGGAGTTGGCAAAGCTGCCGTGATGATGGCCCTGTTAAACGTTTAGAGGGGCGGGGAGAGAGCAGCCACACCTTTATTTTTTTTAAGATTATTTTCCGATCAGGACATTAAGACACAGGACCCACATATACACTCCTAGATTGTAAAGACTGTTAAGCCGTGTATCGGATTTTGAAGATCTATTAAAAAAAAAAAAACTGTAAAAATGCATATATTAAATCATATTAAATACATAAAATAAATTAGTATATTTGACATTCACAATTCTAGTTCAAGACATATTAATAAACATATGTTGGAAATGTTCAGCATTTGAACAATATATATCACAGGTGTCTAAACAAATCCAGGTGAATCTTGTAGCTTTCATTCCAGTCATTTCTTAATGAAGACAGAGCAGGTTACCCAAAACGCCCTCATTAGTTTTCTTTGGCTTGATTTTCTTTTGTTATTTCCATATGGCATGTCACCTGAGGAGTGCTTCACTAATCTTTCTCCAAAGCCTTCTTTTGCTTGTGTAGTTCAGCTGTTTGTGACTTTAAAACACTCAATCTGACTCTTCAGGTTAATTTGCCCCTTTAAAAACTGGACCCAACACAGGAACTTTGAGTTTGAAGCGCCGTTGCACACTTTATTACTACAAAAACAAACAAACAAAATCCTAACTCCGTTTTGGAGCAGTTGCTAAACTTTCGCAGATTCCCTGAACTACTTTACTGGAAGGCTAAGTCGTTTCCCAGTTACAAAAACACACATTTGCACAGCACCTTGTCTTCTCTGACCACACATCTCCCTAGGGCTTCACACACAACCTGGCATACAACCCTGATTACAACGTTTCCTCTGCTTTTATGCAGGGGCTTAATCAAATTCAAACAGCACCAGGTGATTCCTCTCTGGCATCTGGCCATCCCGTGGCATTCTGGGAAGTGTTGTGCTGTAGCTGCCCCTGCACTACATTTTTCCTCTGTAGCGTATTTTTTTAGTTTGGCCATTATTTGGAGGGTTCTGATACATCAATAGAAAAGCAAAAAAAAAAAAAAAAATGGTGTGACTATTTTTGTTATGAAGAATTTAAACACCTTGTATTTTTAAGACAATAGAAACCCAAACAGTAGTGTACTTAAATGCACATCAAATTTCTGGTATTGCGGTTGTAAATATTAAAGTACGGTACCTACTTTCATTTCCATTTTCTTTCTTTCTTTCTTTCTTTTTTTTTGCTTTGATAGTGATCCAAGGGTGTGTTGAAATATTATTTCAGATACATAACAATATTGTCACATCAGAATATTCAGACAACATCGGAATGTTGTCAGATTTAATTTATATACTGATGCACACTGAAAACTCAACAGTCTACATTGTAATAGCTCATTGGGCACATACATAACATTATTTACATTTTCAATAGTGAGCAGACAGGTTTGTTGATTGTTTGAGCAGTATTGATCCTTGGGATAACAAAATACTGAGCTCAAGTCATGTGATTTCATAAAAACACCAGGTGCTTAGCGTTTGGCTAAAATTGCCAAAATGAGTTGATTAAGAATCTGTATAAATAGCCATTCAAAAGTACATGATTTTAATTAACGCAAGAAGAGCGAAAGATAAGACCATGTTGAGTAATGAAGATCGCCTGGCTGCTATCGGCATTATTGAAGGCAGCCTGTTTAGTGAGATAAGTTGCACGGAGAATGAGATGTTCTGCTTCAACAATCAGCAGACTAGTCCAGAGAAACCAGGAAACCGGATCTGTGAGGGACAGGCCACGTCCTGGAAGGCAGAGGATCACCACACCTACTGTTGCATTGCTCAAGCCAACCGGTGGGGCGGTGGAAGTGTGATGATGTGGGGAGGAATCTCCTTTAACACAAGAACGCCTTTGGTCAAGATTGAGGGCAACCTTACTGCTCAGCGATACATTGACAAAGTCCTTGAGGCAACAGTTTTTCCATTCCTGCAAGCCAATCTGGAAGTGTCGATTTTCCAGCAGGACAATGCAAGACCGCACAGTGCTAGGATTACAATTGCACGACTTCAAGAAAATAATGTTGAGGTCTTGCTGTTGCCAGCTTTTTTTCCTGACCTGAGTCCAATAGAACATCTGTGGGACCAAATCGCCAGTGTCATCCACAGGCAGGATGGCACTGGCTAGGATTGTGTTAATGCTCAGGGAGGTCATACCCGATACTAACTTTGTAATGTTTTCATTTGACAGTGTGCCATGATTCATACTGAAAACTTATCATAATTCTTTCATCTTATTTTTGTTCACATTTTCTGTGATTTTGTTTTGTTAGACCTGAGTGTTGCATTTCTTTTGTGCATCAGTATATTTAGGAAAACTACAAATTGCATATTTAAATAACAGCAAGTGATTTTAGAAAAACAATATGTTTTTTTTACATAACAATATGTAACAAATAAAGTCTCCTAGATCTCTGAAACATTATTTTCTGGAACACTGAGTTGTGCATAAATGCAAGAACATAGTGTAGAATTCACTCATGCAAAGCAAAGGCATAAGAAGGCAGAACAGCATCATTTTGGAAGGAAGTCAAACAGGGAGGCATTCACACCTGAAAATACAGAATACACACCCAGATAATCAGTAAATGTATCTGATAACCAGACTTGCTTTATGTCTCTTAGCGCCCAGTTCCCACAATTATACTTGCGGGAAAAGAATTGTTAACAGCAAAAATACCATGCAAACTTTACAAAACTTTTCATCCATGGTGCTCAACTGGTTTGATTTATGTTATATTGGCTGATAACTACTCATCTTTGGAGTTTTCAGGTATTCCAGATTTGTGATTTATCAAATGATTTTCTCCATATTTATTCCATTCATATGGAAAGTACTGCTGATAATGATGTTTTAGCAGGTTATCCAACTGGTTTTGTAGGTAACCCTTAAATAATCAATTTCTGAAGAATGTAAGTTGTTGATCAATTTACCAAGTCAATTTGTTCAATTAAATCAGGAGTGGTCAGCTCTAGTCCATGAGAGCTGCAGGGTGTTCAGGTTTTTGTTCCAAATTATCTCTAAATTACTTAATTGAAATTACTACTTAAACTGAAAACAAAATACTGCTTAACTAGTCACAATTAGATTGTTCCAAGTCTTTAGAAATTGATGGTTAAGGGTCACCTATAAACCCTGCTAGATTGTCTCTCCCGGACTGGGGTTGGCCACCCCAGCATTAGTGCTTACTTTCTCATCAGTGTAGGTGAAAGAGTTACATTCTGATTATGTGCCCAAACCAATAGCCTTCCTCACTTTGTAATAATAAGTATAGTGGTGATGTCAACTGAACCACTTTACTGACTGGAACCTAGGTCATTGATGAAGAGGGTGCCGTGGAAAGCATGGGAATTTCAGGCCAGCAATAGTAGCAGTTTAGCTGTTAACCCTATTCAGTTACCTACTTAGATTCAATCAGAAGGTTAATGGATTCCTGCTATTTGCAAAGCCTTGACAAAGCCAGTGTTTTAGGTCACCAATTACAGCATAAAGGAATATAAACATAAGTCTATCGTAGATGTGTTGAAAATGCACACAGCTGTCATATTACAACCTTATTATAAGAGTGCAAACAGGCATTTGAGGACCACATTGATAACTTCCACAAGCATGCTTTCTTTTTTCATGAGTTCCATGATTCTTCTGTTTAGTGGTCAGAGAATGTCTTCTGGAAAGATGAACCACTGTACAGTATATGTATTTAAAAAAGAGGCATATTTAACTTGGTTGCTATTATTACAAACACTATTTCTTCTGTTATCACACATTAAAAATGCCAACTGTTTTATAGAAACACCTTCTGCAATTTTATGATTATTATTTACTAAAGCTATTTGAAAACAATATCCTTTTTCAGTCTCAGGACTCTTAGCTCCAGATATATAAACCATGTCACAAAATGATAATATACTGCACTGCAGTAATACAACTGGCAGTATACACAGGGTTAAGACAGAAACAGCAGACCTTGACTGGCTTATTTATAAGCTTAAATGAATTTCTAGAGTTCAGAAGAACTCTAATCCCCTACCCCACCTCCTGTGAATATGCAATTAAAAAAAGGAAAAGCTAAGTGATACAGTTTACTAATGTGCGTACCTTTCTTCTTAATCCAAATGTTCAATCCTTCTCAGAACAAAAAGGACTATAAATAATAATACATCTTATATAATTCAGGTGGGCTTAGGTCTGTCTCTATTAGACAGGAGTTCATATCAAATTATTAGCAGAAATGTGTGGGTATGCAACCACTAGTGTGAATACTCGATCTACGGCCTTCTCTTTTTTATGAGTATGAAAGAGACTTAAAAGATAAGTTAATAACACATCACGACAGCAGTAGCCCACTTGTTCTCAGACATTTGAAGCGCTCACTTCACAGTTAAACATATCAAAGTTAAATATATGGCTTTAATGCTGTGAAGTAGTTTGTAACATTTTTAATTCTGTATAGATTTGTTTGCAGATGGCATTTTTTGTACATGTGACAAATATTGTCTTTTTTTACGGGGCGGGAGCCCAAGCTATAAGAATAGCTTGTTAGATCGTAGCTTGGGCTGGTAGTGGAGAGACCTCTAGAGAAAACATAAAAGGGTTGTCTTGCTTGTCTTGCTTGATGTGGCCTCCAAGACTGTGCACAGCATCCCTCGAGGATGGAACAGGTAGTGGATGCAAACCTGAAAATGAAAGGACAGAAGAATAGTTACCCTGGCTATTAGAGAGCTGTTCGTGGTGGGAGAAGAGATCCTCCCTTAGGGAATCTGAAAAGAGGTAGAAAGTAGAAAGGTTAGTTAGGATATTGAGCACTAAACAGCAGGCTCCGGAGTGGATAATAGGAAGAAAGAGCTGAGCCTCTGTTCGAGGTAAGGAATAGCGCATGAGCTGCGAAACGATAGGTGTGGCCGGGGGTCCCTACTGACTCGTACGATGTGAATCCCCCTTATCGAAGGCAGGGTGGTAGCCTGACCCGAGGTCGGGGCAGTGAGATCACTTGCCCCCCAAAAGAAGGACCCCCGGCGCCATAGAAGTTCCCAAAATCCGTGTGACAAACAAGAAAAAACCACATGCCAATGTATAACTATACCTATATCTCTCACTCAGTGGAGAGGAAAAAAACCCTCATGGGAGGAAACCCCAAATAGCCCCCACTCCAGACAAGCTAGCAATACTTTGTTGAGTTGTGGAAATGTCAGAAATGGAAGCGAGAAGGTACAAGTCAACTGCTGAAGAAGACCAGCGCCCCAGACTCTTAATGAGATGCTGGTTGATTCTTGCCATGTTGCTGCACTGGTCCTGAAGGAGTGAGGGGTGTCGAACTGGGACAGGAGACCTGCCTTGGAGATCAGGGAGGCCAGGTGGGAAGAGAACCAATGTCTCGATACAACTGAATGGGAAGACTCCATGAACAGCGGGTTTGATGGGAGGAGGGGTTTCCTGTGCATGAGGTATCTAGACATGGGGCTGTAAGGGCAGAGAGGAAAGTTGATCTTTGACAGCTGAATGAACTGGCCTTGACAGAGCTGAATGTCTTGTAAGTATGTAGTAGGAGCATGAAGTGGGATCCGGGAACCAGTGAGGGGTCACAGGAACGGATGCCGATGGAGGGAAAACTGGCGATTGATGGAACTGTGAACTCTGCGCATCTGAGGAATCTGAAGACAGCAGTTAAACACATTGTCTCCACGAGCAGGTCGCTGAAAGGATTGAAGCACCCATTTTGAAGGATTTGTATTAAAGTGAATAAAATGTCCACGCATACAGGTAGCTGTGATGGGGAAGCTGGGGCAGTCAGACAGTCTGCCAGAATAGACAGCAAGATAGGGGAAAAAACTGAATTTTTATCTGAATTATCTGAATTGTTCAAGTTCACGGAAAAAATAGCATTCCCTTTATATTATATTATATAAAATGAGCTCTTAAAAAAATCGTTACACCAAAAATCACACATTTCTGAAAGAAAAAAAGTTTCTTAAGAACGAATTGGGTGTATAGTTGATCTGTCCTCAGTACATCAACAAGGATGTACACACGCAACACACTGGAGGAACCCAACATATTTAAAGTATCTGAGAATATCGTAACAACTTTTCCACATAATGCCTGTTGATGCAGAATGCAGTGTAAGAAATTTGGTACTTCTGAATTTATTTTTTACATTTTTTTTTTTTACAGCACTGTGCTAGCCAGTCTTTTGCCCAGTCATATATGGTAGTGCACCATCTGTTGTAATAACAGTTACTTCCATGGTAATTCTGCACTTTCCATGGTTTCTTGAAGTTAAACAAAGATCTTTCCTGTGCTTATGTTGTTCGTGCTTAAACTTAAAAGCTCTTCAATCACATTAAAGTTAATCTTACCTTCAGTAATACGCTCAGCAACCGTGTTACGAGACAGACTGACATTAGAAAAAAAAAATGTACAGGGCATACTACATCAGCTGTTTTAAGCATGCACCTTTTAATAAATTCACCATCTGAAAAAGGTTTGGTAGCACATATGCAAACACTTTGCTAACAATACAATTGGCAACCACAGCACTTTCATTTTTTCTTCTCATTTTCAGACATTGTGTGTTATAATCTTTCCTAACTGCAGCCGTTGCACTGCAAATCAGACATATTGCCTTGCCATCAGAATTATTCAGTGAAAATCTGGCTAATTATTTCGGAATCTTCTGTGTTCCGTGTCCAACTTTTCGCTTCTGTGACATCTCCAACTACTTTTTGCATACTGGTTTTAAATTTTACACAAATTAGAGGCGGTTGATATCATGGTGGTCACTGGTAAGTCTCTGACATTACATGTCGCTCACAATACATGTAGTGTGCACGGTATGGTATGTAAATTAACCAAATACTGTGCATGTATTTTAATGTGTTCTCTGTTAGTAAATGGGGCAGTAAATTTTGATTTATCGCGCACGTTAGGCTCACTACTTTACATGCACGCTAACTCCAAAATGAGTGCCATTTCATAAATGAGGTCCCAAGTACAATACAGTTATTTAGTTCATTAGCGACTTAGTTAGCTTGCTAGTTGTAATAGAATAGTACTGTTATGTGTTACTAGTGCAGGTGATACTAAGTTTGAATTATAGCAGTAAAATTAAACTGCTCAGTTCTTAAATGCTCAATTCTAAAATGCTAAATTCTGAAATGATTAAGGTGGATTATGGCAGTGAAGCCCATTTTTTGTGGATAGCTGGAGTGTTGATTGATTTTGCTCTTTTGATCTGGCGGTACATTTTCACTCTAATAAAGTGCAGATGCCTTGAAATTGAGAGAACTCTCTTCTAACTCGGCATTAAAAAAGTGTGTGAGTAAACATTCAAGTAATACACAAATTAGCGTTATATGATAACATGTTCTTTCGAGTAACACAAATATCTTAAAATGGTGTGTTTTTAACAGTAAATCTGTTGTTTACTCTACAGTCTCTATGTCCCTGAGTTCTGTTGGAAGTGGGATCCATAATGCATTTTAAAACACAATGTAAAACTAAAATTAGCCTTTTTTCTGCAGCTCTTTTTATCGCAATTACAAGTTTTTGTTTTTAAAGACATCAAAGTATTTTTAATCCCTTAAATGTGATTTTTTAAATATAGACCATCATCTCAAGAAGAATAGTGTGCAATTAAGCATTACATCATATTGAAAGAAATTGGTTCAGCATGCAGTCTGTCCCCATTTCAAGCAAATTCATTTAGGTAATAAGTCTCACGCAGAGTAGGTGTGTTCTAGAGGGCTTTCAAATTGGTCTGGTGAAAATTATTCAACTGTTTTTTTTTGTCATTTCAAAGATTAATTAAATTCTGGATAGTTGAGTAAACTTTTTTTTTTTGGGGGTAAACTTTTACTATAGTGAGATCTATATATTCCTGTCACCTAAGGAACTGAACATGTGTGGCTTTTTAATACAACCACCTTTCTCATTCAAAACAAACCAATTTATGAGTATACTGGCTGGTACTTTAAGGGAAGTCGACTGATTCGTTTAAGTGACCATAATTCAGGTTTTAACTAAGCATCGATGTTTGACAGCAGTCATTACCGGTTAGAGAATCAAACGCAGAGACAGTTAAGTGTCCTGAACCGAAGCTAGGGTAGGACAATTAACAAAAGGCCAAGTATCTACAGATAGACCACTATGGAGGAAACAGTTGATATTATCAACTGAAAATGTGTTTTGTACATTTTCTAAAAGTAATATTTTGCACTGGTCCTCTGTGGCAGGGCGAAAGCCCTAAAATGTAGTGTGTGTGTGGAAATGTAAGATTGGCAAGGATGGGGTTAAATCTGCCCCTGCCAGTAATCCCAGGTGTGGCCATTCCCCAATTAGGTAATTGAGTGCTAATTGAGGAGTGGCCACATGTATAAAAAGAGACAGAACTTCTATGTTTGTGTGAGAGGGCCATATTTTCATAGGACAAACGAACGAACGAACGAACGAACGAACGAACGAACGAACGAAGCGAACGAAGCGAACGAACGAAGGAAGGAAGGAAGGAAGGAAGGAAGGAAGGAAGGAAGGAAGGAAGGAAGGAAGGAAGGAAGGAAGGAAGGAAGGAAGGAAGGAGTTTTCCAGAGGGGACCATTTTTCGCATGATGTCAAGTCACAAGGTTTACCTGTGAAACTCACGTTTTAACATATTAAGTTTGTTATTGTTTGCGATGCTGCGAAACCCTCCATACATGATACAGTGGCAAATCCAATACAACTGTCCAAGTGTATTTTAAATTTTTTTTGGGGGGGGTGGAGGGTCACCATGAAAAGGTGTATATTACCATTCTATATTCCTGTAGCTATGCAAACTCCCCCCTTAACTCCACAGATAGAATTGCCTTGTTGTCTCAAACTGAAGGTTTGTCTGTGCGAACCTTCTGTTTCTGTACATAACACGTCATTACTCGGACAGAGTCGAAGAAGAGGCTGTCAGACTGTCAATGTCGAGAAAAAAAACAGCAATGGTAGTATCAGATTCATTTAACCCTATTCATGAATGTTTTATGCACAACCAACCGTCTCTTATCCAAGACGTACACTATTGTAAACAAGTTAACCGTATAAAAGTTTAACTTGTTTTAACCGTTAAACTAATCTGTATGGTAGTTTTTTCTTTTGCCTGTTTCGTTGCCCAGTTGAGGTCAACAATAGATGCATAAAACAAAGCAGGCAACTTTTCACAAAATGTAAAAAACTAAACATTTCAGTAAAAAAAAAACTGGCTGGTCTGTGAAAGTTATCTAAGTTACATTTTAATGAACTGCATTCCCCACTTGTCTGTACTCATATAACAGCCACACACACGCGTTGGTGTTACACTACCCCACATAAAATCATGATAAAAAATATCTGATTTAAGAACATTTTCAAGCACTGTAAAACTCGACCTGCGAAATCACGTTGACAGATCATTGCTGTAAGAGACGTGTTTGCTTGGCTTGACACAAACTTGGTAATTAAACAGCTTCGCCTAGCGGTTTTAAGTGGTACTGTACCTTGGGGATTCCATCCAATTCCATCCACTTCAGTATTACTGTCAATCATCATCCTATCATCACAGCCGTGTTGCCTTTCATCTTTTCACTGCAAACATACTTTTTTTTTTTTTTTTTTTTTACTGCAAACATGCTTCTAAACCAAGTGACAGTATTTTGATAATGGTTTTGAAGAAAACTGTTAACACACAGAAGTTTCAGTATATCAATTAAAATCTGCAGCAGGATAGTTTACTTTTTCTGAAAGTAGTTATGTTTAAGTTATTTACAGTATTCAAACTTTTTTTTAGATAAGTGAATGAATCTTTTTGTACCAACTCCACGTGTGTAATAGTCAGCTTACTTAACATCAAATAACATACGTGCCAAAAAGAAACCACTAATATCTGCTCTTAACTAATAACCTGTATTAGGAAATATATTTGTATTTTAAGCAATATAACCTATCATTCTGTAATTGTGTTTACAATCAGCTGAAGAAAGTACATTTTTTTCTACCAAACTGCAGCACTACATTGTTTTGAGATAATTATAGACCTTAATTCTTTTAAAGTTTTAAATTTTAAATTGTCTTTAAAAAAAAAAACATAAAATTGCTATGCCTTTTTTCAGCTTTTTGTAAGTTGATGGGGAGAGTGTGAACGGGAGAGAAGGAATCTGAGTTGCAAATCTACCTCCCGACCAGGAAGGGCGCTAAGTAAGGTTGGTGGTACACTTTCACAGGGATGGGCCGACTGTGGTATAGGATGGAACCGGAAGTCGGCCATCTTGGGAAAATGTCGTAGCTGTAAGGCTGCTGAACAACTGTATTATATTCCACTGTGTTGCGTGGGGCAATTGGACAGAGCGTGGTGCTGCACTGATCCCAAGGAGGAGTTTAGCAGTACAAAGGGGACGTAGCTATGTGGGTACGGCGCTTATGCTGAAACTAACGCGCTGGAGCGCTGTGCTTGTTGTTTTTGTAGACGAGTAGCGGTTGCTGCAGCCACGGAGCCAGCACACAGACTCGGGAGCACCAGTACGTTCACACAGTACAGGACCACAAATGCAACCAACTCTAAGCACTTTTCCGTGTGTTTTATTATTTGTTTAACCTTTTGTTTGGGCCTGAAGACCCACCGTTTTTACCATCATTAAGGCATTAATGTCTCAAAATTATTACACTTCAAGTAAATTTAAAAAAAAACTCTCAATTACCTAATGGGAATCCACAAAGTATCTCCTGTTGCAAATATTTATTTTACACTGTTAGATATGTTGTATTTAAGGAGTTTTGACCTTTGAGTAGATAGCTGGGCCTTGCAATGTGACATCACCAAATGGTTTCTACCTTGTTGCTACATGAACAATGTTGTGAGACGTGAAGCTCAGAGCACCTTTGTTCAAACTCCTGGTTAATTCAGTCTCAAGCCAGAGCTCCACGTTGAGTCAGGGTGATTCTCAAACCTGGTCTCTTTATATATGCAGAAGGCTGCTTCATGTGAAAATATACAAATAACTCCTTGATCACTTTTGAGGTATTGTATGGTTGGAAATAAACATTTTCCCAAATAATTGTAACACTGCTACATTTCAATAGAGGGGAGGGGGGTTCATCAATGAGGTCACCAAACAAGACATTTTGATATTGGATGATGTGAATGGTATCTTCACGTTACCCCATGTCAAACTAAACTAAGTTGGGAAACTCATGGTCAGGTGGAATAAGTGTTCGACACATTTCACACTACAGTGAAAGAAACACACCCAATTTTGGAATTCAATAACGGCTTCTAAAAAGATGCAACAAATAAATCAAGACCAGACCATATTTCTACCGATTATTCAGATCAAGCTCTCCACAGGTGAGGGTCACGAGTGTTGATTAGGCTAATTAACTATTCCACGTAAAGGAACAGCTGCTTAGTTGTGTGGATTTTTGTTCTCCAGAGTCCTAGCATACACGGGGAAACATGTTTCTTCAAAAACTGCCAGGAAGCATTATCGGGAAACAGATTTTAAACTACTGCACGCTCCAAAAAAGGAAAGCCTTATGTCGCACGTATAATTGCACTCAAACTTTGTAAAAGAAGCCTAAAGCAGAGGAACACAATAGAATCCGGAACTCACAGAAAGCATACCAGTATGCGCGATGACATCACAGACTAACGTGTGCGTCTGTAGCGGAGGGAGGGAGGAGGACGTGGAGAATAGGAGCGTACAGAGACTATAAAGAGCTGTCGAGGCAGTGTTGTTATTTTTATAACATAAGGGATTTATACTTGTAAGCAGCAGTTAGACAACCACGCGATCATACATTGGAATTATAGTGATATTTTCAGATTACTAAAAACAAAAAGAGACAAGTAAAACAAACGATCTGGTAAGTTGCTTTTATGTACTGTATGTATTTGGTACATTATACAACAGGGCTGAGATCCCTGTGTAGGCATTGGACTGTTGTGTCGTGATACTAATCACAAGTCGTCTATACAACATTAATATGCATCTGAAGAGACAACGTTCCACGAATAATTTCTTCAGTAAGAACTTAAAGTCTAATTTGTTGGCTGAATTGTATCATTCGTCGAAAGTGGACAACAATCCTTCAATCATTAACGGAATTGTACAGGCCTGTGTTCCCGTTTTTTTTTAAGACCGTGATTAGTGCTGTATTTATATCCATGGAAAGAAGATAAACTTAACCCCAGTGTGAGGTATAGGGCATCAAGTATCGTAAAAATAATCTTACAACAGCGTTATATATATATATATAATATATATATATATATATAACATAACAGAAGTAGTGTATTATAGGTATTGTACAAGGACTAACTTCAGGGTCTGGGCGACATAAGGAATTTTATTGTTGTTCATGCTAATATATTTATTCATATTCTTAAAATGTCAGTCAGAATTGCAACAGGTAATCTTTTAAAACAAATTTAATCAGGTAAATGATGCTATGCAGATTAAAATAAACCACGATAATAACAGCGACACGTTTTACAGGTATAGTGTACTGTCTAGCAACAATATTTATTCAAAGTGTAATCGCTTGTGTAAGTGTTTTGTGGGTAGATATGTGCGGGATGGTTTGAGTTTCAAGTTTGAGATTTGTGTTTTGTAATACTCTTCACGCAGACTCCCTGCTTTCCTGACTGCACTGTAGAGAACAGCTTTTTCTATAATGGAGTTTCCTGACCTGGGGGAGCACTGCACTGAGAAGACCTGCAAGCGCTTGGGTGAGAAATCTGGATAACAGAACACTCTTTAGCTCACTTTTAAAGAAACATTTCCAACAATTTTTCTTTTATACTGCCACAGATTTTCTTCCAATGAAATGTGATGCCTGTGCAGACATTTTCTGTAAAGATCACATCACCTACGCAAACCACAAATGCACATCTGCCTACAAAAAGGTATGGCACAAGTTTTGAGTTATTCTTGGCATTAATAAGGTGATCCTTTAGGGCAGGGTCTTAGATTTCATGTGGTGTCAGTTTCCCAGTCCTAACAATAATTCACTCAAGATGTTAGTAGACAGGGACTCTATTAATCTAGCACGTTTTGTGTTTACATCATTATTACGGAAGTATTAATTTATATAAAAGGACAATTGCCTCAAATATTTAACATGGTCATGTTGCAATGAGAAATTTTAAAAGCTAGGCTGATACTCATGAGAGAATCCAGCATACAGTATTTTTATAAGCAACAAGGCAGAAACATCTAAATTGACCGTAGCATAAATAAAAATAGCATCTTTAGTGAAATATTATATGCATGTTTTTAATCTGAATGGAGATAACAATGTTAATAAACAGAAATGCCATTGTTGCCTCAGGATGTTCAAGTTCCTGTCTGCCCACTTTGTAACACCCCAATCCCTGTCAAGAGAGGAGAAATGCCAGACATCAAGGTTGGGGAACACATTGATGGGGACTGTAAATCTGACCCAGCTCAGAGGAAAAGGAAGGTATGGCAGTTCTATTATGTCATACTTTTTGTGCATATCTAGAGCACTCCATATCCAATTGTGATTAAAACTTACTAAGACATTCTTTAGCATATGTTGTTTCATACATGCATATGTAATATCTGTTTCGTGATTATTTTTTAATTTTTTTAACAGCCTAGTGGGGAGATGAATGTAACTGATATTGTCCTTTTTTTAAAATTTATTTTTTAGATTTTTACAAATAAATGTTCAAAAGGGGGGTGTAAGCAGAAAGAGATGATAAAGGTGACATGTGATCAGTGTCACTTGAACTTCTGCCTAAAACACAGGCACCCTTTAGATCATGAATGCAAAGCTGATGGGCATCCTGTCTCAAAATCTGGGTAAGTGAAGAAATACACAACAAAATACCAATGCATTCATTTCCATGTTTCTGCAGTATGTTCATCATACATGGAAGTAGTTTTTAAATGCAACACGTTTTGATGGATTTGTGTTTATTAAAGACCAACTTTCCATGATAAGAAAGTAGGGTAGTACAGTGATGTAAACTAAGAAAGAAACAATTTAACAGCCCGTCCTGACTCATGGAATAATTACCACAATAAGTTTAAGTCCTTATCTGTCTCAACGTTAATGCAAGGCTTCCAAACACAGGGCTAATTTCCAAAAAAGGGCTAACGGTTCCAGAAATGGGGCTACTTTTCCAAAAAAAAAAAGGTCTTAATTTCTGCACTTAAGTTTATCAGATTTAATAATAAAGTTGCTAATGAATAACACCCAAAATGTGCTAGGTGACTGGTTGCTGAAAAATATACCTGTAAGTCACTTAATTTTTGTGACCAAAATATTTGAGTCATACCCAAGATGCAATTTTCATTCAGCTCAGTAGTTGTTTTTTTTTTTTAAAGAAGGTTATAAAGGATTTTGTTCTGTTTCAGTCATTCTGCTTTAATGCGATCCCATGGCTCTACCTCATCAGCTGCTGCTTCTTCTAGTAAAGGAACCTCCAGATCTGTCCCGAATGGACTAAGTGGGAACGCACGATCACAACCAAGCAGGTACAGCGATCCATAAGGGCATCAGTCTCCATGTCCCCTACCCACACAAACAGTAAACCAGCTTTCCCAACTTCCTATCTGTTTGACATCTGTGTTCTTATAATGTAAAACACAATGGTAAGCAGAGGTGGCATGAGAGAGGTTAGTCTAAACCCTGATGAGTATTCGTACATGCAAGCTATGAGTCTGTCAGTTGATCTGATGTTTCATGAAGTCCGTCTTGTGCTTCAACTATTAAATAATTAATCGTAAAATCATTTAACAATGTAGTGCTGCACTCAGCTTTAAGATATAGATGTGATTTATTGATGCCCATAGTAAATTCAACATAAATGTCTGCGATGGAGCTCTTATGAATTTTAGAGCGGTGGTGATCTGTCACTGCTTAGATAATAATGGAAACATTTTTTTTATTTTCTTCTACAGCACATGCAGGCAGAGTGCGACCGTGGTGCCACCACCACATCAGCAGCAGAGAGTAATTCCTCCCTCTGCATCTCTACAGGCAGGAATGGTAAGTCCTGTTAGTAGTGCTTATCTGAGGAGGGAGCTACTGTTCTTAATAAAGGGGTATTCTGTTTGCTGTGTTGGCACTGTGGAAGTGCCTGCTGCATCTCTCCACTGACCTCTAACCTCTTTCATAAGGGACCTGCTGTTCTGCTGGCTGTCTGCATAAAGAAAGTGGACCAATAGTATTATTGCTGATGCTGCCAGCATTTTTATTCAGACGTTACAGTGACATAGTCAAGCCAGACACAATGTTACTTCCTTGCAAGCTGTCGTATGCCAGCATTCCTTTCAGTGAGCTCTAAAATATTTGAAATACATTGCTTCCTCTGCATCAGATTTCTTGCAGTGTAAAGCATTGAGGTATGAAGTTATTTTAGGTTTGCAAGTGGTTTGTATTCGCTAACACATATTTGTAACATTCCTACAACAGACTGAGGAGCAGGCTTTGCAGAGAGCTCTGGAGATGTCTTTACAGGAATCTGCAAGAAGCACACAGCAGCCGCTCAGGTAACTGCTTTTATGTAGGGAATATGGGTCGCGATAAAGCAGAGAGAACTGCCTTCTGACACATCTGAAAGATATGTCATTTATTTGTGTTGGATCTACCTTTTCCAGAATTTAATATCCTATACTGTTCCAGCAAAAATGCTTCTGAAAAAAATCCTCAATGCCGATTATGGGGATGTGAGTTGAGGAAGCATATTTATGTTGCACAGGCTTCAGTGGACAATGCTTTACTTATGAGCAAAGCGCATATGCTTTCCCCACCTCATTTCTCCAAATCCAGGCTGGACGGGTCTTTTTCAGAAGCAGGTTGGTGGCCCTCTATTACCCTGCTTCTGTTGACCTCTAGTCATCATGGGGGGTGTGGCCCCTCCCACTGAACCAGAAGGTGAAAGGACAGCTTTTTGAAGTGATCTCTTGTGCTCAGTCCTCAGGAACAAGAGGATCTTGCACTGGCCCAGGCACTAGCTGCCAGCGAGGAGGAGTTCAGCAGACAGCAGCAGAGACCACAGGTATCCAGAACAGTTACCAGTCAGTAGCTTGCTAACAGGACTTGAAATAGGTACTTGTGTTTCTCAGCCATTTAAAAGGTTGGACAGACAGACACACGCACGTGAACCAATAAGTTATTTCTCCAAAGATGGTAGGAGCAGCAACTGCAGAAAACATATGGTTATTCCTGCTGTCAGTTTCTGGTCATCTTGCCAGGACTCTTGTGGAAGAGGCCTAGGTTCTCAATGGGTTTTTTCCTGGTTAAAGAATTAATAAATCTGGAACTTTACTCCTGTAAAACTGAAATATATTATGTATTGCTTTCTAACAACAAGCAGTTTAACATTAATACGTTTTTATTGTAATTAAGTGTTTTTTAAATCCAGGCCATTTTTAGGGCATTTCCAAATTTCTTCTGTAAGTAAACTTTTTTTTATAGGGACCCAGGGACATTTTAATTTTAAAAGTATAAATGTCACCAGTAGATTAAACAATGGGCAATGACAGTGTATTTGAAAGTGCTTTTGTAGTTTTATTTTTGTTAATATGTAAAACGGATGACTTGCCCTTTAGTTGGAATGTCTATTTTGAATGTACAGTTAGCATTTAGTGAAATGGTGCAACCTGCTCATGAAGATAATAGGGTCGATTTTTATTACATGTTGATGCATAACTTTCAAATACCACTAGAGGGGGCTACTTCCTCAAATGACCAAATGCGTATTTTAAACATATTCCTTGTTCTGTGTTCATTTTTTTTTTCTTTTTATTTCTTTTCACAGAGCCGGGAACCCAAACAGTCTAACTGCAGTGTGTCTTAATGTCACATTCTTTTGTAAAGCTGCCTCATGTACTGTATTATACCATGTATCAATCATATCTTCACTTTTAAAATGACAAATGCAGGAAATTATTATTATTATTATTATTATTATTATTATTATTATTATTTTGTCACGTGCCAGGGTTATGAGACACGTATGACCAAAGTGTTAGCGCATGCTGTGTGTGATTATTTATATAATTCTCTCTCTCTCTCTCTCTCTCTCTCATTAATTATGTAAATATAGCATTCTGTACATTTTATTCTTAGAGCTATACGCATCCTACCATTTGTAAAAGCTTTTTTGTGTACATATTTTCTGTCTTGATTACATTAACCAAGGTAATGCCTTGACTTCTAGAAGTCTGTTGAAATAAATATTTTAAGAGGTTTATATATAGTAAGTATTTGTCATTTTGAAAATGCTATGCAACCATCATCCTGTTGGGTTGGGTAACATACAAATGTATTTTTGTATTGATGGTTTTAGTGAAGTGGACCATAGTTGTTTGTGTTAAATTGCCTGCTTGATATCATTGACCAGTTATTTTCACAGCAGTTGTACCAAGTGATATTCCAAAGCCTGTATATAAACAGCTGATTATTGCAATACCAATTTAACCACAGGATGGCAGTATGTGCAAAGAAATGGGCTGTGGTTACCAACTCCAGGTTGAAGTGGCAATCAACAACCCTGGTTTGCACTTGCTTACCCAGCAATTTACTACCTGTTTGGAAATGAGGCTTCAAATGGCGTTGTCACAGTTCTCTGGAGCCCACACGCAGCTTAAATGCAGGACTTTTACTCAGTAGGTGTGTGCGGATACTCGTATTTTCTGAGTAATTTACCTTTCTGAGAATGATTTCTTTGCTGGTATTTAATAAATCCATTCATTAATGTTTTGATTTCCAAACAATAAAAATTGACCTTCCATCACCTTTGCAATTGAGTACCACTCAATGGCAATTAATTTCCCGCATTGAGTGTTTTAAAAGTCAGTTAGAATCAAAATTTTCCTGTCGTATAACAATTTTACTGCCTTACCAAGGCCATAAACTGACAATAAAAATTATACAAAGCTAGCAAATGGAACTGATTTGTCACATAGGTGTGACAGTTCCTTAACCCTAACTTGAGCTACTGCTGTGGAAACTGGAATAAGTATTTCTTCGTCGAGTTTAATCGGAGATTACATTATGCCCAGGACTACAGTTCCATGATTCACTGCAGAGATGACGCATTTCTAAGAAAAGGGAATAAAAATGATTTCCTATCAAAAGTGTAAATGAAAGGGAAGACAAATAATCACTTAAGAAACATTTTAGTTAGTTTGATCATGACAGGCTCTATAGTAAATAACACTGAGATTGTTATTGATACTCAATAATTGTGTGTTGAGTAACGTGTTTTATTCAATTTAATATCTAAGAACTTCACATGTGTTAAAGATAATTATAAGTATCGGCACACCCCTAGTTTATAGGGATATCCTGACGTAGTACTTCTGTCAGAGATTGAAAAAGTAGTAAGATTTCAGATGTTGCATATGGCAGGTGTTATTTTGCTGGAATGTAAAGTGAATCATCCTGCAGTCTGTATCCCTTGTATGCATCTCATTTGCACAGCATAAGAGGTCCAGCTCATACTCATCATTACTCCAGAATACATTTTAAAGGAAGATAATATTGTCTCCCTCACTTTTGTAAGAATCCCATTTTTGTAAAAAAAAAAAAATTGTGATAATGAAATACATTGAAACATAACCAGGGGCTGGTTTTTCAAAACTTTTAATCTGGGTAACAGTAATCCTGATTTTGTAGTCCTATATTTTGTGATCGAGATTACTTTTATCTGGATCATTTTGATCTGGTTTTACATTTATCCAGATAACAAATAATCACGATTATGAAATCCAGTTTTTTGAAGTGGGCTAGTTCTTAATAGTGTGTGTGTGTGTATGTATGTATGTACGTATGTGTATATATGTGTATATATATATATATATATATTTTTTTTTTTTTACGATGCCATTATTTATGATATAGCGTAATTTAACAAAAGAAATGATAGTGGTAATAATGAGTAATGCACAACTTTATTTATGTTGCTTTATACATTATTTTTAACAATTCACTTTTAATGTTAGTGCACATATAACGCATGCAATTGTTATTTTATTTATGCCTGCTTAACAGAAATTAAATAACTAAATCTAAATTGAATAAAAATAAAACTTTTGAAAAAGTATATTGTGTTTTTAGACATCTTCATCGTCTTCCTCGTCAATCGGGAGTCCAACATCTCGGACGAGCTTTAAGGAGGCGTATGTGAAGGCGTATGAGTATCCTTTTTTTTCTTATTAAAGCTATACCACTAAATACGTGGTTTCCAATTGCACAATATAATCCAGATCAAACGCAGAAATCCTATTACCAAAGTTTTGAAAAACCGGCCCCAGGACATCTGACCGGGATCTCCCGTGGAACAATCCTAAAGCAGTGGGTATAGATACAGTGGTTGGTCATGATACTGCAATATTTTAAAATGCATTTAAATAAATATAACACTAATAAATCTTGAGTCATTTGTGTTGCAGTAAATAAAAAGCAAACCAGATTCGTTGTTGGCTCGTGGATAGACAGAGGTACATAAAACCGGATTACAATTTGCTTCTGACCTGGCATTCTGTTCAGCAAGCTCTGTGAAAGCAGTTTCCTCTGTCGTGGCAGGTTTTGGAGGACCTACCAAATGGGAAAGCTTCACATTCAGCTCTTAACCAATTTCCTATCGTTTCCAGAGACACAAATGTGTGTTTCTTGGCAGCTGATAGTTGGCACTAGAAAGTATGCAGATGCAACACACAATTAAAACTCAGTGGTTTTAGCATACAGCACAACATTAAGAAACAAGCAATGCCCTGTTTTGAAGCAAGTACAACACTAACAGCATTTTATGTGGTTTCTAGTTCGAAATTGTTATATCGGTTTTTTCCTCTGCACCTGCTTCAAAATATAGGCCCATAATTTAAGAGAAGTAAAATGCTATTTATATATGTGATCTGCAGGTGGCCCTGTAAAAAACGGGTGAAGGAGAAATGACTGCAAACTTCTGTCTGTGCGTCTATAACCTCCAGACAATTTCCAACACTAAAAGCTAATTGATGCATCCTTCCACGAAAAGCAGCTCAAGGGGTTTTAAGCATGTTCACAATGTCTTATTCATCTCTAAATAGCAAAGCTGCCAAGGGGTGTGAAAGGTCAACTTTGAATCTGCTGTTTCAATGAATCCTTTGATTTTTTTTGGTAGCCCTTGTTCTTTATATGATACATGATTATGGATACATCTCTTTTGAAAAGCACATGGGAAACAATAAAGGTAAAGACTTGGTGAGTCCAATAATAAACACTGTTTAAGAAAACATGAGGCAAAGGAGCCCTTCAGTCAATCCAGCATTTAAACATTTTATAATAGTTGTGAATGTTTGTAAAATTGTAATACCGTAACCTACACATGAACTGTTTATCAAATAAATTAAGCTTATAATATAGATCTGTAATGCACAGGCCAGGTAGTTTTGCCTAATTCCAAACTGGCGACTACTTTTATCAGTTAAGATGTATTTCTTAAATATGTTGGAATCTCCTGATAACTGTGTGAAAGTAAACTCAACCAAACTTCAAAGTGTAAACTGTTTAACCTTGTTTGTCATTGTAACCTGACTGCCAGTAATTATTCAGTACATCTTTAAAAAACCCTCCAATTTAATACATATTGATCTAATCACTGACCAGACAGCTCATGCTTGTATTATTGTCGCCTACTTGGATTTTAATCAACAGATAACTAATAGATTTCTGTAATTAAACTTTTTGCATTCAAAATCCAATTACTTTTAAATTAAAATCAGTGGACTTCATAATTTTGTAATTATTAATGAAATAATACCGGGTTTATTGATGCTAACCCAAGCTTATCCTTGCTCTTCATGCATCTCTGTGTCCAGCTGTCAATCCTACTTGCATTTGCTGGAAAGTATTATAACACTGCATGAAATTAAGTGCTTGTGTAACACAGCTCAAACCGTTCTAAACTGCAATTCACATCCTTTTCATGCTGCTAGCTGCTTATATTTCAGCACTTTCTGTCACAATGGTATTTAAAAAACAACGGTCATCTTTTTAAGAACTCCCAAATGTTTAAATGAGCTACAATTTTTAATTTAGTTTTAAGTTCCCATTATGTATCTAGCTCACATTTTTCAGTCTACCATGGTTGGATTGGGTTTATAATTGTGGTCGTCCAACAACGTTTGGTTTTCTTATTACTTATACATATACAGTACAACCTATTACTGGATAATATATTTAGAGGTATTAACCATTAATGGTGGCAATGAAGCAACAGCAGACTCGGCACAGCTGGTGGGTAGCAGCGTGATGGGAATTTGCCATCAGACAAACAAGGAGCTTACTGGTAATTATTTAGAAACACAATTAACTGGCAATGTAGCGCTCATGGTAATGAAGATGGTCGTATTTAATTAGAAGCTTGTTGAAGTTCTGATGGAAGAAGGCAACTTATCCCCCCTCTTATCTATGCTAAGTAAATCAGGCCTCACTACACTGGTTCCTACATTTATTGTCACTTGCTTTGTCTCTATCTTATAGGAGGCTGTGTGGTCCAGTGGTTAAAGAAAGGGGCTTGTAACCAGGAGGTCCCTGGTTCAAATCCCACCTTAGCCACTGGCTCATTGTGTGACCCTGAGCAAGTCACTTAACCTCCTTGTGCTCCGTCTTTCGGGTGAGATGTAATTGTAAGTGACTCTGCAGCTGATGCATAGTTCACACACCCTAGTCTCTGTAAGTCGCCTTGGATAAAGGTGTCTGCTAAATAAATAAATAATATCTTTTCCCTTTCCTCCTCCTCCCCTCCATCACATTCATGTTCTTTTCATAAATCTTTAGGGCAAGAGAGGTGCTGTTTGCACGTTCACACATAGCAAGTGGCCCAGAGACATGGATTTATCTGCAAATGCCTACATATCCTCATTGACAAGGCCCATGCTTCTCCCACTGAGGATCTGGCCACCAAGGTGGCTCAAGCACTGGTGACCCTGGGATCAGCCCTGTATACATTCTGTGTTATATTATGTATGTTCTGTTAGCTCTTGTAATCTATAAATTAAGGTCTTTGGCCCTCAGACACTGTCGGTTTGTGTTTAAAGCTGGAGATTCCTGACCTTTTCGGAATCTCTTAAATGCAGGCATATTTCAGTTACTAGTAAAATACGAATCCACCTTCAAACAGTCAAAACACTTCAGGAGCCTGCAGAAACATCCTTCTTCTAAAATGATCAATAAAAACAGTTGTTAGTAACAGAAATTGTGTCTTCCTCAAATATCCCTTTGGTTAACAGGGAAGCATTCAACCGACCAGGTTGTTCAATAATCCACCAAGGTGTCCTCTACAGATCAGTAAAGGGTGATTATTCTTTCATTAATCTTTCATTAATCATTAATTTACTTACAGCTTCCAGAGTAATTCCATTCTTACGGCCTGCGAAAGAAATTGAAACTGCTAATAGATGATAATAATTGAGGCCACTTGATCTTTGATTATTTTTTTACTGAATGGATTCTACAGTCTAGTTATTGATGTGATTGACTTTCGAGGCAGTAAACGAATCCCTTTCGCTTCAAACCACTTTAAGAAGGCTGTTTTAATGTGTTTCAGGAAAGATTGTAATGTGTCGTGTACATAGGCCGGAGACCTGCTAATGAATAACCTAAGCCTATCACAGTTATTACTCCTTCTTAGAATCGCTGCTTTGGATACAGAGAGCAGTCATGTGAGTGGCCAGTATTTTGCTTTCATATACAGTACACTCTTCAGATCTCAGGGCCCCAAAGTACAGCTTTGTATTGTAGGCTACAATATACTGCAGGTGAGTCTGAAGAGGGTAAAGTATAAGATTGAACTAGGGACGCTAAAGCATCCTGTGACATTTTTGAAAGAGGAAATAACAGATGAACAGCCACTTAAGTTCACATGTGTGCACTTCGTGTTGATGGGTATCATATTCTGAAGTGTTTACTTTTTAGAGGGTTATAGTAGTCTGCAGTATTTACTATGGTTATTGTGTTTTATTTAATGTACCAGTTTATATTT
Source organism: Acipenser oxyrinchus oxyrinchus (assembly GCA_030684275.1). Lineage (NCBI taxonomy): Eukaryota > Metazoa > Chordata > Actinopteri > Acipenseriformes > Acipenseridae > Acipenser > Acipenser oxyrinchus. The sequence goes on from CM060259.1 coordinate 30,469,344, forward strand.
TACAGCAAATTACTATAGTAAATTGTAGGATTTACTGAAGAACACTGCATTAAAACATAGTTGTAATGTAAATGCTGCCAAATACTATGACCACTTTGGAGTACAGCAAAGATACATGGCATTTTAGTGCATTTCACAACACATTACTATTTATCTACAGTAGATACTAGAATGTGGGAAATATACATATAATTTTATCCCAAAAACAAATGGGAACCACGATTTGAAAAGTCCATATTGCAACCAATATGATAAAATATCTCCCTGTTAAACACATATAAAAAATTGGAAAAGTTAAACAAAGATATTATTGACTCTGAGTAGTTCAGGCGTAAGACTTCACCCCAAATGCATTTTAACGACCGCAGGGACCCCTTTTCTGTCAGTAAACAGCCCGGCACAGTATCTGTGTGCCTCTCTAAAAAAAGTACATTTAATTCAAAGCTCACCTGTTTAAAATAACTGGTCATTGGTTTCAGGCATGCACTGGGTATTCTGCAGTTAACAACATCTCATTAGCCTATATCCTGCTGCTTTGCAGCCTACTGTGATGAAAGGGTTCCATAGTAGCCAACAGTGAGTCATGGCAAAGTACTGAGCCCTAGTGAGACAGTGATACAGAATCGCGATTAATCACAGAGCTGTCTGCACCTGGAAAAGCTTTTCCAAACAGCCATTTCAATTACTGCACAAGGTGATTGAAATGATGCACAATTCAGAACACTCTGGCACAACACTGTCACTTCTAATACTGCTCGAGAGCTCCTGTGAGTATTTTATATATATATATATATATATATATATATATATATATATATATATATATATAAATTATTAATATTCAGTAGGCTAATAGATGATAATATTAACAGACTCTAGTGAATCTTGTTTCTGCCATTTTGTTAAAAAAAAAAAAAACCCTGAAAGGACCCATTCTGAATGTTAATTTATGTGCTGTATTATTTAACTTGTGTTTATTTTACATTCAAGTGTAAAGTACATTTTCAATAATTGAATAAACACTTTGCTTGGTAAATGTAAAATCATGTAACACAGGGATGAACAGACAACCAAGCAGCTCATTCTTTATGCAGAGCTCTCGATGCATCAGTAAGCTACAGAAGAACAAAAGGTGACTAATCACTGAAGGAGACTGGTGACAGGTAATTACAAAAACTTAACATTCCCCCATCTGTTCAACTGACAACAGGTATTCCTGCTTTGAACCGTTTTCCCTTCCAAGGAAAATAAGTTGTCAAAACAAATGGTTTTGTTTGTTTAGTTTTTTCTCAATGCTGGTAATTGGTTTGAGTCCTGTTGTTGGTTCACAATGTCTGCTTGCTGTAGATCAACTCACGATATTGTATGTGGTGTAAGGCATTGAAGTTAGTATCTCTGTATTTCAAACTGCATGCAGACGTAAGATACAATTAAAGATATTGTTAAAATAAATAACTGGCTATAGTATAGAGCCATCTTGAATCACATTTTTTGACAACTATGTTTATGTTACTAAATCCAAATGGTTTCCAAAATGAACGTCCTACTGTTATAATCAGGTTTCCTTAATGATGTATTACTACTATACAAATAGGAAACAGCAGCACAGACCCAATGATAAGATCATGCTTGCACGCAAGACAAACCCCTGTTGACCCAACAGGAACCTTTGGTTTAGAATGCAGTGCTTTAGGGATCCACTAGAGGGCAGCAGCAACATACAGAACAACACATGGCCCAACCAAATCGGTTCCCTTAGATTAAAATAACTGGCAATCTCTAAATATCTAAAATCTATTTACATGGGCCACTGAAATCAGCAATATGTTACTCCATACATTATTGTTACTTTTATAAATAATAATGAAGAAAGAAAAGAAAAGCACTATGATCAGTTTATGTTTAGTTTGTGAAATAACTAGACAGAACAATTGTTCTTTGTCTTTATTCATCATGGAGAAAATAGAACACAAGTCTAGTAATATCTTCATAAAATATTAGAACAGTATAGAATAGTAAAGAATAGCAAAGTATAGAGTAACATCATATTGAAATCATGGTATAGTATAGTAACAGTAAATGCATGATATAAGCATGGTCAATGCATGATAAAATGCAAAATTATGCGCAAATGTAACCTGTAACCTGTGACAGGAATGAGGTTATGCTAATTGGCTCCCAACAGCTGCTGCGCAAGGTCATTGATTTCAGTTTGGCTGTGGAAGACACTGACATTAGAACTTCACCTCAAGTGTGAAACTTGGGTATTATTTTTGATTCCACCTTATCGTTTGAAGCTCATGTTAGAAATATAACTAAAGTGTCATTCTTTCATCTGCGTAACATTGCCCGGTTAAGATCATTTTTGTCCTCATCGTCTGCTGAGAAATTAATTCATGCATTCATCTCCTCAAGATTGGACTACTGCAATGCTCTTTTGTCAGGGTTTTCTGTTAAAGTACTCAATAGGCTTCAGTATGTTCAGGATTCTGCAGCCCAGGTTTGAATGCATACCTCTTCTTGTGAGCACATAACACCTGTACTGTATAAACTGCACTGGCTTCCTCTGAGGTATCAGGTTGACTAAAAAATTCTGCTCCTTACCTATAAGGCCTTAAATGGTGCTGCTCCCGTTTATTTGAGTTAATCTATTGCAAAAGTACATTCCAATGTGCAATTTAAGATCCATGGATGTCAGATGTCTTATTCAACCTGGGACTAGGTGCCGTACTATGGGAGACCAAGCTTTTTGTAGTGCTGCCCTGTGACTATGGAACATGCTGCCCAGTTCTATTCGAGATTCTGAGTCTGTGGATATATTTAAATCTCGTTTAAAGACACACCTTTTTAAGATAGCTTAACAGTAAGTATTGTTGTTATTGTTGTACAGTGCTTTGGGTCCTAGAAAAGCGCTCTATAAATTAAATGTATTATTATTATTATTATTATTATTATTACTATTATTATTATTATTATTATTATTATTTTGTAACCTTTTACCAGGAAACACCATAACATAGCTTTTAAAGAATTGTAAAGAAGTGATTAAAAGAAACAAAAAGTAATGCACTTGGGTTTATTTACCAGAATTGACAACTCAATGCTTGTTTGGTCATCCCCACAATTTGCCACACAATAATGGATCTTTTATGGCACTTTCTGTCTTATTTACACACATGCCCGGTGTGCTCTGACACAGTTAAGAACATCCGTTTTATTCTGTTTGCGAGAAATAACTTATTCTACAACATATTTGAAATGGTTCATATGTAGTGCTGTTATTATTTTACAAAGTTATGCATTTTGATTGATCGTCAGAGATTCAAGGACAGTACAAAAGGAAACAGGAAATGTGTTTTTAAATAAAGCAATTTTAACATGCGTAGTGGTGACTACAGAGTTAGTTTTATATTATCCTCCTGAAATGCTGACGGATGAAGTTGGGGGTCTGAGCAGGGTGAAGAAACCATGGAAACGATTGATTGAGATGAAATTTAGCAAGCTAAAAATAATTTTAAAAATCCCCAATCCTGTATAACGGTGTACCATCAACAAAGCAAAACCGTAGTTCTAAGTAAATCAAAATTACAATCTAATGGTGTTAAAAATTAATTCAAATAAATGCATAAATACATGCTAAGTATAGTACAGTTGATTCCTTATCTTAAATATTCAATTATTTTCAGACATAAAAACTATTCTGCTTGAGTAACTCTGCCTCTGGAGCACCCAATACCTAAAATTCCATTAATCATGTCCACTAATAATACTGTAAACTGCTGGCATTGGGACATATTAACCCTTAATTTACATATTCAAATGATCCAGAGTCATTGTAAATAAATAAATAAATAAACCAAAGTCTGGAAAAGCATCATTTAAAATGGCAGCAATTACATGATATGTTATATTAAGTTATGCTCTTACATCTTACTTAATGTGTACAGTATTAGTAAATGCACTGTTTGTTTTAACATAATTTGTCAAAATATACTATTGCACATTAAGTACTATGTAAGTAACGCTGCAGTTAATAGTAATGTACTTGTACTTAATGTGTAATTACTATGGGGCGGCAAGTGTAAAAAAAAGCGTTAACAAAAAAGTTAAAATGTTTATGCTTTTTTTACACATAAATTACAGGCACACAAAACTAATCCTTACTGAATTGGGATAACTAAAAACATATACTAAATAATACAATGTGTTTAATACCAAGAGATTGTGTAATAAGGAAGGAAAGTCAACATTATTGGGAGGGAGATTGGAGAAGAAGCATTCAACTTGTTACAAGATCTGCAGTTAGCAAAGACATGGAACTCCAGGTTTGTGTCTGCGGCTGGAGCAAGGCGACATCGGTCAGGGGTTTGAAGATTCATCAAGGGAGAATGAAATGCTTGAGGGAGAAGGGACAAGGGCCTCGCATTGATTAGTACTTTTTACGAAGTCAGTCAAGTCAGTCGAATGAAATCCAGTGACAGGAAGCAAACCACAGTTTGCAGGTTATCAGCACCCCTGTCATAGACGTGAGGAGGACTTGCATGGACACAGTTAGTGATGAACCTAATGATTCTTGTGAACCCGGTCAGACAAACCAGCATAAGAGAGAAAAGAACCTTAACGGGCACAAGCCTGGAGTTAAATGGCCAAGAGCTTGTGAGAAAACTGCATGGGACACAGTAAACAGAGATCTCTGCTTTCCATTGGAAAGGTTAAGTGGAACAGTTGAAAAGAAGCTGGATAAATTTGGGGACATCATCTACGCATATGGAAGCGAGAGGTTTGGAGTTGAAAAAAGGAAGGAAAAAGTTCAAACTATTCCTGGAAAGTCTAGACGGCAGCAGGAGATTGAACGCTTAGTTAGAGAAAGGAGACAGCTGAGGAAGCAATGGAGAAGAGCAGAACAAAGTCAGAAGGAGGGACTCAATCTCTTACAAAGGGTCATAAAAGATAAGCTTGCAACATTGCGCAGACCTGAGCGCCTACGGAATCGCTACAAAAAGAAGGAGCGTGTGAGAACTAACTTTTATAAAGACCCATTCAAATTTGTAAAGAAGTATTCACCAGTGAGAAGAATGGCACACTAAAAGCATCTAAGTTGAGCTGGAGAGATATTTGGAGGAAACACATACAGATTCAAAAAGGCAGGAGCCTATGTCAATTCCTTCAGACATCCCACCAATCAATCCACCAGAATACCAAATGGAGGACTGTGCACCTAAGTGGAAAGAAGTAGAGCAAGCTGTGAAAAAAGCAAGGGCTTCATCATCTCCAGGGCCTAATGGAGTTCCATACAGAGTGTACAAGAGTGCTTCAGGAGTTCTACGAATCCTGTGGAAATTGATGAAAGTGGCATGTGAAAAACAGGTGTACCAAGAGCATGGCGCCGAGCAGGTGGAGTCTTTATACCTAAAGAAAAAGATTATACAAGCATCAGTCAGTTTCGCCCTATTTCCCTATTAAATGTAGAAGGCAAGATTTTCTTCAGCATTATTGCTCAGAGATTGTCAACTTACCTATTAAAGAACTGCATCATTGACACTTCAATACAAAAAGCGGGCATTCCAGGTTTCTCAGGATGTTTAGAACACATCAATGTGATCTGGCAACAAATTCAATCAGCTAAAAAGGAGAGGAAGGAGCTCCATGTGACATTCCTGGATTTGGCTAATGCATATGGTTCAGTGCCACATGAACTTCTTTGGGCAGCATTTGATTTTTTCAGTGTACCGATGACAATAACAAATCTAATGAAAGCCTACTTTAGAGATTTGCAATTTAGTTTTTCAACTTCAGAATTCAGCACTACATGGCAATGCCTAGAAGTTGGAATAATGGCAGGATGCACCATTTCTCCACTGGCTTTTACCATGGCAATGGAAGTAATCATTAGGGCATCAAAATGGGTAGTGGGAGGAGAGCGCTGGCTTCTGGAATGCGACTACCACCAATTCGAGCATACATGGATGACATGACAACCATGACTACAACAGTAGCCTGCACTAATCGGTTATTGGGCAAATTAACCAATAACATTGAAAGGGCACGAATGCAATTCAAGCCCACTAAATCAAGGAGCATCTCTATAATTAAAGGTAAAGTAGTAGATAAAACGTTCTTCATTAATGGTGAGGCAATACCAACAGTGTCTGAGAAGCCAGTGAAGAGTCTTGGGAGATGGTACGACGGGGATCTAAAGGACACAGTTCGTGTGGGAGAAGTTAGACAACAAGCAGTGGAAGGGTTGAAGAGCATAGACAGCAGCGCTTTACCAGGCAAACTAAAACTCTGGTGCTTTTAGTTTGGTCTACTGCAGAGGTTGCTGTGGCCACTAACTGTGTACGAGGTTTCTTTGACAACAGTAGAGAAGCTGGAAGCTTTAATCAGTTCATACATCAGGAAATGGTTGGGAATTCCACGCTGCCTCAGCAGAGTGGGACTTTATGGTAAAGGAATACTGCAGCTGCCAGTCTCCGCTCTAACCGAGGAGTTTAAGTGCACCTAGGTCCGACTGGAAATGACATTAGTAGAGCCACGCGACAAATGCATAAGTGAAGGCGACACCTGTGTTGAAAACTGGAAGAAAGTGGGAGGATGCAAAGGCTCCCCTTCGAATTGGTGATATCATGGGGCAAGTTCAGCATGGAAGAGGGGGTCTTGGTCTCAGTTCAGCTCCTCCTACATGGCACAAGGCAGCCCCAGCTCAACGGAGGAAGCTGGTAGTCAACGAGGTGCAAAAGCAGGAGGAGAGGATGTGGTGTATAAAGGCCATTTCCCAGGCCAAGCAGGGAGAATGGATGAGATGGGAGAGTGTGGAACAACGCAAGATTGGCTGGCAAGACCTATGGTCAATGGAATAGAGCAGGATCAGTTTCCTCATCAGGTCAACATATGATGTTCTCCCATCACCACAGAACCTAAACCTCTGGGTAGGAGAGGATCCCTCATGTCCTTTGTGTTCATCACCTGCAACATTAAGGCACATTTTGACAGGATGTAAGGTGCCTCTTAGCCAAGGATGGTTTACTTGGCGCCATGACCAGGTGCTGCAATGTTTGGCCTTAGCATTGGAAGACAAGCGTAACATGACCAATAAGTTGCCACCTGTTCCATCAAAACATTACACACAAAAGACAACATTCCTCCGCCCAGGAGAGCAACCACCAAGAAAAGGTGTTAAAACCAATCCTCGCCCAGGACAACTGGAAGCTGCTAGAGACTGGAAAATGCTGGCAGATGTTGGTCAACGGCTTATTTTTCCACCTGAGATTGCCACCACTAACCTTCGACCAGATATTGTCTTGTGGTTTGGATCAGCACGCCTTGTTCACCTGGTAGAGTTAACAGTGCCATGGAGGATGCTGTAGGTGAGGCATATGAAAGGAAGAAACTGCGATATGCTCAACTAGCCACGGAAGCGGAACAGCGAGGCTGGAGAGTCCAGGTTTACCCAGTGGAGGTGGGTTGTCGAGGATTTGTGGCACACTCTACAACCCGGTTTCTCAGAGACTTCGGATTCAGTGGCCAAGAGATGCGTCGCACAGTGAAGAACTTATCTGAAGCAGCAGAAAGGAGCAGCAACTGGCTGTGGTTGAGACGTCTGGCTGGGGATCTCAAGCACAATAGAAAAGAAAGCTGATTTACGGGTAAGTAAGCTGGGCTGAGTTGAGTGGGGGACGGAGGGGGGTGATGCTGGGATGCCAGAATCACCGTCGAGCCCTCTTGAGGTGTCGTGGGCTAGTCGACGAAATGCCGAGGATGGAAGGTGCCCACTTGAAGACCCCAGAGATGTAACCTACTTAGCTCAATCCAGACGGTTGTCATGCTGATGCGCTGGGGAGACCGCACTTTGGTTGATCCCCGGAGGCAGCATCTCAGCCGTTGTGTGTGCTGATGCGCTAGGGAGGCAATAAGCTGATCCCTGGAGCGAGCATTACACTTCAGCCATCAACACCAGACAGAAGGATATCTACATCATCATATGGAAGGAAGTGCAAATGGATGGAGACACATATGGATCACATTAGTTTACTGTAAAGCTACATCTTAGTTGGTGCTTTTCTTGGCGAGAGCCGAGTTCAAATCAGCATGAAGTTTTAACATCTACTCTTGCGTAATGGAAATCAGATCACTTATTTCTTTTACACTGCCAGACAATGTCTACTGTTACAACCTCATTGCTTTTAGCCTCCATAACATCACCCACTTCATTTTCATGCACATGCATTAATGTCTGAGTGAAAGGGCTTCCTAGTTCCTGTTGCAATTTTTTTATGGTTGTTTTAAAAATTCTGTGCTTACTGATTTATAAATCAATCAATCAATCTTTATTTTATATAGCACCTTTCATCGTGGACCACCATCACAAAGCGCTTTACAAGGCTGTGTGGTCCAGTGGTTAAAGAAATGGGCTTGTAACCAGGAGGTCCCCGGTTCAAATCCCACCTCAGCCACTGACTCATTGTGTGACCCTGAGCAAGTCACTTAACCTCCTTGTGCTCCGTCTTTCGGGTGAGACGTAATTGTAAGGGACTCTGCAGCTGATGCATAGTTCACACATCCTAGTCTCTGTAAGTCGCCTTGGATAAAGGCGTCTGCTAAATAATAATAATAATAATACAAGATAGTGAGAAACAATGCATAATACATGAGTTGAATTATGAGTTGGATAAACAAATCGCATGAAGGTTCTGTGCTGTGTCGGTAAGGCCAAATTAATCAAATTGTAAATAAAGACATAAAGACAGTGTATATACAATTTACACTCCTAGTAATTCCTAGTTTATAGAAGACAGCATTCATTATAGTTATACACTTTACAGATTCATGAACACCATGGGGGTCTTTAGCCTGGCTGTCAGTTTTGTTTTGTTTAGGGTGGCCAGTATGTACCACACCACAAGTTGTGCCTGAAATCGTCATCTATTTGTTGACTACACATTATATTTTTAATTGTATGCAAGATTTCCCTCTAAAATCAAATGTCATAAGATTAAGCAGATAAAATAAAGATAGCATTACAACAAATGCTATATGTCCTAAATAAATATCATTTGGGGACTTATTTTAATGAAGTCCCATTATTAAGCCAGTTATCATTTATACACAGAGCCTTGAGCATTGTTTTCATGCTATTTCTTTGTATTGCTTGTGCTGTTTACTTTTCCCTAGAAAATGTAAATCTAATTGAAAATCTACCCCTATTTTTGCACACTTATCAGCAGATATGTGTTTTTGAAGTTGTTAAAACCCTTTGTGGGTGCTCTAAGTGTAAGTTGTCCTATCAAAAATCTAATCATTCATGTAAGTCTTCTCCATGAAGCCCCAGTAGTATAAACTGCATTTCTCTTTCAAAAGAGCAATGCACATCAGGAGGTTAGGGTATAAAGAAGTTCATAATATAGAGAAAGTGCCCAAGGACAATAAAAGTGAATAGCATAATATAAGAGACGGTAAACAATATTCCACAGGCAATAATAATACATTGCAAAAGCAGCAGCACTGTAACTGTTGTGACAGGGCAGAGGCCCTGCACACTGGGGAAGGTGTGTTTTGTGGCTGCTTTTGCTGTGCACAGCCACAATGTAATTGTTTTATTAATTTAAGTAAGCACACCTGTAATTGAGGCAGGTGTATAAAAACAGGTCTGTTAGGTGCGTCAGTGTCTGTGTGAAGGCTAAGGCTTGGAGGAAGCCAGACCTGAGATAAGGTATTACAGTGCTGGTTACCGGTAAAGTTTAATTAAGGGTTCCAAAGTGAAACTAGGTTTTGTTTTGTAAATAAATAAATAAATATACAGGGACTGCCCTGTTGAAACATATCTGTGGTTTTGAGTGCTGTTCCTTTTACAAGAAGACAGAGTGTTAAAAGTCCTGAAAGTGGCAAGCTTATCCTGCTTTGCCACACTGTATACACTTTCATATATTCCAGTAAGCTTTATGCAAATAGACAAGAGTGTCTGTAAGGAATGATTTAATCTCCATGGCTGTTCAATGCCATTGTGACAAATACACATTATATACTGTATCTCATATCTTTAGTGGTATAGGGTTGGTTAATGAAGTAGGTCTATTCAAGAAATGGAAAAAAAAAAATTCTGTTTTTCTGACATACTTTATTTTTGCTTGGTTTACATACACTTGCTTATCATTTTTTTTAATAGGTAATAGCATCATTAAGAAAAATGTTTTTTTATATAGGTTTATGCATCAGTCTTCTCTGATTAAATGAAGTGAGTATAAGTTCAGCTCATTCTCTAGGATGTTAGTTGTTTTTTTTAAAGGTTAAGGAAGGGCTCATTTAAGTGGGTTGTCATAGCTGAATATTGATTTTCTTTGCAGTGACTGAGCTATGTCTCTCTTGTTGAAAATGCATTCCAGATCAGATTAAAAACTGTATGACGACTGAAGCTTACCGATCACAGCTGAATCTTTTCTCTCACATGCTTTGGTAGTGGGTTTAAAATGAAAAGTGGATAAAAAAATAATTAACGTTCTCTAACTGGAAGGGATAGTTGGGAGGAATTTCAGTAGGTACAGGTTGGCACTGATATAAATAGTGAATGCTGGATCAGAGCTTAGGTTGTGGAATTGGGGAGCACTGCAGGAATTTACAAGCAAACGTGAAGATCATAGCCCCTGAGAACTGCCTTAGTCTAGAGAACAGTATCTTTGCACAAATGATGTATTAATTATTATTTTATGCAACATTTATACCTCATTGTTGATGGCAGCAATATGCATTAACAAGGCAGAGTTGCTCACTAATCCACATTACTGAGGCAGAAGACAGGATTATCACTATAATATGGCAATCTCCGCAGAAGAACACATCACTACAGATTTTTGGTGAAGAATTCTATATCTAGAAATACTAAAAGAAAGTCCAATTCAATGGCAAACGTGATGGTGGGCTGTGATCGTGATAACTCATTTCACCTAGTCCACTCAACTGACGCTAGGTTGAAATTACTTTATGTTATTATTTTCAGATAGATTGTTTTAAACATTATTGCCCTGAATATAACAAGGATCATAGAATTGATGAAAAAAAGATAGATCACCCACTTAAAAGCATTATTTGATAAATGGGTGTCAGTACACAAAAGCATGTGCTGCACACTGTAGAAGAACAGACAACCCTTGCCTCAAATGAACTGAAGTTAAGTGCTGTTGTCTAAGTGGATTGCCTTTGCGGTGGGACTCAGTCTTTAAAGCATGGCTTAGAATTTTAAAAAGGTCTTTACTCAACTCCTTGTTATTACTGTTATACATTGTATAATATTAGTCCACTGTGTCTTATACTGTATAAGGTGCCAAGGATGGTAAAGCACAGGAAATAAAATGAATCAGTGGCTTAGAGTATATGCACTTATCTGCATCTGTTTTTTGCTGTAGTATAACCTCCATTATCCAAACTAAGTGAGACCAGTGGGTGTTGGTAAAATTGATTTGTTCAGTTAATGGAATTATAACTTGAACATTACTAATATCATATTCCCAGTCATGAAACCTTTTTATTTTATAATGAAGCCCCTTAACCTTAAAACATATACAGTGCAATACTGTACTGCTGAGGAAATAACACATATAGAGGGTTGATTGGAAGAGCTTCATTGACAGTGATCCTGAAGACCATTGTACACAGGAGGATGCGTTACCAGGGGAGCTGTGCAGATAAGAGTGGTGTTCTGAGGGATCAATGGAGCTTGCATCCAACCTAGACTAATAACTTTAGTGTAATTGTAAAGCTTGTTTCAAAGGCTTTAAAAAAAAAAAAAGATAATTCTTGATACGGTATTGATGAAAGGGGTTGTGCAACTCTCCGTGGTCCAGGTTGGTATTAGAGAATTTTTTTGATAAAAAATATTATTTACAGATACTTGGAACAGCAATGGGGACTCCATTAGCACCAAATTATGCAAATGTATTTATGGGAAAATTTGAGGATGATTACGTTTATAACAACAATCCCTATAAAGGTTTGTAAAATATTGAGCTGGGTACATTGATGATATCATTATAATTTGGTCCGATACTGACGTTAATTTAAATGATGTTGCTAACTACATCAATACAAGAGTTGAGTCAATCACTTTCACTGTAGAAAAAAAGTTTAAATCAGATACATTTTTGGATGTTTATTTACATAAGAACATAAATAGTTTGAGTACCACTGTATATAGAAAACCAAAAATATACTTTGTTATCAGCTGACAGTTATCATCCTGTCTCCTTAAAGACAGGACTTCCAATTAGTCAATTATATAGATTGCGCAGGATTTGTGATACAGAGGAGTTTGAGAGACTGTCTAAACACCTGTTGGACAGTTTTCGGTCACGGGGATATACAGAAAAATGGCTTAAGGATGCATTTTATGAAGTCAAAAGTGTCAAGCGTGACAGTTTATTTGTTAAAAAATCAAATGTTGGTGAAAGCAAAGTCAAAATAGGAAGGGTGGCAATCTTAATAATACATTGTTACAGAGAGAATCGTTTTGGATTTTTAACTTAAATACTGTGGTACACATGGATTAAATGAAGATCAGACTTGGTACTTTTTTATGAACTATACCTAATTCTTGTTTTAAGAATTAGGTATAGTTCATAAAACAGCTTTTATTTAAGCTTGATTAATAATTAAAATAATGGGTTAGGAAATTGGTTTATTAGTGTATCTATATAACTGGTTTACGGGGTATTTGAAGGATCAATGTTGGATAATTAATTGATGTCTGTAATTCAATTGAGGAATGGTTCATTTTGTATGTAAATTACACTGAGATAACAGTTTCAGAATCTAAGTGAAAATTGATGAACACATATCTGTGATATACCAGGTGTGTTGTGTTGTGTGCCCATGAACTAACACTTTATTTAATTGTAATTACTTGTTAAACTCAGTGTATTTAAATCGAGGTATTGAAGCTGTGTATACACACTGATGAAGGCTTTTTGGCTGAAACATGTTTGTGACTTTACTTATGGAGTAGAATTTTAATCTGGTTGTTCTTCAAAAAACAAAGCTGTGAAATGAAGAATAAATAATGAAAATGGCTTTTTGGAATCAATTTGTTTTTCTTATGAGTGCGGACCTTCGTTACATTGCTTTGTATTTAGCAGCAAAAAATAACATTCTTCAGAGGTTTTATTCAATTCGATAAGTCACGCCATCTAGGTCAAACAAAGTACAGTTTTTCAAATGTAACATAAATGTAATCAGTCAGTGCTTTCAAGATCAGTTTATCTAAATAGATTTTGCTCTCAACCGTAGAAACATGAAAGAATGATTGTTGTAGTTCTATATATGAATCAGTATAATCAAGGCAAGTCACCTCACTGAAAGTTTCCTTATCCCCAAGTCTGCGATAAACATTTGCTGTGAAAGTTTTGTTTCCAATCAGTTTAATTTCTTTATCATAGCTCTTTCTGGATGCATCATGCAGTGAACAGAATATTTTATTCTAAATGAGATTAATTTTTAATATACATTCTACATATCATTCAGATTGTGTTGCCTTAAAGATACATTGAGACATAGAAGTAAAATATTTATTTTACAGAATTGAGATTGAGGAATTGCTTCAGCTGATACATTTATTGCAAAAGCATAAAGGCAGACCTACTGAACAAACAATGTATACTGCTAGTAACCATATTGTATGAGAGCATAAAAGTCATGATAAGTTTAAGTTATTTAGTTTTCCAAGCCTAAAGGAAAATATTTCAGCACTGTAGAAGCACCAATACACAACCCTGTTTTAAACAGACTGCTAAGAATACGAAGGAATATGCCTCAGTCACATGTGAAAATCCATGCAAGGTGGATTCTGATAGCATTCACTTGATATTCGCCTCATGAACCTCATTAGCTCCAGGAACAGTGAAAGAAATTAATTAATACCCTTTATTTAGGTAAGAAAGAATCATGCAAACTACAATTTCTAATGTATCTTGAATACTATAGTCAGTGAAAAGAAAAACTGCAAATGAATATATTACAGATAAAAGCAATTAACTGATAACCCTTTATTTAATTAATCTGGTTTGTTATATATATATAATTACAAAAATAGATGTATGTATATCAGTCAGATATTCATCAGTATCTGAAGGTTTTCCTTGCATGATAGACCCTGTAAAAAGTCTTTGATTATAAAAGCTGATGCGTGAGGGTGAATGAGCAGTGACATTCCTGACAACCAGTTAGATGCAGCAGAACAACCTTAGCATCAGAGTCAGCTGACCATCTGGCCTTCAATAACAGAAACATCGTTGAACCTGTGTTACCCAAGAAAGGCTTATAATAACTGCATTAGTATGTAAAAAAATAAATATAAGTACTGAAATATAGGTCATGCTTGTGATTTATAAATAAACTAACATGAAACAATCAACAAATATTTATGTGGAGACATAAGCAAGTATGCGTCATTGGCCTCTATATTAAGGCAACAGTAAAAACAAGTGGATAATCCCTGAAGGTTTGGGCATCTTTTTCTGCAAAAATAAAATGACACTCCAGAGAGCAGGAGTGAGCAGCGTTATTCAATATTGTAGAATTATACACTTCCTTCTGGGTTGAAACTAATTGGTAGAAGATTCACCATCCAGCAGGATAATGATCCCGAGCGCTCAGCACATGTGTGTGTGTGTGTGTGTGTGTGTGTGTGTGTGTGTGTGTGTGTGTGTGTGTATGTGTGTGTGTGTGTGTGTGTGTGTATCAGTGCTCAATGGGAGTGATGTAAATGATGCATGAGACCCCTTCAAGCTGCTGCCTTTTTTAAAGCAGACAATCAGCGAGCCTACCTCAAACAATTATATAAACGGCAAACATAATGTATCTAAAATAAGCTACATGAACAAAAGCTGTTATTATTTCTGTGGCAACTAGCTTGTATAATGTAATATTTTTGAATGGCTATTATCCACATTAACAAATTGACAATCATGAATTGTTAACATAGCCTATGTCGAATTATTTTATTGGTTGTATTATTGATCAATAAGGTGTTCTTTCACAAATGATCATTCACTGATTCCCTATGATTGTGACGAGAGTTTATGTCACATAATGATTTGAAATTTTAAAACCAAAAATTATTACTACAAGCCACTCCTGTCTGTTTCATTTAGGTTATGGCCACTATATTAGGTTCTGGCTGCTATATTAGGTTCTGGCTGCTATATTAGGTTTTGGCTCCTGCACTCTGGACACCTGTTAACTTCTAAACTTCAAACATTGTAGTGGTTAGAGCTCTGGACTCTTGACCAGACGGTTGTGGGTTCAATTCCTGGTGGGGGACACTGCTGCTGTACCCTTGAGCAACGTACTTTACCTAGATTGCTCCAGTAAAAACCCAACTCTATAAATGGATAATTGTATGTAAAACTAATGTGATATCTTGTAACAATTGTAAGTTGCCCTGGATAAGGGCATCTGCTAAGAAATAAATAATAATATTTTCAAAGCTTTTCCTTGATTCTTTAATCAGCTAATAAAATCGCATTACAAAATAAGTAACAAGACACCACAAGAGCACTTAAAATAATTTGAAATGTATAACTTAATTGTTTAGGTCTAGTTTTGTAAAATTAACAGGTGTTTAATTTAAATAGGAGTTAATTAAAGCTGTATTAATAATGGGCAACATGTGTTGTTTATTAGGGAGAACATAAATATATTTAAAATATTTGTTTATTTGCATGGGGTGAATTGACAAATTCCTTAAAAAAAAATTCTGGGTATCTATCAACTAGTAGATTTCACTGCTAATGAATAATGCTGGTGTTTGACAAAGCATATCCAACATCTTTAAACATCTTTGGAAAAGCTTGAAAGATGGAGCTCATTTATTCAACCCCCTAACTCTTAAATGGCAGACCAAAACAACCTACAGCCAGCCAAACACTTCTGCTATATGTCAGGAATGGATGTTAATTAGTCTATCAAACAGATTGCTGGTAGATCCGTTGAATAAAAACTTGCCATTGACTCAAGTGGTGCAGCTTTCTTGTTAGGAAAAAGGGCGGGGAATGGATTCTCAGCTTTCTGACTCGTTGACATTGCTACACAATAAATATTACAAACATGCAACTAACAGTAATTGCAAAATTAGTACAACACACCTACTACTGCCAAGTAAATTGATTGTGAAAGTAAGCATTATCCAGTAGTGTACATTTACTACAGTATATCATGCTTAACTACTATTTAAACTAATTGAAAATGACTGACAGTGTACCGCTTACCAGTTCCTAATAAACTATGTATTACTGTGTGTTTCTGGCAGTCCACAAACTAAAGTAGTTAACACAGTAGTATTTAGAACGATACAACTGGGCTGTGTAATGTTGACAATGAATACTTGACCTCGTAGTACACCAGCAGTATAGCAGTACCAAGCAGTACTTCAGTTGCAATATTGAACTTAACAAAGGATAGCTCCAGTGAAACAGTGAACATATCATGTGTTATGTTTTCTTTGTGGAGTACTATTATCTCAGTGTTTATTATGGCTGGTTTGAGTGCATGGAAGATATTACTGCTTTAAAAAGATAAGCTAGTTGCATAGTAACTAACCTCTCTGCCTATCTTGCACAGACACTAGTTGAGTTTGACACTAACTGCCCGAACTGGACTAGCAGTTAATTTAAGCCATTTTATGGTGGGCTTGTTATGATATCTAAATTTATATTATGTTATGCGTAATACAGTAATTTAGCAGTATTAATACTGTAAAACCAGACAAAATTATATATCCGTTGTTTAAAAATATAACTTATTTTTTATGAATCCATGTTGTATTATAGTTCAATAAAACTTCAGGCTTACAGTGACTGATTCCAGTCACTTTAATGGGAAAATAAAGTTGTATTACTGTACTTTACAGCATTTATAGGACACGGGTATACCACAATAACTTCCATCATTCATCATTTAAATGTTCTAGTAAATTTGCTCTGTCTTGCTGCTGAATGCTTACACTGCTGCTATTGCTGAGGGGAATGCATGGCTCCAATACATGGTGTGTCTTGTGCTGTTCTGGATTTGGGAAGTCTTGACTATTTGTAGTATTTAATTCATTATTTTCAGATTTGTTCTGAGTACCACGTGTGAACATGTATCCATAACCACAATGTAGTATGTAATGTAGGGGTGGTCAATGTTGGCCCTTCCAGTCCTGGAGCTTGTTTCTATATTGTGAGATCATAAGTTAAAATACGTTAAGTCTTTCAACCAGTTATTACCTGCTATTCCAATCAGTTATCACCTGTTTCTATATTCCAGTCTAATCGTAGTTGGTGTTGTGTTTCAATACGACAGGTAGGCTAGCAAATTGTACCCCCATGTCTGAAAATACATGAACCAAGCAACACAAGGAATGTATGGTCTTGAAAATCACATTTGCGTAATCATTAGTCATATACGAGACAGAAACTATACATTTAAGTGACCTAACATCCTATTTACATAAACTAATAAAGAGTTATTTATTAAGTATAATTTAATATTTAACTACGTAATTATTAAAAATATTAGAACACATGTTACACATTTAAAAAACTAAATATAATGAGCCTAATTATTATGGGAAATTGTGGGTTATGTTAGAAAACAAACCGGACAGGGAAATCAGTAATGGCATCTGCCAAAACAGCAACACAAAGAAAACATTATACCGGCAGAGCTAACTTACAAAGACTGCTGGAAGTACAAATGAATTAAAAACCATGTAACATTTTCATCAAAGAGGATGAAAAGGACTGAAAATTGCAAATAAAATAAATGCTGCTGAGATCAAGCAAAAAAAAAAATGGACAGGTTATAGCAGCCCCCCCCCCCCAAAAAAAAAAAAAAAAAAAGTTGGAGACATGAGTGGGAAAAAACAGGTGGAGGCCCCCTCACCGTGATACACACTCTCAGCAGAAGAAGAGAGAATCATTGGAATACTGGGGACGTCTGTTACATATCCTCCCTCTTTAAGTGGTTTACTGTAATTTCTTGATCAGAGACCACATCAAAGATACTGCACACACATCTTCTGATGTTATATACTGTCGTATATATTCTGCTCCTCATGTTGTACTAGCCTGATACGACATTGTACTGGTATATAGCAACAAGCCCCAGGTCTTTGTTCCAACTCTGTTCTAAATTGTTTAATTGAACCAATTAAACCTCAATTCCGACCCTTAAGTAGTTAATTACATCATCTTACCTTTTAAATCTGGAGTGGCATGGCTCCACCGGACCATGACTTGACACCCCTGATGTAATGAGTACCCATGCAACTATGACTGCTCCTCTGCACCCCAGTAATGATTTTATAAGCTGTACACTAGGTTTACTACAGCTACATCATAAACTTTTTATCATGTCATTTGCTTGAGGGTGCCAAGACATTGCCGGCCAAAAAAACATTTGCCCATATTATTATGTTGTTATCGTCTTTAATGACTATAACCTAATGTTCATTTGCTGAATGAATACTGTTTACTCATCTTAACCGACACTTTCCAGACACCAAGCACCACTGGGTATAGTGAAGGGCACTACAATGTTCAAGAGGAGAGTGCTGATGTGTGAGAGTGTGAACTGTGGATCCTGTAACACTAAGAGGGTGGAATGTGTCAGCAAAGTATCTCAGCTGAAAACACACTGAACACTAAAGGGGGTTGTTGATATTAAATTGGGGCGAAGCCTCAGTAGGTTCAACCAGGTGTTTGTCATTGATGCCCAGCAGCTGCTTGTGTTTGAGTGTAATTCAAATATAAAAGTAAAACTAGAGAGCAAATAAAGTTTTAAAAAATGTCCTGATTTTTTAATTTGTACTAGTTCTTCTTGTTTCATATATCTTGAGTATTTTTTTTTTTTTTTACTCTATAACTAAATTTTGATTCCATTCTGATTGTGCAGACGAATGTCAACTGGTGACCAAAATTCAGAGACCATGAAAATCATTTCAGTTGTGAACTGAGCCGGATTTGAACCCAGGTCTGAATATGATTAGCGAATTACTGTTGGGCAATTCTGGTTGTTAATGAGCTTGGCTTGTGACAACAAAGCAGGAGCCATGCTTTACAGCAGGAAATACAAGTCTTTTAATTTCAGTTTTCCCTTTATTCTTTGTGAACAGACTGACGTATGAAACGGCTATTATCGCCTATGCAGAGAAATGTTGTTTTTTTTTCACAATCCCAGGAGCATTAATTACATTTCCAAAGAGGGCTGCACACTGCAGCTTTGGTATTAAGTAAAAAAAAAAAATAAAAAAAAAACAAGGGTCAAGATAAGGGTAGGGATTGTTCACATGTCCATAATTAATTTAGGGTGTGTAAATAAAGAGCAAATATGAACACATAACACTGAATATTAACAAATTCAAAGTCATGCCTAGATCCAGCATATATTTCTCAGCACTCAGAGACTGACACACACCAGAAAATGATTTTTAAAGCACTGTTACGCTGTTTTATTTTTACACACAAAAATAAATTTAAAAAAAACAAATACTAACTCAGTTCGGAGCACTAACTAAATCTTGTCAGGAACACCCTAACTATAAAACAGGACAGCTAGGCTCATGCATCGATTATATATTATATTAGTACATGTGCCTGTGACCATAGGGATTTTGTTGTGGAAGACAGCAAAGGAAGGAAGGTACAACTTAAGTGTGCAAGTACTGTTGAGTTACTACTATACATATTTTGACAGAAAAAAAAAAAATGTGCAAGCATTTTGGAAAGTAACCGAAAACACTAATTTTATACAGTATATCAAAAACGAAAGCCCCGAAAAAAAAAAAAACGATTTACTCGAAAATAGCTAAAAAAAAATAGGGACAGAAAAATAAAATTAATAAAACCCAAAAAACAGAAGCCCTAATTATAAATGATGCAATGCCAGTGCATTTAGTCCCACGAGTAAAACAATCTATGCACCATGCATTGCTGCAGGGCATGTGATTTTAAGTCTCTAGTTAACAGATACTTATATTTAGTTATTTTACTTCACTGTAAATCTCTATTTTAATGATCTGAACAGTGCCGGATCTTCATACCCTGAAATCTATAAATCAGATTTTCTGTAGGCCTCATTACACTGCATTTTAAAGCGAAACACATTAGGAGGAAATCTGAAGGTATTTAGACACGTCATTGCTTAGATCATTAACCTAGATCCCATTGTGTCTAATATCCTTTAACATACTATATTCCTTTTCTTTAGACCAAACAATTGGTTTCTATGTGCTATTTTTATTTACATTGTGAACTGCCATGCTGTAAAACACAATGCTTAGTTCCATGATGGAACTAAGTGTCATGATGCATCAGTAAAAAAATAAATAAATAAAAAAAATAAAATAAAAAAAACATACCTGCTGGGAGAAGATGGAGAATGTGGTGTCAGTGCAGGTGAAACATGAAAAATGCTTCCAAGAATGACATTACATGGTATTACATTGTGTGTGTGTGTGTATATATATATATATATATATATATATATATATATATATATATATATATATATATATATATATATATACATACACACACACAGTATAATGTGAAGGGACCAGCCTGACATGTTCTTTCAGTATATTCATCTGTTTTAAATGTATCACCCATCTTGCTTCCTTCATCTCATCCATGAAATGACAAAAGAATGATACTCTGTCTCCAAAGCTTTTCAATTGCTAGAGATTTTAAATGGAAATTGTGTGCAGCTGCGCTCAGGTGCAGTTACAAACTCACATTTGATGTATAGAAGGGTTTTCCTTCCTTTCAGGGATGTAATTATTGGAATGCTATAAGTAGGGAAGTAATCCAATTGTTGCTCTGAGCAGAATGAATCTGCATCCTATCAACCAGAGGGATTATGGGTAATAATAAGAGGCCTGTTCTAATGAAGGGTCCCTCCCATATATGCCAAATGGAATTATGGGCCTGTGTACTGGAATATTTGGCTCAGTCCGTGATCTGGAGATTTTTTGTTATTTAATTATTTTAAAATAATGGTGGCAAATTCATAATGAATTCCAATTGAATAGCACAGGAATACCACCTGGATCTTATGCACTTCCTCTGAGTTATTATTATTATTATTTATTTCTTAGCAGACGCCCTTATCCAGGGCGACTTACAATCGTAAGCAAATACTAACTCTGAACTAATTTATTTTGAATTCAGCCCTGCTAATTCATGTGGAATTTCATTACACGTATTTATTCCATGTTTCATGTTGTTCACAAGTATAATGCATGCATTCATGCATGAATGAATATTTCTGAAAATCCCCTGGTGGGCAAGAAAGAGGGTATGAATGCAGACTTTACCCACGTGATCAACATCATTTGTTACAAAGAAACAAGGAATGAATACAAGCAATTAAATCCACATGAATGAACAGGGCTGAGGTGCAAGTATTCAGCCGTGAATTCATTATCAATTTTAAAATGTTACCAATTATTTAAAAAATATCTGTGTGTTTGTTTGGTCTCTTTTGATGGTATCGAAAAAAATACTTTTGTGGTTCATTTGCGAAGCTGTAAAGCAGGTGCATGGTGCTATTTAATGAGCTTCACCTTTTTATTCTAGTTCTCACAATACAAAACGGATGTAACCCAGGTTCCCTGAAAGAGAAGACGACTAACAACTATGCTTTTGGGATATGCCTGCCACAGGTCAGGTATTCACTAAGCATTTTATGTCAGAGCTGTCAATAGGCCCCTCCGTGGAGTGACATCATAGGTCCCGCCCGCCGAGGGAATAAGTAGTCACTCTGCGGAGACCTCACTCTCTTTTGCATCAAACCCACGAATGCGAGTGATGCAACCTCGCAAGGTTTGTTGGTCGTCTTCTCTTTCAGGGAATCAGGGTTACATCCATAACCTAACATTCCCTTTCAATTTGAAAACGACCAACAACCATACTTTTGGGAAAGTATATCAAAGCCGTCGCGAGGGAGTATGAGCAGACAGCATATGAGGGACATCGCACTACCGCCATCAAGTGTTGATGGTGTGAGCGTGCAACCTCAAGGACCCTTGTGCCTGATGAAGGCATAGAAGGATCTGCCACATTAACTCGGTAGAACCTGGTGAATGTATGCTGTGTGGCCCAGCTAGCCGCAGTACAAATATCAGTCAAAGAGGCACCTCTAAAGAGGGCCCATGATGTAGCCACACCTCTGGTAGTGTGCGGCCACCCTCCCAGGTGGGGTAGGCCGGCATTAGTATACACAGTCGAGACTGTGTCCACAATCCAATGGGACAGCTGCTGCTTAGAGAGGGCTTGACCTTGGGTCCTTTCACCATGACAGACGAAGAGCTGGTCAGACTGACGCAGTGCTCTTGTTCTATCCACATAACTGCTCAATGCCCGAACAGGGCAAAGGGAATTCAATCTCTGATCTGTCTCCTCCACAAAGGAAGGGGGATGGAAAGCCTCTATTTCCACTGACTGATTCAAATGAAAGGCCGTAATCACCTTAGGGAGGAAAGCAGGGTTCATGCGCAACGATTCCCTGTTCCCGTTGTCCCAAATTCGCATACAGGAACTGTGCACTAACAAAGCCTGTAGCTCACTGACCCGCTTAGCGGAGGTGATGGCTAATAGAAAGGCTGTCTTCATAGAGAGATATTTCAACTCTATGGAATGTATAGGCTCAAATGGGGCCTTAGTGAGAGCCTCCAATACTATCTATCTAGACTCCATTCGGAGAGGACGCCCTTCTTAGGAGGAGGACGTAACTGCCGAGCACCCTTCAAAAGTGAGTGTGCGTGCTGAGGTAGCCCAGAGCAGCCCAGAGTCCTTGAGTCCACAGCGGGTGCAGCAGAGCTGGGTCTCGCTGGAGGATAGCGTTTCTCTCTGATTCTTTTTTTTTTTTTTTTTCGAAAGCTGCTCGAGGCAGAGAAAAAAACAAAACACAGGCAGCAAGCTGCAAGGTTAGTGAAAGCAGACTACAATCGGTAGGCGCCGTTGCGCAGCATTTGCTCAGGCTTCAGCTGTTGAATCCTGATTCTGGGGGAAGCGGCAAGCCGACTTCCAGCAATAATTTGTCAGGGAACTACAGAAAACTCAAAGAAAGAGTTTTTTAAAAAGAGTCGATCACACAACTGGAAGAGGTTAGTTATACTTAACTTACTTACCTGGATGTGAGAAGCAAAAGAGAGTGAGGTCTCCGCAGAGTGACTATTTAATGTCTTGGTGGGCGGGACCGAGGACGTCACTCCACGGAGGGGCCTATCAGCAGCTCTGACATAAAATGCTCAGTGAATACCTGACCTGTGGCAAGCATATCCCAAAACTGTGGTTGTTGGTCGTTTTCGAATTGAAAGGGAACACTTCTTCAGTTGCAAGAATCCTTCCCAGAAAATAGTGTTCGGAGATACATTTCATGAGTGTGTCTGACAGAACTGCAGATTTCACTGTGAAAAAGAAAAATCCCTTATTTTGCTGATGGAGAGGGAGTGGAAGTGGTGATTAATGAGTAAAATTAATAGCAACTGCAGTGTATGCTATTAAAACATCAGCTTTAGTCAATAATAGGTATACTAGTTAAATGTTCAAATTGAAGTAAAAAATATTATAATAATTATAATCAATATATAATAATAATAATATATATATATATATATATATATATATATATATATATATATATATATATATATATATATATATATATTAGATTATTTATAGAGAGATTGAAGGATAACATTGCTTTGGGACAGTGTACTGACTGTTTAAAAACAGCACTAGTATTTGGTATATTTATTTTGCTTATTTACTTATTTGTTTGAATGTTAATATAAATTGGAAAATCAAAATAGTATAGGTCAGAACCCAATACAGCAGGCTTATGAAATTCTAACGCATAGGTGGCTCAATCATCACACTAGAATAAAAAATATATATTTTTATGAAAAATATTTCAAATTCAAACTGCTTCAGTTACCTGTATTCCCCGGTGGAGATCACACACAAGTTTCATTACAGTGTCAGATCTTATTAAACTGAGCCCTCAGAGAATCATATACTACTGTATGTAACAATTTTTTTTTATTTTTTATAATTTTAAGGAAGAAAAAAACAAAACAAAAAACAAGAGCTCTGGGTAATATATGTTCTAGTTCTTGCCAATCATTTTTATATATTTGTATTCATAACATTGGGTATTGCTCCAGGCTCCAATAACTTATGGTGAAAAAAAGTTTTAAAAACTACCAATTGTACCTACTGTGTATTAACATCACAAATAGGGGGAATTGCAAGTAAGGTATTAACTTTGTTATTCATGGTATAATATGTAGTGTTCTTATGATTTTCTGCATGAAATGTGTCCTGTTAAGTTAAATTGAGATATCTAGTTGCCTCCCTGACTATTGATTATTCTAAGGATTAAAGCAATGGCCGGAATAGAATTAGTTGACCAAGGAAGTTTTTTTAATCCTTTAGTGAATGTATTTATTTATTTAAAAACAGATAAAAAGTGATACAAGGCACAATAATTCATAAACAGCGTACAAGAATTCCCATGTGCAGTACTCTGTTTTATCCTCTGCAATGTTTAAAACAATGGAGTGCTTGTGGTTGAAGGGCTAGAATTCAGTTTTGATATAAAAGGCTCCTGTTTACTGTTTGACATCTTTATAATGGCACTTTGATTTAATACAGAGCTCAGCTTATTTGTTGTACCATACTAGGTATTTTATTTTTTTTTGTAAACATGGACTGGGACCTTTGGAAATTTCAATTCAAAGCGATTTTCAGTCCCTTGCAACCACAAAAAATCAATTCAGCATTTTCACTTCACCTTTTATTGCTATTCATTTCCAAATGTTATTTTAGGCCAGCCATTACTATGACGACAGGTTTTATGCATTGTAATTCCCCTATAGAATGACACACATTTAAACGTATTGAGCATCATAAAAGCTACTCTTCTGTGAATAAGCATGCGTTTTGATTGGCAACGAAAAGGCTTTAATCATATGTCTGAAAAAGTATGTCTGTAGATAAAAAGCATATCAAGATCTGTAGTGTCTCAAAAGCAATTATCCTATAAAAGTCTTGAGGTGTTATGATGGTCTCTGATGATATGCGTACATATGGTCACAAATGTGTATCCAACAAGAGTCATGCACTTTTACAGAATCTTACTTCAGGGAATATATATATATATATATATATATATATATATATATATATATATATATATATATATATATATATATATATATATATAAAATCAAGAATGCATCCATTTGTTCACATAATAGGACCAGAAGTGTGAGCTTTATCTGTGGATTGAATTGAAATATATTTGCTATGTGCAGAAGTCTTAGTGGTATTTGTCAGATTCTTTGTCATACTCCTCAAAACTGTGTCAACTACTTCAACACTTCACAGAAGGGTGGTGTTAATAGCTGGAGTCCTGAGTTTCACAGCTCCAGTTTTCCTTTTGATTCTACAATGATACAGTCATTTGTGTTTCCTTATTGTAGGCTTGTGAAGATGTCAGGTACCCAGGTAGATCAAATTACAACACAAGTAACCATTTACAAAAAGGTATACTGTATCTTTTGCAATACCTTGTCTCAATGTCCGAAAGAAGTTTGATATTGTATAAAGATTATAGTATGGTATGGTAAAACATGCTGCACCACATACTGCATTCTAGACCTGGGCTCAATTATAATAATATCTACAATTACAGCAGAATTGTTTACTGAAATTGCAATTACCATTACAATGCTATGTTGTTCAATTACAGTTACAGTTACAAATATGCTGCAGTAATTATAATTATAATTAATTAAATAATTAAATATTTCCCTCCAGATAAAAATTGTTGAATCTGGCATTAGATTGTATGTCTGAACATTGCCGTTCCCTCAAAACAACAGCATTTGTAGTTTTAAGTGAATTTAATATAGTTTTCACTCACTTACTAAAACAATGACCATCAGCAGAAAAGTTGAATTAAATCTGAACTAGCCTTTTCTGCTAGACGTTGTTTATGCTCTGATATTTATGATACATTTAACATTTACATACAAGAAAGAAGACAGGGCTTGTTGTCAAGGACAAAGGTTGCTTAGCAACTGCAGCTGGACTTTTACTCAAGGCGAAGTTTTAGTGTTTGCAGATATTTGGTGTTATACAGTGCCCTCTGACAGCTCAGTGCCCTCTGACAGCTCAGCTGTGCCACTGATGTCACATTCTGTCTGTGGTTTTACATACCTGATCTCAGTGCATCTTCTTGAGAGATATCTGCAAAGCCTTATGCAGGTTTACTCCAGTGTTCCAAGTTTAAAGCATATCATAGTGTAGTAAAGCATATTAATAGCTTGTTAAAGCAAAGTTAGTAGTTAAGTATCAGTATTAAATATAATCAGAAACATATGCTTTTAAATACACTGTGGAAATTCAGCTTTTGCTTAAGCTTCACACTGTACAATAAATATTCAGAATGCGTTCAATTGCATAGTTCATAAGTTAGTATGCTGTCAATAAGTGAGACCCAGTAACTAGGGACATTGCATTACTATCTGGCGCAAATAAAACACCTGACCTTCCCAGTAGAAATGATCCAGCTTTGAGTACGTGTCCTTATTTTAATGAGCAATTAAAATGCAAATTAAGCACATATTGCTTAGTAACTATAAGCTTTCAAGACTAGATAGAAAACCTTTATTCTGCCAATAAACTGGCTTCAATATACCCCAAAATCAGACACAATAATCACAAGACGATGAAGGTCTTTCTAACACAACCGTTCCTGCTCCCAGTGCTCAAAGGGAACGCCAAGAGCCTAATATCATTTGGGTATTTTTTCTTTTTCTTGAAAATATGGTAGGGTGATTAAGATGTGTGGTGAGTACAGTTGGGTGTTTTTGATATTGTAACAACCTTCTGTAGATATAATGTAAAATCTGTTTAAATTAAAATCAAGGTGGGGGTGGGGATTTGAAAAGGAAAAAGAGTAGTATTTAGTTTTATTCTAGATACTATTATTGAGTTTTGGTACAATAATTGCTTCTCACGTCAGACAATAAACTTCTGATGTTAATTAGTTCAGACTCATAAAGTGAGCCACTTCACACCCATATACAAATGTGTCAATTAATTTTAATTCAGTAAATGTATCAATATACAACATAAGTCCAGTAACTTCAGATAGTCAATACAAAAAAAATGGAAATCTAAAGATGTCATAATCATAAACTCTCTTGGGTATTTTAACTAGTGACAAACAGAACCAGTCATTCAGTCAGTATAATAATTTGATAGATTATTAAAGCTTAGACTGGACAACACAACTACATTATACATATTTTACTCTACATTCTTTGGAATTTGGCCTTGGCTTTCAAGGTACCCCTGCCCATAAATCAGCTCACAGGTAAGTGGAGAGGCTAGCCATAGGGAAGCCATGGGCAGGGGGGCAGGATAGCTGCCCTCCCCATTAGACTAAGCCAAAAAGCATGTGGAGGCTGGGGAGGAAGAGGCAAACTCTGTCTCACAGCAGGGACATAATGGTTTGAGGTAAGATATAAATCCTTTCTTTGCCAATCATTGGAGTTATTGTTTATCGAACGGCAAATACTAGCTATTTGACTGATGATTTGATCTGGTATTGGATTTGATCTAAAGTTAAAATGAGTTCCCTGCCAGAACCATCGCTTTGATTAATTTACTGCAAATAAATAGTTTTGTGTTAAAGGGTACTGAATTGGAAATTATAAATGTGTGTATTTCTGAAAAAAGATGGAAGTGTGCCACGTATGCCAGCATGATCAAAAAGCAGTAACCCGCAGAATGGCCTCTTGATGACTTCCAGAAAGATCAGAAACTAACATGAATACCACACTTTCATATGCCAGTAAGATGAATACAGTAAATGTCATATGCATTTCAGCATCTCTAATAGTCCAACCCAGAGCACACAGCCTTCTTATGCGCATTGACCCTGCAATTACCAACCTCCTCAATTTAAAGAACAAAGCACCAATCAACAACTAGTTTTAACAAAAGAACAATTTAAACCAATCCAATTAATCAAATTAGTAATAAAGTACATACAATATTAACAATCAATATAACAATCCAATAATTGGTGATAAGACTGATAATTAAGTGTGAAAAATCAGATACAAATACAGATCCCCATTACAGTACTATAGTTCTCAGCATAGTATAAAAGACATACTTGCAAAAGAAGTATTATGCACAATCATTAATTCAAAAGGCTGTATTTGTACGTAATTGGTGGGTGCTGACTAACACTTTACATTTATTAAGCCTGGAGAGTGCCATTGAAATGCATCTCATTCCGCAGTGGGTGAATGTTACGGCAGATTCATTTACAAAGCTTTACAGGAGTTGACCCTGTCAGCACATATGTGTGTGTCAGAGCACTGGACCATTGAAGAGGGGTCTGTAGTATGCAGTAATCAGGAACACTTTCAACAGATGAAAACCCTGAGGCACTCCTTGACAGCTTGGTGGACAGAATTGATCTGGTCACAGCTGAAAGGACCACCTTCAACAAGGCCATCCGTCCATCACAGACAGCTATGGGATGGGCAGCTGACTGCTGACCGCTGTGAATGATGGCACTGCAGCCTTGAGGTACTTGCAAGACTGATACTTGATGGTTTCAATTAATAAAAACAGACAAGGGCTCTTTTCCATCGCCTTACTTATCTTAACCCTAGGCTTGCACACAGTTCATAATTAAACAGGCTGATATACATTGATGTAAAGGACAATGTTTCTTCATTCATTTTAAAACCTTCAGGGATATGGATATCACCTGACCTGGGAGCCTGATGATCTTTGTGTAAATCAGCAAATATTTATAGAACGGCACATTTTTTAAATGGTCTATTTCAGTTGTGAACTATGATATTCAGCAATATTTTCTTTACTAAAGATGTACAAATAAAAAAGGTGAGACTGCAATGCTTGGTCAAAGTTATTTAAAATAATACATTTCGGCCCCAGGGTTTGAAAAGCAGCCGTTCCCTGCAATGGCTATAGCCCCATACCACCCTAATAGTCAAAAACCATCCGCCTAAAGTTGCAGTAAACATTTCAGAATTGAGACAGAAAGACAATGAGCTACGCAGTCTGTGTAAAGGAAGATTTGGCAGTAAGGAATGTACTCACACCGTTGTCATTTGCTTTACTGGGTATTACATTACCGAGTTTGAAACTCCAACCATAGCTTGAAAGCAAACAACTGAGCCTTGAATATCACCATTACTTTACTATACATCATGCAAATGACTGTACTTATGGTACAAATAGTGCAAATACAAAACACTATCAATAACTATACTTGAATTATTACTGGTAATTTACACAAAAAATAAGTTGCAGTGCATTCTTATCTTAGGTGTAGTAAGTAAAAACTTTACAAAGCATAACATGTGACACTTTTACTGCAAGGCATGAGCTTATCTATTACAGGAGTAATAGCAATAACCTTTTAATTTAACCTCAGTAGCAATAAGAATGAAGATTAACCTTTTCATTTTATCAGATCAAAACCCAACTACTTGAAAATACCAGATTGTATTTTTAATGTTGGTATTAATATGTAGCTTGCATACACACATCATTTAAACATGAATCCTCTCATAAGTATTAATTATTAATAAAATAACAGTACTGCACTTACTGTCTGCCCTATGTTCTGTGATTTCAGTACCTGCTATACATGGTAATCAGCCTGTCAGTTACATTCAGATTCCATTGTAATTTGTGGTGTTGCACATACAGCAGTATCTTTGTTGCTAGACTGGATGTACAGCATGCCATTAAAATCTGCCAGGCATGTAAGAAGGTGTGCTCATAATTGTAACAATGGTGTGGCTCCTCCCCTTTCAAATCTTCAATCAGTTTGCCATTTAAACCTGTAGTCAGGCACCCTATCTTTTCCATTGCACTTTTTGAAATCTGGCTTTTGCAGACATTGCTCCTGTCTAGTGAAGTTCGGGTCCGTTGCTGAATGGTCAGATGGATCATTTAAATTGCTGATGCTGGGGATTGGCGTGTACTGTCAGGATTCCAAGGTCATCATCACTAGCATTCTGCATGTCAGTCTTACTGACCACATCACTGAGGATATGGACATTCCTTAATGATAGACCACATGGTTCTCCTCCCGCAAGGAAAGAGTTGAGGTGACAGTAGACAAAGGCACAAACAGACTGCAAGGTTACCCACAACAATGCTAGCTTCACCCATAAGGATTTCCAACTGATTCAGGGGAACAATCAGCTTACCAGAGATTTGGTTAATTCCAGTTGTGTTATTTTCTAAAGGTAGATTTAATATTCTGTCACTTCACATTTTTGAAGGTGTCTGTGTCTGTGTTTTGGGAGAGGGTGGGTAGTAGCAGCACACGCGATTTCTCGTTCAAGAAGAAGCTATCTAAAGTAAATCTCTGATGTAGAGGAGAACATGTTAATTAAACCTCTGGTTGCGAAATTTAAATCTCATGAGTTTTTCTTTCACAATATTTTTTAATCTTGCTGTATAATTAATGGTTAAAAGTTTTAGATGTATTTATAGATGTATATATATATATATATATATATATATATATATATATATATATATATATATATATATATATATATGCACAGTAAAATCTCATGTATAAATTTAAGACTCAGCCTAAAGGAACAAAGGCTCTGTCAAAAGCGATTTCCCCCTTTGAGACCAAGTGATTCAATCTCAAGTGATCAATCATCATAATCTTTGAGCATTTATAATTTCCAAGCTACATATTCTAAAATGTGCCTTTCGGAACTCTTTTATATTGTCAGTTATTTCTGAATGAGGTTTCAAATAACCCAGCTAATATAATAATCATTTGTTGATATACAGCCTTTACGTGCAGTAATCTCAAAGGCTGTGAATGTCAGTGCAGAGGTCTCTTTCATAAAGACAGTCAAATGCATTTTCCAATTAATCAGTCTTCAGGTCAGCCAAAACCTTTTCTGTGGGATCAAGGTTAGGGTATATGAAGATCAGATGCTAACATTTCTGAATACAAATGAAATATTTTACATTTTTTCTAAATATAAAAAATATTTCAGCAAATATAAAGAAGTAATAATGCAAAAAAAAAAAATGCTAACCACAATCGATTGCTTTTTCTTTCGTGAGTGCATCAGTAGTTGCAAATGATTTAGATCACATCTACACACACAAAAAAACCCTAGTCAAATACACTACCATACAACAAGTTTAAGGGTTTCTGCAGTGTATTTCATAATAATATACCATTTGGATATGAGAAGCTTCTTTTCGCATATCATAATAAAGATGCAATATGAAATACTTATTCAATGTACTGGGAATGATTAGCATTCCTTACAAATTTCTTTATAATGCCCTTGAAAAATTGATTGCTCTGATGTGGGGAAACAAGACATATATGCCCTGTCTCTTTTCCAAATGGCTGCTCTAGTGCACTGGGGTTTGAGATCTGTCCTCTAAACAAACAAAAAAAAACATAACAACAAGTGCTCTGGCTTTTCTGTTCCATACCACATCATGGATTGTTATTGCTGTGTTACCTGTTTGACAATGTGGGCAATAATCCTGACACTATCAGTGCACTGGTGCAGCCATTTTGAAAAGAGCTTTGAAACAGACTTTAAAGTTATAAGTGTAAACATTTTTCAGGATGTTAACAATGAATTGCAGGTACATTACTTAAACAGTTGTAGCAACACGTGGGGACGGGTAACGCTACATTTTTCAGAACCCCACTACTTACTCTTTAAACACTTTACTTAATAAAATAAAACTAAATCCAACCAAGCCTCCAGAATCCCCCTACCCTCCACAAAAACATTTGAACTTCATAAATATTCGAAGGACCAAGTTATGAGAGAGAAAGCAGTGGGTGCTTTACCTGAAAATCAATATGTGTCTTATGAAATAAGCCTTTGCACACTATGTCCGTTCTATCATTTAGAATCCGTCATCCAAAAGTCGTCCGTCAATCCATTGCACACTAGATGCGGTAATATCATACTTCAGAGCGCTGGTGTGCAGTAGAGGCTTTGTAGTAAATATACCTAGTTTCAGTATTTTAATAAAAAATAAATACAATTCTGTTAATTATTGCATAACTTTGAACACAAGAAAATGTTAAATGTAATATAAACTGAATCAACAAACGCTGATGGAAAATGTTTGTTAATTATTACGTTTCTACTAGACTACAATAATGTTGTTACGGAAACAAACAAACAAAAAAAACATATGATATTACACAACACGGTTGTCATAGCATCAGGAACCATATGAACAAGATTTAATTTTTCAAACACTCCCTCCTGTAATAAATTTATATCTAAAAGTTGGGAAGCTAGCAATGAGCTACCGAAAATACTTTCCATCACTTTCATGTACTGCCCTTCTTTTGTGACTGTAGCCCTGACCGCTCTTGCCCTGTCATGCTTCTTTCTCTGATATGTGTCTCCAGGTTAGGCCATTGTTTCTTTACTTCCTTGACTACAATTGAAATAAAAAGTACATACTTATAATAACCTATACTGCACACACACACACACACACACACACACACACATATATATATATATATATATATATATATATATATATATATATATATATATATATATATATATATATATACAGTACTGTGCAAAACTTTTAGGCAGATGTGAAAAAATGCTATAAAGTAAGAATGCTTTCAAAAATAGACATGTTAATAGATTATATTTATCAATTAACTAAATGCAAAGTGAGTGAACAGAAGAAAAATCTAAATCAAATCCATATTTGGTGTGACCACCCTTGGCCTTCAAAACAGCATCAATTCTTCTAGGTACACTTGCACAAAGTCAGGGATTTTGTAGGCATATAGTCAGGTGTATGATTAAACAATTATACCAAACAGGTGCTAATGATCATCAATTCAATATGTAGGTTGAAACACAATCATTAACTGAAACAGAAACAGCTGTGTGGGAGGAATAAAACTGGGTGAGGAACAGCCAAACTCAGCTAACAAGGTGAGGTTGCTGAAGACAGTTTACTGTCAAAAGTCATACACCATGGCAAGACTGAGCACAGCAACAAGACACAAGGTAGTTATACTGCATCAGCAAGGTCTCTCCCAGGCAGAAATTTCAAGGCAGACAGGGGTTTCCAGATGTGCTGTCCAAGCTCTTTTGAAGAAGCACAAAGAAACGGCAGCGTTGAGGACCGTGAGACGCGAGTGGTCGGCCAAGGAAACTTACTGCAGCAGATGAAAGACACATCATGCTTACTTCCCTTCGCAATCGGAAGATGTCCAGCAGTGCCATCAGCTCAGAACTGGCAGAAAACAGTGGGACCCTGGTACACCCATCTACTGTCCAGAGAAGTCTGGTCAGAAGTGGCCTTCATGGAAGACTTGCGGCCAAAAGCCATACCTCCGGCGTGGAAACAAGGCCAAGCGACTCAACTATGCACGAAAACACAGAAACTGGGGTACAGAAAAATGGCAGCAGGTGCTCTGGACTGATGAGTCAAAATTTGAAATATTTGGCTGTAGCAGAAGGCAGTTTGTTCGCGAAGGGCTGGAGAGCGGTACACGAATGAGTGTCTGCAGGCAACAGTGAAGCATGGTGGAGGTTCCTTGCAAGTTTGGGGCTGCATTTCTGCAAATGGAGTTGGGGATTTGGTCAGAATTAATGGTCTCCTCAATGCTGAGAAGTACTGGCAGATACTTATCCATCATGCAATACCATCAGGGAGGCATCTGATTGGCCCCAAATTTATTCTGCAGCATGACAACGACCCCAAACATACAGCGAAAGTCATTAAGAACTATCTTCAGCGTAAAGAAGAACAAGGAGTCCTGGAAGTGATGGTATGGCCCCCACAGAGCCCTGATCTCAACATCATCGAGTCTGTCTGGGATAACATGAAGAGAGAGAAGCAACTGAGGCTGCCTAAATCCACAAAAGAACTGTGGTTAGTTCTCCAAGATATTTGGGCCAACCTACCTGCCGAGTTCCTTCAAAAACTGTGTGCAAGTGTACCTAGAAGTATTGATGCTTGATGCTGTTTTGAAGGCAAAGGGTGGTCACACCAAATATGGATTTGATTTAGATTTTTCTTCTGTTCACTCACTTTGCATTTAGTTAATTGATAAATATAATCTATTAACATATCTATTTTTGAAAGCATTCTTACTTTACAGCATTTTTTCACACCTGCCTAAAACTTTTGCACAGTACTGTATATATATATATATATATATATATATATATATATATATATATATATATATATATATATATATATATATATATATCTGTGCAATAAAAGTACTGTGGAATTATTTTAACTTGGTTTGCATTGTCTCAGTTCCTCCACACCAGTACTTATTCCTTGGTTATTACATAATCTGCAAAATAATTAATTGGAAGAGATTAATAATCATTCCAAATTGGTGTAGTCATTTAACACGAATTAATCCAATTAAGTATTGAGAGCAGGCCGTTGGTGGGGGCGCTACAATTGCACAAGGAGCACATACAATAAAACCTTTGGTAGGATCTGCAATATTCTGAACTTATTATTATTATTTGTTTCTTAGCAGACACCCTTATCCAGGGCGACTTACAATGGTTACAAGATATCACATTATTTTTTACATACAATTACATTATTTTTTTACACATTACTTTTACATACAATTACCCATTTATACAGTTGTTTTTTTACTGGAGCTATCTAGGTAAAGTACCTTGCTCAAGGGTACAGCAGCAGTGTTCCCAACCTGGGATTGAACCCACTACCCTCTGGTCAAGAATCCAGAGCCCTAACCACTACTCCACACTGCTGCCCTAACTGATCATCTCTGTTCAATAATATACTACCGTTGCTGAAGAGGTTGATCATGACAGGTAAACAGAGCGGACATGTGACCAGTGTTCCTGATGCTGTGAATTATATGACCTTGAACAATATCAAGTCAGGATACTGTATTAATGGGTAAAAAAAAAAGGACTTGAGCAACAATGTTCCTATCCTCCAACAGGCACATATCGATACTGTCTGAGACATCTAACTGAAACTCTGCATATACAATAAAATAGGTCAAATACTAAACTGTGAAATCATCATGAGGCTACACTGTATATTTGTTAAGTCCTGATGAAATAGCAGTTGAAAGGTAATATAACATTACGGAAATGTGATCTGCCTGTAAAATCTATTTACATAATGAAGCAATTCTTCTTCCCCACCGGTGGTTTCTGCTCAGTAATTTAAGAGAACTTGTCCATTTATAATAACGGTAATGCAGTGAGGAGCATTCTCCATTGTGTTCAACTCAATTACAGCAGAACAAAATATTCAGTAACCTTACATATGAAAAACAAGTGAACTCTTTATTCTGTCTCCTTGGTGATTATAACAAGGCCCAGGACACAAATGCCCATTGAAATTAGATTTTTAACTTATATTTAATTATTTAATGTAAAAAATAAAACATAATGTGGGGGAATAAATCCAATAACCTTTGAGTGTTACATTTTGTGAAGAAGTGGTAACTAAATTACTAGATGCAGAAAATTCATGCACAAATTGAGGATTGACAATTTCTCCCCAGCGGCAGGGATCATTCTGAAGATACTTTTCCAAAAACTTGAATTCATGAATAAAGCAGTCCACACTTAGCCAATATACTTTATGCGCATACAAAAGCTTTTTATTTGCCTCTCTTGGCTCTGACGTAGCTGATTCAATACATTCTCCGGGCTCCCTGCTTTCCAAACTGTATATTGTGAAAGCGTACCCGTTTTAAAAGTTTACAGCTAAATTGAAATTCAACTAAAGTCTAACATCTTGTGCATTATGACATCCTACTATGCATTTTACCATGTGTTACTGTGAAATTGAGCTTTTCTATGCTTTCGCTGTGCTGTGATATAGGCCTTCTGCGACGAGTGTGTATAATGTATAGCAGACCCTGATATTGGTGTGAACCATCTGAAATTCTTTGTATTCAAATTTTTGTATCAGATGGATTGCACAATGTAGTTTGTATCAGATGGAAATGGCTATATTTCTACATATGTATCTAAAGTTATTATGAAGGCTGGGGTAAAAATATTGATCATTAGTGTACCTGAAATTGTTAGTTTGTTAAAGATTTTGTACAATAGTGAGGGTGATGTCTAACTGACATCTTACACTTTAACGCATGCACTGCATGTTTTTTTTTTGTTTTTTTTACATGCATATTTAACAATTAGCTGTTGTCAATGTGTGATAACTAACTGCGATAGGGCTGGTTACATCGAGATAATCTGATTTTAACAAGCTGTAGCAAGTGGCTCTTTTAATCTTCAGCATATTAGTTGTGTGAATCTTAAAGAACTTGCAGTGTGTGAAAGGCTGTACAGTCGTGTACTTCTTCATCACCGGGACAGAAGACGAACTGGTTTAAAAAAAGAACCATCAGTCATCCACAGCCATTTGTAAAGCTGCTTGAAATTGATCTCCTTCTTAACAAGGACGGCTTTAATCCATGCATGGTGTACCTTTCATTAATATGTAAAGCATCTGAGTGCCTTGTTTGAATATAATATTGTAAGCAGCAGAACAGTAAATACATGTACTGCATAATTAAATACTAGGCAGTAATGTATTTTAAAATATATTTATTACTTGCTGTCCAATAGGATTCGTAAGGTTGTAAGCTGTTGATTTGCTCATTAGTACATAATGTTCACCTGTTAGGTTTGTCACTCCTTGGTCTTGGGGAGCTAGCAACACAGGTGACTGAATAACTGAATACATTCTGCCAATGTTAAAACCAAATCTTAGGAAAATATTGTGTGTGAGATGGGGGAGGGGGATAAGGGTAGAACCATTTATTCTAATAAAATATTTTGCTTGGTTAGCTTTGCTCCTTGTGCTGCAAAAACAACATTCCAAAAGTGATTAAAATAGCTGAATGAGCATACTTGTCATTTAGAGAGGCAGTCGAGGGTTTCCTTGCATTGATTGCTCAATGGAGGCTTTTTTTTTTAACCCCATTTTTTCCCAATTTGGAATCACCAATTGTATCTACTGATCTCGGTCCACCACTGCAATCCCCACGCCGACTTTGCGAAACGGCAGTAGACACACGCGTCCTCCGAAACGTGCCCTGCCAGGCTGTTTCCACTGCAAAGCCGTCAGACCTATAGTGCCGGAGGACAACACAGATGACAATGGCTCCACAACAGACCCGCAGGCGCCCTGCCAGCCACAGGAGTCGCTGGTGCACGGTGAACCGAGGATTATCCTGCAGACCTGAGCCCTCCCTACCCGGGTGGCACTCAGCCAGTTGTGCGCCGCCCCCTGGGAACTCCCGATTATGGAAATGACATAGCCTGGGTACAAACCAGCAATCTCCAGGCTATAGGGAGCATCCTGCACTCCATGTGGTCACTCGTTAGCCCACTTTTTTTTAACATTCTATGTAGCTTCATCATCTTCAGGGCCAAATAACACTACCCCACTGCTTAGCTATACAAGGTGATTGTTCCATTTAAGACATGGTAGTTATTATCCATTAGCAGAAGGCACAAAACTAAGATTTAGTAAATGCTGTT
Source organism: Acipenser oxyrinchus oxyrinchus (assembly GCA_030684275.1). NCBI lineage: Eukaryota > Metazoa > Chordata > Actinopteri > Acipenseriformes > Acipenseridae > Acipenser > Acipenser oxyrinchus. Next base: position 30,507,004 of record CM060259.1, read on the forward strand.
GAAGTGATAGTTCTCAACCAAGAATGACAGTTCAATTCTGGGATCTGTCTTGTATTTCACAGACAAGTTCCTCTTTTCATGCTTTGTTTGTCACACACTGTTGACTAGGAAGAACGGCAAGGTCCTTTAGAAGACCAGTGCACTTGAGAGAAGGCATGTAATCAGCAGATGGCTGCATGTCAATGTGTTGTGCTTTGTAATTGGACTGAACTTGCACTTTCAAGCATAAATACATTTCAAATGTTTTGAGGTACCCACTTTCCAAATTTAAAATATGGTGATTATTTCTTTGCTTATTATTTTGCATTCGCTGGTAGATATTTCTCCCTAATAAAGACCATTGGGTGAAAGAACTGAACACAGTAGCGATGGGTAATGAATTGAGTAAAGATGGAGAAGAGCTTGAATGTGATTGGTCTTCAATCAGACTGACCTTTGTGTGACCTATGGTCTGTGTTCTGTATATTTATTCTTCACTATAGTTTCACAAATATACTACAATATAATATGACATAGGCTTTTTTTACAGCAATGTCCTCTAAAACAATTAATTGGATTTATACTGTATAATTTCTGAAATACTATGCCTAAGTCATCCTGTATAATAATATATTTAACAGTTGCATTTAGAGTTTTAAATACTAGCTCAGCCAAGAATTTTTTTTTTTTAATTAAAAACAGAATTATTTCAACTGTTCTAAATGACACCAACCCAATGATTATTTTTAAAAAGTACATCCCAGAAATCAGTTTCCAGTTGCAATAAAACCCTGACTATTGAGCATTATCTTGGTAGTCTTCAGTAAATACTTGAAAATGAAAACACATGTTACAATATACAAAACAAAACATAAGGAGTATCAAAGCAAGAAAATTGAAAATTGTCTCTAAATCTTGGATTCCTCAAAATAGCCTCCCTTTGCCTTAATAACAGCCTCACAAACACGAGGCATTCGGTTAACAAGTTTCAGCAGGAAATCACCCGACATGTCTTCCCAGCTCTTCTGCAGCAATTCCCAGAGATGTAGGGCACTTGTGGGTAGCTTTGCTTTGACTCTTCTGCCCAGTTCGTCCCATACAAGTTCTATGGGATTGAGGTCTGGAGACTGGGCAGGCCAGGTCATTAGATTGAGTTGTCCTTCACTTTCCTTCTTCGCCAGATAGTTCTTGCACAACTTTGAGGTGTGTTTCGGGTCATTATCTTGCTGAAGAATGAAGGACTGCCCAGCTAGCCGTAATCCTGATGGAATGGCATGCCTCTGAAGTATGCTATGATAGCCATGCTGGTTGAGCTTGCCATGGACTTGGTAAAGATCACCAACTCTGTCACCTGCAAAGCAACCCCAGACCACAACACTGCCTCCTCCATGCTTGACAGTGGGAACCACACATGCAGAACTCATGCGCTCACCCTCTCTGCATCTTACAAATACTCGGCGGTTGGACCCAATTATTTCAAATTGTGACTCATCGGTCCATAAGACCGACTTCCACTCCTCAAACGTCCAGTTTCTGTGTTTTTTGGCCCAGGCAAGTCTCTTCCTCTTATTCTGCACTCTTAACAATGATTTCTTTGCAGCAATTCTTCCAGTTAGGCCAGCTTCACGCAATCTCCTCTGAACAGTTGATGTTGAAACATCTGTACTTCTAGTAGCATTTAGCTGAGCTTGTATTTCAGGGGCAGTTAATCGCCGGTTTCGCAGACTTGTGACTCGAATTAACTTGTTCTCTGATTCTGAGGTCACCCTTGGCCTGCCTGACCTTGTTCGGTCCTCATGAGTGCCAGTTTCTTCAAATCGTTTGATGGTCTTGGCCACAGCAGTTACAGACACTTGCAAAGTTCTTGCGATTTGTCTTAAAGATTGACATTCATTTCTTAAAGTAATTACAACGTAACTGAGCGTATTTTGCCATTTTCTGCTCCCTTACATTCAGGAATGACAAACTTGTGCCTATGCTACCTATATTTATAGTAATCATGGACCCTCACCTGTTAACAATAATTGGTGACAAAAGGTTAATTAGGTAACATGCTAGTTAACTCGGAGAACATCTAACACTTTTATACTTAGGCCAGTGTTCTAACACCGTGTTATACACATTTTAGACTTTTAACTGACTTGGGCTTCAGACTGAAATCCCCTTTCTTTGGGTGACCATTTCATTGAAATTGACAAGATTTACATTTTCATTTAAAAATAAAATTTTTGAATGCAATTCACTTATGATTATCAGCTTATATAAGTACACGTATCATATAATGAAATATTAAGTGTTTATAGACGAGTTTATACAGTTAAAAGCATAGATAATCATGAAAAACCTGGTTTCAAGCAGGTGTGCTCAAACTTTTGACTGGTACTGTATATGCATCACATATTCATATATTGATGTACGTAATGTAATTAATATGTTTTTATATATAAACAATAATAGGCATGACCAAAATTATTGATGCCATGCTATGCCATATAAAGATAGATGACATAGATATGATAGATATATATACTGTATATATATACAGTATATACTGTATATGTATATATATATATATATATATATATATAGAGAGAGAGAGAGAGAGAGAGAGAGAGAGAGATAGATAGATAGATAGATAGATAGATAGATTAATGGACTAAATAAGGAAGACATTAAAAATGTACACAAATGTTGTACACGTTTATATACAAAATGCAAGTTAATGCACTGATTCTAAACAAAAATAATGAGTACAAAATTAGAAGATTTTATTTTAAAAAGTAATGATGAAATGTGTAATTTGTACAAAATAACTACACATACACATCCAATGTCTACTTTTGAATTAATATTTGTATCAGACACCAGAAACATTTTTGTACATTTTTGTAAATATCATAACATCACTTTCTGCTTAAGCTGCATTTTAAACTATGTACACAAAAACCTGCAAAGCATATATCAAACATCCACAGGTCCTGATATACAAGATAGCTCGGTTACACAAGACACAATTAAAGCTTGCGTAGCACCCATACCATCTCATGTTAACATCTTACTAAGGAACAACATTTGAATAAATATTGTATTTTCTATCAGTTACTACAATAATTTGTGCTTAAGAATGATGGCAGGGAAAGATAAGCCTCAATTGTCTTGTTCAACTCAGCCATTTAATACAGGTTTACTCTTTCAATGAGACCCTTTTTAGGAGTGTTCAGGGCTGCTACTTTTCAAACTTCTTGTATGTTTCATATTTTGATCAGATACTATTTGAAAGAAGCCCTGCTGCTTTGACCACAGCCTGCATCAAGAAAATACCCATGGTAATTGTTACGTAATAGTAATCCTTAAAAAAAAAAAATGCTTCACATAACTTTCTAATGCACATTTGACCAAAAAAATTAATTCTACACCACAATAATAATGGTACCCTGTCAGCTTTGGCAGAAATGTGTGGGTTATGCATTCTCGAGTGCTGATAGATATACTAACACATAAAATCATTATGAAAAATACTATAAAAGCAGGCTCGTTTTGCAACCAATTTATTATTATTATTTGTTTATTTAGCAGACGCCTTTATCCAAGGCGACTTACAGAGACTAGGGTGTGTGAACTATGCATCAGCTGCAGAGTCACTTACAATTACATCTCACCCGAAAGACGGAGCACAAGGAGGTTAAGTGACTTGCTCAGGGTCACACAATGAGTCCGTGGCTGAGGTGGGATTTGAACCAGGGACCTCCTGGTTACAAGCCCTTTTTTTAACTGGACTGGACCACTGGACCACACAGCATCCATATATTTTATATATGAACATATACGTATACACATACAAAAACAAATGAAGAAAAATGAGAGGCATGAATGTGTAACATATATTGCTTTTAATATATGTAAAATATAAGTTATTTCCGTATGGGTAAAGACACCACTACCTTTTAATCAGCACTATATATAGCTGTTATTACACTGCCCTGCGGTCAATATCTCATGATACCTGGATCACATGGTATCATATTTCCTGTCTTATTACTATTGTCAGTTTGGGCAACCCATTCATTTGCCAGGTTACTATCATAGCAATAATGGACATTTGAGATCCTAATTTGATGGAACAATGAGTTCAAATCTCCAAAGATATTTTAGTACCTACACAAAAACTGTCAGTCAAAGATCATTACCTTTAAATGAGGCTGGGTGATAATCTTAGAGCTTTTTCCCCGTTCTAATATGATAATGCAGAATTATTAGGCATATATTCTGGGATTTAATGTTTGTTTTTGTTGTTGTTTTAGGCCTAATATAATGCTTTCTCACAGATTATGAGGTTACTTTGTTGCTATGGAAACAAGCTCTTGGCAGAGCGTCATGTTTAAAACCATATTCAGTTTTTTTCACGGTTTATAAATAAAAGAATCGGAATACAGCATAAACTATAAAACAATACACGCAATTTTGTTTACAACTGTGCAAATCCATTCTTGCATAATACTGTTGGTCAAGGCTGAGATAATAAGATAGTTGAACGAATCATGGCAAACATCAGGCAAAATCTCTTTTCACAATAAATTACTTTGCACGCTTGTTTTTTTTCTTCTTCTTTTGCAACCTTTGTTTTGCCTCTCCAATGAATGCTGTTGCATATCTTTCCATACACAACAACTTGAATGTAAGAACTTAATACGTCTTCTTGAATTACTGACATGGCACACTGGCACCCCATCTGTTGTAAAACAATGTAAGTACAACATGCAGGAGCCTTTACGCTAAAGCATGGGTAACAATGCATTGCTTGTTTTTGTCATTTTGTACTTCTCTCATACTTAGGAATGACTGGGAACCTCTTCAGTCCAGAATTTGAGGGGATTGAGTTGGTTTGAAAATGCAGTGTGTAAGTAAAACCCAGGAACTGGAGATCCGGGCAACGACATAATCGGGAAGCAGGTCCACTGTGGCAAGGGGATGTTGATATTCGTTCTGGTGATCTGCTAGTTCACCACCACACAGGACTTATAGACAGACCAAGAGCATGGGGTTTAAAAGGATTAAACAGCCTCTGGCAGTCACATCCTCAGTGTTACCAGCACTGCATGGAATCAGAATGTGGCGGATTAGCTTATTAGGTTTTGTGATCTGCAATGAGTGAAAATCAGTTGTGGTTGTATTGCAGTGTCTGATTCAGGTGGAGAAATGAAAGACTACCTGTAGGGCAAATGATCAAAGCTGCTATTGCGATAAAAAAACTACATTAAAATGAAAAAAATATATATGTGAAAAGAACTGGGCATCGAAATGCTTGGAAAATAACATAGGTCGTAATTGGGCTCTGGCAATTGGCATGAAGGCGATCCAGACTGAGAGCAGACTGGTTATTAGGATAGCTTAGAGAAGACAAAAGTTTCCATGATGCAATGCTTTCAGGAACTCAGTAATGTAACTGGATTTCATTACTTAAAGTTTGTGCTTCTGAAATGCAGGGCTGAGAAAATCTGATGATAAATAATTACATTGAATTGAATGGAAGTGTTCCGATTTCTCAGAAAACACACATACTGGATTACATTTATTGCCTTTTAAGAGGCAAGGACATTGATAATGAGTTTTGTATTTATTGGCCTGTAACTGAAGCCTGTTTCAGGTACAGGGGAAAATGTAATTAGATATTTGTTCTAATTCCTCTGAAGTGCTTGTTCCATTTGTGTACAGCTTTAATGAATGACAGTTATAAAAAAATTCTAGCATTAAAATGAATTCCCAGCATTTAGTTTCTGCTGTCTTGTTGGGAAAGCCTGTCCCAGGCTCTTATAAGAAGATATATAGAATGAAACTCCTGAAAAAAACAAACAAACAGGAGTTGGCACATTTTCAAAGAAAAAATAATGTCAGAAGAAACAAACTTTAGCTATTCAAAACAACAATTGAACTCCTCCAACAGTTTTATTCCTTCCATAAAATTTGACTTTGCTTTTGCAAATAGTTCTAACCCAGAGAACATACAGTATCTGCATTCAAAAGATTTAGTTGGAAAGTCTGACAGAAATTAAGTCGCTATGATTAAGGTTATATATCGTACAATGCTCTACGGAGGCACTGCAAGTGATGTCCAACATCAAAACTGTATCATTCAGAAATGATACAGCTACTAAAAAAGAAATGTATTCCAATTTTATTTTAACAGTGTGACCACTTTAGTCAGAGCACTTATAAACATAAGTTAGTTTGAAATAGTTTGTGAGATGATGCAGCATATTTGGAGGTTATTTTGCCATGTAGGTAGTTCTTCATTATTTAAATACAGTTCTTGAAACTGAAAAGGGTAAAAATTATTGAAATTATTTCAGAGGACACCACTGGGTATTTCCTTCCATTTAATTGCAGTGTAGTAAGCATGTACCATGAATGATTTATTTGCTACTTTGAGAGCAAATTACCCTCAAATTTTGACAGTATCAAGTGTTTAAATGCTGCAGTAGCTATTTAGTGTTGCTTAAATAATCATACATTTTTTAATTGAAAAAAAAATTACTCCATACAAATGAGCAGTAGCATGCCTATCTAGGTTGTTTGTATGCAAATAAGCATATGAATTTTAACACAAGTGCTAGTGATAATGATGCTCACGCTAATAACCATGGTCTCAATGCAAACGAATGATGCCGCAGAAACGTCATATTTGTTCTGCTATAGAAAAAATGGAAATGTGGTTTCACCGGAATAGAACAGCAGTGCATTGTGAAATAGAGAGTATGACATCTGACTGTGCTTTTCTGAGAAGTAAGTGTTTCTCCTTGAGATCTATGGAGACAACAGAGAAGAATGGGCTTTGAAAAGTTTAGATAGTCACCCACTCAGGTTTGATTTATTCAACATCATGAATGAATAGCTTTGGTTATGTACAAAGTATGTTATGTAGGTTATGTACAAAGGATAACTGATTATGTTTAATCCCAATGCCTCTAAATGAATGCATCTCACACAATTATTTTCCTTCCACAGATAAACAGGGTGGGATAACAATTGCACTGCTTTAACAAAAATACAGTTAAGATCATTCAAATGATGTTATGTTTCAGCTGCATACATTCCCTGAAATATCAGCACTAGCAATATTATCACTGGTCCTATATTCTGTAGAATATTTTTGGTTCCTTGAGATATATATACACAGTATATATATATATATATATATATATATATATATATATATATATATATATATATATATATATATATATATATATATATATACATAATCTAAAGCCCCTTTCACACTGGCATGCTCTACTCGGGTTAGGACCCAGTGTAATGTGGGTCGGGTACTCAATTTCATGCTGCTTTTGATAAAGCAGGGTTGACCTGGGTGACAGATGCAAGTGCACAATGTGCGCAGTTGGTTGCCCAGGAAGCAGCTTGTTACGGACGCTTCCATCCAAGCTTCTCTGGACTGAACCATCAGTCCAAATGTTGATAACAGCAAATGTATTTTCATCCGTTCTGCAGTCTGGCTCATGGTGTGTCATGGTGTGTTACGTTCCTTGTGGAAGTGAAAACTTCACGCAGGCGTTTGTTATTTCATCGGCTTAAGAATGGCCGTCATGCATTTTGTCTCGGTCAAACCGGGTTGAAGTGTGTCAACCCACATCCTGAGTTGGGTCACTGGGACCTGGGCAGCCAGAACCTGGGACTGGACCCAGGTAGGAGTGCCAGTGTGAAAGGGGCTTTAGACAACCCTATAGATGTAGCTGCTGCTTCTTGTTACCTGATCACTAGGGCCCTATTTAGCAAATATATGTGCATCCGCTAACACTAGGGCAAAAATGATAGCATTAGCGAATCGCTGCGATAGCACACGAAAACGTGATTTAGAAGTCTGGTCTCACACGTGGGCTAACACACATCAAATAGCGAATAATGCACCCAGCCAATCAAAGCACAGTGGAGTTACAACCAATAAGGATTCAAAATTCCCTTTAAGAGCACCTGTGCATCTGCGATAGCGAATGGAGGGTATTTTTAAACCAAAAAAAAGAAGGAAGACAAAAGCGCAAAAAAGGGGTGAAAAATTTTGAATCAGGAGTTTTCTTTAAGTTAGGCATGTATAGCTCAAATATACTGACGGTACGCATTTGCATCTTAAACAACAATAACTGAGTCCAAATTTTTTTTGTATTGGAACCCCTGTCTAACAGGCTTTGTCTGACCTGCCTGGCACTTGCAGCATCTGCAACCTCCAACACTGGGGCTTCAAGTTCGGCATCTGCTTCCCTCAAACCCTGTAATCTTTCCTCTGTAAGTTCAACATCCATTACGGAGAGCTGTGTTGTGTAAAACACAAGTCAGGATGATATTGCTAACCTTCTGAGGAGTGTACTGTAGTGTTCCACCACAGACATCCAAACATCAGAATCGCATTTTGAGGATTCCAAATGTTTGTTCAACTACAGTACGAGCACATTTAAAGGTACGGTTATACCTCTGCTCGGCAGGGGTCGTGGGGTTGAGCAGCGGTGTCAGTAGTCACCGCTTCAGTGGATACCTGTTGTCCCCCATCAACCAGCCTCTCAGACTGTCATCCTGCTGAAACGCAGCTGCCACCTGCGAATTAGCAAGGATAAACAAATTATGAGCGGAGCAACGATAGTTTGCATACACATTTGTTATGTAATTGTTGGCATCACAGATCACACACTACTTGCACGTTGATAGAATATGTCCCCTTACGATTTACGTAGAGGTGTCTATTCTGTGTTGATGCATGTACCTTAGTGCTGCAGGCAAACAGTGAGCTCTCCGCATGTCTCCTTCCAGGTCAGCCTGAAGCAGTTGGCAGATGTCAGTGATTGTTTGTCTGTTGAGGCGAAATTGCTGCATGCATTGTGTGTCAGACAGGCTCAGAAAATGTTTGGGGACATCTCCTCCTCCTCTCTTTGTCTGGCCACGTAGAAATTCTTCTTCTTATTATAATTATTTATTTGTTAGCAGATGCCCTTATCCAGGGCAACTTACAATTGTTGCAAAATCACAGTACAAAGTATCACATTACAAAGTATCACATTAATCCAGTGTGCACTCCATATTTCTTTTATTTCTCTCTCTCTCTCTCTCTCTCTCTCTCTCTCTCTCTCTCTCTCTCTCTCTCTCTCTCTCTCTCTCTCTCTCTCTCTCTCTCTCTCTCTCTCTTTTCTTTGCCTGCTTCCCTGGTAGTTTCACCGGTATTTATAGTTGACAATGTAATTTGCACACAGTTTAGACCTGGTTTTCACATGTCAACTGAAACGCAAACGCTAACATTGTTGCTGGTTTGCTAAATCGCCACATCTGTTCAGTTCAGCCTATGTCCAGCAATAACGCTGACTTGCCGAGTGGGCACTAAAACACGGTTGCTAAATCACATATGTGGGCAAAGTCTGTTTGCCCACATGTGCGCCTGATTCTAGTGCGCTAACTGATTACCTTAAGGGTTTGAGAACATTGCTAAATAGGGCCCTAGGTATTTGAGTTCAAAGTTTAACTCACTCTAGCTGCAATCATAGCATTTCACTACAGGCAAAGTGTCAGGGTGCAGTATACATGGGGTTGTATTTGCAATGGCAAATACAGTAAAATCCATCGCATATCCGACTGCGGTGGGACCAGAGTAAGGAGGAATATGTAAAAAGGCGGATAAATGAATCCTATTTTAAATACCATTATACACACCTGTAACAATTACTACATTCACACAATTATTGTTTTGAGTTTCAGCTTTTATTAGGGAACTCCTCTAAATCTCTTGTTTAAAAAAGATACAGGGTAGTAATGCTTGTGACAGAGTAGCCATCTGCTGTGTGGGTGCGTGCATTCGCTGCTGAGTGACAGGCAGGAGCGCGAGATGGAGGTTGAAGTTGATACGCCCCGTAGGTGAACAGGACTTATTTACATATCAACACACTGAACAGCTCACGTGACATGACCAGCAATGGTAGTGCACAGAGTACATACAACACAGTGTACTAAAATTTTAGTAGGATCTACAATCTCTGAACTAATCGTCACTGTTCAATAATCAACTAACATTGCTGAAGAGATTGATCATGGTGGATAAACAGTTAAGGCGGATATGTGATGTGATTTTTTTCTTTTTTTACTAAATAAATAAGCAATTTTAATACATTTTAATTGAAAAATCTTTGAAATTGACAGCAAATGATTAATAATATAAAGCTTGCAAGGTTTTCAGGCATGAAATTTAAAGTATCATTAATACAGTTCCCTGAACATCACATTTTTTCATTGGTCAAACTACAGGCCAATTACCGGCAAGTTCCCATCAACCTATTAGGTATATAAACCTACCACCTCACTCCCAGCCTTGTCTGGAGAGGGGAGTATGCAATGCTTTTCTACCTAATATTTTTTGTTCACCGGGTTGAACAAGTTGCATAGATTTATTATTTTATTCTTTGTCTTTTTAGCAGACGGATGAGGCTGTCCTCCAACTGTTTGTATTCTACTTTTTATTTTTCTTCACTGTTTGGGTTAAATGTTTTTGGAAATCTGTAAGATGTTGTATGATAATAAAGGTGGTTATTTAACACAAGATTGTCCTGACTGAAAATCCATCTTTTTGTTTAAAATATTTAGGTTATATTTACAGCATACTTACTGGATGATTAACTCATTTTAAATGGGAAACAAATAAAATCACTCCACCTACTAACAACCCTCTTGTGTTTTAATAACTGTATTATTATTCCTTGCAATGCATCTGAAAAAGTCCAGCTAAATAACTGTTTTTCTAGCTACACCTCTGCCATGTTTACATAATTTTGGATAGTCTTTGTTATTGGTATGTTATATTTTTTCTTATAGTAAAAATAAAAAAATAAATGCTTGCAGTGCCTTCTTTGAGCCTTAATAATGGTAAACCCTTGGATGAATAAAATTAAAACACAAAAGAAAATGCCTGCATATATTATGTAAAGCAGCTCTTACATAATTCTTCATTCTAACCTTATTTTATATCAGGTGACACTAGCCTATTAAAAGTATGCAATAAATATAGCATAAGACATTGAGATGTGGAATGAATGGTTTTAATTCCATCCATATTTTTAAACAGTTTGAAATGCCTGGAACCCCCGAAATTCATCATTCAACAGCGTGGGAGAGAAAAGAATTTCAGCCATCTGCTTCGCTGCCTGCCTAAGCACAATTCAGTCAAACATTATCTAGTTGTGATTGGGCAGTCCTGACATTCTGTGTAAATAAATATAAAACCATAAGGAGGGGCCAACAATATTAATCCAGAAATAAGAAAACAGGGTTTTTATGATGGGCTGTTTTTGGATAATAATAATAATAATAATAATAATAATAATAATAATAATAATAATAATAATAATAATAATAGCACATTTTAATGAAATGGATGAGGTCATTGCATAAATTTAAATACGTGATTAAAACCAAGATTAACTGAAATTTTAAAAAAATATAATCGTGATTAATTATTTTAATCGCTTGACAGTCCTCGTTCTGTTGTTAGGCACACTGGACCTGTAGGGCATTGCTAGTAGCCTTCATCATTGGTTTATTTATTTTTTGGGGCTTCAACTATTTTTTAAAACAAGGGTTTCCAGAGTCGTGACATTTATAATGCCTTGAAGACTCTTCTTTAGTTTGTGCTATTTACAAAACCAAAATTATTCTTAAAACAGTGTGGTCATTGTCCCTGTGGAACTAAGTGCCAGAAATTCATTTTAATGGCTTTCATTTTTGCCCCTTATGCCCTCCAAACCCAATTAAAGAAGCAGAAACAATGATCAACCTTGGTGCTACTATGCCACTGCCTGGCCTTGAGCACCAAACAGGGGAGTTTTCCCACTTTCTTATTTACCACTACACCACTGACCGAGACCTATAAATACTCAACACGTTTGCAATGAAGAACAGGAGGATGGACTTGAGGATCTAAACATCAGGTAAGGTTATTAATTTGTTTGATAACTGCATAGTAGTCTTTCTAAATGTGATTGTGAGGTGAAACATCACAGCTCTTAATAGGGCAATTTTGGAGCATAGTTAATTTTTACTTAAGAAACATTTTTATAAATTATTACCCATCTGCATAAATCTCCATCCCCCAAACAAAATCCTGGCTACGCCACTGGTTTATGCATAAGTATTTATAGTGCACTACAGAAACATAGCAGCCCTACACTACCCTATTATAAATGTGTGTGCCCACTCACCTTTTAAAAAGTTATATCAAACAGTAGTTCAAGGTTAATGTTTACCACAGTATTTTTTACCAGGTAGGATGGGACCATTTGTTAACAACTGGCTGTTAAAGTGAATAATAGTGTTCTTTTCTGCAACAGAGATGTCAGGATATGTCCTTAAACACTCTAAATAACCACAATTCTTGGTGAAACAAAAACTGTTTTTGTTTTCATGTAAGCATGATGTCAAAATTAGGTTACTGTAATTTGAAGGTATATCTTCAACTGATGGTGTATTACACTTGAGCGTAAAAGAACACCCGCAATGATTGACATCCCTTAGTTTGCACAGGCTAAATCATTCTGAGGTGATCTTGCAAACGGGGCAACATTCTTTCACGAAGATGGACATTTTTTATCATACATTTTCCATAATGCAAATGTTAAATATGTTTTATGAAATGGTTATATTTCGGAGTCTGATTAAATCGTTCTTTCTTTATGTCCTACTGCTAGCTATAACCGGATTCAACGCACAGTATATTTAATTTCAAAATGACACCTAAGGTTAAAGATAGAACAGAAAAAACGACGTTTTACATTAATATAATTGAAAAAAGAAAACGTTTACTAACACAAAATCTAAGGTGATCACATAGGAACAAGAAATTATACAGGAATACGGTAATACTGACAACGCGCACAGCCTTTAACTGGTAAATGCAGAACTAATACTATATAGGCTGTCTATAGGCTTCGGCTGCCGCACATTCTCCCGCATCTCTCGGTTCCTGCATTGTCTGTACAGTCCCACCTGAGCAGCGCTGGTTGCCTTCGTTACAGTACTTGCTCTTGACAATTGCGGAGGTAAAAGTATATCACAAACATACTCTCTCTCTCTCTCTCTCTCTCTCTCTCTCTCTCTCTCTCTCTCTCTCTCTCTCTCTCTCTCTCTCGCTCTCTCGCTCTCTCTGCCTAAATTGACGTTGAGAGCAAATAAGCAGATGCGTTTTAGCTTTGCTTGGTCGTCTTGACTCGCTGCTGGGATAGCAACTGATGCTGATGCTGATGCTGGGGTTCAGATGAGCCTTCTGTCTCGCAGACCTGGAGTCACGTGACACGGAGCGCCTGCTAAATCAAAAGTTTGCCGTTTCAGCGCAACATTGAGCCTCGCCGTCTCGAGACGCAGCAACCACTCTTCCCTGGCTTTTGTATTTAAAACAATTCTAAATCCAACTGGAGAGAAGCCTCTTGTTTTGTGGTTATTCTTTCATCGTTTGACTAATATACGTGTAATTTCAGCTGGATCAAAGGGGAAATTAATCAGTCAGATGGATTGCAAATACCTGGTTTGTTTCTCGAGGACATTTACTAACTAATATATGCTGGAAGTAAAGGCTATGCTTATGGGAACTCAGCAGTCCTCAACAATAAGGTAAACGAAAATGAATTGGAGATAATTATAAATACTTTTTAAAAACATGTATTTAGAAACTTATTTTTATGTAGGTAATCTTTTCATGGTGTATTGTTACATGCGTAAAGTGACTGTATTGTAGGCTGTATTTAGTGACTGCGTAAATGCTGTATTTGTCAGTTTGTTTTATTTAGTATTTTAAAACACAAATCATACAAGTTTTTCCACTTAATTCGTATGAAATAGTAAATTGATGTTGTTTTTCTTCTTTTTAGTCTAACAATATATAACTTTTTGTGAAGTCGTAGTCTACATTTCAGCGTCATGCATAGTCAGGTTATGGATCACTGCATTACTATATTTACATGACATGGCTTTTATATTCTTTCTTTCTTTATTTTAAAATGTGCACTTCAGTGCATTCTTTCCCCGTCTCCATCACCATAGCATACGCGCGTTTCTATCGATTGAATGATTTTAACTAACTTCTGTGAAACATCCAAGATGACAACAAAAATACAATTTTTGAATGATGTGCTGTGTGCTGGACCCAGTGCAATACGACTAAACCCCACCGTGAGCACCTGAAGGTAACCCACACGAGCGCTCTGTCTGTGCCTTCCGTAGGATCTCGTTGCCAGTCTCGCTACCATGACTGATGGCGAGGGGAGAGAGCAGTTCCACCCGTTGGGTAGCGAGGAAGTCCGGGTCCCGATCTCAGACTCGGGGCAGTGCCCGGCTCAGGGCGAGGACCCCGGGGATGAGGAAGATGGAGACAGCGCTGGAAAAACAGTTGGGGGTAGTGTGGGGTCAAGGGAGTCCAGTGGTCGGGACAAGGCTCCGGACCTGGTATCAGAGGATGAGGAACAGGTCCCGCATCCAGTTTTGGCTCCCGTGGTCTTTTTCTGGCTCAAGCAGACGACGCGTCCCCGCAGTTGGTGCCTCAGATTGGTTTGTAATCCATATCCTTTCCAATACAAAAATATGTGTCACAAAGTGGATATCAAAGCCGTATGGGAATACATTTTCTGTGCATGCATTATGGACCTCTTGTCGTGTATTGCTTTTTTAGAAGAACGGGTGTATTTGGTACCCCGTGTTCTTGTGTATTAAGAGTGTGCGTTGTAATCATGCTTTACAGAAAATCATCAAAGGGCATTTGGTGGAAGGTTTGATATTTGTTTTTAAAGACATTTAATAGGATATCCATCAATGTCACCATGGCAATGCATGCAGAACTTTGTTTAGTGGCTTTTGTACGTGGATCTGCGCTTTAATTGCTTAGCTGTGGAAACTACATATCCGTGTTTTTGGAAGCACCATTTCCCAGAGGGGATGAATAACTGATTTTATTGCTTGAAGATCATGTTTTAACAAGGAACATTTTTATCAGTTTATTATTATTATTATTATTATTATTATTATTATTATTATTATTATTATTATTATTACAATAGCTGTGAGACCGTATTTATTTATTCATGCATTTATTTATTTATTTTAAACATCTTTAGTGTTTCTTTTTTCTTTTATTTTAAACATCTTCTGTGTTTTTTTTAAACAAGATGATTAGGAACATATAATTGGTTTTGTTGTTATGAACTATGTTGCCTTGAGGCTGGATGTAAACGCAGTGCTGAAAAAGTACTTTAGAAATAATTAGCTTTTTGAACAGCTGGAATATTCTGTAGATTCGAGATGTTCTAGCCTGTGATCAAAGTGTTATAATACTGCTACGACTACTACTACTACTACTACTACTACTACTACTACTACTACTACTACTAATAATAATAATAATAATAATAATAATAATAATAATAATAATAATAATAATGCATTGTTGTTGTTGTTGTTGTTGTTGTTGTTGTTGTTGTTGTTGTTGTTGTTGTTGTTATGCTTATGATAATAATAATGTTGTTGTTTATGAGGTTGTTTCTATTTATTTATTGTTTTAAATATTATTACATATTTTATTATTTTTGTTCATTGAACATGGGATTATTCTTTTGGCTTTGTCTACATTTGTTTAATGAATGTTGCTTTAAGTGAAGGCACTTGATTTAAAGTGTTTATGGAGAGTGGAGTCTGTTTGTCTTGTGTTATTCTGCCATTGATACACAGTGCTATGAAGCAACAGTTGTTCTCAGAAGTACTGATTTTGCTAGACCAATACGTTTTTTTTTGGTTTCAGCTGCTTTAGTTTGGCAATAAAATAAAAAGTGTGCAGTTCGGTGTGAACAGAATTCAGACTTAATAATGGTTAGTTTCTTTATATGTGTTACACGTGTTTTGAAAAAAAAACAACAAAACAATAAAAACCCCAGTGATTCACATTCTATTATAACATGTACATATTCATTCATATACTGGTAACTATTCAATTAGCAATGTTCCAAATGTATCTCCTATGTATTTAAAATAATGTATTAACTCATCTTTGTCTGGTTAACTGATTTTGAGATCATTAAATATCCCCACCTGATTAGTGTGTCTGGGTTAACTATGCCACTGTGCATACATGTTTATTTTAAGCATTAAACGTGAATATTCTCTGATTCATTACAATCTGACCAATTAAAAATATGATCCTTCGGCATATGTCAAGGCTCTTACCCTACAGAGTATAATGTAATCATTTGAATACTTTTAGTGTTTACATGCTCATAAATATCACATGGATGGTGTAATTAAGTTATACAGTGATATACTGTCTAGGTTACAAACTTTAGTAAGAGGTTCAATTTGAGTAGCAAGTGTCCCTGTACGGTCAGTTTTTACATTTACAGTATCTCAGGACAAGAGGCGATCCTGTAAATCTTAAAACATTTATTCATGCACATTGCATTCCTATAGAGTACTACAAAAAATAGTACCTTCTTTGGCTGTGCCTCATATTGTACTCTCAAGTTGCATACTTGATGCTTGTTGCCTCTTGTCCTGAAATCCTGTAAAGGAAATCTATATCTCAAGGGTACTACTTGTTAAAGAAAAATACAATATTCACTTGTGTTTGCAGTTAGCTGCCGTTAGGTAAGAAGTAAGGGCATCCCTATGTATTTCTAGGGACATATACACAATAAATTACAATTGTTAATTTTTGAGCCAGTGTTCCCAGACAGCAAAGCATCTGTTGTGTTCTATTCTGTGATAGTGCATTTCAAGCCACCATGATTCAGGTTCATTAGATTGTTGTTTATTTTTGATCAAAATATATATTTTTTTCTTCTTACAAATCAGTTACTTGTATATTTCTATTTGTCTCATAGTATAAGGAAGCATGATGGTTTATCATAGTCAAAAGTCCTTTCAAATTTTTCTTTTGCTGCATCTTGTGTTGCATAATATTATTATTTAACTTGCAATTTACCAGCAATTTCCAGGCTTTTTACAAATACTGCTGACGATTTGCATATTTTCTGTAGTGCAGTAATAAATAGAATCAATTTTACACATGACCTTGACCCTCTACAAGACAAAATTAATGTTGTTGATTTTTGCTTGAACTGTCTTGATTCAGTTCAGGGATAGAAATAAGGCTCCAATTGCATAGCAGTTTCACCCATTCTAGATTTTACTATGAGCTTGATTAGCCATAGTATATAGGTAGCAAGCACAGTTGTGTCTTATTAAACTCATATTAAACCAGGAATGGATCAAACTGGTAAGCAATGGGAGTCTTACTTCCATCCCTGCGGTTCCTACTGTAGATCCATCAGAATGTAATACCCAAGCCCCTGATTGTAATTTTGGTTCATTTAAAAAAAGTAAGAACTTGCTATCACACATTCAATGCAGGCTGATGGAGGTTGTTTGATAGCACTGTATATAGAGGGATAAGGCTGGGGAACAGGTAAAGATTCTTATGCCAAAGAGTAGCAATTGTTACAACATAGCTGTTCATTATTAGGTCTGAAAAATCAATCAAAAGAACACAAGAACTTGCACAATACAAGAAGAATTACTCCCAAAAGCAAAATGTTGCAGCAAGGTGCGTACTGAAGCTCAATCAAGCAGTGTTTCAAGGTGATCTCAGATTGGAATCTGTTTGTGCTGTTTGGGGGTTGAAGTGTACCAGTGTCTGTAGTAGTGTATAAATGCTGAAATCAAAGCTATCAGAGCCAGGCTTGATCATGAACACATTGATACATTTGGAAGAAAATGCCTCAATTATGTAATCCATAGTAAGTTTGATTTCCTGAATTTATTAAGGATATTCTGAATGGTCTATAACAGTGAACAATCCAGTTTCCCAGTGCTGTGGAGATCATGCTGTCCATCGACATGTGATGGGAATTGTACAGTACAACAAACTTACTGTTGACCTTTTTCAGGATTAACAGTCCCTTCAGCCAGTGTTTTAATGTTCACTTTCAAAAGTAGCAGGTGTTTTTTTCTCTCTCATTTCCTTGAAAAAGGTGAACCCCCTGAGTCATGAATCTGCAATGTTCTGCCATTATAGTATTACTTGTGTGCATTTTGAGTGCTGGTTATTATCAATATCACCCCTTGACATGTCAGCATTGGACCTTTTAGATTGCTCTCTTTGTGGCGTGATGGTCCTTAGCGAGTGCATTTGACTTTGGCGGGTGATTTTCAGAACAAATCACTAAAAAGACTGGCTGGCCTAAATATACTGTATGAGTAACTGATGATGAGAAGAAACTCATCGTACACAGTGTTTACAATATTCCCTTTTGTTTATTTCAGCCCAAATGTGTTCAAAGTTTAAAGTTTTTTGTTTTTACATCTGACGGTTAGCGAGATCCGGTCTATTTCATGAAGCAGTCTGTCATAATCTGCTTTATCACATGCCTTTGCTTTTCTTCTTTTATATTTAGTGCACAGTTAACCCAGCTGACAGACAATTTAGCAGAGCTGTTATTCATGCTGAGGCATTAAGAAGTGTGTAATTCTCAGCAGTAGGTTTAGGATTTAAAGAAATTCCCCTCTTGGATACTAGCCTCTCCTGAAGAATTTAGACACCCACATGAACAATGAAGAACTATTTATTAATTAGTTATGTGCTGTTGCCTGGGTTACTTCTTGCTAATGAATCTCAAGGGTTGCCTTTACCTTGTCACTGCAGTTAGATGCAGCATCTCTGGGTACCAGGAATAGTTACCAAGGCAATGAGAGTCCCTAATATCCAGGCAGGCTCACCCACGTAACCACTGACGGAGAACCTCATTAGATACACTGGCTTGTTTACTGTATTCTACTGTACTAATGGCCTGGTTAAAGACCTCATATCTACAGTTCCTAGATATCTTAAGCCCCTTTCACACTGGCATGAGCAGCCCGGCTCAGAACCTAGGGTCAGGTATGCGATTTCACACTGCATTCGATAAAGCAGGGTTGACCCTGAAGCAGCTTGTTACTGACAATTCCATCCAAGCTTCTCTGGATTGAACCGTCGATTGACCTAGAGCAAATGTTTCTTGATCCCTGCTGCAATCTGGCCAAAAGTGTGTCTCAAGCAACAAAAAATATGGCTAAACAGAATAAACAGAAATATAACTTGCGGAAGTCAAACCTTCACGCAGACGTGGCCGTCAAGCATTTTGTCTCGCTCAACCTGGGTCAAAGCGTGTAGACCCACATCCTGAGGTGGGTCGCTGGGACCCGGGTTACCTGGGTATGACCCAGGTACATGGTTTCACACTACGCGGCACTGTGACCCGGTAGCTAGAACCCGGTCCAGACTCGATTGGAGTGCCAGTGTGAAAGGAGCTTTATTCACAGTTTCTGGTCTATCACTATAACAGATAAAATAAATCCATTCTCCTAGTACTGTTTCTCAATTACTTCAAAGATGGATTTGTTTGTGCTGAGGTGGTGGTGGGTTTTAATATCGATATGGTACATTCATTCCATTTTAATATCATTTAAGATACACATTCACACAAACATGAAGCCAAGCAAATAAATTAATAATGACATTTGCTTGTATACTTTATGCAGCAGATTGTCATAGTGATTTATTATCAAAGATGTCGAGATAACAGACATGATTCAGTGGCTGTCAAATGTGAAGTATAGACTGAGGGCCATATTGATAAATCATTCGAATTGTGTTAATGTAGGACTTGCAGAATATCCAGAGCTAAAATATATATGTGCTAAAACAAATCTTGAACTATAACTGAGCTTGCTCTTTTTGGTCAGTATAATCTTCTTTCACTCATTCTGTTTCTAGAACATTCTCTTACATTTTTTATTTATTGTTCTCTTTGTAGGTAAACATCTCACCTACTTTTTTTTAGATGTTATATTTGGGTAAACAAAAAGCATATCTATAAACAGTGCCAAGAAAAAGTTTGTGAATGCCTTAGGATTTTCACATATTTCATATATTTCACATATTTCAAACCTAAAATGTTATTAGATCTTAATCTAAGTCCTAATAATAGATAAAGATAACCTGATTAAACAAATGACACAAAAACATGATACTTTTTCAACATTTATTTATCCACAAATGATTCAACATTCAGTATCCATGTGTGAAAAAGTATGTGAACCTTTAGATTCAGTAACTGGTGGCACCCCCTTGAGCAGCAATGACTTCAACTAAGCGTTTCCTGTAACTGTCAGTCTCTCACATCGGTTTTGAGGAATTTTGGCCCATTCCTCCTTACAGAACTGCTTCAACTCGGTGACATTTGAGGGCTTCCTTGCATGGACAGCTCGCTTCAGGTCCTGCCACAACATTTCAATGGGGTTTAGGTCCAGATTTTGACTAGGACATTCTAAAACGCAGAATTTCTTCTTCTACTTGTATGTTTAGGATCATTCGGTTCAGCTTCAGCTCACGGACGGATGGCCTGACATTCTCCTCTAGAATCTTCTGATACAATGCAGAATTCATGGTTGTGTCAATGGTGGCAAGCCGTCCAGGTCCTGAGGCAGCAAAGCAGCCCCAAACCATCACACTCCCACCACCATGCTTAACGGTTGGGATGAGGTTCTTCTGTTCGAACGCAGTGTCTGGTTTTCGCCAAACATAACGTTTCTCATTGAGGCTTAAAAGTTCTACCTTTGACTCCTCGGTCCAGAGAACATTGTTCCAGAAGTCTTGTGGATCATTTATGTGCTCTTTGGCAAACTTCAGACTGGCAGCAATGTTCTTTTTAGAGAGCAGTGGTTTCCTCCTGGCTATAATTCCATGAACACCATTCTTGTTCAGTCTTTTTCTGATAGTTGAGTCATGAACACTCACATTAGCCAAGGCGAGAGTGGCCTGCAGATCCTTGGATGTTACTCTGGGGTTCTTTGTGCTTTCCTTGATAATTTTCCGGTTTGTTCTTGGAGAGATTTTGGTAGTATGACTGCTCCTGGGTAGAGTGACTGTGGACTTGAACAATATGCCCCCCACGTGTTGCTACAGCTGTTTAAATAATGTACCTGTCATCACTCTTTTTATTGTTAACATACTGACAACTGTTTACACTTTTAACTTTAAAGTCTGTTTTCAAAATGTCCTCTGTAGTGCACTGGGATTTGAGATCTGTCCTCTAAATCACTGCAGGAAGCAATTAAAAAAAAAAAAAAACATAACAAGTGCTCTGGCTTTTCTGTTCTGTACCACATCATAAATTGTTATTGCTGTGTTACTTGTTTGACAATGTGGGCAATAATCCTTACACTATTAGTGCACTAGAGCAGATATTTTGAAAAGAGCTTTGAAAGTGTAAAAAGTTGTCAGGATGTTAACAATGAAAAGAACAATTACAGAAATGTTATTTAAACAGTTGTAGCAACATGTAGGGACGTGTAACGCTATATTTTTCAGAATAGCGCTATGTACTCTTTAGGAGTGAACATGAAACCGAAAGACAACTCCAGATTGTATCATGAAATGTTGATTCTGTGTAATGTCAGCAGAATAATTGATATGATTGTTGTGTGCTTGTAATATCTTTATTTATAGTGGTTTCAAAGAGTACAATACAATACAAATGTATTTTTATATAGGGCCCTTCTTATTTCTTAGTAGACGCCCTTATCCAGGGCAACTTACAAGATATCACATTATTTTTACATACAATTACCCATTTAATTGTATGTAAAAATAAAGAAAAACACTACTCCACACTGCTGCTGGGCACCCAGACCACTGTAAAAACAAAACAAAATAGCTCAATATGTAATACACCAATTAAAACCAATTATATGAAAGCACATTTAAAGTTAAATGTTTTCACTCCTGTGCTGTCTCAGCTCTATTGGGTGTAGGTAGCTCAGAGAATAGAATTCAAAATACTCCTTTTAACTTTGAAATCTCTTGCTTCTCCCTATCTTGCAGAGTTGGTTCAAAGATACACGCCTGGCCAAAGCCTCTGTTCTGCTGAGTCTGATCTCCTTGTGGTCCATTCTAGTCGTACTAATACATTTGATGCTGGGGCATTTAGTCATATAGCCCCTTTGTTTCGGAATATCAGAGGCATGCCCTCCATCTCCATGTTCAAATCGAAGATTAAAACCTTGTTATTTGATATGGCTTTTGTTCTATGATGATGTAAAGCGCCCCGATACAGGAACTATATAAATCTAAGTTTGATTGATTGATTGAATTTAGACTTAAAATATTGCAATGTTTCAACCTGTCTTATGGTAAACGGATTCCACAACCGAGGCGCACAACAGCAAAACACGCTGCTCCTTTTTCAAAAAAGATAATACGTTTCATTCAAGACTTCTGCTCCTCTGCATGTGTGTACTATACGTCAAGTCAGATCCTAATTCACTTAATATGCCCTCGACTGGCTATTAACTAAAGAAAGCGATGTACCAAGCTGTGTGTAGAGCAGTGTTTCCCAACCAGGTATGCTGCTACCCTAGGGTACGTGGGCAGTCCCAGGGTGCGTGGGAAGATTTTCAAAATGTGCAAAAAAAAAAAATATTGGGAAAAATATTTCCAAACAATTCATATGTTCAAGTTATTTCAATCTCAATAGGCAGGAAAACATTTACTGAGGTCACTGGTGTGAAATCTCTAGTTTATTTTGTATTTATAGGACAATTTTTACTTTAGTTTCGTGTGTATTTTTATTCACCCTGGTCACTTCCGCCAGTTGACCCTCGCCGCTCCTCCATGTCAGCACCAGAGTCACTCACGATTTCAGGTAACAGGCAGCTAGCTTTGAGTAGAAGAAAGACACTAGCTATGGATCAATGGCTGAAAAAACACACTGTTCCAAGCAGCAGCAACGCTAGCGGCAGGTCAAGTGAACACGTGGAGAAAAGAAAGAAAGTTGACAAGTCAAAGTACCGTCAATTTCATGAACAGTATGTCCTCTTCGGTTTCACATCCACACCTACAGAGCCGCCTCAGCCACTGTGTTTCCACTGCGGCGATGTGCTCTCAAATAATAGCATGAGACCAGCCCATTTACAACGGCACCGCAGTACCAAGCATCTTTCATGTGTGGGTAAGACAGCAGAGTTTTTCCATAGAAAGCTGTCGGAATTTAAGGGAAGTCAAGAGAAATTAAAGAAAGCAACTGCAGTATCAACCAAAGCATTGGAAGCCTCATATGCTGTGTCGCTACTTGTGGCTAAGTCCAAAAAGCCGTTTACTATAGCTGAGGAGCTAATTTTGCCTGCTGCTGTTATTCTCGCAGAAACAATGATTGATAAGAAAGCAGCTGATGCACTGAAGATCCATTGTCCATTGTCAAATAACACGGTGTGCCGCAGGATCGATGACATGGGCGTTGATATTGTTGTTCAAGTGGTGGAAAAGTTAAAACATTCCGGTTCATTTGCTCTGCAGTTGGATGAATCGACCGATGTCAACGGGGAAGCCCAGTTGATTGCGTTTGTGCGATACAGAGACATTTCGGAAATTAATGAACACATTCTGTTCTGCAAGAAGCTAACGGGGAGCACTACGGGTGAGGATGTGTTTCACATTATTGACAGCTTTTTCTCAGAGCACAATCTGGATTGGAAATCCTGTACTCATTTTTGCACGGATGGTGCGGCATCAATGACTGGGAGGGTGAAAGGATTACTTGCCCAAATAAAGAAGGTCAACCCCGACGTTGAGTGGAATCACTGTATCATTCACAGGGAGACACTGGCCAGCAAGAGAATGAGTCCTGAGTTACATGATGTTTTGAATGACGCAGTGAAAGTGATTAACTTTATCGAGTCCAGGCCTCTGAATCACAGACTGTTTGAAAGGCTCTGTCATGACAGTGGGACTGAGCACCAGCAGCTACTGCTTCACACCGACGTACGTTGGCTATCGAGAGGGAAAACACTACAGAGGCTTTTTGAGCTGCGCGACGAAGTAAGTGCTTTTCTGTCAGAGCACTCACACCCCCTTGTGGCTGTGTTCGAGGACACAGACTGGGTAGCCCGCCTTGCCTATCTTGCTGATGTGTTCAGCAAACTGAACAACCTGAATCTAACTCTGCAAGGTAAAGACACACACATTCTAAACATGTATGACAAAGTGTGTGGATTCATGAAGAAGATCAAACTCTGGGAGAGGAAATGTGAAGATGGGGACATAAGTTGTTTCCAGCAGCTTGACACCTACCTTTCTACAGGTGATGTTGACAGAGCACCTATGGTGCAACTAGTGAGCACACATTTATCCAAACTCAACAGTGAGTTCAACTCCTACTTCCTGACATTGAAAACAAGTCTGCCAAACTTGACTGGGTGCGTAATCCTTTCATGACTGAAAGTACGAACAACAACATTCCTACCAGACTGCAGGAAAATCTGCTGGATGTGTCCTCAGACCGTGGCTTGAAGATGAGGTACTCAGAGACAACACTGTCACAGTTCTGGTGTGATGTGGAGAAGGAATATCCTGATTTGGGGAAACATGCACTGAATGAACTGCTGCCATTTGGATCTACATATTTATGTGAAGTGACATTTTCATCTATGACCATAATCAAGACCAAGCACAGGAACAGACTCAGCTTGGAGAAAAGCCTGATAACTGCTGTTGCGACACTGTCCCCGAGACTGACAAAGCTTATGAGTGAGAGACAGGGTCAAGTTTCTCATTGATTGGTGAGTCTTCATTGAGAGTAGGCTGCTACTATGTGTATAAAATTTGATCTTTGTTTTTGTATAACTGGTCTGGACTCTTGAAGATGTGAAAAAGTCATACAAATATTAAACTGATAAAAGTATGAGTATTATTATAGTAATACATTATCATTATTCACAGGTAAATGACAGACAGACAAATAATATTGTAGCGATCCGTGTATTGTGTCTGCGTACTGTATTCCCTCTTGTTTCTACTGTCTGTCAATGCTGCTGTATTGTGTTCCTCCCCCTGTCTGTATTACCTGTGGCTGCGGGGTCGCTCTGTCTCTGGCTGTGCGAGCTGTCCCTGTCATTGGCTGTTTGTTGTATGTGCCCATTGGTCCTGGTGTGCGGCTGGGGACCAATGGGATAGCTGTTCGCTCTGGCACCCGATTAGAATAAAGGGGCGGGGCTAAGGTATAAAAGGGGGCGTTGCACGCTCATAGAGGGGATGCAGAGCAAGTGGCTAGAGCAGTGGGCTCTGAAAGAGATTGATAAATAAAGCGTTGAACTTGGAAACGGCGTGTTTATCCCACTTCTGACACCAGTGTAGCGTTTCACGCAGTGTGCAGGATAGAAGGAGACAAACACGCCGTTTCCAAGTTCAACTCTTTATTTATCAATCTCTTTCAGAGCCCACTGCTCTAGCCACTTGCTCTGCATCCCCTCTATGAGCGTGCAATGCCCCCTTTTATACCTTAGCCCCGCCCCTTTATTCTAATCGGGTGCCAGAGCGAACAGCTATCCCATTGGTCCCCAGCCGCACACCAGGACCAATGGGCACATACAACAAACAGCCAATGACAGGGACAGCTCGCACAGCCAGAGACAGAGCGACCCCGCAGCCACAGGTAATACAGACGGGGGGGGGGGGAGGAACACAATACAGCAGCATTGACAGACAGTAGAAACAAGAGGGAATACAGTACGCAGACACAATACACGGATCGCTACAATATTGATATTAAACCTAATTTAGTCAAATTTACACCTAATCTAGGAATCACACCGGTCACACACGCATAAGGGGGTACTTCAGGCAGGTGAAAGTGTTTTGGGGGTACAGTACCCAAAAAAGGTTGGGAACCACTGGTGTAGAGTATAACACTGCTTATTACAGAAACAGTTGATGTTCCATAGAAGATGATTTGAAATTGAAACAGTGTTGAGAACACAGCTTTTGCCTGCTAGTGGCTAATACAGAGGCAGAAGCGTGCATCCCTAATTAACTACCTCATCTCATCAGCCAGCACCATGCTGCCCTTCTGTTCCTGCTCTGTTTTCCTGTCCTTAATTTCTTTATTAAACATCATCCTGGGACCAGAACAGATCACAAAGCATGATTTACACCGTAACTGGTATTACATTTTTCATAATTGAATGGTTAGTGCTACCTGTTTGTGCAACCGGGACCAAAGCAAAGCATTGCACACATGTACAGACCAAATAATCTCACAGTACCGTACTTAAAAAATATATTTTAAAAAGAAATAATAATGTGTCAGATTGTACCAGAATGCAATCTATAGGTCTATAGGTCTGTAGAATATATATTACTAACATATACAGTACAATATTTTCTAATTATGCATAAAAAAATTAAATAACTTAGCAATGATGTTTAAAAAATGAAATTCCATGGTTTGAAAACGATTCTGCATAAAGTCAGTCCTAACTCCTAACCTTTTAATGTTATTTAGATGTAGTAGACATCAATTCTGCAGACATTGTTTGCTGTAATGTGTTTGCCACGATCATTCTAACAGGCTAAATTTCACTTGACAGCCAATAAAATATAACAGACTGATCAAAGCCATCCTTAGTTAACTTGAATAAGTCTAAATTCTCCTGGCCAGAGTCCCATTTTAGTGGGTCACATTTTATGATGTTTAAGTCCGGCTTTGGCAGATAAATTCATGAATATTCATTCTAACGAATTTTAGTCTTAATCAAGTTCTGAGCAGAAAATAAAAGCACAGCCCTGACCTCTAAAACCAACACATTGAATTCACACATTGCACAAGACTGTGCTCAAGCGCCAGATACATTCTAGGGTGTATATAACTGATCTTGTTATATACTTGTATATACAGTATAAATATCTTGGTGGGCTAACTTATTTTTATAGTCTGTATTAAACAAAATTACAGGAAAATGACATAGTGCAATTGGAAAATGTAACAGTCAGTGCTTCTTTAATGTATCTCTAGCCCCAATACATTTTTCCCTATGTGTGCTTGTTGATTTTTATAGATCACATTTTTTTTTTTTTTTTTTACCCTGTGAAGTTTACCCTGGGGTGTCAGTAGAAAGGATGGCATTTACAAGCTCAACAGGGAAGCAATGCCTTGGAGGAACAGTGAGACTAAAGAAACAGGCTATCCTCTGGTGGGCTGCAGTCACAGCCTGATGAGGTTCCTGAAGGTGTGGGAAATGAAATTACATGCCAAAGTGATGCACACATCGATAACAGATTAATGTGCACTGCCTCTGAGAAATGTCAAAAAAAGTATTGTTGCTGACCATGTTTATTTAGGATCTAGCTAGTTCACCGCATTACTGTTTTATTTGTCTGATTTTCATGGGGGTCCCTAGCATCTTGACAGTTCTGTGATGTATAATTACTTACAAAGAACAGTTATTGGGGTGAGTCGGCTGGTAAAGGCACGGACGCGTGGTGTGCATGGTGAGTCATACAGTCAGGGGTGTGCTGGTTCGTCTCCTGGCTGTATGAGGTCGGTGGTCTACGCTAGGGTTTCCACAGGGAGCGTCACATTGGCTCTGGCGCCCGCAAGATGTTAGGGAGGCACAACCAGCAGGGACTGATTGTCATCGCGCTACAGTGGACCCTACTGGTCAGGCTCCTGGAGAGCTCAGGCAGACACCCGCAGGACGGGCCTTTGTTCAGAGGCTGGAAATGGGCTTGGTCCTGGGATTGGAGGACGTCCACTGAACCTTCAGTTCTCCTGAGCTGTGTGGGAAACTGCTGCAGTGAGGGAACGTAATTGGTCATTATAAATTGGGGAGAAAATTGTCTGTAATGTAATTGGGCACTCTAAATTTAATAATAAGAATCAATAGTTATTACTTTTCTGTTCATGGCAAATATGCTTTTTTACATTCCTCTAACTAGACAGAATTACATCTCTGTATCCAGGGGTTTACCAAGAATTTCTTTAAGTGCAGTGCAAAAAAAAAAAAGAAAATCATTATCTTGGTTCAATAGAAAGTGTTAGATAATTTGGTTTGTGATTTGAATTCTCATTGGAATTCAATTAAAGTGGTGTTTTGCTGTTCTAGCGAGTGTCCACACTCCTTTGGGCAGGTTTCTTCAGGTCACAAGAATGTTTAGTGATGCATGCTCAAAGCAGACTGAGGCAGCTCTCAGAGTAAATTACATCACAGGTGTCCATGTCCAGCCTAACTTCCTATATAACCTTAACATCAAGTTTTCCCCATGCTTTTACCATATATCTCTGTGAATTACTATGTTTTCACAATGCTTTTACTACACTTAACTCCACTCTGCTATGCTTTTAGCATGGTCTACTGCAGTTAGCTTTTAAAAACTAGTAACGCAAGTGTGCGCTACCTTGGAGGTACACACAGTTAGTGGTACTTTGGACTGTTGACTCAATAAGATGAATGCTAATCAAGAACAGATTGGAGCATGCACAAGGGCAACACGGCACTATGGCAACACAGAATTTCGTGACGTGGAGTTTGTATTTAGACTAGTCCAGTAATTTGTGACGCAGCTGGATATCCCAGTAATCAATACTGAGCTATTTAGAACACATAAAAGTGATAATATAAAAGGAGATTAGTTTTATATTGGATTAGTATTGGATGGATGTCTTTCAGGCGTATAGAATGTCCTGTAGCTAAATCAATATTATTGATTTTTTTTTTAATCCATTGAGATGAAAATGGTTTCTTACAAGGCACTTTTTCATCCTTCCGGGAGATGTGAGCTGGAGTAGCCTTTTTATATTGTGGTAATGGATCTTGACTATAACTGATCACTAGGTTAATCTGTAGGCCATCATGTGAATTGTTAAGCAATACAGTTTACCTTTATTTTCAAAGCTTTGCAACTAAATACCTTTGTTTCTAGGATACTTAAGGCAGGAGATTGTTAAAGCCTAATAATTGGGAGCCAGTCTGTAGCTTTCTGAAAACCAACATGTCCAGGCCAGGGTAAATGAAGATGACAGTCTCTATAAACGTTATGCAGTATTAGCAGATTTGATTTAATCTGAGTCTAATTCACTACCATAAACAGAATGACTTCTTTACTACTTCTCTAATTATCAGATGTTTGATCTAAACTCATTTGAAGTTGATTAGGTCTATAGACTATTGAGGGAGTTTCTTTAAACCAGACATGGAATTCATGCTGTATGCAGCAGCACATATATGATATAACCAATATTAGGCCTGCAATATACTCTATTCGTAATACAGGTACAGGTAACAGCATCTGCACAGGTCAGAGAGCTGAACAAGTTAGCCATCCAGCAGGAGATAACTGAGAGACAGCAGCACACTGGTAAAGCTCCAAGGGGACTTAGTGTGTTCTAAGGTAAGCAGTCATGCCCTGGAGTTTTGAAATGAAGTTGGAAAACGGGTAGGCAGGAATGACAAATCATGGAGTGTGGTCTCAGGGGACCAGCGTGGCTGTCAAATCGAAAAGGCCAGACTTCAGAGCAAGCTTGACACTGCAGGCAGCAGAAAGGTTTTTAGGTGTCGATTTACAAAGCCTAATGCACAAAAAAGTGTACTCTGCACAACTGCTTCTGAGTCAAGTCAGATATCATTTTAGTTTTCACTTCATAGCCTCCTTTCTTGACATTCTAGTTATTTAAATATGGAACTTGCCTTTCTAAGAACCAAGGAAGCAGAAACACATGTAGGAGGCTTGGTGGTCCAGTGGTCAAAGAAAGGGGCTTGTTAGCAGGAGGTTCCTGGTTCAATCATGGCTCAGCCACTGACTCACTGTGTGTGAACCTGAGCAAGTCACTTAACCTCCTTGTGCTCTGTCCTTTGGATGAGACGTAAAACCAAGGTCTATTGTAAGTGACTCTGCAGCAGCAGTTGTTGTTGATGCATAGTTCACCCCCTAGTCTCTGTAAGTCGCTTTGGATAACAGCGTCTGATAAATGACTCATTAATTATAAGAAGTCTTGGGGCCTTGGTAGAAAGATGTTTCACCTCCAATGAGTGCAGCTGTGACAGGGCCAGAAGGAGAAATTCTAGGCTACTTTGTTTTTATAAATTCTATTACTTTAATGACATTGCCTCTGATAGAGCTGTTGCCTATGGCTTATATCTGCTCTCAAACCGATAAACCATCATCAGCCCGTTAACATGGTACCTTTCAGATGTAGGAAACGTTGCACACTTAACATTACTCATTATTAAGGTTTATGTTGTACAATTACATCATGTTGATAGAATCTTGGCAGATAAAACGTGTAAGCTGCAGTCCACAGTGTACAGTGCATCGAGAAGTTGATACAGTATTTGTAGTTTAAACAAATAGCGAACACACATGCCTACAGCATATTTTTTTCACAAATTAAACAAGGCTAAGACAAATATTAGGATGTTGCTGGGAATAAGAAAAGCACTTCTTGGCTGTGTATAATCAGGGTTTGTCTCGTGTTGTCTCGCTTGTGCATCTGGCAGTGTCACAACTCATTTCTTCATGTTCTACTCACAGTGTTCCTGCCAGACTTTCAGTAGGACTGGTCCTTTCGGCTAATTTGCTGAGTTCTGTTATTGCTCTTTTTTCTGACACGAGAACAAATTTAACTGGCTGACAAGAGTCACGCGTGGCTGCTGTTTAAACCTTATCCTACAGAAAAGAGAAAGTCATAACTCAGTGTGTCTCGATGTGTTTCAAATGTCAGCTTACTTAATACTTCAATTGATTTTCAGCAACTTGGCATTTAGAATCTTCCTCTATTCCAGTCTGCCTTGTGCCAGCCAAGACTTTCCTGTATCTTATAGTTCTTCAAACAGCTGTCTCACAGGTTTAGCCTCGATTTATATCACAATATGCAGGACTTGATGCATATGGCAGTCCAGATGGCCTACAATGCATTACCTTTATTAAGTTAACAATTAGTCTTAGGTTGTTTTGTTTAACGAAACGTTAATTAGATAAGGTAGCAGAACAGGTATTCTTCCCAACTGTAAATTACATTACTTTAACATGTGTTAACCCTTATAGTGTGCCATTTGTGCATTCAGCTTATCCAAGGTAAGTCAGGTAGACAATTGTTTCGGCTAGTGCCTTCTTCAGTGTACTGGATAGCTTGGCTTCTAGTTTATATATCTAAAGTACAGTAGAAAGTGCTGCTCCCATTTACAGTATTGTCTTTTATTAAGTAACCTTTATATTTGGAACCTTTATTATTTGCTCAAAATGCTGATTCCCTCTTTTGAAATAGTAACTGTAAGTTCTATTGAACTGTTTAGTACTGACAGATACTGTGTTAGTTCTTTTGGCAAATGACAGTATGTGGGGATTTTTCATAGGAAAAGCATTTACAGTAACTGCTTGGTTGCTAAGAAACCAGTGCAAACCCCACACTTTTCAGCAGAATGTGCAGAGCTATCATCTTGAGCATGCTGTTTTGAAAGACAATGTTATTCATTATTTAACTCTCTGGTATTATGAGACCAGGTTTTTGAGTACAAAAAAATATGACTTTAAAGGTTTTTAATGCAAGATTTCTGCCAAAAAAAACGTGAACTACTGGGACTAATGCGTTTTCTTCACATGCATTCCCTTGGTAACCAGATCAACCCACAGGCTTCCTGAAAAATAAATAAAGCAAAGATATAGAAAACTGCAATCCTTGGGAGAACAGGCCAGTCAGCACTTGTTTTCAGCATGCCAGTTAATTCCAGCATAATATGATCTGACTGGGCTAATGTTGGTAATGGCGGGCCTCCACAGTGGTAAAAAAAAAATCATTGAGATGCCATAGTGGCAAGATATAATTATAATATATGGTATTTGGGCAGTTAATGTATTCTTAATTTTAAATACAGCAGTATAGCCACCACCACTGGATTCTAAAACCAAGTAGCAGTTACTAAGAGATTTCAATTCTTACGTATATTGTATCGCTGGCACAGAAACACGAATGCAGCATTTTCAACCTTATCTGCTAAACAGCTTAATAGAATGTAATGTAATAGCTTGGGCGTGCGATTTTAAAATGGTATTTATAAAACAGCATTTAATATTTGAAGTGTAATTATTTCAACATTTTAAAGCCACGCTGGTCATTATCTCTGGTGTAATGGAATGAAAAATGGCTTTTAGAAAGTCATTACTCTTAATGTGTTGTGACTTCACCTTACAATAACACTCAATGGATTTTTATTATAAAATCATAAAAAAAACCTTGAATTTACTAATTCATCAAGCTACAGATCCCATTCAAAAAGGTCTTCCATTTAAAGGCCATAGGAGTAACCAATTGTAAATTACCTTCAGTCACTAGCCTAGTAATTTAATGAATCCATAGGGGGTGGCTTTTCAGGGAGGGGTCATGGCATGTACAGTTAATTCAATTCTCCTACCTGATAGAAACTGTACTGCAGAAAAAAATATCATTCCCTTGTCTTGGGTCAAGGTCATCCTAACTGGCCTCAAGATCCAGTGACTGGGCAGCCCAAGGCAGAGGTGTGCAGAGGACCTCGACCTGCAACATTCTCTTGATAATCAAGGGTCATTCACACCCAATTATCACACAGCGTAATAACCTTCCCAACAGTATCATAAAACAGCTGAACTCATGTCAACACTGCTGAAACATTTGCCTGCTCGTTTGTTTCACTGAATATACCTTAACTGTACAGGCCTGGTGTCAAGAATTTTTTTTGAATAATCCAGTCATTTCAGATGAACAGAGTCCGCCAAGGGAGTTTTTTTCTGTAGCACCTTGTCCCTGTCAGGATTGAGATAACGCAGGCTGGCAGAACTACATCAGTCATGATATTTAGGTTCTGTGGGATTGCCACATTTACCTTGGCCAACCCATTCTCAGGATTTCAGTCACAGTGCCTCTGGGCATAGCAATCTGCCACATTTGTTTTAGGGTTAGGCTTTGGATAAATGTCTGATGGACCTTCAGGAGACTTTCCAGCTCATATTATACTGTTTAATTAAAAATATTTCTCCCAGGCTAGTAGCCCCGGGAGAAATATGAGATCTCATGGGTTATTATTGCAGGTTAAGTTAGTAGCCCCGGCTATTATAAATATAATTGTACATTCTGGTAAGGATGATGGTGTTTATTGCTCTAAACAGATCTAAATACCCGGTTTATTATTACAATATAACCAATACTGGCATAAGTAAGGCATAAATATATTTCACAGCGCTGGGACAAATATCCGAATATTCAAACAAATATTTTTTCACATGTATTCAGATACAAAAATCAGATGTTCATATTCGCTACAAATGATAAAAAAAATATCTTGTACTTATTTACCGTCTCACTAGAATTTGCGCGACAGTTTCAAAAAATGGCAAATGCTGTTAGATTATGTGAGTTTTCTAAAACTTTTCTTTTAATAATATAAAAGACTGCAGTATTTATATTCACCAGTGATTAGATTAATTGAATAGACACCAATTTATTTGTAAATTAATTATAATACAGCTTACTTCAATCAAAAAATGTGTGACATTTAGAAATAATTTGAGTTCAGTATTTTCAGTCTCAAGTCAGCACAGTTTGCCTCTGAAGATAGTCCTGAATAGAGTAATATACATATGGGGCTTGCTAGGTCTACTCTATCCCAGTGGTTTTCAGCCTGTGGCACGTGTACCAGTACTGGTACGTGACGGGCTTGCAACTGGTACGCACCCACAGTTGTTCTTTATGACAATATGATTCCTCAATCACAATACTCCCTCAATCACACATTCGTAATGTATCAATCTGTTTGTACCACTGAATCACATGAGAAATGAGAAATTATGATCCAGGACTCCAGACTGTGACTAAAATGTTTGCTTTTTAATTTCATAAATATAGCATAATGAACTCAATTTAAACTTGTTTTTTACTGAAAAATAAACAGTAATATCTAATCATAAGAGCTGTCTCTGTCAGGTCAGAACTTGAGCAAGGTCACAAACACTGAGCATGGGGGCTGCAGCATGCTATTTCCCATATTACAACTTTAAAATATAAACATGCTGAGTTAATTGCAGTCATCAGCTGCATATATACTCCATGCAGCAGAATGAGGCAATAAACAAGTGAGTACAGATACAGAAGAACCTGGTTGTAATGGGGTAAGTATCGGTTTTACAACAGCCATTTAAGATTGCATTATAGTTAA
The DNA here is from genome assembly GCA_030684275.1 of Acipenser oxyrinchus oxyrinchus. NCBI lineage: Eukaryota > Metazoa > Chordata > Actinopteri > Acipenseriformes > Acipenseridae > Acipenser > Acipenser oxyrinchus. The sequence continues at coordinate 30,541,048 of CM060259.1, forward strand.
TGGTACACCTGGTGGTCCCTGCTGGAAACACTGGTACTTGAGATGAAAAGGTTGAAAACCACTGCTCTATCCCACTCCTGTCAAAGCAGTGCTAGATTAATGATTTCCCATTCTGATTTGGATGCTTGTCAGTCATTGTGTTTGCTCTGTAAATTGTACAGACAAATCTACCTGCTGTTTTGGAAGAGCTGCAGATTATAATCTCCGAAACTGTCATCAGCGTTGAAACAAACAGCACCTAGATTGTTTAAACATTGACTTAGGCCCTGTTCACACTATGCCTTTAAACTGTATTACTTGCCTATAAACTGGCTTAAAAGTGCTAAATATGGTTAGTAGTGGGCATTTATCAATGATAATCGATGCATTGAAGTTTTATTTTTCAAAATAAAGAACAAATATATATATATATATTTTTTTTAACAGAAGATCCAATAACTAAAAACACCGTTGTGCATAATAGTTAAACAAAAACGCACAACTTACATTCAAATTAGAACACTTCCGATTATAAAAAACTTTTTAACAACTGAATGTATATGCGTGCGACCGCATCATGTAATGAGCAGACGTTAGACAGCAGTGGTAGTTGTGGTACATTCATGTGCCTACGGAAGCCTCACTAGTTCAAACTAGCTTAACACATGGTAACTAGAATATCTTACACATCAGATGTCCCTTTAACACTGTAAATAAATAATACTATATTTTAACAGAAGGAATTTCCATCTGAACTATGGTTGTTCATTACTGTTAACATTTTATGTCCAAAAGCAAAAAGCAAAGCAAAACATTTGAATTAATCTCACAAATCCTGACTAATTTAACTAACATACTAAATTCAGCTTCTTAACATTGCCATATAATCCAAACACAACATGCTTTGAAACAAAATAAGGGAGAACGGTTTATATTGCGTGGCATATATCTATTTAATATTAAATAGATAAGCAACTGCATATTAAATTAATGTTAAATGAATATTAAATAGATATGCAATTGATATTAAATGTACGTTCAATTAGTCCTTGTTACTTTCCATTAACATTTAAGTCAGATTAACTGTATTTTTAATTAAAAACATGTAAACAATGGGAAATTATTACATATTTTCAAGAGTAACAAAATGAAATGTAACGTGATATGCAATTACATTTTCAATCAACATTTGGTTAACATTTAGCAAGAAACCAGCTATTGCATATTTATTAAATATTAATTTAACATTAATTTAATATGAAATTGCATATCTATTTAATATTAATTTATGCCACACAATATAAACCGTTACCATAAGGTAATCGGTAGATTTAATAGATTTAAAACAAAACAAAAAAAAATTGTCTTAATTTTTAAATCAAGAAAATGTGAATACAATAGGCCTACTTCTGATTTGGCTTTGCTGGATAAACTAAAACATTTTTTAGTAAGATCGGTTATGTAGTGTGGACAAAGCCTTAATTTATGATTGCTGAAGTCAATGCTGTTTGTTCAGCATATCCAATAAGATAAGCAAAAATGTGTAGTAAGTATGGCTCTAGGATGTGTACTGTACAGATTTTCAAAGATTATAATCGATGGAAAGGTGAGAAAAAAATACATAACAAAATATGGTCCTTAAATTGTTATCGCCATGGTTCCTGATCTAAACAGTCAACCAAGAAAAAATAACAGGTACAACAGTCTGAGATCTCAGCAACTGTGTCTGTGGTCTCCCCCCAAGGTGCATTGCATTTCTTAGGAGGACATGACATCTGCTTACATGGCATTTTTGAATACACCAACAGCTGACATATTTCCTGTGTCATCTGCAGTTTATTAGCAAGTGATTTGTTATGCTACTGAGTGCCACATTTTGTATGTTAATTGTTAAACACACATATACACCAGCCCCTATTGTTATGCACACTTCTGCAGTGTGATTTAGCTCTGGGTTAATACTGTGAGAACCTTTCTTTTTTTATCTGTACTAAATTTATCCTTTGTAATATTGTTTCACAGTTCTATGTTCCAGTTCTGTAGCTGAGTGACAGGGAGATGCTATTGAAAACTCAACTCAGCTGGGAATATATATATATATATATATATATATATATATATATATATATATATATATATATATATATATATATATATATTCATGGAATAAACATACTGTAGCACATGTTGATCTATTTCTGTTTTAATTTATCATTGATAATGTCTTTATGAAATCAAAATCATAAAAAAAACACCCAAAAGTGATCTTCTTCTGCATTAATTTCCTAAAATGCCCATTCCCAGCTAAAAGTTTATTGAATTGGACCCAAAGACTGGTATTTTAAAATGATGGCCACTAATTCATATTTATTCAGAGGGAATCGTTTATTTTTAATTTTTTAAGTTGTATACATTTTCAGGCATTATTTAAAAATGTTAGCCATAGATAATGGTGAAATAATTACAGAAGATAATTTAGAGTTAACACAGGTTGTACAGGTTGGGACTCAAGCATGCTATGCAATGTGGTAAATGTTATTTTCCGAGACAAAAGATCTGTTTCCCTACACATGAAACACAACCGCGGAACACAATATAGGGTTATTGCTGCCTGACCAATTTAGGTCTGTAATTACTGCTGAGTGGAGCGTCTGGAAGGGAAATGGTAATATAAAAGACACATGCTGATATGTTTGTTAATGATGAGTTTAATTTGATGTAATGTCCATCCTGTTACAGTGTGACTGCGGCAGGAAACCCTAATGTCGGAAAAATCAATCAGAGCTCTTCTGTAGAACCTTAGCCTTGTGTGGCAAAGTAGTTTGCAGTGCGCAGGTGTAGAGGTGATGCAGTGCTCAAGCAATGACAAACAACAAAGTACTGGTGAAATGGTGATTTATTTGTAATCCAAAGTGTGATGACAAACAGTAAATAAATGGAGGGTTGGCAATACACAACGATGTGTATTGCACAGTTCAATAAACATGGGGTTCAGTCCCGAAATAATATACACAGTATTAAACACACACACAAAACACAGACATGGTCACAAGTCCAGAGTGAGTGCTGTCGTGCTTGTGGTGAAATACAATTTACTCGTGCACAGTGGTGCAGTGTTGTCCGGTTTTGTGCTGGTCTGTAGCGACAGCTCCAGATCGTGTTCAGCAGTTCTCTCTTAACCATTACAAAGGAACAGATCACTTAGCCACGTCCCCTTTTGTACTGTCAGTCACGTCCCATTGGTTAGCGAGTGCAACCGTTTCTCCTCCAATCCACAGTTGCCACATCGCTTTCCCTCTGCAGTGATGACTTGGTGTACTGCAGCTCTACCCCCTTTCTAAATGGCCGACTTCCACCTAACCTTTGGAATGAATTGTCTGACCCATCCAGTCCGGGGCACTCTGTTCCCTTTACGCAGCAACCTCAAAGGTCAGGAGGGAGATTTATAACCAATATTCGTTTTTTCTCTGTCACACCTTGCTATGGGATATTGAATGGTAAAGGTGAGTATTCACTTTAAATACCGGTAAGATAGAAAACAGGACTTAAAACTAAAAGCATTGCTGTGTAGTCTGATATTGCTGCGTAAAGTGGGGTAGAGCTTTAGGGACTTATTCCCTGAATGTTTTCAACTCAGTTTCACATAATTTCAATATATTTTGGTCAGTTGTGTGTAGTATTCAAGTTACACAGATATTCAAATATTACACAAAATAAAGAAAATGACTGTGGGCCTTGGGTAAACACTGCTGTACAAATCACAGCATGGTTTCTATTTATTAAGAGCTTCTAGCCCTGTAAACATGAGGTATGTATAAAGTACAGTATCCTTTTGATTTTTATAAGTAATTCTGCTGAGGCATAAATGAATGTAATGTCATTTACATTCAATTGGATTCCAGGCAGCCGAAGAAGGGGTTCAGATAATTAAACTCCTACAGTACTGTTAACCTACCAGCAGGTTTAATTTTACAGAGGCTACACACACAAATGCAAATGAAATCTGAAATTGAACAAGGTAAAACTAAGTTGATATTATTGAAGAAATCATTACAGTACAAAAAACTACTTGAGAGATAGAATGTGCCACATGCATGGAACCATTTTCTTAGGAATAGAAGATTTGAAATTTCATCTCCCAATCTCAAATGGGAATGAAAACCATTGTTAACAAGATAATTTGTTGAGTCATCAGTGTCATAAGTTAGAACATAAGAGCATAAGAAAGTTTACAAGCGAGAGGAGGCCATTCAGCCCATCTTGTTCGTTTGGTTGTTAGTAGCTTATTGATCCCAGAATCTCATCAAGCAGCTTATTGAAGGATTTCAAGGTGTCAGCTTCAACAACATTACTGGGGAGTTGGTTCCAGACCCTCACAATTCACAAGTGTAAAAAAATGCCTCCTATTTTCTGTTCTGAATGCCCCTTTATCGAATCTCCATCTGGGATTTACCAGCATGGAATATATATCCTCAAATGACCTGAGACATTAAAAAAAACAACAACATAACATTACATTAAAATGTCAGTTTAAAATGATCACCTTAAGTTTTTTAAGATGATTTATTTATTTATTTATTTATTTATTTATTTATAGTCAATTTATCTTTATACAAGTCTTTAGAATTAATCAGCATTCATTTTTGTTCCCTTCACTCATTAAGATTAATTCAAGACAGGAAAGAGACAGTACCATCCAACGTAATACCGGTAACTGATACAAGCTGTTTAACAACAGCACGAAATACCAAAGAGCATTACATTCCATCGCTTGCTTCGTTGGGTCCAAGTTAATGACCTAATTATATTTCAGTAAACTGCTATGTCAGGTGAATACATTTTGCAGCAATGTTTATTACATTTTATGTTGGTATTAAATTTTTCATTTGTATAGGATTCTTTTCCTAGGTCTTACAACTTTAAAGCTTACACCTCTGGGTGCCCTTGATGGATTGTAATGGGAGACATGGTGGTAGGTAATATATGGAAGGTGATTCTAGAAATTCAGAACGTAAAATATAATATTGTAATACCTTGTATTAAATTGATGCTAACTTTTAGACAAGCCTTATTACACGCCTGTGATGAAGTATTTCCTGCAGTGTAAAGTACCTACAGCTAAGGATATTATTTTATGCTGGACTTAAGGCAAATTGTGCAACAAATCACCCTGAAACATTAAATACTAAATGTGCCTGAATAATGAATAGAAAAAAATCCGTTCAGTACTGGAGTTATTAAAATGAAATATGTACTACAGTTTATTACTGAACATACAGAGTATAAGTTGTGAATGTAAGAGGAATGAAAATTAATCAGTAATGCTGATGAGGTGGTAATTGAAATAAAAATCTATATATCAGGCAAGCAGCTGTTTCTGCTATGTGTGAGGTTTGCTTCAGGCCTCTGGGAGTGGGACACATGCAATATATTTACTGCTGAGAAAACCAAAGATAGATCTCTTTAATTCTACCTGAGCTTTACTCATGTTAAAAAATATACTTCATCTAAAAACAACAGATGATTAATATGTAGAAAATAAAATAAGCCTGGAAATGAATACCTTACAAAGCATTCATAACACACCGTACAGTGTGAGACACAGACTGTAGAGCTATCGGAATATTACTCATACATGGCTGTGAAACTAAATTGAGCGGTGAGTGTTTGATTGAGACAGGTGGTTCAATATTCAAACTGCCTCATTCATTTAAAAAAAAAAAAAAAGATGTGTTCTGGGGTTTTATATTTTGTTAATTTGTTTGTAATTTAACTATAAATGTTAGAAAAATATTTACAACTGACAGTATCTAAAACATTCTACCATATGGCAATTTTTATATATATATATATATATATATATATATATATATATATATATATATATATATATATATATATATATGAGATTCCATTGGGGACCTGTTCTTCCAATGATAAATACTTGGTGATTGAATAAGACTTTTATGTTGCTAACCTTAATGTTCAGACCATCTGTCTCCTGCTGTAACTTTATTGCTGTCCCCCTCACTCTCCCTGTACTGTGTTACCATGGAGATCTCTTCATGAGCAAACCATTTCTATTATTTGCCTAATACAGAGATACAAATGCATCACACCAATAATAAAGATTTAAATTTAATCTACAAGTTAAAAATAAAAAAATAAAAACACTTCTTTATGTATATTGGAAATTTGTTTTTTAATACAATAATAAACAATAATGGCACACTAGTTCAGTGTAGTCAATCACAGCCTGTCCAATCCAGGTTCAAAACATATTCTTATGTATTCAATTGAATCAGTTAAACCTCAGACGAGGTGCGATTCTTACATAAGCTGTAATGATAAAAGATGATGCAGTTAGATTTTGGACTGCAGTTGAATTTTGCTCTAGCTTCAGATCTTTTTCCTGGCAGTGCTTGGTAATTGGATGAAAAATGTATAATTAGACAGTTCAAATATAGCTGTTAAATCATTAAACCATCACCCATTATAACAAAATGTTTTAAAAGCTGTAACCACACATCTGACAGTAAAACACACATCTTAGAAGCTTAGGCTAAAATTCAGAGGAGGGATTATTGAATGATTGCTCTCTCATTAGGATTATTGAATAATTGCTCTCTCATTAGGATTATTGAATACTTGCTCTCTCATCAGATCACTTCCTCATATGTTATATACACCTCAGGTAAACTCACCTGGGCGTTGCCATCGCAATCCCAGTTGTAATCCTATACCACTTGTCATTTTATTTCTGCAGTCCCCGATGAGTCACCAGCTTTTCCTTACTTTGCAGGAGCGGTTCGCCCTGATTTGTCTACATGCATTTTGTTTAGGGCCTCTCTCAGCTTTACAGCATCGCTATTCTGCTGTGCTCTGTGCTTTGTTGTGCTTTTACTTGTTTGTACAGTCCCGAGCCTGTCACCTCGGCCCTGCTGACCCATCTGGGCTTCAGAACTGGTTGCAACACATTCATTCTTACTGAGGTGTTTCAATACCGCCGTGCCCCCTACGCTCACGACTGAGTTTGTCCTGTCTACACTCATTATGGCAGCATGGATTCACCCCATTTTCTCGTTGTGGCTTGCAATTCTTCCCTATGCAATTTTGGTAATATATTATCTTACAAAATTAGAAATTGTTGGAAAGTCTTCTCCTGTCTGTCCAGTGTTTTGCCTTCCATCTGTGAGTGGGCTCCAATAATGGTGCCCGTAGTAATACGCGCATTGAGTCATGGGATTGCACGATTGAATCATGGGTTTGATTGTCCTATCCTTCTTTTTTTTACTATCCCCATCGTAAGTCAAGCAGTTGCTGGTATCTGTCGCTAGGGGTCTCCTTCTTCCCAAAAGTGAAATTCTCCAGTCACGAACAGATTCTTGCAGTTTTGGTTAAAATAGTCTATTTAAACGTCTTATATATATTTTTGGGAGAAGTAAACCCTCGACAGAGTCATTACCTGAGTTTGGTCAGTAATCCCCTCGGCAATGGTCATTACCTGAGTTTGATTTATAACTAGGTCTTCTGTTTTTTGGTTTTTATTAATTGTATATTTCGGTGCTTATTTTTTAGCTATTTTCAAGTTTTATGTAAATTGTTTTTTTTCTGCGCTTTCATTTTTGATATTTTTCTGTCAAAATATGTATAGTAACTTGACAGTACTTGCCCACTTAAGTTTGTAACAAAATCCCTATGGTCACGGGCACATTCTTCTAGGGTTTTTGTATGTAGGCATTTTTTTACATTTCGCCACAATTCTGTTTTAAATATTCCATATCTTAACTGTAGCAGCGCACAATTGGCCGAGCGCCGCCCAGGGGGGGAAGGCTTAGGTCAGCCAGGGTGTCCTCGGCTCACCACGCATCAGCGACCCCTGTAGACTGTCCGGGCGCCTGCGGGCTTGCCTGTAAGCTGTCCAGAGCTGCGTTGTCCTCCGACGCGGTAGCTCTGGGTGGCTGCATGGCGGGCCTGCAGAGTGAAAAGAAGCAGTCGGCTGACAGCACACACTTCGGAGTATAGCATGTGTTCGTCTTCACCAATCCCGAGTCAGCGCAGGGGTCGCAGCGGAGGGTTGAGCCTAAATACAATTGGGCATTTCAAATTGGGAGAAAAAATGGGGTAAAAATTAATTTTTGGCTACTAAATTAAAACAAACAAAAAAGTAGGTTGGTTTGATAAACGCTCCCTGTAAACACTCATAAACACTTCCTGTAATAGGGAGAATACTGGTAATCTCAGCACCTCCTGGTAATGTGATATGTTATGTAACTTGATGCATTCGCAAGCAAGCCTGTCCCCTTTTTCCTGGCTTGCTTTACTCCTCCACCACCTTTGGAACAGGGTTTTATGTCCTGTCCTCTGGCCTTGGAGGTTGAGCAATCTGTTTCAGTGGGGATAAAAACTACTGGTGCGAACCCCTCATGAAACCCTGCTGTTTTTTTATACTGGACTCATTTCAGTCTTGTTTATTTTCAGAGACTGCTCAAAAGGTAGAATATACTTTATTTAACATGCCAAATATCCATGAGGGAAGAAACAGTAATACATTATGATTAAAACACATAGCATAGTATAATAAACAGATCAAAACTAAATTAAATATTATGCTGATTCAGAGGGTATTAAGTATTCCATTAATACCTCTGTTTTCAAAAAACAGTTAATGCCTATATAACTGTTAATTCTGACACGATATTGGGATAATATTCAAACAAAATTAGAGATGTTAAAGGCTGGTTAATGATTCATAACAGGATTAGTCGAACCGTAACGTTAATGGAGTGCTTTATTATAAGCATGTTGGAAAATCCCTGCATTTTAATGAAGTTGTTCAGAGTGCTCACCAATATTAAGTGCATTTTATTTTTCGTTATGTGTGCAGAACATGGTGTTCTGATCCAGCGAGCTATATAAAGTATGTCTTAAATTCTCAATACCATTTGTCCATTAAAACCACAAATACTTCATATTGGCCTATTTACAGTATAAAGACAGACACTGCTTACTTGGCTAGTTAAATGACATTGGCATTTAAACATCATTAGGATATTAGGCCTGTCTAAGAGTTCAGATAGGAGGAGATTCTAAGTACTGTTTGTGCCTGTGCTTTTTTGCATTTGAAATCTGTAATTAATTTTATTCTCTCCAGCTGCATACGAATGGTGTTGCTAATCTTCAAAGTGACATTATGCAATGTGTTCCTACCACACACCGTGCAAACTATATAATGTTGTTATTGTTATTGTTGTTCTAAGTTTATGCAATATTAATTCAAATTAAACAAATACATCATGATAATTAACTTCCTTGTTTTGTTAGATGCCAGCTGTTATTTTTTTATTATTATTATTATTTGTTTATTTAGCAGACGCCTTTATCCAAGGCGACTTACAGAGACTAGGGTGTGTGAACTATGCATCAGCTGCAGAGTCACTTACAACTACGTCTCACCCGAAAGACGGAGCACAAGGAGGTTAAGTGACTTGCTCAGGGTCACACAATGAGTCAGTGGCTGAGGTGGGATTTGAATCGGGGACCTCCTCCAATATAATGCAACAAGAAGAATCTTGTTACACTGTCTGTATCGTACAAGAGTGGTCTGTGATAAGAGCTTTTTATTTAAAATGTTGGAGCCTGCTTTCAATTTGCACCAAGTGTATGTTTGTGATGATAATACAGGGACAGAAAAACAGTGGAACATGAAAGGTATTGATTAACAAAAATAAGGTACTGTGTAGGCTATTTGACACGGAATATGCACTATTCTTTTACAATTATCTGACTGTGAAACTTTTAAAAGGAATGATTTTAAAATTAAGTATAAAAGTTATATTTTGCTAAAGTTGAACACAAACTAGCAAGGGGGAGGGGTGGGTATGGTTGATTGTCAATAAATGCAATAAAAACACATGTGGGTCTCTAAAATATGATATACATTGCCCTAGATCTGAAAAGGCAAGTTGTGATGGTTTGCTTGGTACTAGTTTGAAGATAGAATGTTTTTTCTTCATTAACTTTGATCAGTTAGCTTGTGAGAACAGGTGCTAAAGACAATTGGTCATGCTGGAATGTTCTGTGTTGTGAAAAATGTAATTGCTATACTTTGAATGTATGAACTTATGATTTAAAAAAAAGTTATCTCTTGTTGACAATGCAAATACTATGCATTTTTTGTGGTTTGCTGACATTTGCTATGCTTTTAGCTGTGAACAGTTCTATGTTTTGCACCAGATTAAGGCTATGTGCGGAAGTGATGTGTGTGTCTGTGTGTAGCATGCAGTATAAAGAGACACGTGTTTCTCCACTTGGAATGTGAAAGGGATACCCCAGGGACTCACTCTCCTAATGCTTGCTGTTGACCTCAGCTTCAGCAAAGACATTCTGACTTTGTCTTTTTGGCTTTTTATAGTAAATGTCAGCTGCCATGTGTGGAAACTGTTGGTTGAAAAACACCAATATGGAGACTTTGTGTGGTTGTGTCAGTGAGCTTTTCTGCTCATGAAAATGTCACTTTGATAAGAAAGAACCCAAACACCTTCAAAGTGAGTCTCTATGTTTTGGTTCTCAGAGATTGCATGGTTTTGGAGTTGAGGATCGTAAATCTTTTAATGCACAGTTTTTCTTTCTGGAAGAGGAATCTGCAAGTTTCCAAATGTTTTAATGCCTGCACACAAGCTACCGCCATAGCTGTCTGAAACAATATTACATTAAAATACATCAGTCCCGTCAATTAGTAATTAACTCTGCCAGATGATTAGTTTTAAACCAACTTGATTTTTATGGATCAAGACATTAGCAACGAAAAGGGAGGATTGAATATACTTATAAAATCTGAATAGCTGCCTCTCAACACACCTCTACATATTTATTGAATGTGTACGAATCCTAATTAACATTATTTGATGTCCTGTTTTAGTGATCCATTCACTCAAGCATGGAAATGAGTTTGAAATATTCCTGATTTCAAGATGACGGTACAGTAGTTAATAATTCTCCACACACAAAAAGCTCAATAAATATGCAAGATTTCCACAGAATTGCCAAATCAATAGAAAAAGCTGCTTGTTTTATTGTCCTTATATCCAATTCAAAATAAATTATACATCTAGATTTGATTGAAACTGTGTCCTTGTTGAGAACCCTGAAGGGACAGCAAAGCATAACTCTGTGCACACAGATCCTTTCCACATCTCATAATAAGATATTGTTAACTGAAGCGTTGCATAAACCTTCAACAGTACGTTTTTAGCAAAACATGTACATAATTTGACTCAAAAGTAATCTCATTTAAATTGTTGAATTACGATTTGAAAGTTTACTCCTGGTGTAAATGTATAACATATGTGCAGGTATAAAGACAGTGATGTGTTTTTATCTAGCAGGAAGTAAAAGACTATCTATATTTTAGTACCATAAACAGCCTGTTGCCACCTTAAAAGACTAATTTTCCGTTTTTTGTTTTTGGCAATTTCCACTCTTGAAATGCAAGGCAATCACACTGGTTACAGGCAGGCACAGTGAAGGCAGGGAGGGCTTTGCTGGCTTATTCACAAACACCCATAGAGGACCATCCCTGCCATATGGTTTTGGGCTGTTTCCAAACACAGACTGACAGTTAAAAAAAAAAAAAAATGAAATTTGGTATAGTGGTTTTCTACTGTGGACTGTTCCACAGATAACCAATAGCAGATCACCAAATTATTTAATAAAGCCAAATGTGTATGTATTAAAGATAATAAAAAACGACATCACCTTTGAGAATGTTGAGAACAATTTGCATAATACAAAAAATATACCCTTAAGGTTTCTGGAAAGATCCATTTGATGTTAAGAATTGAAAACTGATTGTATTCATTTCATTTTTACTGCTGTCAGCATTTAGTCTCTCTAAACCTAGGTGAAACATAACACCTGACCTGTTCATTATAAAGAGATATTTTGTTAGATTTTCAATATAATAAAGCCCAAGAAAGTGGTGTGTTGAAAAAGTAATATCGTTAATGCGGAAATCCCAGACAGAATTTGAGTTCAATATGTTCGATTCATGTGTAAGCATTTTATATAATAGGTGCCTTTGAAATAAAAAAAATTAACATTTTATTATCAAAAACAGCTACCCTCATCAGGAGCTAATGAGAGCAAGCAAATAAAAATATATTGCTATCCTTTTAAAATATTTGACATAACAAAATGCGTTTTGGATACCTTTAATATATTCTTTTCAGGGCCCTTATTGTACATGACAGGAACCATTTGTTAACACTTTGTATTAAAATGCTGCTATCAAAGTATCAAGCAGCGTTTTGATTAATTAAACCGAGCTTTAGTGTTCCACATGCCACAAGGTGTTGAAGAATGAAATGTGACAAGCTGGTGGGGAAATGTAGGTGTGAAATGAAACATCGGTAGAAAACTCTGTGACATTTGGGAAAACTTGTATGGGTGAAATAGTGTCAGGTTTACATTATTTTTAGTTTGATGTAAATATGCTGTGAATAGATGACAGAGCTCTGCTTCCCTAGGCTCTAATGCCACTGGCAAAACTAAGTACATTTAAATATTAACAAACCTGGCACTAAACAAAAAAAACACTTATCCACAAAGGTATTTAGAGCCGTCTTACCTAATAGAACTATAACTTCCTCTAAACACAGGGACACTTCAGCCCTGATGTTAATCCATAGCAGGGTCATGTATTCGATACAATTCGGTCATTTTTAACATTTTCACAACAGATTCCAACGTACAGATCCACACAGTGCCCCTCCTCATTTGAAATCCCCTGTTTGCTCACATATTATTTCTTTGTAAATTCTGACAGGACGAGTTCTCAGCGGATGTCTGTTTATCATGACAGGCATGAAAAAGAAATCAAGAGTCACAAACTGTGGCGCCAAGGCAGGGTGCATCTCTCAAATCTAAAATGCCAGCCATGTAATTTTAATCCTCTCTTCAAGCCAAACATTGATGTTCACACATTTTATTTGAATAAAAAGAGGAACTTCAGTCTTTTTTCACTGTGTGGGTGCCAGGAAGAAGAGGTCAATGCCTGAGCAATATGAGAACTAATACAAGAAAGAGATGGATTTCTCTCCAAAGGCTTAATGTCAAGATGTCCACAGTTACAAAGCACTGCCTTTGCTTTGTGTGTGTGTGAGCACAACAGCTTTACATCAAGGTATCATTTATCTCTGTAAAACAAAACTATGAGCGCTGCTGTCAGAAATATGAGTTACTTAAATTAAAACCCTGGTGTGTGTTTCCTAAATAGTTTTTATGGGAACCATTTTTATTTCAACCAGAGGCCTGATGATACTGGTTTTTGAGCAGCTTTTAGAAATTTTGATTAAATAGCAAGCACATCAACACACATGGATTTTATTCCAAAAAAAAGCAAATAAATGTTCGTACAGATATGTCTGCATTACATTTGAAGGCAACCCTTTGGTATTTGCATGTAGACTATATACTATAGACATAACATTCTGTAATGAGCAAGCGCTTTAGTGAAGCGGTACTGCATGGCAACAACAGAAAAGACAACATAGTTCTGCACGCACAGGGAAGGTCTGGCCCCTGTTTAATGTTGAGGATAATAAATGAGACGTGCACACAGTCCTGCCGGGGGTCTCTGGTAGCCTCCTTAAGAAAACAACTTCATCAATGAGCAACAAATTGACTTGCAAAATTCACATGCATGTATTTTACTGTACAGTCATCAGTTTCACAACACTTTATTATATATATATACATACTATATCAATTAGAGTAAACAAAATCGTACTATCGGATATTGTAATATAGTAGTTCAGACGGATTGAATGGTTGCAGCCATGGAGTGATGATGGATTGAGCAGCATTGGTAAAGGCGGGAGTGACCCTCCATTACTCAGTGTTCCAGCCTTGACCCGCTTTAATTACCCTGGTGCTGTAGAACAAGAGGCTTGTTAATTCTCTGCAGTCGCTGTGTACCAAGATCTCTGACATTGAAGTGATTCCTCAGTGACCGGGGGATACATTTCACTTGAACCTGCAAAACCTGCAGTGTTTCATCCGGGACTGTAGCGTTTGGGTCACACTTGTGCTATTGCTGTGTAGTAAACGAATGTCTGTCCGTGCTCCAATTGGCTGAAATGAGCGAGAACATTGTACAATACCAGAATACACTGTACACTCTCTCTAACATTTTATGAGATGTTCACAAAAGTATGTTTTGCCGTAATGTCATACTGCAGCAATACATTTGAAAGCTCTTTGCGTTACAAATGCCTGGTTTCTATAATTACAGCTCAGGGAATGGCTTTATTGTTTTTTTTTCATATTGTTGTATCTGTGTTAATGTAACATGTACAGTACTGTATGCTGTTTAAAAAATAACTAAATCAAACAATAATAGATCCAGAACTACTGAACAACACACAAGCACTGCTGGAGATCACAGATCGATAATCAAAATTATAGCCTGCAGAGAAACCCTGCTGAGCCTTTAGGATGTTGATTTTCTGAGCTTAGTTAAGTTTACTGACAATTGTGAAGGCTACTTATGCTTATATAATGCTGCAGGAAAAACACCACAACATATAAGTGTGTTATGTGTCTGGAAATAAATTGTTCCTTTAAAACAACCGTAAAAAGGATAGTCGCTTGCTATTGTTGTTACAAAGGAATCGGCACCACACTGGCAGCTTGTTTCCTTTTGAATGTCAAATGGGCATTGGGGGTGCAGAGGTAATTACACCTGGTCTAAGTGCCTGCTCAAGAACTAATTAAAGCCTTTCCTGGCCTCTAGTTACCGTGTTATTACTTTTCACCATAGGGGGAAAACAAATACGGTACAGTTTTTCATTAATGTTTGGTTACTGAAATTAATGAAATTAGTTACAAGAAGACCAGCACTCACTTCACATCTTTTTATTTAAATGATTTTTTTTTAAACAGCTGACATGCAAGCACAGACTGGTGTGTATAAAAACAAAGTTTTAATTATTAGTTGATTATTTTACAACAGTACTATAACAAACATGGAACCAATGAAGGTTCCTCATTAAACCCTTTAAATTTGAACATGCTATTTTACAATTTCTGGCAAATACTTAAATAAATAAATAAAGCATATTTTATCAGTGTATTTTAATAATGTATGTTAAAGTAATAAATATTTTGAATGCTTGGCCATTATGGTCATGTACGGTGATTCCCAGAAATATTGATACAATTATTCCCTTGTGTAGCATGTAATCAATGTCATTTTGAAACTATTATTTAATTCTGAGAGCTAAATGAATGATTGGGCACAACTGTAACATGTACTTGCATGTTAGAGTGCTAGACTTGGAGCAAACATTCTGGGGTAGATGTAGTAAGATGGACCAGTCGCATTGTTGCGACAATTCGCAAGGTATACATTTTGTCGTATGTACTAAGAGAAAATATGTTAATAAAGAGAGCCGCAATATATTAATTTAAATATTTTTTGAGACATCTTAGCGTGATCTCTTGTATTGCAAGAATCGTGCAACATTTTGTTTCGAATAAATATTGAAAGGCAGTTTAATCCCATCAGATTCTATAGTGTGGCCCTCACCTTTGTCCCCAAATAAAAAATGTGTTTCTATCAAAAAGCTTTTCATAACCCTACAGTAGCCCCTTGCTTTGTCATGACATAAGGAGGCGTGGAATTTAAAAAAAAATGCAATAAAATCACACACAGTGTATTTTAAATGTAAATGTAAATCATTGTGCTGAAATCACACTAATGTGTTTTGTGTAGGCTACACATTACATTATGTAAAAATATAAATCTGTAAAGTAGGCCTATACAGTATACAGTACAGTAGTAAAATCAATTGAATACCTGGCGCACTTTCTTTTTACTTTAGCCTGTAGGCTACCGGTAACAGAAAATAAATCATGCTGCTGCATTGTACACATTGGTGTAGAATGCGAATAAAAGATTAATTTAAATTGAAAATAAATAACTTTAGCATTTTTTTTTATTATTATTATTTTTAACTTGGCCTACTTAGCCTAGACAATTAACACAAAATAGATCATGGTGCCGCATTGATAAGTTCTGATACTTACAGGAGGACAGTCAGTGCTCGTTAATATGAATTTCAAGGGACCAGCAACAGATTTTGCAATATACCATTAATACGTATTATCATGAGTAGCTTGTAAGCCAAATGTATACTGTCCGTTTTTATTTAAGTTAGTCAGTGGTTCAGTGCTAAATTGTGCACAATTACAAACCACCTGCACATTACTGGAATAGGTGTGTTTCCTGTTCCTATACAGATGCTCAGAATGAGCTGGAGGGGTTAGCGGCACATGTGTGCAGTCTGTTGTTGCTCCCAACACGTTGGGGAAACCAGATATGTCATAAAAATTTGTTTTCAAGACTTGTACATTGTGACAAGCAGGCTGTAGTGGATGACTTCAGACCAGAAAGGAATTCACAGAGAGAGTAGTGGAGTTAAAAACTGAAAACGCAAATGGCAGTGCTCAGTATTTTAATAAACAAACAGAAGGTTTTAAACAGAAAACAGGACACAGCACTTGAGGCCAAAATAAATAGACAAACAAAACGGACTAACACTTAACAAACGGTGCACGGACAGACACACAAACACGGTGAGTAGGAATAAACAAACAAGTATCGTGCCTCTTGCACGCAATAGCAATTGTTAATATTTCACTTTACTTTCCTCCCTCTCTCTCCGTTCTCTACTCACCGAACACCCAACCCCGAGTGAGTAAAACGTGCATCTATATATACTGTTGTGCCGGGATTCAATTACTAATTAATTATTCACTTGAATCCCAGCACGTGAATTAATTATGTGCAACCTCATGCTTGCATATTAATTACTTTAAATGCACAGTGATGTGCAATCCTCGTGCTTAAATACAATTATACATTTTTAAACACATGTGAAACACAGACCCGTTTATATCCCGTGTACCAATGCCTATACACCAACATTAACACAGCACATGTAACATAACACAGAAATGCACACGGGGGGGGGGCACATTGCCACATATACCCCCCCTTGTGCGCAGCACACATGGCCTCAATGGCACCTCCCCCCTTAAAAGCCCAAAAGTCTAGCACAAAGGCCTGGGCCAGAACCGGAGGCTTCAAGGGGCCCACAGGTTGTAAGGCTGTCAGCAGCAATGCTGACAGTGGGGTGGCACACTCCTGCCACTCTTCTGCTGCTGGTGGCAATTCCGGCAGCTTCCCAGCTGACAACGGAAATGCTGTCAGCAGAGACATTAATAGTCCCAAGTCTGGCTCCTCCAGCCAGGGTAGTCCTGGCAGCGGAAAGGCTGCTTGGGGGGTGGTCTCCTGACCTCCCCCCTTCTTCGTAGCAAGCAGCTCCGCCCCGTGGGGCTCCGGCCACAGAACTTTCTGCAGCGCAAGTGCTGCAGTGGGAGCAGGTCTCCTGACCTCCCCCACGATCTCCGGCAGCGAAACTGCTGCTGGGGTTGGTGGTCTCCAGACCTCCTCCCCCTTCTTCGTGGCCGGCAGCTCCCCTTGCTGGGGTTCCGGCCACAGTACTTCCTGCTGCGATGCGGACCAACAGGCAGCCCCAGGCGATGCGGAGCACCAGGCAGCCCCAGGCGATGCGGAGCAACAGGCAGCCCCAGGCGATGCGGAGCAACAGGCAGCCCCAGGCGATGCAAGGCAAGCATCCTTGGGCGAAGCGAGGCAGGCATCCTTGGGTGTGGCGAGGCAGGCATCCTTGGGCGGTGCGAGGCAGGCATCCTTGGGCTGTGCGAGGCAGGCATCCTTGGGCAGTGCGAAACTCAGCCGCAGCTCCTCTTGTGGTGGAGGTGGAAGCAGCAAGCAGTCCTCCCATGTTGGGGAAGGCGGAACCAGCAGGTATTCACCCTCTGCTGGTGGAGGTGGAAGCAGCAAGCAGTCCTCCCATGTTGGGGAAGGCGGAACCAGCAGGTATTCACCCTCTGCTGGTGGAGGTGGAAGCAGCAAGCAGTCCTCCCATGTTGGGGAAGGCGGAACCAGCAGGTATTCACCCTCTGCTGGTGGAGGTGGGAGGGGCAAGCAGTCCTCCCACGACAATGAAGGCGGAACCAGCAGGTATTCACCCTCTGCTGGTGGAGGTGGCAGAGACAGCTCCTGCTGCTCTGCTCCTGGTGGAGGTGGTGGAGGCAGAGGCAGCTCCTGCTGCTCTGTTCCTGCCGGTGGAGGTAGAGGCAGCTCCTGCTGCTCTGCTCCTGTCGGTGGTGGAGGCAGAGGCAGCTCCTGCTGCTCTCCTGGTGGCGAAGGTGGTGGAGGCAGAGGCAGCTCTGCTCCTGGTGGAGGTGGTGGAGGCAGAGGCAGCTCCTGCTGCTCTGCTGCTAGTGGTGGAAGCGACGGAGGTGGGAGCAGCGTGTAGTCTCCTGGCGACGAAGGTGGGAGCAGCGTGTAGTCTCCTGGCGACGAAGGTGGGAGCAGCGTGTAGTCTCCTGGCGACGGAGGTGGGAGCAGCATGTAGTCTCCCCCTCTTGCAGGGGACTGGTGCAGCTCTGCCTCTCTTGCAGGGGACTGGTGCGGCTCTGCTTCACTTGCAGGGAACTGGTGCAGCTCTGCCACTCTTGCAGGGGACTGGTGTGGTTCTCCCTCTGTCTTGGAAGGGGAAACCAGCAGGCATTCTTCCTCTGCTGGTTGTGATGGGGAAACCAGCAGGCATTCTTCCTCTGCTGGTTGTGATGGGGAAACCAGCAGGCATTCTTCCTCTGCTGGTTGTGGTGGTGGAGGCAGAGGCAGCTCCAGCTCCTCTCCTCTTGATGGCGACGGTGGGGGAAGTGATACCAGCAGGCATTTTCCCTCTGCTGGTGGAGATGGGGACAGCAGGCATTTTCCCTCTGCTGGTGAAGCTGCCTCTCGGGCTGGACGCTCGCGTCCCCCGTCCGGGCGCTGGACGCTATGGTCCCCTGTCTGGGCTGGATGCACGGGCTCCTCCCGCTCAGGTGCTAGTTCCTCCTCATAACTGCGGAAGGGACAGGAGGCAAAGTACACAGAGGGGGCACAATGGTGATGGCAGCTGGTCAGGTACTGGCTTCCTAGCCTTCCGGCGGAACCACTCCTCCATGTCTTCCCCCCATCCCATCTTTCGGGACAATGCCTGAAGAGCCACATGGACAGAGCAGTGCATGGTGGTGTGACAGGTTTTGCCACAGGCAAAACACCACAGCCCTGCTTCCTCCTTTTCCCCTTTGCTCTGCTGTTGCCGACTGCTTTTTCCCCATTTTTTTTTTTGTAGAGTACCCTTTCTGGCCTGATTCTTGGGGGCGCTGTTATCCCGGTTCTGACACCACGCGTGACAAGCAGGCTGTAGTGGATGACTTCAGACCAGAAAGGAATACACAGAGACAGTAGCGGAGTTGAAAACTGAAAACGCAAATGGCAGTGCTCAGTATTTTAATAAACAAACAAAAGGTTTTAAACAGAAAACAGGACACAGCACTTGAGGCCAAAATAAATAGACAAACAAAACGGACTAACACTTAACAAACGGTGCACGAACAGACACACAAACGCGGTGAGTAGGAATAAACAAACAAGTATCGTGCCTCTTGCATGCAATAGCAATTGTTAATATTTCACTTTACTTTCCTCCCTCTCTCTCCGTTCTCTACTCACCGAACACCCAACCCCGAGTGAGTAAAACGTGCATCTATATATACTGTTGTGCCGGGATTCAATTACTAATTAATTATTCACTTGAATCCCAGCACGTGAATTAATTATGTGCAACCTCGTGCTCGCATATTAATTACTTTAAATGCACGTGAAGTGATGTGCAATCCTCGTGCTTAAATACAATTATACATTTTTAAACACACGCGAAACACAGACCCATTTATATCCCGTGTACCAAAGCCTATACACCAACATTATCACAGCACACGTAACATATAACACAGAAATGCACACAGTGGGGGGACACATTGCCACGTAAGTACACCATGCTTTTAGAGAAAAATAGGTTTGGGTGTTCACCTCAAAAATGCATTGAGCACAACTGGCAACACATAAGAAAAAGCAAACTGGGAAATGCCAGCAATTGCAACTGTTTAAAACATACTTTCAAAAGTTCTGAACAAATTGATGCAATTGTAAGTGTAGCAATTGCCAGCAGCTGTAGTACATCTCATTATAATATTTGAGAACCCTCATCTCCACTCCATTTTTGCAAATATATGCAGGAACACCCATAATTACATATTCATCTATGGCTGAACTGCAAAGAAAAACTGCTGCCGCAAAGCATTCCCTAAAAAGTCGCAAACAGCATTGTGCTTATTTAGTACATTTCACCGTAGACGTGACTCATTTGCAACTGGTTTGTGACTATTGCGACAGGCACAACAATTTAATAAATCTACCCCTCTGTTTCATGGGGTTAATACTGCACTCGAGTCAACTGGGAGACAGGAGCTTGTATTAAATCAAAATCATGGTGGCACCATATCCATTGTCATGAACTTTGATTTAATTCAGACCAGTTTGCAGAGTGACGTGTCACTAGAGCGAGTAGCTGCATTCATGTATATGTGTCAGATAATGGATAAAACCCTGCACCCAAACACTTTGGCACAACTGGATGCATGTTTCTGTGTTCTGTACACAGTTGTTGACTGTTATCCTGGGCAAACAGCTTTCAGGTAGTTAATCAGTAAGCCAGTAATTGACTGTCATACAGCTTTCGTCTTCACTTTAGTTCACATTAGTCATCTTGGCTGGCTCTCGTCTGCAGGCTGCAGCAGAGGTTGCTATAGAATTGTTTAGTCAAAGATGGCAACGACTGTTACTAAGCAACTGAAAAATGACATAATGATAAGAAAGGGAAATGGTTATTAGTTATTCCAGTGCAGTCATGTGCTGATAGCTTCCTGACATGTTTGTCAACAAAATAAATCAATTGATTTTACCCCTCGTTGTTGTCGATCAGATTTGTCTTGATAAACTGAAGTTCTAATCAGATGCAGCACTAATCAGGTTTTATTATTCATTGATTTATCCTGTCTGTTTATTTATGCTTCCAAATTACAGTTAAAATTCTTTCTGCATAACATCTAAATTTGTTTTATTGTTTTAGGTTTTAATTTGGTATCTGTCATTATTGGTCATAATCTTTGGTAATCACTGAGTATAATAAAAACCCTTCACTATAAAACGTTTCTTGATCAGGATAATAATAATGTGCATTTGCTGGAGAAGGTGATAATAATTATTAGGGCATTGACATTTTATGACATTTAAGTGACAGTATTAAAAGTGATATTGTGCACCACAGGATACACCCTCTTTAGTACACTCGTTCAGTCATATGTCTTTGTTTGAACACAAACTGGGCATTAGATCTCCCAAGATACATTCCATTTAGTATCCATGCAGAATCTCTAGCATCTACTTCTCAGTTATCTACTCATCAGGCCTGATTGACAAATATCATGGCTGCTTCCGGTCCATGTGAGGACAGCAGAGGGGGAAGTTTAAATTTTATTACATATTTTTTCACATGATAAAAGTGGAATACATTTCAGATTCTATTTTTAAGCAATCAGTAGACCTGGTCATATTAAAGCCAATAAAAAATATGCTTATTTATTTAGTTTACATCAAGTTTAATTGTACGTATGTCCAGGGATATACTGCACATAAAAGACCAGCAGGCAAGCCACAGTCTGGTGTGAAAAATGCCATGTGCGGCTGTGCAGTGTAACTGGTACCAAGCCATGTAACTGCTTCAGAAACTTCAACTTACGATAAAATTGTAAAATTATATTGATGCATTTTGCATTACAAATTGAAAGTGTTGATGATGTAAATAATAAAAAGCAGACTGATATATAAAGTAAAGAAGTAAAAAAAAAGTGAAAAAAGCAGGATTTTGACTTAGTATGGCTTTGTTTGTTTCAGAAAAATGTTATTTTAAAGCTAAATAGGATATGTAGCAGGTCTAAAAGCAAAAAAAAATGTAATGTTAATTTTAGATTTCTTATTTATATATTAAATTTACAAAATTTGAGCAAGGATGCGTTTTAGGCCAATGTGCACTGGAGGAGATTTTTTTAAAATTAATAAATGTTAAAAAAAAATCATGAAATATGTTCATTTGTGATCTGTATGTACAATAGATACAATTAAAACATTTTTCCTTATGCACAATGTCTATGTGACCTTTTAAAATAAGCATGCTTCTGATTGTACACTGTGGACATTCTGTTTCGTAGTTGTTATAAATATGTGCTCCCAATACCTGCTTATTTTCTTATTGGTCAAATTGTCAGGGAATTCTACAGAGGCTAAAATAATTTAAATAAATTGCTGTGTATTCCTGCAATTTATTTTGTTAATGCTATCTCCATTAATTTACAGCTGTCATTTTACAGTAGTATTTAGTCATGCTGATGTAGTCGCTTTTAATGACTTTGTATTCGCTGCATAATTACAAGAGTAGCCAATCACCTTCGGGATAACATCAAGAATAAGGAAATTAGAAAATACCGCGGCGAGAGATTTTCTTCTATCGTGCAAATATAGATTTGCTGAGTGCTGCCAATTAGGGTTACCAGGCGAAAAATGGGATTGTCAGTTTTTCAGCCCAGATATTTTGTCCTGGTCGGAAACATTAAAATTGTAAAATGTTCCCAGTTTTTGCTGTTGTACATATTTTTAGAGTACCGTACAAAACTGTAGTGTGTTAACGTCATTCAAAAATCAAATAGACAATGTAATGGATTATGTGTTTCACAATCTGTTTAGTTTCCTGCATCATGTCTATTTTTTTGTTTGTACTATTTTAGTCAGACGACAATAAAAATAAAAAAAACTATGAATTGTTATGATCTGCCATAATTAAACACCTGATGTTTAACTTTTAAATTACGATATATACAGTTATTTTAACTGCTTTGTGGAGTCACTGAATTGAAGAAAATAAATATGCCCAAATTTTTCAATCTGGAACTCTGTTAACCAAATGCCGACTTCTTGAGACTGGCAATGGGGGAGTTTCCATGTGTGGTTATTTACACGTGAAGTGGCGATGCGCGTGCACGTTAGGGAGAATAGTTCGAGAGGATCAGGTTTGTGGACGAAAATAATGGCCACAGAGAGGGATACCTGTGAGCATGACGTAAAACAAGGGAAATTCACGCCCATTTTCACATGGAAACCCACATTAAACGTGGAAACGTCCACTGCTCCCAATCCAGACAGCCTTGGGAGCATACGTTGAAGGTGTCTGGCACAGATTTCTGTAATCCTATGTCTCCGCCAGTTTTCAGCCATGGTGATCTGCAATAGCTGGGTTGAACAGTTTCATTATATACCTCTGGGTTAATTATTATTATAATTTTTTCAATTAGAAAGTCGTGTGATAAATTATTTGAAATATGATTCACTACTAACGATATGCCACCCCACCAATGGACATTCGAAAAACAATTTGGGCAAGAGCAGTAAAACATATTATTAAACAACCAGGCATTTACAAATCATAGCTTTATTATTTGTTTAGTTTAGCAGACGCCTTTATCCAAGGCCACTTACAGAGACTAGGGTGTGTGAAATATGCATCAGCTGCAGAGTCACTTACAATTACGTCTCACCCGAAAGACGGAGCACAAGGAGGTTAAGTGACTTGCTCAGGATCACACAATGAGTCAATGGCTTATATGGGATTTGAACCGGGGACCTCCTGGTTATATGAGCTTAACATTGTTCTTTAAACAGTGACAACCATGCATTTCCAGGTGAGATTATCTAGTGTACCTGTTCTCTGTGCATGAAAACCACATTTTCCCAAGCTGTCTCCGAAAACAGCACGAGAAGTCTATGCATGGCTAATTTGCATATCGACCTCCTCCTTTCCCCTTCATTTGCATAATGTCAGGTGAAAAGAGGGTCTTGCCGAGTAAAATAAACTAAGCCAATGGAAACCTGAAATGTATAGGTTCATTTTTCATTTGGATCGATCACAATGTCTCGAGAAAAATTAGAATAGACATGGGAACTCCCCCAAGAGGACTTTTAAATGGATAATATATTACACATACTATCTTTAAATTCATTGGCTCTTATTTCATTTTCAGTGATCTGATTGGCCAAATTACTAAATTAATAATTAGAACTATGACACGTATTTGAAATGTGTACTAAATAAGGCGTTTTTTTGACCCGAATGGCCTTCCATATGCATGTGTGCGTGTGTGTGTGCGTGTGTGTGTGTGTGTGTGTGTGTGTGTGTGTGTGTGCTAAATTGCTTCTCCTGTGACACACTCCATGGGCTGTGCTTGGCTGAGAGGTGAGGGAATGGCAGTGTGCGTGGGTGGTGAGGAGGAGATTTCTGGCAATCCAGAGACAAGCTCAACTGCGGGAGATACCCAGCCTCGCTCTACTCACTTTTTTTTTAAAACTAGCAAGCAGCTTTTTTAGGAGACATGGGGTGTGAAATGAAAATGTACTGATATGATCATTCAATATGAGAGAGGGTACATGCATTAAGAGATAGGCCTTCATTATCCAAGTTGCTTAGAAATGTTAATTGTCTGGGAGTACTGAAAAAATGTGTGTTTTAACAATCACCCTTTAAATTATTGATATTTTCTCCATATTATGAGAAAATCCTCATCACTTTGACAGTGGGTTGCTGCTTTCCAGCTGCTGTAATGCTGAGATTTGTTGGTTTTAAATAGTGAGGCTGTACAGAGAATGAGCTGTGGGTTGTCACTTAAAAATAATAAACTCACTAAGCCTCATTCAGTATATTATAACCCATACCCAAATATGGTCTTCTGGACTATATGTTCCGAAAGAATTCCCCAGATTTTCAATTTCATTCAGCATACATTATCTTTTTTTAGAGAATACTCAGGTGAAGCTACAGCTAAACTGCAATAGATTATTTCTGCTTTTCTTTTTTTTTGTTTTAGATTTGAATTTGTTTGGAGAAATTGCCTAGGCTAGGCTAACTGAGATATGAGTCAGCATTCAAATCATTTTGGGATTCGTGTCTCCAGTCAGCTTCATTGTGTTTCATTTTGTCTTTGGTGAATATAGTCTTGATAACAATCATGTTTTTTCTTCTTTTTGTGCATTACATTTAAAGCAGCAATCATCCGAGCCCCTGCTATTTAATTCCTAACAGTATATTGGTTATGAAGGCTTTTATTCCTTTGAAGTCTTATTGGTGAAGCCTTGTATACCCTTTGAGTAGCACATGATTCTGTGACCCCAAAATAAGGTCATAGCTGGACCACTGAAACCAATTTAGTTTATTATTGAGTGTGCTGTCTAGTATTGGTCCCTTATTGTGGTCAAGTAAAGGTTCCCTTGTCTTGATTAAATCCCCTCTATCTTCAGTTACAAGCTTTCCCTAAAAGAACTCTAGTTGGATTGTCATTCTTTATTGAAGGGTATTGATTCAGATTTTGTTATTTCAGTCGTAACCTCTGTTGCCTGCTACTCTCCAGATGGGTAACCTCTGATTAAATTTTCAGATCAATACTGCAGTTATAAATGTGAGCAATCAGCTGATGAGAAAGAGGGGAACGTCATGTTGATATCAAGCTTGATTGCAAGATTGATGAGGAATCCAAGCCAGTGAGGAATCCTGGCTTTCTCCACCAGCAATTGCAAAAGCCTTCTGTTCATTCTGAGGAATGCACATTTTCTTGAATTTTACACGGTACTGAATGCATAAGTTGGTAAATGCATATATTCTAAGCTGCAAGAAAGGCTATTGGCTGGTGTAAACAGTAATTCACAGAGGTTTGACTGAGTAAGAGGCAGAAATACAAGCTAATCTACAAACAAATATGGTTCTGTTCCCGAGGGAATATTGTTGATATAATTAATTCCACCAAACCTACAAAAAAACATTACCTCCCCAATATATATATTAGGACTGCTCTGATTAACAGATTAATCGGACCAATTAATCAACTAAAGAGTTACTCTCAGATTTTAAAAAAATGTAATCGTGCAGAATTATTTTTTTTTTTCTGTTTTGGCATTATAGTGTTAAAATCCAAAGTAAATAACACATGGGAAATTGCGTGACTTGTCACAAATGGTATCACATGGAGATAGTTGCTGAGAACAGAAAATGGAGAGTTACGAACCGAACAGAAAACATATCTAGGTTTGGGTATAAATTACTCTGAAGGAAAAATCATTGAAAAAGAATGGGTGTTTTGTTTAATTTGCAAGCAAAGTTTTTCGTACAAGTGGAGTGTGAGTAGTTTGCAGTATCGTTTGCAGTCATCCCACATTACTTTAACCATTTTAATTGGTCATCATATTACTACAAAGTACGTATTAGCAGATTAATAAACAGAACACTCTAGAGGGCTACTGACATTTATTTAGCCCTTACATCCCTGTGAATATGTATAAGAGGATTTTAAAAGGAAGGGTTTTTTAATAAAATATTATTTCAGAGAATGCATAAGTGTAAATAAATTATGTGTATGCTTTAATTTACTAGTACACATTTACGCAAATCATTTGTTTTTAAAAAAAAAATCCTTGATGTGTGTAATTTGTTAATGGATTTCCTGTTTGTGGCACCTATCCCTGAACAGTAGAGTTAATATAACAATGTATTGGAATCTGTGCATTTAATAGATTCTGTAACATATGTAAGTTGTGTTTTATTTTTATTTCTTCTTCTTCTTCTTCTTCTTCTTCTTCTTCTTCTTCTTCTTCTTCTTCTTCTTCTGCTTCATATTGGCTTTGTTTTGTTCTTTGAATATAATAAAATGTAAAAAAAAGGTTGTTCATAAGGAGCCCATGTGTGTTTCTTATGTTTGTATGAGACAAAAGAAAATCCATTCTCAGTTGCTGTGCATAAAATTTTGCTATTAAACTCTTTAATGGATTGATGTTGTTCTGTGAGAATTTGTTACATTTACTAAAATAAAAATAATAAAATAAAAAAATAATAAAAATGCTTTTAAAAAGACCAAATTCCCATTTTTTAGAGTCTATAATTTTTTTTTTTTTTGTATTAATATGCAGGACAGCCGCTATAAGATTGTTACCTTTATTAGAAATGTGCACAGATTAATCTACCGGTTAATCGACTAATGGCAGTAAATTAACCAATCAAAAATTATAATTGATTTACAGCCCTAATATATCTCTCTCTCTCTCTCTCTCTCTCTCTCTGTCGGAGGATTGTGGGTTGTGGGAGGGGCGTGTGAGTTTGGGAGCGTGTGTGAGTTGTTGCTAGTCGGCGCTCATATTATTTTTTTTCTATATTATATTTATTTATTTATTTATTTATTTTTTGGTTGTTTGCTTATTTATATAAAGTTGATAGACTTGCGGAACCCGATGGGTTCTCGCTCGGGTGGGATGGGTGGTTTAACCCGGAGACATGGCTTCAGGTGTGTTCCTGACAGCTCCATTTCTGTGGAAGAGGTGCTGTTCGCGGTGGGAGAAGTGGTTGGGTTTGATAATGTTAAATCTGCTTCGAGGATGAATAAGGCCCTTGTTGTTTTCCTGAGTCAGGAGCGATTGGTAAATCGTATAGTAGAGGAAGGTTTTTCAGTTAGCAATTCCCTAGTTACAGCGATGCGTTTGTCGACCCCCCTCACTAAAGTTGTTATTTCTAATGTTCCTCCTTTTATAGATAATGCACTGTTAGATAGAGAATTGTCTCGATATGGGAAGATAATGTCCCCTTTTAAGATGATTCCGCTCGGCTGTAAAACAGAGGAAATTAAACACGTGATGTCTTTCAGGCAGCAAGTGTTTGTGTTGCTACACAACCCCGATACTGAGCTTAATGTTGCTTGGAAATTCAGTGTTGACGGCAGAGATTATGTTGTGTTTGCTACTACAGACACCATGAAATGTTTTAATTGTGGAGCACAGGGGCATCTTAAACATACCTGTCCCAAATTGCAACCGAACCCCCCTGCTAGTACTGCCGCTGGCGATGGCGAGGCAGCCAGGGAGGCTCGGGGAGCTCAGGAACAAGAACCGGTGAGACAGCGACCTGAACCCCCACCCCGACGATCGAGACCAACTGAAGTGCAGGAGCCTGCCGTGCAGACTGCTGCCCCGGAGACTTCCGCAGTCAGTGCTACTGTGACTGAATGTGACGGCATGTTTGCAGGAATAATTAAAAAAATAAAAATAAAAAAAAAGGATTCTGCGGCGGCTTCGGGGAGCGGGGAGGAGTCGATCTGGGGCCCCGTTTCGGTTTCCCAAGCCAGCAGCAGAGGGTCTCAGCCCCTGTGTGTGGTGGGGCCGAGCTCCGTCTCCGTGGACAGTGGCAGTCAGTGTCAGGCACACCCGCTACTGCCGCTCCAGGCTGAGTCTCATCTTGGCCGGGGTGAACCCTCCTGTTCGGGGAAGGCTGAGGACGTGAGCACCGGTTCTCATGCTGGTGCTGTCGCTGTCTTAACCCCGGATGCTCCTTCTGAGCCGACTGGAGCTGCAGAGACGGCGTTGGTTGCGGACCAGGAGATTGAGGAGGCAACCCTAGAATCGGAAGTGACCGAAGAGGGCGAGTGGAACGAGGAATGGGGGATGTCGGAGTGCGGAGAGGAAGAGGAGGATGATGGAGAGGTTTCTGACTTCTTGCAGCTCTCTGACCTCCCAGCCAGCCAAACCTCCAAGCGAAAATTATATACACTTGCTCAGATTAAAGATTTTTTACGTAAGACAAAAGGTAAGAGGGGGGTTGAAGTTTCATCTTTTTTCCCAGATTTGAAATTGTTTTTGTTGTCTGCCAATGTTATTCTCAGGAAAACAACTTTGGCCGAATTTGATCAGAAAAAACGTTATCGTTTGAAAAAATTTGTTAGTAGTTCCCGTAAATGTTTAACTAAAACCAAGCATTGAAATGGATTATTTTACAGTGCATACTTTTATCCTTGCTTGTTTTATTTTTTTTAAATGCATGTCTCACTTTATTATCCATGGAGAAACTATTTTTAGCAAATTTTAATATTAATGGTTGTAGAGATTTTAAAAAGAGAGCCCAATTATTTGATTTTATTAACCAAAAACGGGCAGATTTAGTTTTTTTACAAGAGATGCACTCAGACAGTGCTAACCAGGCTCACTGGCTGTCTGAGTGGAAAGGCGATTGTATTTTAAGCCACGGCTCGAATCTCAGTGGGGGGGTTGCTGTTTTATTTTCTCCTGGATTGGGCGCAGAGATTTTATCAATTGATGAATTTGTACCAGGGAAACTTTTAAGAGTGCACGTTAAGCTTGGGAGGACTTTTATTGATCTTATTAATATTTATGCTCCTAACCTAGGGGGAGAACGGATTTTATTTTTTAATAAATTATCAGAGTTACTGGGAAAGTGTGACCCGGTACATTTACTTTTGGTAGGGGGGGATTTTAATTGTATTTTGAATTTTAATCTTGATCGCAACCACGGGGAACCCCATCCCCAGTCTGTCTGTAAACTGACTGCTGTTGTAAATACGCACAGCCTAGTGGATGTTTGGAGAACTGCTCATCCCAATGTTAAACAATATACTTGGATTAAATTACAACACAGTCAGCTTTTGGTGCGAGGTTAGATAGATTGTATACCCTTAGAACTCATAGCAATAAGTTTATTGGTTGCCATATTTCCCCTTCGCCATTATCTGATCACCACTTTGTGTCCACCACTGTTTCTTTACCTTCTGAAATTCCTGTTAAATCTTATTGGCATTTTAACATCAAACTCCTTCAAGACCTAAAGTTTTGTGAAAATTTTAAAAAATTTTGGGCTAATTGGCAGACACAGATGCGTCACTTTGACAGCCTGAGACAGTGGTGGGACATTGGTAAAATACAGATTAAAGTGTTTTGCCAACAGTATACTCAGTACTCCACTAGGTGTGTGGCAGCGGCAGTCAGTGAGCTGGAGAGAGAGATATTGGAGTTGGAGAGGCAGCTGGATGGCCAGAGCAGTGAGATAGCGTGTCAGAGCCTACGGGAGAGGAGGCAGTGCCTGGGCAGGCTGCTGAAGGAGAGGGTGCAGGGCTCGCTGCTCAGAGCCCGCTTCACTCAGCTAAGAGACATGGATGCTCCCATATCTCATGAATCTCATGAATAGTCATACTTGCCCCTGGCATCACATAGGGGCGGTCATAAGGAAACAAGCTGATTGTTACTGTATCAGCGCACAGATACTATCACGGACATTTGCAGAGCTTTTTTGAGATGGTATAGTAATAAAATAATGACTTGGATTGCATTATTGAGGAGTTTGGTGATAAAACGAGTGATCAGGAGATGATTGATCAGTATGTACGACTATTATTATTATTATTATTTATTTCTTAGCATATGTGAAAGCGAACGAAAGGGTGGGGTGGGGCTGGAGATGCCTAGTGAGTGCTTTGTTGATATGCAGGGCCTTTTAAACCCGTTTGACTGTGGAAAAAAAATACTTTTAAACAGCGCGTCTAAAATTAACTGCGCGTGTGAACATAAATTGGACCTGACGCACAATTAATAAATGGACTGCAAAGGGTTAAGAACTGGCGTCCAGTGTCTCTTCTCTGTTGTGACTATAAGTTGTTTTCCAAGGCTCTGGCTGTCCAGCTGTGGGGCTGTCTGGCGTCGGTGGTGCACCGGGATCAGTCTTACTGTGTGCCCGGACGCTCCATCGCCGACAACCTCTTTTTAATTCGGGACCTTTTAAATGTATCCAAACTTTTTAACCTGAACTTTGGCTTAATTTCGCTTGACCAAGAGAAGGCATTTGACAGGGTTGATCACAAATATTTATTTGCCACATTGAAGGCTTTTGGTTTTGATCCTGTTTTTATTTCTTATATTAATCTTTTGTATTTTAATGTTTTTAGTACAGTTAAGGTGAACAACAGCCTGAGTCGGCCCTTCCCAGTTCAGAGGGGGATTCGGCAGGGATGCTGTCTCTCCGGAATGCTGTACTCCCTCTCCATAGAGCCCCTGCTGCATCAGCTCCGCCTGCACCTGACTGGCCTGGCAGTGCCTGCACTGCCTCACGCCCTGCCCATACAACTCTCTGCCTATGCTGATGACCTGAATGTCTTTGTCACTGGAGACCGAGATGTAGCCACCCTGCAGGATTGCATCCATACCTTTGAGAGGGCTTCGTCAGCCTGGGTCAACTGGACCAAGAGTGGGGCATACCTGGTTGGCAGCTGGAAGGGTGTTACCCCTCCCTCCTTACCCCAGACCCTGTCCTGGAATACAGTTGGTCTCAAGGTCTTGGGAGTGTTCCTGAGTAATGAACAGTTTATGCAGCAAAACTGGGAGGGGCTGCTGGAGAAGGTCCAGGGGCGGCTGCAGAGATGGCAGTGGCTCCTCTCCCAGTTGTCTTTCAAGGGGAGGGTGGGGTTGCAATCGTTTACCAAGAGGGCGTGATTGACGGTACATAAGGGGATGTAGTGAGGTGATCTGTTCCTTTGTTATGGTTGCGAAAGAAGCGCTGAAGGACCGTTATTTGTATCGTGAGTGTTTCGGGATTTGTTTATTTGCCGTATTAATTGTACTGTTTGTATACTATAGACGGCTAAAACATCCGGGAGCTGTCGCTTAAGACCAGCACTCGATTGGATGTATTATTTTTTATTATTTAGACCATAATAACTTTATTTTTATTTATTTATTTATTTTTTAAAATTTTTTCTCTTTTATCAATTTAGTCGTCGCCAATTTTCTACCCCGTTTTCTACCCAATTTGGTATGCCTAATTATTATCTGTATCCTCGGCTCACCGCTCGCAACCCCCCCGACTGGAAACGGCGGCTGGAACACTGGCGTCCTCCAAAACATGCTCCTGCCAAGCTGTCATTTTTGCACTGCAGATCCACAGCAATGCCACCAGACCTATAGTGCCGGAGAACAACACAGATCTGGCGGCTCCACTGCAGAACCACAGGTGCCCTATCGGCCACAGGGGTCGCTGATGCGCGGTGAGCCGTAGATTCCACTGCCGACCTAAGCCCTCCCTACCCAGGCAGCGCTCAGCCAATTGTGCGCCGCCCCCTAGGAACTCCCGGTCACGGTCGGCTGTGACATAGCCTGGATTCGAACCTGCGACCTCCAGGCTATAGGGCACATCCTGCACTCCGTGCGGAGCGCCTTTACTGGATGCGCCACTCGGGAGCCCCATAATAACTTTATTTAACAATTTTAACAAACCTGGAGAGTTCCCACAAAGATATAATTCAATTTGATTGTCCGACACCTGTCCAGTGAAGTTCTTTTTGAACTGATGAGAGATGAGCTTGACCTTAATAGTTAAAATGTATTTGTCAGTTTTACTGTTCAAAAGGGATTTGATAGGGTTGACAGAGAGAGGTAAATCAATCAACGTGGTGTCAAGAGGGCACTGATACCTGGCAGTGATCGATGCATATACATTGCAGGCTTAATATTGGAGCTGCACTCAGCCACTGCAAAACCATTTTCAGCTTTTCATGGGAGGAATTCAAATAAATGATGTTAGCCTTCCCCGATGCAATATTTGAAGGAGCTGTAGCACTGATATGGTAGTAAATGGGGATAAGTGCTGACCTAGGATAAGATCCAAAAACCTGAAAGGATCTCACAATCTGCTAGAAGGGGGAGCAGTTACTGCATGATGCTGCATCATATTTGAATGTGAATGACACTAGCTAGCTACAGTAGCTAAGCGTTTTCTCCTGTACGCTAAAGGTTTGTGAACCTGCAGCTGCTTATTTGCTGTTGTTTAATTTAATAGGAAAATAGCTTGTTAATTTTTTTTTTTTGGAGATGGGGCGAGTTGCATAGTTTATATTTCAGGAATGCTTGCATGGGGTTCTTCGAACATAAATCCATATCACACTGAACCCGGATCCGCATTAATTGGCACATCGTTGGCCTGTGTGAGCACAGAGAGGCCCGACCATGAGCTGAATAATAAGTTAAATGCTCTGCAGGTCCTTTGCCAAGCCAGACAGTGTGGGGGAGTCCTTTGAACCTCTATGAACAAGCTTTGAGAGACCTGTGCCCTGCCTTTTGGTTGTTACGCATATGCTTACAATAACTTTAGCAAACCAGGTATCGACTGATCCGTTGACTATGATTAAACAACCTGTTACCTTACGTGTTGTTGCTTTGCTTAAACTAAGATACACTTGATTAGGTAGTGAGGTGGTGCCATTAAAGTACACTGTAGAAAATTAGATGTCTCGTGCTTTTGTTTTCTAAAAAGATTTAAAATAAATAAACAGTGGTTTGTAAAATAATGCTATGATACATTATTCTAGTGGCATTTCCCTAGTTCTCATGCCGTTACAGTAGGGTTGGGAAAACTGTAACTGCATATTGCTGTAAAAACTGTATATTTCATTATTTGTGGCAACAGCTGCATGTATTCCCTTCTCTCTCTCTCTCTCTCTCTCTCTCTCTCTCTCTCTCTCTCTCTCTCTGTCCCTAAGCTTCAATTGGGAGTCATTCCTCAGAAATTCATCGCTGAGGTGCTCCTATTTAAACTGTTTATACAGATGCCAATAATAGTATTGTGAATATCCTATTAGTGTTAGTAAGAAACAACAGGACCTAGTGTTTACTGAGTTCTCTTTCTTTTCTGAGAGTAGAAAAGTCAATCTTACAAAACAAAACAGATCTGGCCGGATATCAAAGTCTTTATACAGATTGATTAAGACACTTTAATATAATATTTAGTATTAATAAGCTATTTTTAAGTTCTAAAAGTAATAATAGTACTGGTACAGTAAAAGCTTAGATTTTTCTAATCATCCAGTCTTCATTTTCATTTGCCATACCCCCTCCCCTCCTCCTACTGGAGATTTTAAGATTTTATAATATTTTTTAAATTATAAAACATTATGGGTTGTGAAGCAACTAACCTTTTAATCTTGTTGTATTTATTGTAATGTGCTGTTTATATATATATATATACATCAAGCATCAATTCTTCTAGGTACACTTGCACACAGTTTTTGAAGGAACTTCGGCAGGTAGGTTGGCCCAAACATCTTGGAGAACTAACCACAGTTCTTCTGTGGATTTAGGCAGCCTCAGTTGCTTCTCTCTCTTCATGTAATCCCAGACAGACTCGATGATGTTGAGATCAGGGCTCTGTGGGGGCCATACCATCACTTCCAGGACTCCTTGTTCTTCTTTACGCTGAAGATAGTTCTTAATGACTTTACGCTGTATGTTTGGGGTTGTTGTCATGCTGCAGAATAAATTTGGGGCCAATCAGATGCCTCCCTGATGGTATTGCATGATGGATAAGTATCTGCCTGTACTTCTCAGCATTGAGGAGACCATTAATTCTGACCAAATCCCCAACTCCATTTGCAGAAATGCAGCCCCAAACTTGCAAGGAACCTCCACCATGCTTCACTGTTGCCTGCAGACACTCATTCATGTACACTCTCCAGCCCTTCGGTGAACAAACTGCCTTCTGCTACAGCCAAATATTTCACATTTTGACTCATCAGTCCAGAGCACCTGCTGCCATTTTTCTGCACCCCAGTTCCTGTGTTTTCGTGCATAGTTGAGTCGCTTGGCCTTGTTTCCACGTCGGAGGTATGGCTTTTGGCCGCAAGTCTTCCATGAAGGCCACTTCTGACCAGACTTCTCCGGACAGTAGATGGGTGTACCAGGGTCCCACTGTTTTCTGAGTTCTGAGCTGATGGCACTGCTGGACATCTTCCGATTGCGAAGGGAAGTAAGCATGATGTGTCTTTCATCTGCTGCAGTAAGTTTCCTTGGCCGACCACTGCGTCTCACGGTCCTCAAGCGTTGCCCGTTTCTTTGTGCTTCTTCAAAGTGCTTGGACAGCACATCTGGAAACCCCTGTCTGCCTTGAAATTTCTGCCTGGGAGAGACCTTGCTGATGCAGTATAACTACCTTGTGCCTTGTTGCTGTGCTCAGTCTTGCCATGGTGTATGACTTTTGACAGTAAACTGTCTTCAGCAACCTCACCTTGTTAGCTGAGTTTGGCTGTTCCTCACCCAGTTTTATTCCTCCTTCACAGCTGTTTCTGTTTCAGTTAATGATTGTGTTTCAACCTACATATTGAATTGATGATCATTAGCACCTGTTTGGTATAATTGTTTAATCATACACCTGACTATATGCCTACAAAATCCCTGACTGTGCAAGTGTACCTAGAAGAATTGATGCTGTTTTGAAGGCAAAGGGTGGTCACACCAAATATGGATTTGATTTAGATTTTTCTTCTGTTCACTCACTTTGCATTTAGTTCATTGATAAATATAATCTATTAACATGTCTATTTTTGAAAGCATTCTTACTTTACAGCATTTTTTCACAGCTGCCTAAAACTTTTGCACAGTACTGTATATATATATATATATATATATATATATATATATATATATATATATATATATATATATATATATATATATATATATTGGTTTCTTTTGAGCCTAGGGACTCCCGATGTAAATTAGCTTATAGCTAAGTCTGGGTACAATACATCTTGTGACTTGTCATAAATGTTACATTGTCCCTGTTAAATAAAACATAAAAAAGTATAAGGCAATTTTTTTTGAGAGGAATACATTATTCTAATGGTATAAAATAAGCAATAAACATCTGTGAACATTCTTCCTGCTAATAATGCTAATAAAATTCCTCTTAGTAAATTTGCCTTTGCCATTGTATTTGCTTTAATATAGTCCCTTTGTTTAATTTTTTTCTGTCTAAAAATCTGTTCCCTTTCAATTCGAAGATGACCACCAACGACATTATGTATGGGATATGCCTGCCCATTGGGTAGGTATCGCTGAGCTCTCTATATCAGAGCTGACGGTAGCCCCTTCCTGGGATGACACACTCGGTCCCGCCCACCGAGGGATTAACCCTTTGCGGTCCATTTATTAATTCTGCGTCAGGCTCGCCAGGTCCAATTTATTTTCACACGCGCAGTTAATTTTAGACACGCTATTTAAAAGTATTTTTTTCCACAGTCAAACGGGTTTAAATGGCCCTGCATATCAACAAAGCACTCACTAGGGATCTCCAGCCCCGCCCCACCCTTTCATTTGCTATCGCTTTCACATATGCTACCAAATAAAAAATAATAATAATAATAGTCGTACATACCGATCAATCGTCTCCTGATGACTCGTTTTATCACCAAACTCCACAATAATGCAATCCAAGTCATTATTTTATTGCTATAACATCTCAAAAAAGCTCTGCAAATGCCTGTGATAGTCTCTGTGCGCTAATACTGTAACTCCCAGCTTGTTTCCATATGACTGCCCCATCTGATGATAGGGGCTAGTATGACTATTCATGAGATACGCCTTTTTTTTTTTTTATCGGCTTGTTTCGGCTCATTTCGTTCCCACTCGGCCATTGAATGATTTTCTCGGCTTTTTCCGTTGAAAAACCGACTTTTTTGCGTTTTTTGCGTTTTTAAATTGATGTCGGACAGGGTCCGACAAAAGACCTGATGGGAATAATTGCAATGTCGGACCCAGTCCGACAAAGGACCGCAAAGGGTTAAAACCGTCATACTGAGGAGGCCATTTCTCTTTTTCCTTCTCAAGACGGAACGGTAAGAACCTCTGTGTTCAGCTGAGCGTGTTGATAGAAAAGAGCTTCTGAAGTCGAATCGAGCTGATTGTATTTCCCTTGCATTCGCGCTGAAAGCTAGCTCGACCGCTTTCCCAGAATCAACAACTCTGAAAAAGACAGAGCCCTTTGCCTTTCTGTCTTTCAGCGGCCTCCTCGCTTGCGTGATAGGCCACGCTTTCTTATCTGTCTGTCGTTTGTGAGTGACTGCCTGTGCAGTCACCATCGTGAGTGGTTGTCTATTCTTTCTTGGGAGAGCACAGTTCCTCCACAGGGCCAGGCCTTGCCGCATCCCCGCTGTCAAGTGACCCTTCCAGTCGTGTGTTTCCTCCACAGGGCTAGGCCTTGCCGCATTCCCGCTGTCGAGTAGACCTCGCCAACTGCGTAGGGTAGACACCATTGCATAGCGCCTTCCCGATACTTCGGTACCACGGTGCACGCATAACCCTTGGTACTTTGGTATCTAGATGTGCACGGTACTCAGCGCACATGGTATTTGGTGCCCAGCGCTACAGCGCCAATGCACGGACACGCGCCACACGGTACATGGTGCACATAGTGCCCGCGGTACTCGGGTCACACGGTACTTGATACGCATGGTGCACATGGTGCATACGTTGCACACGGTGCTCGGTACCAACCGCTACAGCGCTAGTGCACGGGCACACGGTGCCTCACGGTACTCGGTGCGCATGGTGCTAGGTACACGGTGCCCGGTGATACAGCGCCACACGGTGCACGGAGATGCTCACGGTACTCAGTGTGCAAGGTGCTCAGCAAGCACGGTGCACACGGTGCTTGGTGCACGCAGTGCAATCATTGCTTGATCGCACGGTGCTATATATATATTATAACTTGTACCCAGATGCAGAACACACCAATATGATGTCGAGCAAGACCAGGTTCCATGCCTGTACATCCTGCAGGGCCAACATGCCTGAGGAGGACAGGCACACCCTCTGTGCGCGGTGCCTGGGCATCCAGCATGCCACCATGGCCCTCAAGAGAGAGGATCGTTGGCGGCTCTTGGAGCCCCAGAGCCCCTCCTACATGAACTGTCCCAGGACCCCCTGCTGGACATCCCCAGTGCACAGGCCTCCCATAGCTGCTCCCCATCCCCACAGGCAAGAAGGGTGAAGCGGTCTAAACAGGCCAGGGACATTATGGACTTCAAGGCACAAATGGCTCAGGTCCTGGAGCTCCTGTCTCGACAGGCACCTGTGGCTCCAGCCGCAGCCCCAGCTCCAACCCTGTCCCAAGTACCGTACCCTCCCTCCCCCCCCCCCAGGGGAGATCAGGGTGAACGGGAAGAAGTGCCCCAGCCGGCACATGAGGACACACTCTTGAACTACGCCTCCTGTCCAGCACGCTGCTACATATATCTGGCCTTCAAGGGCAAGCTCTTGGCCGGAGCCTGGCAAGCCTAGTGGTGGCTTGTAGACAGCTGTGGTTGTCACAAGCTAGAGTTCCTGACGTGGATAAGGCCACACTGCTAGACCCGCCTATATCCCCAGGACATACCTTTTGGCCAGCCGTGGAGGAGATCTGCGTACGATGGTGCTGGCTTGCCCCCACCTGGGAGGGTAGCAGTTGGCAGGCCCAAGTGCGTCATCCCAGGAAGGGGCCTACCGGCAGCTCTGATATAGAGAGCTCAGAGATACCTACCCAATGGGCAGGCATATCCCATGCATAATGTCGTTGGTGGTTGTCTTCTCTTTCAGGGAACCAGGGTTACGTGAGTAACCTAACGTTACATGTCTACTTGCCATTAACTAGCACATATATTACAGAAAGCCCATATTTGTAAAATGTGCTTTTCTTTTTTTTTCTCCAGTAGCATACAAATAAAACAGCTCCTAAGGGAGAAATGTCAAATGCAATAACAACACTCATGTTCAACCCACCCAAGAACACATTTATATTGGAAAATCTATTCTTTATTGCTTCCCTTGGTGTCATAATGGATTCAGTACCGACTGCTGTGCTTTGTAAGAAATAAGTATAAATGCAGTCTCTTTACTATCTAAACAAACAATAAATAATACGATACATTTTATTGCAAAATAACTCCATAATCAAGCTCATGTAATCCCACATTTCTTTTTAGTTGGTTCTGTGATACCACTAGCATAACTTCTGTTTTATCTGAATTCAACATTAGAAAATTCTGTGACATCCAATGCTTGATGTCTGTAAGGCAAGTAGCTAATAACACCCAGGCAGAAGAAATTCCTGAGTTTAGGGACAAATATAGTTGGGTATCATCAGCATAGCAATGGAAGTTCACTCCGTGTCTGCGGATAATGTCACCTAACGGTAGCATATATAATGAAAACAGCGAGGGACCTGGAATGGAGCCCTGTGGAACACCGCAGACAACATCTGATAATGCTGATTTTACCTCCCCAATAGAGACAAACTGAAACCTATCAGAAAGATAAGATTTGAACCAAGATAAGACACGGCCAGACAGTCCTACTGTGCTTTCAAGACAATTCAGTAGGATGGAATGGTCTACAGTATCAAAAGCAGCACTTAGATCAAGAAGAATTAATACTGATGGAAAGCCTGAGTCAGAGCTTATCAGCAGATCATTCACAACTCTGACAAGGGCTGTCTCGGTGCTATGTGCAGCACCAGTATGAAATTTGCACAGCACAGCTACACAAGTATTGTTGTCCCAGGTATTTCAACTTGTTCTTCATGAGATACATCTCTGACTGGCTCAGAGAACTGCAATGACACTATGTTGCCTGTACCGTTGACATCACAAGTCAAATTTTTCTGAAGCATACCACAGTGACACTACTATATTCTGAAACAATCTAAACAAAGCAATATTTTTGAGGAAATATTCCATTAAACTAGTCAGACTCATTGGAGTTGTGCATGGATTTGGATTATGATTCCATTTTTACTTAATTTCCTTTATTTATGTTTTTAACATTTTTGTTCACCATTTTTCCTGTATCTTTTGTTGACCTCCAGTTTCACGTTAGAAACATTTTAGGAACTTTTTTGCATCAGATTTAGTATTCTCATTCCTAAAAGAACAAAGAAATACAAGTTAATGGAGTTTTCTCAAATCTCACCCCCTTTTTTTGTTAACTTTCACTCTTGGCATCTCTGCATTAAAAGAAACATCACAACAACAAAGCTGAGGCTTAATGTTATGTGAAATTTTAGCTTAATCAGGTAGTCCTGTATTTTTACCTTTTTAATTTTTAATATGGATGTAAAAAATGCAATGTATTAACATCCGATTTGATATTTTCTTGGCTCAGGTTCTGTATTTGTTTTATGCATTCTGCTGCCATTGTTAATGTGAAAATAGTAATGAGGCTTCTAAGGCACTTTGACCTGAGCATTGCAGAACTACATCTGCTGTGAAATTAATAACAAACAGCAGAAATATTGTTCCATTCATTCCTAATTCTTCAGGATTCAGGGTACAATGTGAACTGATTGGGTTAGGTTGATGTCAGGGCTAAAGAAATCTCAGAAGAGGTTGAGTCAAACTGTACATAGGAATTGTTTAGGTGTACTTTCTTACCCAGCGTATTGCCAAAAAAAGTATTCTTTTTAAACTGGCATTTTAAGATATCCTGATAATTTAACAGCATCAATCTGGTTTTGTCCAAACAAAATAAGCAAATAAAATAAAATTAAAATAAAATGAAAAAGGTGAAAGTCTGCTGAGAATTTATTTTACCCGAGGCAGATTGCTTTTTCCACCTCCTGAGACACCTAGCCAGAGTACTTTTAACAGCTTTTAGCAGAAAAGGTTTCTGGATAACTGTATCAGAACTGCTGAGTAAAGTCTCCTGGGGGAAACACTTGATGCCCCCTGTAATTGCCTCCTAATTATAGAGGGCTGTTAGGGTGTTTTGTTGTAGAACACAGCAAGGGTGTGTCGAAGTCTGAGGGAGGTAATTACATGTGTTACAGTATTATAAATGAAAAAAGCCCAAAAGCATGGATCTGTCATGTGACAAAGTAAAAAATAAATAAATAAATACTTAGTCTCGTTACCTTGCATAAGTTCATAGTGAGATGTGGTAGAAACATTTTTCACAAATGCAAATAACATTGTTTATGAGTTAAAATTGTACTTAATTAGATTAAATAAAACATTTTAGTTCTTGTTCAGAACTGGTGCATGATTGGTTAAAACACAACTTGATGTAATCGGTTATCATTCTTTAGGTTGCTGTATACAATTCTATACTTAACAATTCTATAATTATCTATATACCTGATTATACTGACAAGAATGCCTTTTTTAAAGTGCATTCAGGTTACTTGAAATTTATTATTTTACACATAAAATATAACATATGCATTTAAACTCCTCAGCGGTGTCCAAATTAATTGATTGGGCTCTAATAAGGAATAGTATTCTTGGTTTTAGTGTCGTTGCTTCAAAGATCACATCATGGGTGATTTGAAGTAAACAGAGCAGATGCTGTATCTCTGTGCACTTGGGTGATGTTATATACAAGCTCTGCTTTTATAGCTCATTTAGCAGCACAGTCAGATTGTCTTGACAGAGACATTTCATCGCAGGAGCTACAATAGGAGACGGTGCTTTCAGCTGGGTTTGCATCACACCCAATAATAAAGGGAAGGTCTTGTGTCTTCATGATAGCACCAACCAGACTGATCATGTCGCTGTCCTTGGTACTGATTAAGTTACTGGCTCTAAGGTGGTGCGCTGTCTTGAGTCCTCTCAAATCCTTAATATTAGCTGCTGACCAACTTATAGGAGCTGACAGGCACAGTGTTCACTACAAGTGAGCCAGAAGCTATTGCATCTGTCTCTCAGGAGAAGTCAGCTGATGCTGAGCGAAGAGCAAGCTATTTCAGTGAGACAGTGAGGTAAGGAACATGTGAATCCCACATGAAAAAATCAATGCTGTTGGTTTACTGGAACATTTAATCTTTCTTTATTTTCCATTTATTATGTTTAACCCTTGAGATGCCATTCAAAAGATTGAAAGAGATTATACATTATTTTGCACCAAAAAAAAAAAAACCCTACAAATATCACATCTTGCTCTGTGGCCAGTATATATCATAATATAATATTCAGTATTGAGAACCTCTACAACAACATTCATATACACAAGGATAATGGTCCTGTACCTCAAAAACAAAATGCAAATGTGTTTTAATCCAGAACATGCTACTTATGGGAACCGTACTATTTTATGATGAGTAACAAACAACTGACAGCCTGATTTGCACTAATTAGTCTTTTTAAGGGGGTCCTCCCTTTTCTCTGTACCACACTGGCTCAAGCAACTGCATTAATGACCTATACACACATTCCCTGTCACACAGGCAGGCAAGACTTGCTGTGTTTGGTCACACTCAATAAACTGGGTCAGGTTTCAATCCCAGCCTGATAAAAATACCCTTTGTTCTTTCAATGCAAAGGGTCAGCACTCTCATCACCTTCTACCGCTGCAGCTTAATGCCCTGCTTCTCCTGCTATATAAAAACAGGAGTAGCTTATTTACTGTGACTAGAGTTAATTGACTGTTTTATGTGTGCATTTGAACCCTTCTTTGCACCATGAATACCTTGCAGTCAGCTCTTTCATCGATAGCTTGTTTCCAGGTATCCCCCAAAGAGACGCTTTCTAATATTCAAATAATAGGAGAGAAAATGCAGGGAAATGGCAGTAAATGCTTATGGATGTTATGAGCATCAACAATTTACTCAAAGCCTCCACTAGTGTTTTCTACTATTATAACGACTATTATAATATTGTTATTAATATAGCTTAGTTTGGGTGAGAAGAAACCAAGCTGGTCATTTCACAATCTTTAATGCACATTGATCAGAATCTTTAAAAACTTGTGATCCCAACAACTCAATGTAAACTATACATGAGCAGCTAATATGTTGTAGTTGCCAATCCATCACATTTACCAATCAAATCTAATTGATGACTCATTGTCAGGTGTTTCTCATCATTAACATCAGGAGTCCTTCAACGCATGGAATGGCCCCTCAAAGCCCAGATCTCAATATCATTGAAGCTGTATGGGACTATTTGGAGAAAGAAAAAGTAAAAAATAATCATAACTTAGATGATGTTGGAGCACCATTCCACAAGAGTTTATAACACAATTATTTGAAAGTGTACCAAGAAGAATTTCATTGGTTTTGAAAGAAAAGGGTGGATATACTCACTATTAGTTTATATTAAGATATATTGTGTCTAAACTTGGTTATTTGAATAAGATAAGTTAAAGAAAGTAAGAAAAGGCTTACCTTACATCATATATATATTAGAGGTCGGCACGGGTAGAAAATCCGGAACCGGGTACCCAGATCTTTTTTTCGGGTAATGATTAAAAAAGAAAGAAAA
The DNA here is from genome assembly GCA_030684275.1 of Acipenser oxyrinchus oxyrinchus. Lineage (NCBI taxonomy): Eukaryota > Metazoa > Chordata > Actinopteri > Acipenseriformes > Acipenseridae > Acipenser > Acipenser oxyrinchus. The sequence continues at coordinate 30,583,990 of CM060259.1, forward strand.
AATCACATATATTAATGTTTTAAGTGCATGATACATATTTAAATACTGTATAGTACTCATACATTTAGTCCCTTCAGATCTGCAGACTTGTGTAACCTTTTTCAGTATATATTGGCCATATTCTGCTGTTGTTGTTGTTGTTAAGATGGCTTTTGTGTTGAGTTTTAAACAAATGCAGTAGTACAGCACTGCTATTACATTATGGACTGTCGCAATAGCTACTGTAAATTGAGGCAGCTGGGTTTTGACGGCAGTCCCAAAAGAGACGAGTCAGTGCATCTGTTTGGTTGTACTTTAAAATAAAGTGCCATTTCTGATCACTAAATTCTGTCTTGTGAATACATAGCAATGGCATCCAAGCAAAGCATTGTAGGAATGTCTTTACCAAGCAGGAGAAAACAAAATTTGCAAACTGCCAAGGAAATATTTAATTCAAAGGAGGAAACACACTTACTTTTTTATTTTTATTTTATTTATTTGCTTATTTATATTTAAATAAAGGCTACTTATTTTATCTTTTTGGTAAGAAACTATATCTGCCTAATAACTGTAGATAAAGCATTCCGTATTGGAAGCCACATGGTTATTATTATTAATAGATCACAGAGTTATCACTGACAAACCCAACAGGATGTTGTTATGTTGTCTTCTTTCCGATTTAGTTCCTGAGAAGAATAGTCATCGCAATTTTTTTTAAAAATTCTCAAATTAATAAATCAATACCCGAGTAGTAAAAAGAGACCCGGGTAATGTTGGGTAATTTAAAACCAGACAGGTTTTCAGGTACCTGTGCCAACCTCTAATATATATAATTACACTGATTCAGCCTAGATGGCAGAGTGGAAATTAAATAATCATCCAAAGGCTAGCTCCAGTGGCTTCCAGCTCTAATGAAGTTGAACCATTTATTAAAGAAAATGCGGGAGTAAGTCAGAGATCAGGCAGAATAACCACTTTAATCTTGTAGATAAAATACCTTTCCATTAGGTTAACACTGAAGGTGTTTAATCTTTGGGTTACAGATAAAAACTGCTAAATCCTATTAAAACAGTACTGTACTATAAATGCCTATGCGTCATTCCTATAGGTTTAACACATTCATGTTTAACTTACACTTACTGAACACTGAGTAGCAGAGAAGCTTTTCTTTTTTTAGAGGCATTAGTACTTGCTTGTGACAGCTCTTATTGTACTTTTTTTTCTTTTTTCTTTTTTGAAGTTATTCTTGTTTCAGTAAATAGTAAGGATGCTTTTTTTTGGGGGGGGGGGACTTGCATTTCTTTTGAACTTTGTAATGCGTTTTCACTCGTGATTCACCCTTCCTTGACTCTCCACCTCACCTGGTTTGAGCATGTCAGCATGCTTGTAATCCTCCTGAACTGTGCCACCTTGGGAATGTTCCAGCCCTGTGAAGATGTCAAGTGTCAGTCCGAGTGGTGCACCATCCTTCAGGTAAAACCCCTGCCTTATTGTCTTATTTTCAACAGAGCCAGCGTGTCCAAGTTTTTTTTTATCCTTCCTGGCTGTATAAGTTTCAATCTGCTTTGCTTTCTAGTGCCCATAAGGCCTTAAATACCAGTAGAGCCAAGCTGAAAGCGATTTTAAAGTGTCCTGTTCGTTTCCATTGGCAGCAGATTGATTTTGACGCTCTGTTGTGTGATTCAACCATTTTATTAAAATAGTACATGTGAAAAGTAATCGATATCAGACTACCCTTTTGTGATGATGGGTCTAACCTAATAGACAAAAGTAGTCTTAAGTAGTTTGATATTGATCACTTGTCCAATGTAACAACCTTAACATTTTTATGGAATGGACCATTTTTGTTGTAGACTGCACATGGGACCAGGGCAGCTGCAGTTTGACAATGGAAATCTCTTCCAGCTCAGTTTCACAGTGCAAAATGTAGCATACAAAAGCACTCTCAAACAGCATCAGCTATAACAAAAAATATGGACTTGTCCCCTGATATTGGATGATTTGGCTATTTTGTTTAAAATATGTTTAACAACTGTTTTGTGGATGAAGGGTAATATGTTTAACAACTGTTTTGTGGATGAAGGGTTTTTACTTGGCCCTAAGCCAGATGTGCCTTGATGTATAGACTGGGACTATTCACAGATCACAGTTTAGTTGATCTGCCTGCCCACACATACAGGTCAGATTCGAAAATACATCCAAAAGCACACACAATCTGATAATGATGAGCATGTTATAGTGCTGATCCACAATTGATCCTGTCACACTGGAAATGCATAATTAACATTGAGTATTGTTTTTATACACTGTGAAGAATGAAGAGTATTCCCATTGGACTGTATAACTTTCAATCTTAGTTGAGGATTTCAGGCTGAAAGTGTATTACATATCTGATATTATTTTTTATTAAAATAACATTGATCTGTTTTTAATTGTTTGTTTGTTTGTTTGTTTGTTTTTTCAGGCATTTGATGACTTTATTTTTGCATTCTTTGCTGTTGAGATGGTCATCAAGATGATTGCCCTGGGGATTTTTGGACAGAAATGTTACCTGGGAGACACGTGGAACCGTCTGGATTTCTTCATTGTGATGGCAGGGTCAGCATCTCTCTTAGAAAGCCAACATTCATAACAGCCCCTTCTATTATTTTTTACATGTTGTATTTGAGCAATGGAATAGCCTTTAAAACACAGGCTTGCAAATGCATTGCAGTATTTTTAATTATTTTTTTACAAAAATAATCCAGAGACCAGATTCTAATAGAGAAGTCAATGCTCAGTTTTAAGCATGAGAACACTTGCCTGGCTGAGTTATTCATGAGGCTCACAGAAGCTTATCATTCAGTGCCACTGATAACATGACAACCGTAATATAGCTGCGCTACTTCAACTTGGCTTCGTTAACGACCTTTCTGTTTATATGGCTGTCATTCTTACTGCATGAAAGGGTTAGGGTTATAAAATCCCTGAGATATTGTGGTAGAGAGCAGGGCACAAAGGATGGTTGACTATTCAATTTATTGTCAAATGGAATTTAATATAATATGATTATTATTATTATTATTATTTGTGTTGAATTTGATTATTTTATTAACCGCTGTATGAAAACAGTTCAGCTTGTTAAGCATGTCTTGTAACATGTCTCGTTGCCCTGCTTTTTCCAAAGTCCAAATTATAAAAAGGTCAAAACCCACTGGGTCCTAAAGATCAGGTTTAGTGAAATTTAGTAAACTGGTATTATAGACCTCTTGCATCCACATACAGCAGTTAATGGTTCATAGCATAGTTTCAGTACGGACCAAAACACCAGTCTTTTAAAAATCGGAATAACAGAAGTCCCCAGCTATGAACATCAGCTTTGGAAGGTGTGAGGAAATTAACTTGCTCTAATTAACATTCCCGAAATTCAACACCATGTAATACAGCAGGACTAACCCTAATCCTAACCCTAACCCAGGAGGTTGTGTTTAATGTCGCTGTTACTCAGTGTTAGTAAATGCCCTTGTGAACATATGTGATTTATTATTGTAGTTACATAATAAATACTACTACATTGATATTAAACAATATTTACCCTCAGCAGGCTCTATCTGTGTGCTTAGTTTTAGTTCTAGACCGGAGATTGAACCATTAAACTATTTGGCTAGAGTTTACAACTTGAATCATTAAGATTTTCAAGACAGAATGTCATGGATATTGGTCTATTAGCACTTCAGTATTGCATATTTCACACTTCTGAGTCTTTTTAATTGACACCTCTCTGATTGTATTTAGGAGATACTTTTTCCTGTTCCCGCTGTTAAACAGCTCCCATGGTGCAGAAGACTATCTTGTGATTGATTTTGGCAGAAGTGCCACACACGGGGGGGGGGGGGCTGATATTGAATGATTTAGAAGCAAACCTGAACCTGAACATTCTTTCTATATTAAAAACATTTACTTGTAGTAATTGTGGAGCCTCCTTTGCTACTTTCTACCATTTCCAAAAAGCCTTTTTGTTCTCTGCTTCCTCCTCCTCAACGCTTCCTTTATAACCGTCTTCCTTTCATGGGCCAATCCGTCTCAGCATCCCAACATTCCAACATACACCTTTCTAAAGTTCTTAAACCTACAGTGTTACACCTACTGTACTGGATATGTTTTGAATGTGTTGTTCACATTGCCTGTTTCGGTATTGAATGCTACTTCAATATGATAAATAGCAGCACATCTTTATCTTCTCTTTTGCAGGATGCTGGAGTACTCACTGGATGGGCACAATGTCAGCTTGTCAGCTATTCGTACTGTGCGGGTCCTCAGGCCTCTCAGAGCTATTAACAGAGTTCCTAGTAAGTAAAAAAACACATTTCTAATCAAGTCATTGCTGAGAAAATACTGAAGTTTACAGCCTCACAATTTCTCTGCTCAATCTCTCTGCTTTAATGAGTGGTACACGTACAGTGCACCCAGACTGCTCGGCTGACAAGATCACATGTTATTTGTTAAACTGAATTAGTTACAGTAACTGGAACAGAACTCAGAGTGCAGAAGTTTAAAGTATGAACTTTAGGGATAGTTAGGCTCAGAGCACCTTTGGCTCTTTTTTTAAAGTTTGTGTCTATTTTAATCTTATTCTTTATTTCTTTATTTGGAAGACATTATAAAAAGAGGACTGTTCAAATTAAGGGAAGCCAGGGTTTAATCGATATAACTAAGCACTATATGCCATTAAACATATATTCATAAATAAATAACAGTTGTACTGTATATGTTTTCATTGTATTAGTTATTTCGTTACGTTCTTTGTAAACAACACTATAGCATTTTTTTTGCACAATGAAGATGGTTGTTACAAATGCCTGTAAATGTAATATTTTAGGTTTTAGACGATATCTTGGATTTTAAACTTGGCATCCTAACAGCACATATTATTTGAGCTGTTTCAAGATGATTCAGTTAAATCATGAATCGTTCCAGAACACAAGGACTGACTAGCCAGAAAGGAAATAAATTGCTTTTCTGTTCTTTTGGCAAGCTTTTCATTGCTGCCTTGCCCTATGCTATTGTGCAGCACAGCAATGCCCAGTCCTTTTGGGCGAGAGCCCTCCTCTACCTCACAAGCTCGTTATGAGATACAGCTCCTGCACACTCCCTTTTGAGACGCACCACCACAACTCTCCCGCTTTAATCTGGGTTTATGATGCTGTCCTCATTGTGTGGGTTTAGTTTAATTCCCTACTTGGATAATTAGATGACACTGTTGCTTGTTATGCTCTGGAGCCAAACAGCAATTCTGAGGTTGAATAGATCATCAATTGACCATAAAAGCCAAAACTAGCAGTCTGACATCCTATTTGTCACTTTCTACCCCTCTTATAAGTGGATTTATTAAATAAATAAATAAACACTGTCATTTATTTGCTTTTTGGTGTTATTCATATTACAGACATAAGAGGACATGACAAAACTCTGCAGCATTTCTAAAAAAATAACAAGACACTAATCTCTGTACATGCTGTATACAGTGGGTGTCAGCCAAGTATGCAGAATGCTAATTTACATTTAAAAAAAGAACAAATATTTCGAGATATTTTTTTGTTTCCTACTAAAGGCAGTTTTGTTTTTACATGACAGGAGTAACTGTTGAGTCACTTTTTTCTAGGCCATCTAGAGTTCATTATTCCATAGACTTTAAAATTCAATTGCAATAAATGCAGAGGCATACACAATATGTGTAGCTTCAGTGCAATAGTGGGAATTTCTGGGTTAGAGAATCCCCATTGATACAGGCACACTCACCACTGTTCTGAGAAATAACAGACTTATTGATTATCCATTAATTGTATATTCACTTGTACTGGCTATCACAAAACAGAATCATATCTCACTGGTTGTGCCTGTTCTCACATATCTGATTCCAAACACATATAATATTTCAACTTATGAAAAAAAAAAAAAAATTATATATATATATATATTACATTAATGAAGTGCTACCAGTGGTGTAGTGGTAAATAAAAAAATTAGTAAACTGCCCTGTTCGATGGAGTTGAACAGATAGATTGAACAGGTAAACATGAACAGATACGTTGTTATTGGCCCTCAGCCAAGCAAAGCCTGACCCATACAGTCCTTTACTCTTTCAGCTGCTGTTCACGTGAACAGTCACAGACCCGACGGTGTTCTGTGATCGCCCTTTCTCGGGCTAGAATGAAGGCTATTAGCACCACCCTGCAGGTCCAGTGTGCCTAAGAACATAACATTAACAAAACATAAACAACCAATCACACACACACACACACGCACATACCCTATATACACCACTAAGTGTTACTTACATGGTCTGCACACAATTGCAGGTCAACCCGAAACTAAGGTCTGTCTCACTTTCTTATGTAGGAAGCTGATGTGGCTTCATTTCTTATTTCCAACTCACCAGAGTATCCTAGCAACCGTTTACAGCAGATAGGGCTGTCAGTAGCTTTCAAATTACACACTCATTGGTCATTAATGTGTTTGGCTATTTCTGTTGTTTTAAATCAGGGCAGGTCCTGACTTAGCTTGTTAGCCAGGATTTTATTTTGATACACGTATGGAGAGGCAACCTCATGGACTTGCTCTTTGTTAGACATTAAGTAAAGCTCCATCTTTAAACACAAAGGTTGCTTATATCATCAGAAAACGTGTTGAAAAAAATATATTATATTATTTAATATATTACATACCCCCCTCAGACTATGTACTATGGCATGCAATTCTGTACAGTATACTGCATTGAAGGGGAGTCTGGAGAGGATAGTGATTTTAGCTTCTGCTTATGGGGCTTCATGCAGATCTCAGCGCCATTTTTCCTTTCAAGAACTGACCTAACAAGAGAGCCTATTCAGATAAGTACTTGTTACTTTTTCTGCTATAGATTGTTGCATTTATTGTGTTTTTACACAAATTATATGTGATATTAAAAATAATCGCTGTATTAGTTTTACTAATTACGCGTATTTGTGCACTACGGCCTGTTGTTTGTTACATCAGGCTGCGGCTTTGTTCCCCATGTGAATCCAGCGGCTTGAGTCACTCCTTCCCAGGGATCAAGCAATGTAAGTCAGCTGACTTTGTGCTCTCCTCCCAGGCTACAATAGCTCCGGCTGGAGTTATTTTTTTCTCGTTTTGGCTTTGGCCAAAATTACGAGACGGTTTGTATAATTAAAGTAATTGTTATTACTGTATTTTGTTGAGAAAAATATTTTCTTTTGTCATTCTGTTTTCACAGAGACTGCGCGCAGGCCTGTCTGCAGTGTGTGCTGCGGCACATGTGTAGTGACAGCAGCTGCTTATCTCAACAGCGCTGCGCAGGACCAAGAGGCTACTTCGGTTGTAGTTGCTTGCAATCTCTATCACAGCATATTGATGCCGGTTTGGTGACAGCTTTTGCATCACCATTAGGAGGGCTGTTAGTTCATTCTAACAAGCAGGCTTCCCTCAGTCTCATTTGAATACTGACTGAGTGGTTTTGCCGGTAGCTTGCAGAGGTGGGCATCCCTGTACATTGCTACCCGCGAACCGGTAGATCTGTACCCTACCAGTATCGAGGTCTCCGACCCACTCTGTTTCCAGCCTGGTACCATACCCTACAGATCCATAGCGGTACCGTACCGTACCATCCCGGTGCTACAGTCACCGAACCAGTATCCAACTGAACCAGTACCGTCCCGGCACCGACCCAGTACCATACCGTACCAACCCGGTGCTAAAGTCACAGAACCGGTACCGAACCAACCCAGTACCGTCCCGTTTTCCAACCTTCTACCGACAGGTGCCTACATCCCGGTCCGGTACCAAGTCGGTCTTGTTTGGCCCTGTTGCTGTCTTTAAGCAGACTGAGGCAGCACCTGTACATTGTTACTGTACACTGCATTGCTACTTGCATAATACCTGGGTTTTATCCCTGCATGACATGCAAGGCTAGTCTGCCTGTTGAGGACAAGCACAACAGATGCTCTTCCTGCCTGGAGCCAGAGTACGCAAAGGAGGCACTGGTGAAGGCATGATCAAAGGCATCAGAATACTCGATTATTTAGACGACTGGCTCATTTGTGCCTAGTCTCCAGCACAGACAGACGCCCACATGGAACTTGTCACCGGCCACCTTCAGTGGTTGGGCCTTTTGATGAATCATGTGAAAAGCCAGTTCACTCCTCCTCCTACAGCCTCCTATCTAGGAATGTGCTTGGACTCCAAGTCCATGCTGTCCACTCTGTCGGACGGAAATGTGCAGAGAATAGCCGCCTGTTTAGAGCTATTTCAGCTCAACAGAGCGCTCACGGTAGTGACATTCCACAAACTTCTGGGCTTGATGGCAGCAGCTTCTGAGACCCTACCTTTGGGACTCCTGCGCACGCGCCCTCTGCAGGCCTGAATAAACAGCATGGTTTTTCACCAGAAGGGAGATAAGCAGTGTCACCAGAAGGGAGGTCGTCACCACGGACGTGTCCAGCGTGGGCTGAGGCGATGTGTGGAATGGCAGGGATGCACAAGGTGTGTGGAACCTCCCTTGCAGAGTCTCCACATCAATGTTTTCGAACTGCAAGCAGTTTACCTGTCCTTGCAGAATTTTTTTTCAGGAGGTTCGAGGGAGACATGTGCTTGTCCATATGGCAACACAACAGTGGTGGCCTATATAAACCACAAAGGAGGCCTCAGCTCTCCCAATCTCCTTTGCGTGGTCCGCAAGCTTTTGCTGTGGGCACGCAAGAACCTCCTCTCACTGCCTGGGGTAACAAACTGGGTGACGGACCTCCTCCCAAGGGGAGTTCCCAGCGCCTCAGAATGGAGGCTTCACCCCAAGGTGGTGAGCCTCATTTGGGAGTGATTCAGGAGAGCAGAGATAGAGCTCTTTGCCTCCCAGGAATCGACCCACTGTCATGGCACACCAGTGGCAGAGGCAACTGTTATATGCCTTCTCACTGTTCGCCATGCTCCCACTGTGTCTGGAGAAAATCAGGCAGGTGCTCTTAGTAGCCCCTCATTGGCCCAGGAGGCTCTGGTTTTCAGCCCTAATGCAGCTCCTGAGCAGCCACCAGTGGAGACTGCCCAAACGCCGTGGCCTGCTCAGTCAGGCACATGGGACTGTCCCCTGAACGACTGCATTTGAGCCGTCTGGGTCTGTCCAATAGGGTTATTGACGGTATAAGTGGGGCATCTTTCAGACGTGGTGTCTGCCTCTGGGGTTCGACCCCACAACCTGTCCCATGGCAGTTATACTGCAATTTCTGCAGGACGAGGGGAAATCCCACTATACATTAAAGGTCTATCTGGCAGCTATTTCAGCTGAGCATGTCAAAATTGACTCCCCAGGAGCTAATTTCGCAGCGGGGCAATTTTTGAAAGGAGCTTGACGCCTTTGGCCGCCTATGAAAGATATTGTTCCTCGCTGGAGGCTTAACGTGGTGCTTGATGCACTCATGAAGCCTCCATTTGAGCTCCTGCATTCAGCAGAGATGAAATTTGTATCACTCAAAGCGTCTTTCTTGCTTGCAATCACCTCCACAAAGCGGGTGAGTGAGATGCAGGCATTTTCAATTGTGAAAGCCTGCTTTTTGCAGAAGGCAGGACAAAGGTTACGCTCCGTACCACCTGCTTTTTTGCCGAAGACTATCTCAGCATTTCATGTCAACCAGTCTGTGGAATTGGAGGAAGTTCCATATGCTCTGTTCAGTTCGGGCCCTAGCGTATTATGTTGACAGGACAAAAAGAGGCAGTCCGAACATGGTCAAGCCCTGTCTAAGCAAGGCTGTCCAAATGAATAACAGACACAGTCAGGACTGCCAACTTGCTCCCTCCAGAAAAGTTCACTGCCCATTCCACCAGGAGTATGGCAACTTTGTGGGCTTTATTCCAGGGTGCATCTGTCAAGGACATCTGCAATGCTGCGGTGTGAGCTATTCCCCATACCTTCACTCGGTTCTACAGACTGAATGTCGTGGATCCTCAAACCCTGGCTTTGGAACTACAGTGTTAAGGGCAGCTTCCGAGTCGACCCTTATAACATAGGCATAGAGATGAGTTTCTCCCTCATTTTTTCGCCCTAGCTACTGTTACTGGGCTTAGCCTTGTAGCATTCCAGTCGTTCTGCAATATTGCCCTTGCGACGGCTTGGGTATGCTCACCCATTAGGTAATGGTTACATTTCGTACTTGAAAGGGAACGTTGGGTTATTATCATAACCCTACGTTTAGCAGCTTTGGTATATCTATTCAGGTTTCAGGTCTTAAGGAAATAAGCACATGTTAGGTAATGGTTACATTTTCTATTTCAGGAAACCAGGGTTATGATACTAACCCAACCTTATAAATCTTTCTAAATACTTAGTTGAAGCATTATTAAAATAATTTAATGTGATGCTACCATATAATCCTTTCATTAGGACATGCTGCATAGCCACAGTAAGGGATCCAGACATGGCTGTCAGCAGCCACTCTCACTTTCATAAAAATCTATCTTGTATCTTTTCTCAGTTGTAAATATACATAGTATGGTAATGTTTATACACATGATTGTGTACAGTTATTGATAGGTTTAAGTATATGACCCCTCATATGCAGTGTGTGAGTGATTTAACGTAGACCTAGAACATAGACAATACACTTTTACAAGTGATTGATCTTGGTGCTCTGATTAGAAAATATTTTCTTGTTAAATATTTCTTCACTGTCTGGCATTAAAACTGGGGCTAAAACCACGTGTAACTTCCCATTTGTCCTAACACTGCTGGATGTATTTTAACATGCAATGGGGCACATGTTTAGAGACTTTCTGGGCATGCGTTATCATTACTTTAAAGGCAGCAGGGCTTTTTAAAAAGTTTTTTGACAGATACGGTTTGTGACAGTTTATCAAGGAATGTTCAACACTAATCAGCTAAGGGTATGCGATTCTGTTTCCTGACATGATTACAACAATCAATCTCCATCTTCAAAAGTAAACAACTAATTCTGGTCAGACCCTCAGAGAAAAAGAAAAGTGACAGTCTTAAAGGCACAGTTATTTGTTGTAGGACTGACTGGGGTGGCTGAAGTGGAAAGGACCATCCTCATGGCCAATTAGCTGGTATCTTATGACTGTTTAGCACATTTTCAAGAAAACAAAATATAGCATCAAATAATAGGTAGCTTAAACATGTAAATTAACTATATATATATATATATATATATATATATATATATATATATATATATATATATATATAGATATTGTTGGAAATTAAACTGTTTCTCTATAAACCAATCCCTGTAGGGACATTCTATGTCAAATGTCCCTACAATGGTGTCTATATGTGTTCAAGAAATATCACCCAAATTGCAGCTGCGTTACTCCTATGGACCATATGTATTGCTTCAACTCTGGAAGCCTGTATTGGCCTGTAGCGAAACTGTATAACTCAAGTTTGTTGTCTCTCAGCAATCAGATATAAGTGAATAGTGTTAAATTTAAAAATGCAAAAATATATTAAGGCTTCATTCACACTGGGTCCATTTCAAACAGACTCGGTCTGGTTCTTTTCATTTGAAACAATGTATCAATGTGCTTGCTGTTCACACTTATCTGCGAGCAAAGGGACCGAGTTTGTTTGGATGTGATCTAAAGTTAGTTTTGTTTGTCCTTTTTCATTTTTTTTCAGGACTGAGTCTGTTTGTGTTCACAATGCAGTTTTCAAGTGAACTCGTTTGTTTATATGGTGTGTGAACTGGATGTTTACAATATCCTGCAAGGCATATTGAAAGATGGCAGCTATTGATGTATTGCTCTGGTTTTTAATATAGCACGTTGTAGATTCTTACATATTTGCTGTAGAAGAAAGCACTGGGGGAGCACTTCTTGTTTAATTAATACATGTATTGAATGCCTACAATAGGAGAATAATGCAGTTTATGCAATTATGCACGGTTCTCATACTGTTGGCATTTAACAAAGTAATTTAACTCTTTACACAGCCCTATTTCCGCCTGTTTTTCACTGTTTTCATTTATGCATGTTTAACTACTGGGTAGTTTGTGCTACATGTATGTAACTTATATCAAATGAAGGGCCACAAAATGCTCTTTCATATTATGTAAGTTGCAGGTCATTAAAACTTTTTACAGGCATCAGGCATACTATATGTGGTAGAGATGAGAATATTAAAAAAACACGCTTTTCCACTGCTATATATATATTGTAACCATAGATGGCTCAAAAAACACACTGCACCATATATCTTTTACTATTTTTGTGACTCTTGTGCAGTTTGGATTGGATTTTGGTGTCTGACCAAATTTCTGTCAGAGCTTCAGTTTCTCCCACTGTCCAGATTTCCACGGTGAAAAACTGGGACTTTTTTTGTCTTCAATTTACTGATGCCGTAGCAACTCTGAAGCTGTTAAAATAACAGTATATAAAATAACACAATAATAGTTTAAAAATGAAACATCGGGTGAATTTATTAGATTATAACAACTCATTATTCGGTGCATTTGCCAAAAGGACTTTGTTGTTCAAACTTAACACAAATTATACCAAACCGTACTGAGTGCAGACCAAACCCTCTAAACCAGGGATGGGCAATTCCAGTCCCTCCTGGTGTTTGTTCCAGCTGTACCCCAAATTACTTAATTGGACCAATTAGGTGCTTATTAGAAGCTTGATTGGTCAGTTGGAACAAACACCAGGAGGGGCACCAGCCCTCCAGGACCGGAATTGCCCACCCCTGCTCTAAACAGACCCAGCGTGAACACACCCTAAATTAATTCAATGACAAACGTTTTGACTGGAAGTATATCACAATGTCTGGAATTCTGTTCATATACTTACATACTTATACTACTTGGTGGTGTGGATTACAGTGGTACAGTGTGAACGATTTCCTAATGGTCCCATAAAGAGGAATGTGAGCATGCTTATTTTGCACGTACTGGACAGTAAACCATGTTGATATGTGAATTATTATTTATTTCTTAGCAGACACCCTTATCGAGGGCGACTTACAATTGTTACAAGATATCACATTATTTTTACATACAATTACCCATTTATACAGTTTTGTTTTTACTGGAGCAATCTAGGTACAGTACCTTGCTCAAGGGTACAGCAGCAGCGGCCCCCACTGGGGATTGAATCCACGACCCTCCGGTCAAGAGTCCAGAGCCCTAACCACAAGTTACAGCACCCTTGAATTGTTTTATACTGTTTTTAGTGGGAATCAAATCAAATCAAATCAAATTTTATTTCTAAAGCACCTTTCATGGAAAGCCATCCCAAGGTGCTTTTAACAAGAAAAAGGACATTCGGAAGTACATTTAGTACAATAAAAACAATATAAACAATAAAAACAGCAAGAGAAAACAACATTTTAAAATGAAAGCAAATAAAAGCAACAGATGAGAAACTCAAACCGAATAAATATGAATAAAACTATATAAAAAAGAAATATTATACAGATTAAAAGCCCTATTGTAAAAGTATGTTATTAATTTTTTTTTTTTTTTAAATGGCCAATGTCGGTGTGTCTCTCACTGTGCATGGTAGAGCATTCTAGAATTCAGGTGCCATGTGACTGAATGCTCTACCACCTATCCTTTGCTTTAAAATCCTTGGGATAGATAGCAGCCCTGCATCTTGTGATCAGAGTAGCCTGCGATGGGCATATGGAACTAAAAAAAAAAATAGGCTGAAGCCATTTAGGGCTTTATAGGCAATAAGAAGGACCTTCAGTCAGTCCTGGGCAGCACCGGGAGCCAGTGGAGGGCTGCTAACACTGGGGGAATGTGCTCACTTTTTTTGTTTTGGTTAGCACCCTGGCTGCAGCATTTTGTACAAGCTGCAATCGTGACAGAACACAGTTTGGAATTCCAGAGAACAGGGCATTGCAGTAATCAATCCTAGAAGAATGGTGTAAGCTAAATACAATTTGTTATATAAACTAGGTAAGCATAAATAAATGCAGTATATAAAGAAGGAATGATGTATGGTACTGTAAGGGGACAAACCAAGATAGCTGCTGTCTTTTGCTGCTGCATTGACTTTCTTTTCTAACACTGCTCTGAGGTGCTTCAGTTTAATCATATTCATCTGTGAACCCAATATGTATAGAAAAGACTTGCTGGTACAGAGATGGATTTTTTTCTCAATTCAGCTGTAGGGAATTAATTATATGTGTTGAGTGAAGTAGATTCTTACACGCTCTACTTGATCGGCTTCATATCACAGACACGTTTGATCACGTTTAGCATCATCTTCCCCTTTATGAGAATATCATATGCAGAAGTGCCACTGTTTCCATGCCTATCATTGCAGCCACTGCTTAATGGATTGTGTATATTTCTGGGACAAATTTTTTCCACAAACTTTAAAATTTGCGGGCATAACATACACTCCGCAAACTACAGCAAAAAGGTGCTTTCTACACTGTTACAAATGAAACAGCATTGACTTCAGAACTATACACACTAACTCTGCAATTCTTTTAAATACAAGCTTTTTGACTGCTTGACAAATCTACATTCTCCATCTGCATAGAGCGAGTCTTGGGTATCACACTTGATGAGACAACTGATTTTCAGCGTGGTTCCCTGCTGCCAGTAGAAAAAAAAACACCTTATTTTTCATCCTGCAAATAGCACAAAGGCTCTGGAAAGATAAATTTAATGATTCAGTCTCTGCTTCTACTTTATGAACCCCCTACCTCTGGAAATGCCCGTAATTGATAACTCCTGTCTGCTCCCCTGTTATAGCAATCTGTCAGTGATGTAGTGGGTAAACTAACCTTTTTTTGGTGTTCCACGCCAGGCAGTTGCATGGTAGGCACTAAAGATGTGCAGATATGCTATTAGTAGCATATCAGTCATGGTGATCGTGCAGAATTATGGGTTAAAGGTTCATTGGAAGAGATTCTGGCCATCTTTATGTAAAGCATTGGAATATGCCTTGGCTTTAACCGTTGATATAGCCAGGATTTGCTTATCACAGGAGAGTAGGAGCGAGTGAACACTGTGGTTGTTAAATGAGAAGTGGGTAGAGTTTACTCACGTTTACCCTCAACTACACTACTAATACAATCCTACCATGATCCCCTTGAAAACACTGTAACTAATGCATACAGTACCATTAAACATATTGCATAATGTGCAGAAGGCTTTGCAGATTGATGACATTGTTACTTAGTCCTCATAAGATAACTAGTCAAAAAGGGTTTGAGGTTAAAGAGTCAATAATTTATATAGGACGATGCCGAATTAAAAATACAAAGTGCAAACAAGGGTACATCGCAGAGATAACCCCACAAGCAATAATTACCAAAGCTGGAAATAACGGCAATAACGGCAGGCAGATGAAAGGGCAAACAAACTTGAACTGAAAAAACATATTATGTGAAACAAGCAAAGACCAATTACCTAAAAGGCTAAGCAAAAAGTCTGATTAAAATCAAAATCCATACAGTGTGTGCCAAGGATCAATTCTGCAAAGGGCTGTGCTGGTTGGCAACGAAACAATAGGACATGTATTTTCATTGCAACCCTGCAGGTTCTTAAAGAGCCTAAGGTGAAGGTGAGGGGTGCAAGTCCAAGATTAATCCCTACGTAAAACACTAGAACCCTGTCATACAGACGCTTGTTCTTTTGGTTGCTCACTCTGGCTATACCTGCAGTTGTGCGGGATCTCCACAGATTTCACAGTCCTTCCTCTTTGGCTTGTGGAGAGCAAAGTCCTGCCATGTCTAGCACATACTTATTTTTTAACATTAAACAATTGTATTTATAAATCAAACAAAAACACATTATATACAGGTGCAGGGCCTCAGCCCCACCAAATTGTACTAGAAAAAAAAAATCTGCTACAAAAAAGGTTGAGGTACAGTTTATTGTGATTTGGTCTTCTCAGTGGGAAACATTAAGAAAAAAATCAAACTGTTGCCCTGGGAAACCATTATCAGTATCCAGGTTCAGAGGGACAACAGGTGAGGGGTTGAAATAATGGGGATGCAGCTTTACAACTCAAAGTTTCTTTTGTTTGTTTGAATTTCTGTAGCTGGAAGATAAAGGCTATGGTCAATACAAAAAAGCACAACAATATCCCCACATGTTAATTAAAGGTAGCTGTTGAATGGAATTAAATATTCCAAGAATTTGCTAGAAAGAGATCATAATGTGTTCTGAAACAAACAGGGGCGTCATTTGCTATGGGGCAGGAACAGCAGCCTCCCCCACCCCAGACCTTGGCTCCCCCCCCCAGATGATCTATATGGCATTATGTCTTCCACTTTTTTACCACCCCCCACCAGACATAATATAATCATATATAAGATGGTTGAAGTTTTCTTTAGAAACAAATAAAATATGTTTTTCAAACATCATTCTTTTGCAATCTAACCCGGATCTGAATGAAGTCGGCGACAGTTGCTATGTGATGTAATTGCTAGCACTCAGAGTCTCAAGGCATCGGCGGCATTCATTCATTTGTACTTGATAGTTCATTGTTGTGCAGTGATTATATCGATAATACAGAAGTACATTGCATTCTATTATTTCTATAATAATATAATATGATTGATGTCATGATGAGTCATAGAGATATGTCGAATATATTTGCCATAGCAGGTGGAAAACAGAAGAAATGAAACACAGCGAGACAACAACGAGGGATTCACCTGTGGAAGAAACTAATAATATTGATTATGCCCAGGTACCATTTTTTATACATGCTCTAAAGAAAAGGTACCATAGATTTGAAAATGAGATTTAGGCTAATTTAGATTTTGGATTCTTGTCATTTCTTTATATTTCGGTTTTCTTTAAAAAAACAAATAGTATTTGGTATTGCAGTTCTCACAGAATATAATTTAAATACTAAAAATAGCGTGGCATCACATTGCACTAGTTTAGAATGTACTGGAATGCACAGCTGCTCTATCAACTCATCGTTGTCTTTTTCACAGTGGATCGGCAAAAAATATTTAAGGTGGTTCACTACTGTATTAGATACATTTAAGGTGGTTCACTACTGTATTAGATACATTCTGATTGAAATTCACTGTTATAATTACTGTTTAAAAATGTTACATTGCTTAAATATGCATGTATACGGAAAGAAATGATAAGGCAATGTTATACATGAAAATCTATGGATTTCTTTTTCAAACATCTTTTTGCCGTATGCAAATGTTGGTATTAGTTTGGCAAATGAAAAGTTATTTTCGTGCATGAAAAGGGTCAAAACATACCTGCGTACAGCTACTGGGGATGAGAGATTGAGTAATCTTTTGGTTATTGCAAGCTAACCGGACAAAGCTAAGAATTTGCCAAGATGAAAGCGAGATGCTACCCTCTTTTTTTTTAGTTTATTCATGATTATCTGTGTAAACATGTTATTTAAAACTTTGCTACTTGTTGCTGCTTTCAGCATTCACAGGAATGTGGTGCTTAATTAGCAGTTTATGTTCATTGGTTTATATTTGATAGAAAGTGTCATTCTTTGTGGAAAGCAGGTGAAATAGAGCTTGAGGCTGTAAGTATGCATCAGATCTGGTCAGATGTAGTCGGATTGATGCTCTAAAATAAAGAGTTAAACTGCATTCAATGATCTGAAATAATGTCTCTCGCTGCTACTGTAAAACAATTAAAAAATGATGTTGTACCACTGTTTGTTTAATGTAGCAGAGTTACCGTATGTACCTGTGAAATGTTTACTTAACTGGGATATCGGAAGCTGGCAGCAGAGCAATTCGGTTAGCGTTTAAGCCTTACACACTTTTAAAACACAAAAGTTTCGGTGAAAACAATGACCATAATGTTACACACTTTATTACTATAACATGAGCTTAGTGGAACGACATTTTCAAGTTTGTTATAAACCAGTGCCATGCTTTAAATATACTTGCATTGCACTTTTTGTATAATTTTGTGGCAGTCTGGCTCGCAGTGGTGACGTCACGGACCAGGAAGTACAGAAACCAAAACAATGGATGGGCGGGTGAAGCTGAGTGCAACGGCACTCAGCGTATTTATTAATAAACAAAACAAAATAAAAGATTTAAACAAACAACAAAACAAAAAGGCGCGTTGGCCAAACAAATAAACAGCAACAAGTATATTAAATATAGCAATTGTTTTTGCTCGCTCTCCCGTGTACTCCCGTACTTTCCTCTGTACACTCCACCTGCAGCACGGACAGCTGCTAGTTCTTATACTCTGGCCGAGGGGTTAACTAGCTGTTAATTATCTTATTACCCCTCGGCCACAGTCTGCACGCGTTTGGTAAGGATGCATGACTGTCAGCTAGTTAAATAATCAGTAGCTGATCAGTCATGCATCCTCACAAGGTTTTTAAATATAAATAATAAAAGACACGGCCCTTTTATCCGCGCCGCAAACAAAAATTAAAATAATAATACATAGGGGCGGGACACTCCGCCACACATGCCCCCTGTGCGCAGCACACATGGCCTTTTCGGCCACCTCCCCCTTATTCCCTAAAGTCCCGGCTAGCAGTCCTGGCCCAGGAACAGGGGAAGCAAGGTGTCTCCGGGGGCGGCCACGGTGGGATGTCCTCCTCCCACCCCAACAACTGTAGCGTCCTAGTGGACCACGCACAGGCCGGCTCCTCTGGCCAGAAAAATTTTGGGGGTGGTCTCCAGACCTGCCCCCCCTTCTTCATGGTCGGCAGCTCCCCTCCGTGGGGCTCCGGCCACAGTATTTCCTGCAGCGAAACTGCTGCGGGAGGAGCTGGTCTCCTGACCTCCCCCCCTTCTTCATGGCTGGCAGCTCCCCTTCATGGGGCTCCAGCCACAGTATTTCCTGCCGCATGGCAGGACTGGTAGCGACCCCAGGCAAAGCAGGACCCTCGGGAGGCGAAGGTAGCAGCTGCAGACCTTCGGCAGGCAACGGCAGCAGCAGCGGACCCTCGGGAGGCGAAGGCAGCAGCAGCGGACCCTCGGGAGGCGATGGCAGCAGCAGCGGACCCTCGGGAGGCGACGGCAGCAGCAGCGGACCCTCGGGAGGCGACGGCAGCAGCAGCGGACCCTCGGGAGGCGACGGCAGCCGCAGCGGACCCTCGGGAGGCGACGGCAGCAGCAGCAGTAGCGGACCCTCCGGAGGCGAACTCGGGAGGGGAGCCCCTGGCCATGGAGGCGGCAGCGGGAGCTCCACTTCTCCCTCGTTCCCTATAACTGGTGGCTCTCCAGGCGATGCAGAGCAACAGGCATTCTTGGGCGGCGAGGCAGGCATCCTTGGGCGGTGCGAGGCAGGCATCCTTGGCGGTGCAAGGCAGGGCAGGAGCAGTCCTTCCCATGACAGTGGAGGTGGAACCAGCAGGCATTCACCCTCTGCTGGTGGAGCTGGGAGCGGCAAGCAGTCCTTCCCATGGCGGTTGAGGCGGAACCAGCAGGCATTCACCCTCTGCTGGTGGAGCTGGGAGCGGCAAGCTGTTCTCCCACGGCGGTTGAGGCGGAACCAGCAGGTATTCACCCTCTGCTGGTGGAGGTGGGAGGGTCAAGCAATCCTCCCACAGCGGTTGAGGCGGAACCAGCAGGAATTCACCCTCTGCTGGTGGAGCTGGGAGCGGCAAGCAGTCCTCCCACGGCGCTTGAGGCGGAACCAGCAGGCATTCACCCTCTGCTGGTGGAGGTGGGAGGGCAAGCAGTCCTCCCACGGCGGTTGAGGCAGAACCAGCAGGCATTCACCCTCTGATGGTGGAGGTGGCGGAGGCAGAGGCAGCTCTTGCTGCTCTGCTCCTGGCGGTGGTGGAGACAGAAGCAGCTCCTGCTGCTCTGCTCCTGGTGGTGGTGGAGACAGAGGCAGCTCCTGCTGCTCTGCTCCTGGTGGTGGTGGAGACAGAGGCAGCTCCTGCTGCTCTGCTCCTGGTGGTGGTGGAGACAGAGGCAGCTCCTGCTGCTCTGCTCCTGGTGGTGGTGGAGACAGAGGCAGCTCCTGCTGCTCTGCTCCTGGTGGTGGTGGAGACAGAGGCAGCTCCTGCTGCTCTGCTCCTAGTGCTGGAGACAGTGGCAGCAGGGCTCCTCTCCCTCTGGCGCTGGAGACGGCAGCAATGGCTCCTCTCCCTCTGGCGCTGGAGACGGCAGCAATGGCTCCTCTCCCTCTGGCGCTGGAGACGGCAGCAACGGCTCCTCTCCCTCTGGCGCTGGAGACGGCAGCAATGGCTCCTCTCCCTCTGGCGCTGGAGACGGCAGCAATGGCTCCTCTCCCTCTGGCGCTGGAGACGGCAGCAATGGCTCCTCTCCCTCTGGCGCTGGAGAAGGCAGCAATGGCTCCTCTCCCTCTGGCGCTGGAGACGGCAGCAATGGCTCCTCTCCCTCTGGCGCTGGAGACGGCAGCAATGGCTCCTCTCCCTCTGGCACTGGAGACGGCAGCAATGGCTCCTCTCCCTCTGGCACTGGAGACGGCAGCAATGGCTCCTCTCCCTCTGGCACTGGAGACGGCAGCAATGGCTCCTCTCCCTCTGGCACTGGAGACGGTGGCGATGGCTCCTCTCCTTCTGGCGCTGGAAACAGCAGCGGGGCCCCTCCCATATCTGCAGCCAGGTAGTTGAGCACCATGGCTGCGATGTCTGGGAGGGATGCTGGGTGGTGTTTCTGTTCCCAGGCCTCCCAGCGCTCCCCATCTCTCGCCCACAGGAGGTTGATCACAGCAGGGAGGGTGACCATTATATCCCTCTCAGGCTCTGCCAGCCAGTCCCAGATCCCCTCAGAGGAGACAGGATTCTTCCGCCTTGGAGGATGCGGGTCCTCTCTCACCCTTGCTGGATGCTCAGGCTCCTTCCTCTCCTGCCATGGAGGGGGTTGGTCCGGTGCCACGTGCCCAACCTCACCAACCGCGAAGCATCACTCCTCACCCTTCAGGCAGGTGAGGCAGACGTCCAGCGTGGTAAGGACCCGCTGCTGTTGCTGCACCTCCTGCTGCTGTTGTTGTTGCTGCTGCTTTCTCCTCCGGCTACTCTTCCCCATTTTTTTTTTTTTTTTCAAAAACACAAAAAAATACTTTTGAAAAACAAAAAACGTCCTTTTCCTTCCTGGTCCGACTGTTGGAGGCGTTGTTTTGTCCCACGCAGGACACCATATGTGGCAGTCTGGCTCGCAGTGGTGATGTCACGGACCAGGAAGTACAGAAACCAAAACAATGGATGGGCGGGTGAAGCTGAGTGCAACGGCACTCAGCGTATTTATTAATAAACAAAACAAAATAAAAGATTTAAACAAACAACAAAACAAAAAGGCGCATTGGCCAAACAAATAAACAGCAACAAGTATATTAAATATAGCAATTGTTTTTGCTCGCTCTCCCGTGTACTCCCATACTTTCCTCTGTACACTCCACCTGCAGCACAGACAGCTGCTAGTTCTTATACTCTGGCCGAGGGGTTAACTAGCTGTTAATTATCTTATTACCCCTCGGCCACAGTCTGCACGCGTTTGGTAAGGATGCATGACTGTCAGCTAGTTAAATAATCAGTAGCTGATCAGTCATGCATCCTCACAAGGTTTTTAAATATAAATAATAAAAGACGCGGCGCTTTTATCCGCAAACAAAAATACAAATAATAATACATAGGGGCGGGACACTCCGCCACAAATTTATTTTAAGAATAAGAACTATGTTGACAAAGCTCAGCACGCTATCTTGTTGTAAACTGGCCCAATTACTGCCTGTTTTTTTCTCATTCATGTTGCTATTTGGGACAGAGAATGTTCAATGTTGATACAACTTTGCCCCCCCCCCCCGAATTTTTCTGAAATGACGCCCCTGGAAACAAATTATATGTTTCTTCCAAATTGGGCTTTCTAATAACCAACATCTGCAGAATTATTTAGCATAATGGAACCCCTTTGCATTTTGCGTGCCACTGTGCAGTGCAGTAAAACATTCCAGATCTCCCCTTTTTTCTTTTCTCTTTTCCTGCTTGTGTGCTGTTCCCTTAGTCCCGCCTCTTCTCACTCCCTATTGGCTTCCATCCTCCCCAGAGCTTCGTAAAGCCGAAAGCTATTGGCTGATCTCGACATACAATTATACAAATGTGCCAATTAAAGACATTCTACAATTGGCACATTTACTTTCCAACAATCAAGACTTTCCTTTGACAAGTGTTTTGTCGAGCCTCATTATCTTAGTGTCTATTATTATCATAACGCCTATTATAATTATACGATTTTAAACCATGAAAAATGAAACCTGCCCAACCTTGGGCACCCTAAATAAAAAGAAACACAAATCTGGATGTAAAACATGGAGGGAAATGACTGCAAAAAAAAAAAATCTAAAAAAACGGCAATAAGCAAACTGTCAAATTTTCTATGTGAATTTAAAAATTATTATATTTGTAAAGTGGGTGTTTTCTGTTTTCTGTTAATTCTGTACTAAGTAATCTACAGTAAAAAAAAAGAAAATGTGCTAAAATGCAACTGGAGGTCCATTGACGGGCCAAACCTAGTGTGGTCCTGTAATGATGTCATCACAAACACTAAAGCTATCAACTACAAAATAAAGAAGAATGATTTCCCTGGTTTTTAATGTGGCTTTTACAAGTTTTCCTGTGCTGGCTTTTCTACTGTATATATTATTCTGTAAGTTAAACCTTTCCTATGTTTCCTCCTGACCCCAGGTAGCTGTGTATATGTTGTTATTGTTGTCATGCCAGTAGAATAAAGAGCCCTAATCCATTGAGATGAGCACAACAAAGCAGAAAGCTGCTTCATTGGTCAAGTCTGGAGTAAATGAAGGGACATGATTTAGAAGCGAAGAAGAAGTGTGCTGTCTGGAAGGCAGACAGATGTGTTATATCATGACGGGGTTTGTGTGTGTTTCTTTCTTGCAGGTATGAGAATACTGGTGACCCTGCTGTTAGATACTCTGCCTATGCTAGGCAACGTCCTTCTCCTTTGTTTTTTTGTCTTCTTTATATTTGGGATTGTCGGAGTGCAATTGTGGGCTGGCCTGCTGAGGAACAGGTGTTTTTTAGAAGACAATTTTAAAACGTAAGTATGTGTTTCTGCAGTTAAGTGGCAGCAGTTAACGGCTCCTAGCAGAAGTGACTTTTCAGGAGCTGAGGATTACGTAAAATAAACACCTCAACCCAGCAGAACAACACAAAAAAATGTACTTTACAAATCTGAGAAACAGCAACATAGAGACATTTTCACAAATCACTCATTTTAATTGCATTGGCTGGATCACTACAGATTATCCTACATTCTGAGGTTGTCAAAAACAAGAGAAAGTTGTGGAAAAGATTTGTAAGATAGATGCATACAGCAGAATCAATAAATCGTCACACTGTGCATGTTGGTGGCATTTGTTTTCTAATCCTGGTTGCCTGGTTATCATCAGGATAGTGTAGATGCACTTATCTACATTAATTTACTACTTATTTTAATTTCATGAGTAATTTGATTGAGTGTCAATTATTGCAAATCCTGATGATTCCTGACTAAAAGGCTTCAGGAAAAAAGTTCAGTTAAACATGTTTGTCCAATTTGCTATCTTCTAAGTAGAAAGGGGGAGGTTCATCAAAGATGTGCAACAACAAGGTTTTATAGGGATAATGAACAGAATTGAACATCCTTTGTATGCAATGAAAGCCTTTTTATGAAAGTGCACAGGACAGAAAAGCATAATTGGCAACAGATTGGAAATTTGTTGTGTTTGATGTAAGCCGTAAAGTACAACATCATGGACACGGTCTTCTGAGGTTTGGGAGTGGAAACAAAATATTACATTCTAAAAACCCACAGCATTTATCAAACCTAATACAATGTTTTATCCATTATTAAATACAGTCGTTAATATAATTCTTGATTGCTACATAAACTCTGCATTGAAAAGATATCTATCTTCGGTATGGGAAAGCTTTGCAAGTCTTATGTATTCAGCAAATCTGCAAAGTATAGAAAGTCCCTAATGAGGACTATCTTGATAGTTTCTGTCATTTGAGCATCTGGTTCACTGTGAAGTTGTAAATTTTTTTATGTCAACTTCTATTGCTTCAGTGTGACTGCAGCTCCTCACACTAATGTTTACCATAGACTTGAGAAAGTGACTGGAGACAGCAGAATGTACTTCCATACACTCAGAATTCACTCTGGGGAAGTTAAGAGGCATCTAGGGTTTCATTTTCAGCTTGGTACAGTAATATTTTAACTCAAGCCATGCAGTAAAAGTACAGAGTCATGCCTGCCTATACAACTATTATAAAGGATTTATACCTTATTAATAAATTCATCTTTCAAGGCCAAGAGAAAAAAAATAAATTTGCTGTCCTACTGAGTTTATTTACTAAAAAGCCTACAATGAAAGCCACCCAGCCTGTAGTGTATGATGTATTTAAATAGTGTTGGTACCTAGACACTGACGAAATATTGCTGTTCTATTGCAGGACTTACAATCTATCTTTTTTAACCCCGTATTACAAACAAGAGGAAGGTGAAGAAACCCCATTCATCTGCTCCACCAATAGGGACAACGGGATGGTTAGGTGTCCGGATGTCCCGCGCTTGAAGGAAAATAGAGTGGAGTGTTCTCTCAGCATGTTCTACGACAGCCACCAACACAACAGTATGGACGAGGGAAACACAAATGGCTGCATAAACTGGAACCAATATTACAATGTATGCAAGACTGGAGACCTGAACCCACACAAAGGAGCTATTAACTTTGATAATATTGGATATGCCTGGATTGCTATTTTTCAGGTAGGTTTCAATGCACTTCTTTAAATTACCATACCACTATGTCACATACTGTACAACCCAGGGCCAGAAACCTATTGAAAAGCAGTTGGATCGCAATGCATCAACTTTACCGTCCGTAAATATCTGTAGTTTCTATAAAGAAAACACAAGTTTGATCTTTTCAAACTGAGGAGCTTCATTTCAGACCTCCTACATCTTAGCCGTTTCTTGCTAGTTCACAGTAATATAATAATTTAGTTTAGTCGTTTACAAAAAAAAAATGTAGCAAACTTAGCAAATGATGTTGCACACATGGTCAGCATCTTGCAGCTGTCCTATGAACAAAGCTATCAGTTGGTTTTCATTTGCTATAATAATTACTAATTTTAATATTCATTGGTTGTGAAAGCTTGAGCTTTAAGGCTGTTTTCTTCCCAGAAGCCAGGTATCACATGGCTGGCTTTCTGTTTACCTGTCTTTGTGAATAGCTCTGTCTTCAGGCTCTTCTCAAACAGACATTGCTGAAGCAGAGATGATAAGTTAACCGCTCTGCAGGGTGTTCTTTAAAACGTACTTAATTAATCTAACAGGACCAGACCGCGTTGCTACTGCAGCTATCAGCAGGTGTAGGATCTGAATGACGATGATTCGATTTGGGTGACTTTGAAGAAGGAGCTGCTGAAATGCTGGCCTTATTTGATTTTGTAGCATGCTAAAGGACTTCTCATGGAAGGTCAGGGTGTTTGCTGTACTATACAGCTTATGATTCCAGTCTGTGCCGGTTTTCTAATTAGAGAGCCTACCAGCAGCACCTTGGGTGTTGCACACAAGAAGGGTCCCTTCCTTTGATTTTTAACATTGGATAGGGAACAAAAATATAAAGGAAAATAAAGGAAAGGGACCCTTTTTGACTGCTGCACCCTGACACTACTGGTAAACTCTTTGCTTTACCGATCAGTGACAGATTTGATAGTTTTTTGTTTAAAATGTTATATTTCTATTCCTCATACTTCATTTTATCACAAAGTTAATCTAATATTTACAACGTGACATAAATACATCAGCAGACTTTGCTTAAAAAAGTAGTTTTCCTTTTCAGTGTAGTTGAAATATTTCTACTCTCTCAAAATGAACGCATGGGGAGGCCTTTAGTTCCACATTTGCAACAAAACTGTAGGAGGCTATCTCATGCTTACCACAAATGCTCATACATCTGAAACTCCCCTGAACAGATTGAATACCTGCATTGAAAGGGAGGCATATTGAATAAGCTAAACTAGATGCTGCTCCTTGGAGATCACAGTTATCAGTGTAATGGAGGAGGGGAAGCCCACCATTATCTCATTGCATCTTAACAAGAGAGTGCCTAGAGCCAGATACTTGAGACTTCCATTAACAGCAGCAGCAATATGATTAAAGTTAAGTGTTGAGATACGTGTAAAAATGAAACCGGTTACGTTTTATACAGTGGTGGGGGATGCGAGCGCTGGAAGTTGAGAGGTTTTTTTTTCTTAAGCCGAGAATGCAATATTAAGCTCCACACCAAGAGATCAGACATACAAAATCTGTAAACAAACAAACAAACAAACAAACAAACAAATAAAGAAAAACACTATTGCTTAAAGGTGCAATGTCCTTTGGTCATATCAAATGAATTATGCTGTGTATTTTGTATATTTTTAGGCTATATTTTAGTCTGGATCACTTAAGCTACATGACATTTATGTTTCTGTCGAAACCAGGTCCTGTTAGCTTTTAGAGGGCATCTACCTATAAGATAATGACCGCTCTACTCCGAACTTGATTCTGTGAGGTTTATACTTTACAGTTTGTAATTGGTTTAGCAGTTGTAGTGGTTTAGCAGCAAAGGGAATGCAGTTTTTGATTACATAATTTGGTTCAATTAATCTGTGATTGCAGTGCAATAGGAATGGGAAAAATCTATATTTCAGGTAAATAAATAATTGTGTCTTAAAGTTGTTTTTATTGTGAGACACTGTACATTAGCTTCCAGGCAGGCCTACTGGTAGTTTGAAGTGTGAAAATAAAATCTCCTACAGAGCAGCTAATATTGACAACTTCCCTTTTTTAAAGTGAATTTCTGCATTTACAAGATCATTGTGAACTTGTGTTACGAGATTACTAATCATTTCTGCTTGCCGTTGTCCACACAACTATCTGATTGGAGTGGTTTTTGATTAGGTTCAGAAGATGTGGAATTGAACTCCTGACATTGCACGAAGTAGCTCCTGTACTGCACTTCACCACACAGCACTAGCACATACCATTATAGCTGCTCTTGCCCTCTGGTAGAGAACCATTGCATTAACACAGCAATGCAAATATATTGCCATTGAAGATGATTTAGCAAGAGGGGGTTACGTAGTCATATCTTTTTCATCTTTATTGTGTTTGCTTCTAACATACTCAGACCTAAAGCAGAGTTAGTTCCAGTGGTTGAGTTGGGAAGGGGGGCATCAATCCTGCATTTCCATTCTCGGTGTGGCTACAGGACACATAAGAACATAAGAACATAAGAAAGTTTACAAACGAGAGGAGGCCGTTCGGCCCATCTTGCTTGTTTGATTGTTAGTAGCTTATTGATCCCAGAATATCATCAAGCAGCTTCTTGAAGGATCCCTGGGTATCAGCTTCAACAACATTACTGGGGAGTTGGTTCCAGACCCTCACAATTGTCTGTATAAAAAAGTGTCTCCTATTTTCTGTTCTGAATGCCCAGTTATCTAATCTCTATTTGTGACCCCTGGTCCTTTTTCTTTCTTCAGGTCGAAAAAGTCCCTTGGGTTGACATTGTCCTTTTAGGATTTTGAATGTTTGAATCAGATCACCGCGTAGTCTTCTTTGTTCAAGATTGAATAGATTCTTTAAACCTGTCTGCATATGACATGCCTCTTAAACCCGGAATAATTCTGGTCGCTCTTCTTTGCACTCTTTCTAGAGCAGCAATATCCTTTTTGTAGCGAGGTGACCAGAACTGAACACAACATTCTAGATGAGGTCTTATTAATATATTGTAAAGTTTTAACATTATTTCCCTTGATTAAAATTCAACACTTTTCACTATATATCCAAGCATCTTGTTGGCCTTTTTTATAGCTTCCCCACATTGTCTAGATGAAGACATTTCTGAGTCAACATAAATGCCTAGGTCTTTTCCATAGATTCCTTCTTGAATTTCAGTATCTCCCATATGATATTTATAATGCACATTTTTATTGCCTGCATGCAGTACCTCACACTTTTCTCTACTAAATGTCATTTGCCATGTGTCTGCCCAGTTCTGAATGCTGTCTAGATCATTTTGAATGTTTGCCACTCCTCCTATTTTTGTGTGTCTGCAAATTTAACAAGTTTGTTTATTTCCCCCGGCCCAGGGGATTTGTTTATTTTAAGAGCTCCTAGTCCCTTTAACATTTTTGCCTCTGTTATGCTAAAGTTATTTAAAACTGGATAGGAACAGGTCGACATGTGGGGCATGTTGTGTGTATCCTCCTTTGTAAAAACCTGTATATCATTTAATATATTTGCTATTTTTTTTTCTTCGTCTATGATTTTGCCATTTGTATCTCTTAGACATGTAACCTCCTCTTTGAATGTTCTCTTGCTGTTATAATATTGGAAAAACATTTTGGATTTGGTTTTAGCCCCCTTAGCAATGTTCATTTCTATCTCTCTCTTGGCCTTTCTAACTTCCTTTTTGACTTGCGTTTGCAGTTCCAAGTACTCTTTCTGTGTACTTTGTTTTTGGTCCCTTTTAAACGCTCTGTAAAGTGCCTTTTTTCCACTGAATTTTTTTTAAAAAATTGATCTATTAAACCATTTTGGCCATTTTGTTTTAAATTTAGATTTGTCTACTTTTGTGATGTAATTGTTTTGCGCCTCTAGTACTACATTTTTAAAAAACAGCCATACTTTTTCTGTGGATGTTTTCTCTATTTTACTCCAATCTACTTCTGTTAGTCTCTGTTTCATACCTTCATAGTTTGCTTTTCTAAAATTGTAAACCTTAGCTTTGGTCATTACTTTTTAGGTTTTAAAAAACACTTCAATTGAGATGATGTTGTGGTCTGAGTTTGCCAATGGTTCTCTAAACTCTGTTTTAGTTATTCTGTCTTCATTATTTGAAAAGACTAATCAAGGCATGCCTCCCCTCTAGTTGGTGCTTTGACAAGGAAGCTGTCATTTCTCATTTCCGCCATTTCAATTTTGTCTGTCGTGCTCCCCACCAGATTTTCCCATTTTATATGGGGGAAGCTGAAATCCCCCATTAATATGGCTTCTTCTTTGCTTCATGCATTTCTAATGTCATTGTATAACAGATTATTTTGCTCGGTGCATGAACTTGGCAGTCTATAGCATGCTCCTCTTATTATGCCCTTTGAATTTTTGTCCATTATTCTGACCCATATTTATTCAGCGTTGTTTTTTTCTTCCAGATTTAACACCTGGGCTTCAAGACTATTTTTGATGTATAGCGCTAACCCTCCTCTTCTTTTGTCCTGCCTGTCTTTCCTATACAGTGAATACCGACTAATATTATATTCGTCTCCATCACTCTCAGATAACCAGGTTTCTGTAACACCTATCACATCGTAGTTACTTGTTAGTGCAGTAGCCTCAAGTTCTAAAATTTAGTTTCTGAGACTTCTAACATTTAGATAAATACATTTCATTGCTGTTTTACGTAAGTTGTTGCCCTTGTTTTGATGTAGTCTCCCTTCTGTTTTTTTGATGATTTCTTCCCCTTCCTTTCTAGTTTAAATGCTTCTGAACCTCCTCGAGGATCCTTTCTCCAAGTAGATTGGTTCCCTTTTTATTTAAGTGCAGTCCGTCCCGCCTATATAAATAGTTCTTGTTGTAGAATGTGGTACAATGTTGAAGGAAGGTGAAGCCTTCCTGTGTGTACCACGTTTTCAGCCATGCATTTAGATTATTTATTTCCAGCTGAACCGTATGCTCCCTTGCAAGGTGCCGACAGTATCCCAGAAAATACCACAGTTTTGATCTTGTCTTAATTTCCTTCCTAGATGTTGTTTGTACTGATGTGGACGACTACTACCGGGTCGTCTCCTGTTCGTTCTTGGAGCCTGTCCACGTTCTCAGTGATGCTCCTGGAAGGCAGCACACTGTTGTAGTAAAGGTGTCCAGACTGCGAACTGAACTTGCTGTGTTTCTCAATATGGAGTCCCCAACAATCATGACCTCCTTTCTTTTTGCTGTCTAGCCATCACTGTTAATAGGGTCCTGGATGTTGTTCCTTTCATTCTCTTGATGTTGGTTTTGATCATCTAAATTTTGAAGTGGCTCAAGTTTGTTTGATGTTTTGATTTCTGGTGGTTGTGTTTGACAGACTTTCTTTTTTCCCTGCCTCTGCCTACCTGAACCCAGCTGTTTTGACCCTCTTCTAGCTCCCTGGTAGCTTTGAGTCTGTTAGGGGTGCAGACTTTCAAGAATTGTGGGTGTGCCAGCTCCTCAAGCTCCTCAAGCTCCTGTTGCTCTGTCATTTCCTGCAGCTCCATTTCTAGCATACTTACTAGTTTAAGCAAGTCCTGGATCGTGCGGCACTTTACACACACTTGGTTTAGCTCTGCTGGGTTTTCTCGGATTTCCCACATCATGCAGGTGGCACAGACTACTGGCTTGAAGGCCATGTTATTATTATTATTTATTTATTTTTTGTAAGTTTAAGTTTAGATTCTGCAGCTGTCAATCTGCTTTCAAACTGCTTCTAACTGCTCTCACTTTTCAACGAAGCACTTCTCACACAATGTCACTCCCACGCTGTAGCTGGAAGAACTGCCTTGTTGTGTTCTGTTGTGCTGGTAGCTCCTCCCCTCCCCCTTGTCTCAGAATGGTGCTGAATTTGAATCAGCTGCTTTGAGTTTCAGTTTGTGATCAGAAAAAGACACACAGCTGTGAATCTCTGCTTCCCAATCCTGATGATAAGCCAGCCTGCTGGAGGTGCCCTCAGGAGGGAGCTGCCCATCATTTTAATTGAATCTTCCAGCCATTTCTCAGGCACCGCCACCACATAAGCAGTGCATCTAAATAAATCTTATTTTCACTGGTTAAAAGAATAAAATACATTCAGCAAAATAATAATACTGTCCTTTGGTTTGGGGTTGAGCTGATGAATTTAAAAAATAAATAGTGAATGAAAGTATGTACTGTAGGGGTGTTGGGGTTTTTTTAGACTGTTATTAGATGAGCACTGGATGTAAACTTTATATCGGCTTCTGAAAAGGAGTGTTAAATTAAATCAAATAACAGCAGCTATTTTAATATTTACAGAATATATACATGTCTATCCTTTAGTTATTATAATCATGCTGATTTTCAAATCATTGCCAGTAAACTGGTCAAAACCATGAAAAACCTTTTTTTATATATCAAATAGGTTTTTTGTCATAAAACTTTACATGGTTGCTTTACCGTATACCAGATCTACATAAACAGGCCATTTCTTCATCTTGACTCTTTCTTCTAAGAAAGAATGAGCATGCAAGGGTTAGGAGAATTTAATGAACATTGGTAAACATTTATTTTATTCTGAATCAGTCTGGCCTTTAAACTGCTGCGGATAGGTACATATTTAATTGTGAATCATCAGGACTCTTCAGCAGTAATGGATCTAGAATTAATTGAAATAGCAATATAAATAGTTTTTAAAGAACATTCATCTAAATACAAACGTTTTCTTTTTTCATGCCAGTTGCTTTTTTTAACATTTAACTTTTTAATTTAAAGTTATGAAAGTATATTGCAATGAATCTCCTCCTAGCGGCTGATGAGTTAATAATACTGACCTCAGCATAAGACATGTACATGCCTCTTGACTACAGAACTTGCTCTTTAGCTGAATGGTAAGACGTTCATCTTCTAACTGTATGGTTTGCGATTCGCATCCAACCCTTGCCTTTCCATTTAATATAATTAGATGCCAATTCATTACAGTGGCACCCAAACAGGGAACAGGATTCATTAAAATACAGATTCTGTTATAACGTAAAAAGGTTTGCCATTGTCCCCACTTTGTGATTGATCTTCTAAAGGCATAGCTTAAGATACACACACACACAGTAACTATTGTAACAATTCTGTCCATTTGTTGAAAAACAATTAGTAATTGTGTGTCTGGTATCTCAATGCAATCACACAACATTCCTATATGAAAGTAATATCTTATTGAATTGAAACTTTTTTTAAAAATTGTTAAGTAACTGTAACACTTTTGTCCTTTTGTTTTTGCTTTTCTAGGTCATAACTTTGGAAGGCTGGGTGGATATCATGTATTATGTTATGGATGCACATTCTTTTTACAATTTTATATATTTTATATTACTTATAATAGTAAGTATGTTTCTGTTTTTCAATACGTTACTGTCCTGAC
Source organism: Acipenser oxyrinchus oxyrinchus (assembly GCA_030684275.1). Taxonomy (NCBI): domain Eukaryota; kingdom Metazoa; phylum Chordata; class Actinopteri; order Acipenseriformes; family Acipenseridae; genus Acipenser; species Acipenser oxyrinchus. Next base: position 30,616,062 of record CM060259.1, read on the forward strand.
ATTTTAATGCTGAGTTTAATCACCTTCAGTAATGCTCAGTTTAGCATAATATAAATACTAATGTAGGAAACATGTGCAAGTGTCTTCAGATATAAGAAAAGGAATGGTAACGTACTATAAAGACAATACTTGAAGAAGCCTACACCAACATCTTTCTGGATATATTATTTTCATACTTTACCAAGAAAGAGGATCATATTTTTTAATAACGAAGGAGTAAATCTAGAGTGCCTATAATCTGGCAGAGATGCCCTAGTTTGTTACATATGATTAAGAGAGAGCCGGGATAGACAGTGCCCTGTGGCTATCCCAGCTTTGGTGACTGTATTATTACTCATTGTGGTGTAAAGTGAGCAGTGCTTAGAGAAAAAGGACGGGGGCTAAAATGTTTATCAAAACAGCTCTGTAGCAATAAACTGAGAATATGTTGTTTTAATACAACAATAAAGTTTATAGAAAAACAATTACAGCAGGATCTCCTGCATCAGTGAACAAATACAGCTTGTTTGTTTCTTTGCCCACAAAACTATTAAAGTGCACAGAATAAACAAGTTGCATTGGTGCACTACAGGTAATTACAGGCCCTTTTAAGTACATACTTATAAAGGGTCCAGGCGGAATGTTGCTACAAATGCGAGCAATGGTTTGTTGAATGTAATTGTAAAGTTCGGAGGTTTTGTTTTGTTTTTTCCAGGTGGGCTCGTTCTTTATGATTAACCTGTGCCTGGTTGTGATTGCAACCCAGTTCTCGGAGACAAAGCAGCGTGAAAACCAGCTCATGCAGGAGCAGCGTGCCCGCTATCTCTCCAACGACAGCACGCTGGCCAGCTACTCGGAGCCGGGCAGCTGCTACGAGGAGCTGCTCAAGTACATCAGCCACCTCTATCGCAAGGTGAAGCGACGAGTCGGGAGGCTGTACAGCAACTGGCAGAACAAGAGGAGGAAGAAAGTCAACCCCAACAGTAGCAACAGTGGTGGCGATATTAACAGACAGGGCAGAAGGTGTAGAAACCAGCGCCGAATCCGATCGATCCACCATCTGATTCACCATCACCACCACCACCACCATCATCACTACCACATCAGCAATGGCAGCCCCCGTGGCCTCAGAGGGAACTCTGAGATTTGTGATGTCATGGAGATGACATCCATGAGACCTGGGAGTCAGTTAATGCTTCAGTCGCCTTCCCCCAATCTTCAAAGCCCCTCACCCGGCACAGAGTCGGTTCACAGCATCTACCATGCTGACTGCCATTTCCAAGGGTCACAGGTCAGACGCAAGTCTTACAATGCAGCAGGGAATGTTAAACTGATCAGCGGGATTAACGGAGGCATGAACTATCCCACCATCGTCTCCTCCATGTCCAATAGTAGGTCCAGCACAATGCCAAAATCCAAGGGGAAAAGAAACGGCAATCACCCCATGAGTCTAAGCAGGGCAGCAGGTAATACCAGCATCCCAGATCCCTATGGGAAGATGCACCAGTTTGTGGGAGAGCATGGTAAGGGCTGTCTTTTAGCAGTTACTTGGCCACCGTGTAGAATATGACAGACTGACTACATTTTTACAAAGAGGACACATGCATACTGCATTTGTATATGTAGTTCATAACTTTTAGTGTAAGCACTTTAGACAAAAAAATAAATAGAATAATAATGCGTACCAGTATCAGTGAACCCACCAGAATAAATTACATTGTGGGGACAGGTGTAATTGCAAGCCTTCCTGTGCAGGTGTAATGATGGGAATAGATGTTGGACTAATTATTGCGTTGTGCTTATGATTACCATTACAGGACAATTCTACATATTCTGTCTGCCTTCCATAACTCTGTCCCAGTTGGCTTCACATTTATCTGTTGTTGTCGTTCTGGGGGTTACTTATATAGACGTTTCTGAAACTCCTGCATACGCCTCAGTACACAGAGAGCGGCTCAATTTGGTTACCATATATTTATATATTTATCTTGTTATATACAAGAAATGTTTTTGTTTTTTGCTCTTAATTAGTTACATGATCACTAAGGCAGATATCTCAATATTGGTTTCAGGGTGCAGCAGTCAATTGTCCTAATTTAGACACTGCTTTAACTGATTCATTTTCTTTTGTACTAATGTTCTGTCTTTGCCCTGCTCTTATTGGTACTGAATGTGTTCTGTACTCATAGTACATAATCAAGTGGAAACAAGCCAGAACTTTCCAGTCACTCATCTCCTCTGCTGCTTAACTCATTTGTCTGCTCAACTTGTTAGTTTGTTGGTTTCATAGTGCCCTGAAGCAAAATCATAGGCTTCCACACAAATCAACAAAGAAGGCACAGATGTAAAATCAACCTTAATGAGCTAAGACTGGCACAGAAAGCACATTATCATGTACTCGAGCAAGAAGGACTTTCGTTTTATGTGATTGTGCAGAAATTCACGGCTTCCGCAAAAAGACTTTTGCAGAGACAGTGCACTGAAGCACAGCCTAGAACTTGAATGTCTAAAGTAGCTCAATACCTGTTTCCATGCCAAACTTATAACCAATTAAAGCTCTCAAGCCTATGAAGGATTTTGGAATTGATTCCTCAAATTTTGGAGTTTCAAACCACCAACAAGTTCAAATATATAACTTTATGCATTACAGAAAAATTCCAGCACTCCTGGATTTGCATAAGCTAAAAGTTCACAAATACTGGGAAAGGAAAGGTTTTCAAATCTGGACTAGATCAACACAACATATACAAATCATCCCTCCACACTACATTAAACAACAGTAAATTATAGCAAAGTTATGGTTGAATGCAACCCAGCTGTGTGTAGATAAACTGAGATATTCTGTGCAAGTCCAACAAATAAATAATGCGTACGCTGAAGGCTGCTACCCACCAGACGAGATGCGACAAGTGAAACTGCAGCGATGCGACAAAATGAATAGAACCTATACTTTTGATAAGTATCTTTCACACCACAGGCGACACTGGAACAAAGCGAAATAAATAGTATTGAACCTTATTTTTTGTGATTTGTTGTGCGTCAACTATGGAATTAACCAATCAGAGAACAGCCTCAATGCACGTGGTCCAGCAGGGTGAAGCAGTATCCAGAATGAAGAAGGAAACAATAATACTTGCCGTTTTAAAAATACCCAGAACTTTATGACAAAGGTCATCGCAATTATAAAAGTACAGATTTGAAAGACAATAAATGGGAGTCCATTTTGAAGGAACTTGATAAGCCTTGAATATAAGATTTATTGCCATATACAGTATGTTGAAATACCGTCAGAGGAGACATTCATACTTTCAACATCATGTTGACAAATATGTACCACACTTGATCATAGTTTTGTCAATAGTAATTTTTAATAGCTTTATAGATCTGGCAGTTTTCAAACCTGTCACATCGCGTATTTGTCGCTTCTGGTGTGTATAGTCACGTTGCCGCGAAAGTATCTTGTCGCCCAATGAAAAATTGTATCGTGTCTGGTGTGTGACAGCCTTTAATACAGTATATAAAGCAAATGAAAATGGTTAACATTATCTTCAGTTTTTTAGGCCCAGTAGACATCATTTGAATAGAGCATGTCAAATATCTGCGAAAAAATACTAGATAATGCCTCTGTCTTTCAGGTGTGTATCGGACTCCCAGCCGCCTCTCTGGCCTTAACATGCCTTGTGCAGTTACCAGCAATCAGCCCAGCCTGCTGTCCTGTGAGCTGGCCAAATGCCCCTACTGTGCAAGCGTACTGGACAACCCTGAGTTAGATCTCAGCGACTCTGACAGCGGCGACTCTGACGTTGTTTACGAATTCACACAGGACCTGCGGCGCGGCACAGAGCACACGAACCGCCAGTCCTGGAGAAAAAAGAAACCAAAGGAAAAAAACAAGCTTGCACAATGCTGGGATTTATTTTGCCAGAAACTGAAAAGGATTGTGGAAAGTAAATATTTTAACCGTGGGATTATGATAGCAATCCTGATCAACACTTTGAGCATGGGGATAGAGTACCATGAGCAGGTATGTTTTTTTTTTAAAATTATTATTATTATTATTATTCAATATTTTGGAAATGATATGAGTGGTTGCGCAGTGCTGTGTATTCTGTACTTAGCAGATACATAAAAAGCAAGGACCACCGGGCCAGTTCCTACCATTTAAATGAAAGTAGAAAAGTTTATTTCTGTTTGAATTAAAACTGTTCAGAAGCTGCAATACTCTGAAAGCCCATTGCTGTAGAGATACCAAACTATCTGCGTTTCCTATCTCATAATCTGAGTTGGAGATATGGAACTGCCCCAGAGAACTTTGGAATCATTATTGGTTTATAAAAAGGTTATTTTAGGTCGAAAGCTTGTCTTGGCAGTTTTTCAAAAAACAACAAAGTGTATAATTATTTGCTGCAAACTTCAAAAGACTAAAGTTAAAAGCATTGCTGGTTAACATGTTTAGCCACCCCCAGTGTTTATAGGAAGAAAACTAACTGAAACTTGCCTTCTATGAACAAAAGTTGTATTGGAAATTAAGGATGTTTACTTCTGTGCCCATAGGGATGGTAGACACTTGTAATAAACATGAGTTTAATCATTGTCTGCTAGTTACATTGTGCTAAGCTATAACAATACCTAGGAGACAAAACAATAAAGTAAAACAGAAGCAAACAAGTTTTTCATTTTCTTTTAGATAAACTGTATGACTCTATGGTAAATTGACTTGTAATTTTAAAGTAGGCAGGGTACCTTGAACTTAATGATACACGTGTTGTGTTTCAAGGTTAATTGGCCGCCTAAGGTTTTAGATTCTGAGTTAAAGCATAAAATGCAATGGTGCTGGAACAATGTTTATAGTGGTGGTGCTGAAAGCCATTGAACAAAACTATAACTGTAACCCCTGTATATGATAGAAGCCATGCATTCGGTTGCTATTATGTTAAAACATGTTAATAAAATGAAGCCAGCATCAAAACCTGTCTATCTATATAAATAAAAAACAATTTGCTCCTTGCTCTAATGTTTACAACATGCTAAGCATAAACTGTTTAGGACACACAAATCGAAAAGTAGTGTATAATTTTATGACCCACATAAATTTAACAATATAGAAATGGCTTGTTTACTTGTAAAAACAGTTGTATTTTAAGTACTGTAGTCGTTGTAGACAAGGACAGACAAATGGCTCCAAAGTGGTTGACTTGCTTACCGGTGTCATGCTGCAGATTTATATTCTTTTTTGGGACATTTTCAATAACCGTTCTACTGTATACACTCGCGTCTAATGCGTTCCAACGACTAACAAACTCTGGTGAGAATGCAACCATGTGATTTGTAAAATATCCCGCCCCTGTTGTGACAGGTCAGAGCTGAGTGGTCTATTATCATTTGTGCTCCAAAGCAATGTAAAAAGGCGCAATGCACTGCGCACAAAGCTCATAAGAATCACGAAACTAGCAGGATTTATAATGGCACAGCACCCCTAGTTACTGCGCCCTTGATAAGATGTCCATCTAAAAAAAAACAAATCAAATTAGATGCCTAGTGTTTACAGGCAGTAAATGATTGAAGTCAAGGTCTTATTTACCTTGCAAATTACCATCTGTTGCACAGTAATAAATGTCCTGAATGCATGGTATTGCAAATGCCACGGTTGTAATTTACTTAATCATTTGTATATTGAATATTTTAAGGTTGGTATTGTTTGGATTGTGTTTTGAAGTCAAGGTTATGATTTGTACATAGTGTTCAGTCTGCCAGCATTTCACGTTTTCATGGGAAATTCATTTTGATTTTAACAGCAAATAGTAATACCAGGGAACTGTTAATAAACCTTAGAAACAAGACACAGGTGTGATTGGTGCTCTTGTTAGCATTTTAAAATCCATTATCCTTGTGCCTTACCTGACGGTAAAACGAGTAGCTTCGTTGAATGGGTATAACCTGAATGAAAGATTTAACTCATATTTTAAAAAATGATCAGAGGAGGGCCAAGGAAACCACTAATAAGTATTTGCTAAAGCAAAGTATCAACTCTGGAAAGTGTCAAATTGGAGCTTTTATAGAGCACACCAGAGTCCAGCAAATCAAAGAAAGAATGAAAAGGCTGAGAAGAAAAACTCCTGTAAATAAAAATACCTTTGATAGAGATGCTTGCGGTGTGAATCTGGAGAGACCTAGAAAAGAAAGGCTAGAAATAGTTTTCAGACATTTTTTCGCATTGTAAGCACAACTCCTAAGCTGTTCTGGGTTTTATTTTTTACAAATCTGTAATTGCATCTGGGCATCCCAGACTAATTGTAATGTGTTTTAATGAGTCAGCTACGCTGTAGGTGGCTGATTAGAATGAGTGCTTCACAAATGAAATACACATGTCACCTGAATGCAACGCATCACTTGTAATCTGTTTTGGAGTGATGCACAGTATGAAATGAAATATTTGGTTGCATTTATGAAGGCAGCATTCCTCAAGAATCACAAAATAAATTAGGTCAATAATGAATGGGCTCTGGGTTGTATTGGTTTGGTTTTAGGAACAGAATAAATGCCACTAAGATTTCTAGATATTGTTTAAAAATGAATTGGTGATTGTACTCTTCAAATGAGCCAAGTTCAAAATCATGAACAGAACAACTCAAGACACAAGGAGCTAAACCAAACAGCTGGTAAAATGTAAAGATGGACCTCATTCTTTTTGGACAGCAGCAAGCAAGGAGTTAATTCTAGAAGAGACAAAAAGCATTATTAAAGAGTTTCCAATTTGAATTCTCCATCTTGACATCAGTCCTCCAATGAAATCAGTAAAGAAACTTGTCAGAGTTTAAAAGGCTCACCTAAATTGGATCTAAGACTGTTCCTTATCCTCCTATTCTTTAAAGTGGCTGCTATATTTCAATTTAATATGACTTGCAATCCAGTCTATATAGTAAATAATGAGCATATTAATACTGCTTTGATTTCCTTGAAAAGGTTGGTGATGAATAATTCAGCAGAATGGCTTGTATTTTTAATTATGTGCTTGTGAGGGTGGATGGGTTCTCTGGAGGCTAATTAATTCTTCTTAGTTATCATCAGGGAGGTAGTTGCAGGGTAGGCTTTCTATGGGTGTCATTCCATACTGCAGGTGGACCTTGGGTGATAAGAATAAACGTAGTTCTATAAATATTGATATACTACACCACTACACAGTGTTTTTTTGGGTGTTGTAAAGGCGCCAGGTAAAATCTCATTAGTACCTGCTTCCCTTTAAATGTATGTGAACAGCTGACTGTAAGGTTTCCCTGGGTGAGAAAACTGTGTACTATATCATAGTAAATCATAGATAATAATGGTATTGTAACTGCATATTGTACAGGTACCAATTTACAACTGAAGTCAATGTTATTTTTGCTCGTAATACAGTGTAGCAATTAAAAGCAGATGCCAGTTTATATTTTTAATTCTGAATGGCTGATACTTTATCTTGTTTGTCATCAAGGGATATTCATCTAAGCATCCAGTAAGTGGTAACACTCTTTACTGTTAAACTAATAAATCTTCTCATCTGAACAAGCCAATTTCTCAATACTGAACATTCATCATTCAGCAATTACATTGTTTCCAAACAATTAGTAGATTAACTTGTATATCCACCCCGAACAAATTGGTTTATTCCATCATCAAGCTTACACTAGCTCATATACCCCTTGAATAGCAATAATAATGTCCTTGAACTAATTTTTCAATTGAAATATGGCCAGGGTGTGGCGCTGTGGCAGTGTGAAAGCTGCAGATATAATGAGGTGCTGTTAAATTAATTACACAATGAAAATCATAAAAGGAAAAGGCACCTTTTTCAAATGTGCAAGCTGCTCTTGAAAGTCAAATTGCATGTCTTAAACGCTTCATTTGCAGATTTTCATCATGTAATAAAGAATGAGATAAACCATCAAATAATTCCAGTAAATCTTACCAAATGTATATTATCGTTGCTTTGAAATTCTCACATTTTCATACAAGATGGACACATTACGGTAAAAATGTATTTGTTTTTTTAACAGATTATATATATATATATCAATTAGAAAAATGTCCTGAGTGGTCCTTGCATATACCGTATTTCAATGCTGCATTTTTTCAAAAAATGTGCAAGAAAAGCAGTGATTGGTTACTGAGATGTGAAGAAGTGTCGCAGTGGCCTCTGGGAGTTAGAGTTACTATAAAATGAAAAGTCAGAATCATGAGGCTAAATCTTGGTTCCCTTTTGAAAAGAACAAGATAAAAAAAAAAATGTCTGCATTAAAGTAATTGTTACAATGACCTGTGCATCTCATTTTTAATATGTGTGTCAAGGCATGGATATTTAAGTAGAGTGTCATTAAAAGACAAATAATGAATTACTTCTGGCTTCCAATATGCTTAAACCTAGTTATTAATATAACTTTTCTTTCAAAATGAACAGATTATTACCACAATCAAACATTGGCCTGCATTTGCATCTCATTTTGGCTCTTTGTTTGACTATACAATATTATGAGGAGCATATTTAATTATGTTAATTCTGTGGTCTGAATTGGTAATTATCCATGGTAAGTGATCAGAGGCTACATTAAAAGGAATATTAGTGTTTAGGTATGCAATAAATGCTGGAGAAAGTATTATCACAGGAACCACTGTGTAATTCTGTGCAGGACCCAGTACACTGCCTGTGGGCATTGGGTAATTAGCAATAAAATATGCATAGTGGTGGTATTACAAGCGTGACTGCTTCTATTAAGACTGATTATATTGAATAGTGGAGCAGTGTTGGGCTTGTGGGTTTATATCAGTTAATTTCACTGCATGGAGGATATTCTTTCCAGCTTGCAGCAGTGTACTACATATAATCCAGTCAGTGCAGGAATGGCAATAAGACTTGTTTTGCTTAACAGTTTGAGCCAGTCCAGGCTTTACTGAGCGCTTACTTAGACACAACTGAGTTACCTATCTATACGTGGTGCTCAGTCAGCTCATAGTAAAATCTGGAATGGATCTAACTGCAATGGGACTATTTTTAACCATTAGTGAGACAGAAAAACAGAAAAAGATTTTCACCCATTTTTTATATTTCTTTTTTAGTAAATAAAAAACAACAAACTATGAGGCATTGATTATAGGTCTAGAACATGAATTTATATTCATCATTAGTGAAAATGCCATGCAACAAAATATTTTTAAAAGAATTGTCTGACCCCCCCTTAAACAAATGGGCACAAGAACTGTCATTCCATAATTGGAACAGATTATGTTGTGCTTAATTAAAAGTCATACTGTGGACAACCCAGTTTGATTCTCTGTTAATTTCAGTCTCAGTTTTGTAATACTTTTTAATTAACATTTCTCAGTTGAGAGCAGATGCAGTAGCATTGTGATACATCTGCGTGATGACAGCACATTACAAGTGGCACATGGTGCCATTCATTGTGATTCATCGTGAGGAAAGCGCCTGAACAATCCAGTCACCATGGACTGAACCCCCTGCTCTGATTTAAATGAGTTTTAGAATGCTTAAGTCAAAGTGTATGCACAATAGGAAAAAGTAGGTTGAATATTTAAGGTCATCAATTTTGCAAACTACAGAAAAATATATATTTATATATATATACTTGTTTACAGCACTGCTTTTTACATCCAGCTGAAGAAGGACTTATACTGTATATGTACTTTTTTTTTTCAGAATCTCTTCATGATACAATTAATATTTCTTCAAAACTTATATTCCAGCTAAGTTTCTGTAAGATTCATGCTGAGTAAATGATCGCATTATTTTCCAGTTCGATAAAAACAACCTCAGTTCCAGAGGCTGCATTTGATTTTCTAAAATCACCATAGAAACTGCATTGAAATACCCTGGTGCACGTGGTTAGGGTAGCGTGTTTGCTTTATATTCTCTCTCTGTCTCCCAACCCCTCCTGACATATCTGATTTACTTGTTTAAATTTCATAGATAAAGCCTAAAGGCTTATGCAAATACTTATCCAATATATTAGGAAAGCAAATTAAGCATAGGAATTGAAAAGTAATAAGTACCGGTATCATTTCAATTTAACACAATTAGCAAAGCCAAGTATGACTGTGTCTAATTACATTTTTAAAAGCAATTAATTTCATGAATTAAAGGACTATTGCTCCCATTCAATGGCCTCCTGATTAGATTGGCTCTCATCCTTTTGTGTTAAAAAAATTTAAAAAATAAAAAGTTTCTGTGAGTTGGAATATGCTCACGTTTGTGCATTGTACACATTGTTTGTTGCGTCTTCTTTAATTAGATTTGCATTAGTTTTTCTTCTCCACCTTGCTCAAGGGGGAATTATTCCTTGTTTCAAAAGTCTTGCTCTCTCCACGGTTGCCTGAAAACTATCATCTATCACCAGATTAACAGATCAAAGGATGTCTCCCCTAGCTCACGGTTTTACTATTCAAAATACAGCATCTACCCGAGGCACACTGCAACATCAGGACATAATTCAATATCACCTTCCCAGATGTATTATCTCCTCTCATTTTCTTTGAGGAGTTCCAGCAGGGCAAATGTTTCTGCTTTCTTTCCCTGGAGGAATAAAACAAAGACATTGAAAACTCCTGCCAGGGAAAGAGGAGCACTCAGCCCTGAAAGCAATTAAGAAAATACAGCTTCGTACTCACCTACTGACAGGGTTTCCCTGAACATAAGGAAGGCTTTGCTTTTCCATAGTCATAATTTCTTTACTTCTCTTAAAACAGATGGAAAAAAGTGTTTATAACGAAGAACATTTTGGAACATTTGGTCCTCAAGTACCCCCCTAGGTTTTTGTTTTAACCAGGTACTATTAAAATACTTGTTTTAAAACATGCATTGTTTTTCAGTGCCCATACTACTGATATGGAAAAAAAATACAAAATAAATATATTTTAAAATATTAAAAAATGGCTGCAAAAATATATTGAAATACATTGTAAAAATATATAATTGTATATATTTAAATATATTTTTGACATATACAGATGAACCTGCTTTATATCATGATTGCCTTGCAGGCATAATTCATGTTATAAACTGGTTTCACTTTTGGCTACGACAGCACATTATGAGTGCAGGAAAAAATGAAATAAAACTAATGGTGAATTAAAGAGCAGTGTGTTAATACTGTACATTTAGTTGTTCTTTACATCTAAACAAATGCATATAGTTTACTACAGGACAAATAGGTTTTGTCATCATTAACTGGAACGAAACAGTTTGTGTCATTATCTAAAAAAGGCATGAATTGTCGACCGATGAGAGCTATCAATTAGACGTTGCATTTGGTGTTTTTATATATATATATATAAAAATATATATATATATATATATATAAATATTGTAGTTGTACAAATATGGCACTGACATACGTGTGTTTTAAATGTTACAATGTTCAATTAACATGAGAAACATGAAAGACTCAAACATAGGACTGTTTACTTCATGCATGTGTAAAACAAAAAAAAATGGGAGTAGGCTTAAATAGTACTACACAACGATGTACTACAATTGTCCTTACAATGAGTAAAGCAAGCATAAAAAATATGTGTTGTACTTACAATCAATTTTAAAGAACACAATTTTAAAATAAGAAATTGTCCAACGTTGTCTGCTTTTTACAATGTACCACCTCCCGTTGTAAATCCATCTCAATTTTGCGTGCAGCTTCGTAGCCAGTTTCAAAGCCACGATTCTGCCTCAGTCCGTCAGAAATACACAGTTGCGAAGTCAGTGTGTTATAAAGGCTGCATGAAGTATGTGCATAAATCATGCAAGTGTGCTCTGTAGCACTGGCAACTAGTAATAAAGTTGACACTAAGCGGCGTGCAGTTGCTAATATCAGAATTCCATTAACATTAAAGTCTATGGGACAGGATTGGTTCCTGGGAAAATGTTGTTAATAACCGAAAGTTGTCTTTATCAGTGTTCCTAATAACGGGCACCTTCTGTACGAAAAACTAACAAAAATCTGAAAACACTGCTTTATTAAGCTGTAATCATTCTCCAAGGGTACAATAAGAGAAAAACAATTTGGTCTGAAATAAATGACTTGTCAAACATTGTACCTTTATTCAAATACAGTGCGTATAGCCATTGTGACGCACCAGGACTTTTGAACTGTGCATCAGGGACATTTTTCAAAGGACTGAGTACTTTTTATTAAAATGCATTTGATGGGTCTCCAGTGAGTTGTATGAGAAGATGTGTCCTCTGGTTATTTAGTTATGTGAGCTGTTCAAAAGAAAATGGAAAATGCTCAATATTAATAATACACATAATAGACACCTGTTACCCCCACCCCTCCCCCCAAGAGATGCGACATTTTAGATACGTAAACTCTGTAATGCAGAATAATACAGAACACTCCTTTAAACAAAATGATTAAGCAATGTAACAAAAAATGTTTTGTATTAAATTGGGATACCCTGGTTTTAGGGTAAAAATGACTGTATGTATTATTCATAAAACACAATTACAATGGGTAATTCTATGTCAAAATAATTTTATATCTTGTAACAATTGTAAGTCGCCCTGGAAAAGGGCGTCTGCTAAGAAATAAATAAATAAATAAATAAATAAATAAATAAATAATAATAATAATAATAATAATAATAATAATAATAATAATAATATCATTGCATTTTTATTTGTGTAGTTACTGTATAATTACATCCAATGATGATCAACACAAAGTACTTTCAATTAATTTTATAGTCCATACGTTTTCAGCAGTTTACTGGTTTTCCAGTAAAAGCTCTTGCAAAGGCAGTGGCAGTGAAGTTAATTTGCTGATGTTCACAGTGTTTAGAAAATGGCCAGTTAACTGCGGTTGATAATAGGATTCGATCTGCCTGACATCTTGATGGGCCAAACATACACAACCAGCTGCAGAGTTATATGTGTTTGCTCATCATAGTGTTAGAAATAATTAGCTGAAGTTAACTGCAGCTGATAGGATTTGGGGTTCAGGTTCTAGTTTCGTGCACAAGCCCAGGTATCAAACAGAAACCATCCTGTTCTGAAGGAGCATCCTTACTCAACCACACCAGTTATGGCACAGAGAACCTTAAGAGTGCCCCTTTGACCAGTAACAAAATTCATTCAAACTGGGATTTGTAGATTTTAAATGTATCCCCAGAGAACAGAGTAGATAAAGGACAGGTACTCTCTTGCTGGAATTCAAAGGATTAAGATTTAGTGCATTTGACTTTCTTTTAAGTTTCAGTATTGTCTCGGGACAGTTTGTAATGGTACAGTAAACACAGTCAGCCCCTGTTATCTCCCTGATGTAATCAGTTCTCAGACAGCTACAGTGCTCAAAACAAGGGGAAACCTGTTACAATTTCTATCCTAAACCTTTTGCAACAGCTCTATCAACACCCCTCCCCCACCCCACTGAGACTTGTTGTCTGATTGCAATACCATTTTTATATGTTACATATCCATATATTGATGTACATATGTTCAAAATATGGTTTAAATATAAGCAAAATAGGAACATACATGATCAAAATTAAGTATTGATAAAATAACTTTCTGCTTGAAGCTGCTTTTTACCTGCAAAGCATATATCAAACACCCACAGGTCATATAAGATACAAGATACCTTAGTTACACAAGACACAATTAAAGCTACCTTAGCACCCTGTCACAAGGATGGCTGTAGTGGTGACGTCAGACCTGGAACAGAAACACACAGAGTGGTGAATGAATGAATTGCGCTGTTGCGCCAGTTTATTGTAAAATAAAAAGGTTGAACAAAACATAAAACACACACGCATACCATCGTGTTGTAACATTTTACCAGGGAACAACCCTTGAATAAATATTAGAATTTCTATCAGTCACTACAATACTTTGGGACATATTTTCAAAGCGTTTACTCCAGTCTTTATTAACTCCTATTTATATATCTTGTGTTGTCTTTTCAGGACAAATAAAGGACAAATCCTCGGAATTATATTCATATGAAAATTGTTATAGTGTAGCATTTTATTTTCTGGTTACAGTGTGTAAGTATATACATGTGTTATATAAATTGTGTGTATATTCTAATATTAATGTTCACTTTTTTCTTAGATTACAAAAATTCTATATATATTTAAAGTAATAAAAACACACATTTAGATTACACAATATATATATATATATATATATATATATATATATATATATATATATATATATATATATAAACGCATACAGTATATGGAGTATAAAAAAACATATATGGAGATAAATGTATATTACATATACTAACACATAAAATCTTTATATTGAAAATACTATAAAATCGTCCCAATTTCATAACCAATCCATATATAATTTATATGTGAACATATATGTATACACATAAAAACCAAATGAGAAAAAAGCCATATAAGTGTAACAAATATTGCTTTTAATATATGTAAAATATAAGTTATTTCCATATGGGATAGCAAGAGGGATAAAGATACTTGTACAAAGCTAGTTATCAGTGTTTGACCCATTAACCTGCTATAATAATAATAATAATAATAATAATAATAATAATAATAATAATAATAATAATATTTTTTATTTATAAAGTGCCTTTCAAGAGATCTCAAGGCGCTGTACAACAGTAATAATACAACAAACCCAGCAAAACAAAAATAAAATCAACACCAATGCAAAAAAAAAAAAAAAGCACTTGGAGCAATAATAACAATTGAGTAACCAGTAAGCTTTAATTGGTCAGGCGTATTGATTAAGTAATTTACCGTAGCTTTTTATACAGCAAACATTTTTCATCCGTAACCTATCTTCATGGTTTCTTGAATTTAATTGTTTTCCATAATCAATAAAGCAAGCGCCACTTGGAATGACTGTAATCATTTAAGTACAGCATTACCTGTAGTATATGGCTCATTAGGAATCTGTTGATTGATTTCACTGTAATATGAGAGGCATTCTGTTTTGTTTTTTATTAATATGTCTGCTTCCTGTGCAACTCACATGCAATAAGTCTTTGTTAATTAGTAAAGGGAATTAAACCCAAGAGATCCTGAACAAAGATCATAGCCTTGGAGCTACAGAGAACGAAGAGAGATTGTTTATTTTCAAGCACAAATTAGCATCATTGCCAGAAAACAGTATGGAGTAATTAAAAGTAATTACATTTTTTTTAAAACAGCAGAAATTAGCAGTGAAAGTGACAGCCTCTGAAAGCTGATATTCATTCATTCATTCATTCCCAAATGTTGTACAGATGGTCAACCTCTCGGAGAACCAAGCTTTTGGTTTTAAGGCATTCTTTGCTTGCTATTGTATTTCAGTGGTATAGATAAAGATTACACTGAATTGACAAAGACATAGAGACATAACGATAATCCTGAAGTCAATCCCAACCTGATCTGATTGTTTTTGGACATTGGGTCTCCATATTTGTAAAGGCCTTTCATTAATGCACAGTATATGATGGTTATTTTTCTTTGATTCTTAATGTTTGTATTTGTTATGTTGCACAAACTTGTGTAAAATAAAGGTTTTGTATTTTATGAGTAAGAGACAGTGATCCTGGTCTCTGTGCAGATTCATTTTTTTACAGACGTGTTCATATACAGTACAAGGCAGAGAATTTGGCTCGCATTGCAAATAAAATAAATTAATATTGTACCGCCATTGGTTATATTGGGATCTGATCCCTTGGGGTGGTAAGCTTCCTTTTATACTTGATAACTCACTTTATCCCTAATTTGAGGCATCTCCAAAAAAATTTAATGAGGTCATACAGATAGGAAACTGCAGTACTTCCATGAGACGGTTGTATTTTTGAACGGTTCCTAGTTGGCAATTAAGGCTTCTAATAATATGCTTTCTCAAGGCCCAGGCATGATTCATTTCACTGTAAGACAACTCATAGCAGGGGCTCACGTAATGAGAGGACAGAAGATATCCTTTGAATTCCAGCAAAAGAGTTTGCCAAGTTTCAAGGTGGGTTAAAAAATAATTAGGGAGCCTCCTTATGTTAAAGCAAACCTCAGAACTGGCTTAACCTTTAATCATTATTTTGAATTCTTTAACTTCCGTACATGTTACACTCACATGACAGCGTGGTGCATAAGACGCATTTTTTCCAAGTGATCAAACCTTTTCTTCAGTCACTCTGAACTAACTAATACTGTCTGTTAAACCCACAAAGCACCCGTTTTTCTTATAATGCTAAGAGGATTTTATAATGAAACTGGTTTTCTGATCTTTCGGAGTGTGCCACAGTATGTTCGGGCTATAGTACTTAGTATGCTTAGTTTATAGTATTCGAAACAGTATACTATGGTTGTATACAATGTCTGCAACCCAAAGATGATCAGTCATGTGCATTGTACACATTAAATTCCAAAAAAGTACAGGATATTTCTGGAAATAAAAGATCATGTTGAAACACAGTTTTAAGGGTCAAATATTTTAGGGAAGGAGGGGAAGGGTGTTGAAACAATTAGGTTCTTCTCTGAGTCACAGCTTTGGATTTCATATGGAATTGCTTCAGTAAATAAATACAGCACTTTGTAGATGGAGGGTAGCAGCTGGAAACACAGTGTGCAAGTTATTTGTCTTTTAATTTGTGTCCAGACATTCACCCCCTGCTGCATCAGCTATGGGATTCAACAGGGAAATTATCATCACTTTTATGCTTTTTTCTAAAATATTTTAAACAGCTTTAAACTAGAATTAAAAAATTATACTCCTGCATACATAGACCTGAAAATGTCAACATATTTTCATATCAAGACAGGGTAAGAACCAAAACTGGTTGGCTTTCCATATCATTCATTTTCTTTGGATCTACACCACTCATAATAGTGGTAATGTGTGTAGGCTTTGTTTCAGTGAAAGGAATCCCATTTAAAGTTGTTGTTGTGTTTTATTGCAGCCAGATGAGTTGACAGATGCCCTGGAGATCAGTAACATTGTCTTCACCAGCATGTTCGCCCTGGAAATGCTGCTGAAGCTCCTGGCATTCGGCCTCTTTGGATACATTAAGAACCCCTACAACATCTTCGATGGGATCATTGTTATTATCAGGTTCATTTACACTGCCTGCTTTTTATTTTTCAGTTGTTTCAGAAAGCTGGCTCTGGGGACTAGGAATCATGCACTCTCAGCACTGCATCACAATTACTGGAGCGCTGTTTATTTGTGCCTTACTAGAACAGCATATTGAACTGTTTTGTTTTTTAATATAGAGAAAAATACAAAGTCCTTCCTAGTCAAACCAAAATGGCCTCTCTAGTGCACTGATAGTGCCCACATTGTGAAACAGGTAACACAACAATAACGATTAATGACGTAGTACGGAACAGAAAAGCCAGAACACTTATTGTTATGTTTTAGGTTTTTTTTAATCGCTCTTCCTGCAGTGATTTAGAGGACAACCAAAACCCCAGTGCTCTAGAGCAGCCATTTTGATAGAGCTTTAAACAGACTTTAAAGTTATAAGTGTGAAAAGTTGTCAGGATGTTAAGAATGAAAAGAAAAATTGCAGGTATGCTATTTAAACAGTTGTAGCAACACGTGGGGATTTATAACGCTATATTTTTTGGAACCCCACTACTTACTCTTTAAGTCTAGCAAAACCTATTTTTGAGGCGGTCTGTCATCTATAAAAAACATGTGATGCACTTTTGGGGGGTATTCTTTCAGAGCCAACTAGTCAATTTCATGCTTTCACAAACAGATGACACAAATATTGAACATTGCAACACAGTCTAGAGCAATTGGAGTATAAATCTGGCATACTATCTGTAAAGGAGAATGTTGAAATGAAAGGGTTCCTATGAGCACATAACAACTGCAATAGCAATAGCCAGACTCAGTATTCATCTGTCATATCTGTGTGTCATCTTTATAACCCATGTTTCTTCCTGTGTTTCAGTGTGTGGGAGATTATCGGGCAGTCGGATGGAGGCCTCTCAGTCCTCAGGACATTCCGGCTGCTCCGGGTCCTCAAACTGGTGCGTTTCTTGCCTGCGCTGAGACGACAGCTTGTCGTTCTGATGAAAACCATGGACAATGTGGCTACTTTCTGCATGCTGCTCATGCTCTTCATCTTCATCTTCAGGTACTGAGCTGCAATGCCCTTGATTTACAAGAGTGTTAAAAAAAACAAAGAATGGAATGAACTGACTGTTCCATCACCGCCCATACTGAACTTGTGCTATCATTTTGATACATTCTTGGTCTACATTCTTACTGTAGGTTGCTGGTATTTCTAAATGCAGATGAACATTGTGAACATTTTGTACATTTTACTTTCTGAATGCTCTTAATGCTCTTCAATGCATCTGAGTTTCTGAAACTCCAGGGCAATTCTGTTGCAAATCTGTTATGCATTCTTCTTTCAGCATTCTTGGAATGCATCTTTTTGGATGCAAGTTTAGTCTGACAACGGAAAACGGAGACACAATTCCAGACAGAAAGAATTTTGATTCCTTGCTGTGGGCGATCGTTACTGTGTTTCAGGTAAGACGAGCAACTCTGTTAATCAAATATTAAATCAACATCTACAAGACCATGTGTTTATGGAATGGAAAAATTCCAGTTATGATTACTTAACACAGAATGTCAACATACGTGTTTGTTTGTCAGCTGTGCTGCAGTGCTATACAGGAAACTGTTGGTTGTTAGAATCCTAAGACAAGCTGGTATAAAGAGTCATAGATATTGACTTGTTGAGCTGCATATCGGTTGTTTCAAATCCTCATTTTTTTTTTCAACTGGCAGTCTCTATGGCAACTTTGAAAAAATGCCATGTGCCCTGAAACCGTGGTCGAGGGACCGGCTTGTGTTTGCAGACAGATGGCAGCTGTTTGCAGCTGGGAACCTAGTCTGTTTGGCTCATGTCCAGAAGACTGCAACTGAATGATAACTTAAAGGCTTATTTAGTTTTGTAAGTCCACCCTATACAGTACCAGCAACATGCAGGTGGGAAAACACAAAAGGAAAGACCGATACTGTGCTGCTGGAAACCTCTGCATTGTGATAGAACAGTGTCCATGCATAAATATTCATTTTATTAAGATTAGTATTATGTACTGTATAGTAGAGGCACATGCATGTACATTTATTTTGATTGAGCTTACGATGTAACACTTACAGTGCTAAGAAAACATTTCAAACAAAAGAGTCCTGTCCCCTTAGACCAACACCTAGCACTAACATTAGAAAAGACTTGCAATCAGATTAATTGGGAGCTCAAGGCACAAATAGCTTTTCATTTCCATTGTTTGATAGTAAAGGGATTTATCAACTGAACGAGACACACTCATCTTGTGAAAGATGCGCTTTCAATCTAGTAACACTCAACACTGCTGTGTAACCAAATGGCTATGATCATTTGAAAAGCAGAGGTTTTTTTTTGTTTGTAACAAATAGTAATTACATAAAAGGTTTGGCTTCGTAGTTTTAATTAACCCAAAGCTATTCCATAATCATTTGGCATCAAAGAGCTGATTAGTTATGAGAGGGGATTTTCTTTTCCGTCTTGCTTTTAAACATAAATTACTGCACATTTCTAAATATAAGGCACATGAGCCCTGCTTAATGATAGTTTGATATGTATAGTCTGCAATGTCCTGGTCAAGGACATAAAGACATCTCTGTATTTAAGGAGATCTAATTTGAAATACAAAATAAATAAATAAACTCTAGTCCAGTAAATGTATTAAAGAGCTAGTTGAAGCTCCCATGCATCGTGTTTGTGTTTCAATGAATCCAGTGGAATATATGGAGTCTTTTGCGTTCTCCATGCTGTTAAATACCATCTCGTACTTAAGGGTGTATCTATCTCGATTAAAAATAATGCTTCCTATTGTACCGGTTAATTCATTCATATTTGATTTTGCAGATCCTCACCCAAGAAGACTGGAATGTGGTCCTCTATAATGGAATGGCATCCACTTCCCCCTGGGCTGCTCTGTATTTTGTGGCTTTGATGACGTTTGGAAATTATGTGCTGTTTAACCTGCTGGTCGCTATTCTGGTGGAAGGGTTTCAAGCAGAGGTAAGATTTATTTATTTATAATTAAATATTCACCGGCAGTTATCAACTTCTTATCCCTTCACTCTGAATGCAGTTGTCATTAAATAACTGCTTCTTCATTGTAGGGGGATGCAAACCGGTCTGACACAGATGAAGATAAAATGTCAACAAACTTTGATGACGAGGACAAATGCAGGGACTTGCATTCATCAGGTACAGTAAGCAAGCTAAGTTTCAAAATGAACTATATCATACACCAATGGGGCAAGTTTATCTTTACAACTATGGGTAGTTGTAAAGCCAATGAGAGATTTGAAATGGTCTGGGAGGCCTTGATTTAATGATAGACGTAAGAATGAACTGATCTAATATATATAACTGATCCAACAGAAAATCACAAATTGTCACTGACCTACAGTACTTTCTTATCAAATAAAAAGAACTGTTTTTATTTGAAAAAAAAGAAAAAAGAATATATATATATCACAAAAAAGGCTAGATATCGTTTTGAAGAGGGGTCCTCAAGTGGCTCACCTAATAAAAGCATGGCTGTGCGGTGTGCAGGGTGAGTTGTACAGTCAGGGGAGCGCAGGTTCACGTTCTGGCAGTGCGAAGTTGCTGGATTTTGCTGGGGATTCTGGAGGGAGCTTCGCATTGGCTCTGGTGCTCCTGTGGGTTAGGGAGGCAAAATCTGAACTGTTTCTCCTCATTGCACCACAGCAGACCCTACTGGCCAGGCACCTAGTGAGCTCAGGCAGACACCAGCAGGGCTGGCCTTTGTCCTCCAGAGGCTGGTAGCTTGCTGACATCTGCTTTCGAGTTCCTGGGTGTAGAAGAGGAAGCTGGCTTGGTCGTGGGATCGGAAGACGCCCACTGAACCATCAGTTACCCTGAGCTGTGTGGAGAATTGCTGTGGTGAGGAGAAAATAAATAATTAGATACTCTACATTAGGGAGAAAAATAATTGGGCACTCTAAAAAAATTTTTTTTTTTTTTAAGAAGGACTTTTGCTTCGAATAGGAGTCTTACCACAAAAACCTGCACACAGACCCTAATTGTTTTGTAATGCTTGTTTCATTCAGTTCTCTTATTGACTAGTCTCCATCACTCAGTGTTTCTGCTATGGTTCGATCGTAGCTCTGGGAAGCAGCTGAGGCATTCTATTTCTATGTGCTCTTGATCAATAGAGTGTTTGTCTATTTTCTAAAAGTACAACTCATCTTTTACTTTTACAAAAACTATTGATTTCTGAATGTAGCTTTTTTCTAAACTATAGCCCTTTACTTTTTAACATTTAGTTGTATATATTTCATTAAACAGTGTCAGATCTAAATACTGCTACTGATAAAATAAAAATCTGAGGAAAAATCAAACAGTGCATGTGAATCACTTTAGTGACTTTCTGTCGAAAAATAAATAAAACACCAGAGAATGTCCTGTTGAGTGATTTCAGTAACAATGGTACAGATTCACCAAGGTTAAGATACATTGAATAGACCTTTTTGACTTTTAGCTTTCTCTATACCCACGTTTTACTTGTATTACTGTCCCTTAATGAGGAGTTGCCAGCTGTAATGGGCTCCCTGTTTTCCAGAATTGAAGATGTACTCTTTGATGATGACCCCTAACGGACATGTGGACTCACGTGCTAGCGTAGCCCCGCCCATCATCATGCGCACTGCTGCCACACCCATACCGACACCCAAGAGCTCACCCTTCATAGATTCCGTCCACACCTTCAATGAGTCAAGACGGGCCAGCAGCTCCTCCATCGACCCCAACGCTTACGACCAGAGGTCCCTGGTGAGTGAAAAACAGATCCACTGGGCTGGTTAATACTCATGTGTCTCCAAGTAGAGTCAGAAAGAGGTGGGATGTTTAATAGGCTGTTGTGACTGGGAGTTGTCATTATGTTTGCATAGCACTGACACTTATTATAAAGTGTTCTTTTGTACAAGTTTTACATTTTTCAATCCCCATTGTGTTTCCTAGACTTGGATTGTACTGAAAGCTCAGTCACAGATGAAGCTCTAAGCTTGGCCCAACAAAAGCTGTCTAACTGGAGCTCAATTACAGAGGCCTTTATACTGTCATTCTCCATTACCACCCATTTGATGATTGACTGAAGGAAAGGGACAAGCTAGCTTTGAAGTATATAATATTATAATGTTTAAGTAGTGGATCTTTATACTGTCCCCTTTAAATCTGAAGCCCATAAACCTCCTCTAATGCAGACCTATTTATATATTATTTATATGGGCAGCAGTGTGGAGTAGTGGTTAGGGCTCTGGACTCTTGACCAGAGGGTTGTGGGTTCAATCCCCATTTGGGGACACTGCTGCTGTACCCTTGAGCAAGGTACTTTACCTAGATTGCTCCAGTAAAAACCCAACTGTATAAATGGGTAATTGTATGTTAAAAAAAAAAAAAAAAAAGTGATATCTTGTAACAATTATAAGTCGCCCTGGTTAAGGGCGTCTGCTAAGAAATAAATAATAATAATTATCCGTCATGATAATTAAGATTAGGACCAACAATAAATCAGGACCAAAGGGACTAATATAGACGTTAAGGCAAGATCTTTAAAATAGACCCCAAGAATGGCTTATTTGATTTCAGAGCAGTTTTTGGTGCGGAAAATGTGAATCTTTTATACCATGGTAGACAAATCTCTTTTTTTTAACAGTTTATTGTTGTGCCGTTGAGCACATAATGACAACCACATTTATCAAATAAAATAACCTGGCAGTGGCATTCACTGGTTTATCAGAATGATTTGAAAGGCCATAGTGAATGAACAAGTGCTATAGAAATGCAAGACAATAAGTTATTATTTTAAGCGTTATTTATTTATTTCTTAAATCACAAAGCTTATGCAGTCATTTTCATTTTCAGTTTTGACACGTGAGGGAAGCTTCATGGAGATACCGTGCATGCTTGAGCAGCAGTTTAACCATGCCTATTGAAAAGCATGTACTTCCTTCTCTTCACAGTCCAGCACCCGCAGCTCCCCGTGTGCCCCCTGGGGCTCGGCCAGTAACTGGGGCAGCCGTCGCTCGAGCTGGAACAGCCTGGGCCGGGCTCCCAGCCTCAAGCGGAAGAACCATTCCGGGGAGCACGAGTCTCTGTTGTCCGGGGAGGGCCGGGGCAGGTACGAGGACGAGGATTCGGATGGTGACAAGTCCAGTAAAGCCGGCAGTGTCTGTGGTGCGTCGCTGCAGCAATCCTTGGATGCCCGCGGCTCTCTCGACCTGCCCGAGCTCCTGCAGATCCCAATGTTGGGCCACCACAGCATGGTCGAGCACCAAGACTGCAACGGCAAGGCCCTCCACATCCCTCACGAGTTCTTCCTTCGCGTCGACAACCACAAGGACGAGCCCAGTGACTACGATGAGGACATTGACGATGTGAGTTCAGCTTTATACCCAGACACACTGTCACATTTCACAAATGGGAAATACAGAGGTATGGCCTCTGGAGATTTTATTTAATTGATTAGATTAGAAAGGCAACATGACCGGTACGGACGAATGCAGAAATTTCTCTGAACTTCTGTAAAATAACGTTTTGATTTTCGTGAGATACGTCAGTTTGGCCTCAGGGTGCATGTTGTTGAAGCTGACATCCTGGGATCCTTCAAGAGGCTGCTTGATGAGATTCTGGGATCAATAAGCTACGAGCAAGATGTGCCGAATGGCCTCCTCTCGTTTGTAAACTTTCTTACGTTCTTATGTTCTTAATAAATTGTTTAATGTTATTAATCACTATGTTGAAACTCAGAAACACCACCCAGTGAATTTATTAAGTATTCGTGGATTGTTTTTTTTTGTTTGTTTGTTTTTTTTCCAGGAGATTATTATGTAGTTTTATCACACAATTAATAAGTAAATTGTGTGTGCGGTGCACAAATTCCATATGGTATCTGTGGGACACAAAAACAGAGCCATCTTTAAAATCTGTGGAGATACAAAATTTGTTTTGTTATTTCACTGTGTAAACTGTGTGGCTAGTCATTGCAGCCAAACACCCATTATGAAGGAGGTATTGAAATTCACATACGCGTATGACTGTGGAGTTATCTAAATGGGGGTATTTGAAAAGAGGCAAATGCTATAGTATAATTGACTTAATAAAGGTATACTCTGACAGTAATTGGTGGCTTGATGGGTGGAAATGACCTCTGAAATTCAGTAATAGTATTCAAGCCATCAGTAGGCAGTGTGTTGGAATACATTTACAACAGATGCAAATTAATTAGAAAGCTCTTGAAAACAATTTGAATTCAAATGTGTATTTCCTCATTTCAATGTGAAGGATTACAGGCATGAGACCAATGGGCCTGAATAGCATGCTCAAATCTGCTATCGTTTTGCTTAGCAAAGCTTTAATATGCTTTAATGTTAAACTTGCATAAGCACTTTCTAGCTTTACAGGAGCATAATATTGTAATATATATATATATATATATATATATATATATATATATATATATATATATATATATATATATATATATATGTGTGTGTGTGTGTGTGTGTATGTGTGTGAATGTGTGATATATATATATATATATATATATATATATATATATATATATATATATATATATATATATATGTATTTGTATTTTTCTGAATGTGAAGTAATTGTTTGGAATTATTTTATTGTTATTTCATTGAGTGTGGTTTACGTAAGTGTCTCTTTGTATTAGTGCTTGCACTATTGAGGTATACCTGTGCTGGCACAAAGTAAATAAACAAAATATAATATCTAAGCTTATTCCAGGTCACAGCATATGGATTAAAGTGTATGCAAAGAATCAGTGTGGGGTGTCTTTCAGTGTAATGATGCCATTCACTATTCTCTTTGTATTCCTAATTATGGTTAATTGAGCTCTTTCTAAAATGTGTATAATTGCATAATGTATCATTTGTGTTTTACTTAATTAATCAGGTGAAATGGAACACAACAACTGTACAACAAATCCAGTTATGACTTGGAACAGGTTTGTAATTGCTCAGGAATGGCATGCTGTATAGTAGGGCTCCTTACTTATGCAATACTGGCTTGTCTTTTATAGAGTTACTGCTTCAGGATCAGGAAGATGCTTGAGCCGTACAAACCTGAGTGGTGTAAAGATCACGAGGACTGGTCTCTTTATTTGTTTTCTCCACAGAACCAGTAAGTGGTTCTTTTTTCTCGCCTCTTCTGACCCACGTTTTACCCTGGTATTGATCTGTTCCTTCTTGCCAGCTTTAGGAAGGCTAGGAAAAATTACCATATAAATTGAATTGGATCTTTTCAAAAACAGATCCAGTCACCATTTGAGAAAGGCATATATTATTTAAATTGTTAAGCATTTTCTTTCTTCACAAAGGACAACCAAGATTAATTCCTGTAAAGAAGAAAAAAAACTCAAAGCAAGAGTGCCAGTTGATCTGAAAGCTTTGACTAGGCTGTTATTTGTGTACCTTTTATTGCAATGCAGCAGTGGGATATTGGATGACTTTTTAAGTATTCATTAAATAAGATCTATTGAGTTTTCAAGAGATTCAGGATGTCTCTAATGATGAGAAATCGTTACAGTAAGAGAATGCAATGTTAACATCTTTTAACAGCTTTTGTACTTGCATCTCCTTTCCCATTGCTTTGAAACAGGAGGCTAGGGCAATAATCAGATATCTCTCTCCTTAAAACAAACTGCAATATGAAAACAGAGTCTGAGGTCCCAATTCAATTCCCATTTTATCTGTAATGAAGGGGAATTACAACGACCTGAACTAATAGGTGACCCGCTCCTACCCTACCAGACAGTATACCAAAGAATAGATTTTTAACTTTGGTTAAAATTACATTTATGTTAGCACCACCTGGTGTGGAAACATTGTAATTACACTGCTGTTATTATTTTAAAGAGATAGTGGTTATTGGTTAAATGCATGTTTTCTGCACACCTTTATACACTCGTATGCAGTATGTTATAGATTACCAGTTTATGAATAAATCAGGCACACAGTTTAAAAACACAAATGTTGTAAGATTATTCAAAGTATAAAGTCACACTTTTGATTTTCAGTTTGGTTTTACACATATTCCGTTTATGATCACTGGAATATAAAGTCGACGACATAGGCAGTTTCTTATCAGATTAATAATTGAGAGGTATAGAGACTCAAGAAACAAGAGCTGATCTATATTTGATGTCAAAATAGCAAAGTTCAACTCCACATTTTGAATTTGCTGTAATCACAGAAAAAGCAGAAAGAGAACAGAAAGACAGTTATTGAAATATACCCAGTTTCAAAATGTATAGGTGTTCAGAGCTCCACACCCCCTCTCCACAAACAAAACAATTCCACAATTCCACAAGCTATCACACTCCTCTCCTCTCTCTCTGTCTCCCAGGTTTCGCGTTGTGTGTCAGAAGGTTATTTCCCATAAGATGTTTGACCATGTGGTTCTTGTTTTCATCTTCCTCAATTGTATCACCATTGCGCTGGAGAGGCCTGATATTCAACCTCACAGCACAGTAAGCAGTATTACTTTAAAAATTATTACCCAGTTCTGACCTCCAGCATGACACACCGCAAGCCTTCATAACTGTTGTCTTGGTTCATGTTCCAGAGGAATGCTTTCTCAGAGGAGCTTCAAGATTTAGTGTACTCCAGTCTATCATTAACTCAATGTTACAAAATGACAAATTTAGTTAAAGACGTTTTGATAAGCTTGCCTCTTGGCTTCCTGCCAGCAGAAACTCAATACAAACAAAGAGAGCTATCTGCTATTTAAAATTATTGAATTGAACATTGATTTCTGCTTTAAGAAAAGAGCAGTAGTGCAGTTGGAATAGCACTGTATGTGATAACTTGATTGGTAGCTTTTCTAGATATTGAACATAACTACAATTACCAATGTTATAATGATTTTTTCATCCTTTTTTCATGCTTCTTGTTTATAAAGGAGAGGGTGTTTCTGAGTGTCTCTAATCACATCTTCACTGCCATTTTTGTTACTGAAACGACAGTTAAGGTAGGTGTCTTTCTTCCTATAACTTAGTTTTACTTATTGGTTGTTACAGTTCTAAAAATTGGGATTTTCAGAACAGCATTGCCCAAATTTGATTAAACTTTGCATTAAAAGGTATAGGAAAATAAGTTATACTTTCGTGTTACTGAAACACCTGATTGACTCAGGGATGGAAATAAGACTCCCATTGCATAGCAGTTTGAGCCATTCCTGGTTTTACTATGAGTTTAATAAGACACACCTGAGCTTGTTACCTATAACCTGGAATGGGTGAAACTGCTATGCAATAGGAGTCTTATTTCCATCCCTGTTGGCTGAACTACTGAAGGCCTTTGGAGGTCTGGTATTGAAATACATGGTTACATTATGATGCACTATTCAACATGCTATAGATGTAGGTCATGATGACCTACTTTTTCATGATGTCATAATGTGCTATGTGTTGATATTATCCATAGCACTGACATACCTTTGTCATTTACATATCTGTATGTTTAATGCAGTACCAGTTAATGTTTTACTTGGCAGCTGAGCAAACAGCAAGTGTTCATTCTAATTTACTGAGAGACCTCTCCTTTGGCTTGGTGAATGTAATTACCACTAGGGGAAAATTGAAATGATGATCGTTTTAAAAAGAATTGAAATGTATATCAGTGTCTGCCAGCTTGAGAAAACCCAGAGAGGTTTATCTAGGGACAGTGGAGACACAGAGCTTGATTTTGCTGTCTCCTCCAGCTAGAGAAAGTGTTAGACTTTCACTGGAGATACCAAACAACCAATAGCATCACAGCTCAGTTAGCAAGGTAGAAATCCTCTGTTGGTTCTTCTCATCTTCTCACAAAAGTCTCAAGTATAAAGCAAATACTCTATTAGATATAATAAGTGTAGCAAATTGAATAGTGTTTCCTGGCAGCATTCCCTCAATATAATGGTTTTGTATCAATGCCATATATTTTGTTGGACAACAATGTGTCAGGACATGTTCTGTGTGGAAATTGCATTGTGTATTCATGTGAGAAGTTGACTACAAAAGAAAACAAGCACCCTTAAATTGAATTTGCATACCATTTAGTATACAATTAGATTACTAAGTATAGGAGCAAAAGTTCAACTGCAGCTGAAACCAAATGATATAAAACATGTTTTAACTCTGTATACAGGTCTGTGAAAGATAACTCCACTCAAAACTACAGATACATAGGCTTCTAGGTTTAATGGAAATGCAAAAGCAAAATCAGCTGTAACATGAATTGAAACTCTAAATCCAGTTTAATCTTGACTATGTTTCTTTTCAAATTACCGTAAAAAACACTGTATAAGTCGATTTTTAGGCATTTTTCAGGGGCCCTAAAAAGGGGGGAGCGGCTAATACACCGGTGCGACATTGAACCAGTGCCACAATGGGATTACTACAGCCACAGCTCACACAAACGTAACTGTCACCAACCCAATTATTTTTTCACGATCTATGGCATTCAGGTCATGTTGTAGGTAGAAACACAAAACCACTGTTCTAATTAAAAGTTTTAATTCGTTATCTCAGTACCTTAAATGCAAGCTTTCAGACTCTTGACTGACCTCCTCTTGAGCCAGATGCTTGTAAGTGGAGAATAAAAATAGCTACTGGTCATAGCTGTCCATCTCTATGAATTTCCTTATTCCCACCCTCCCGAACCATTGATTTGTCAACATTCAGCTTTAAATAATAAGTTTAAATATGGCGAAAGAAAATAGGTTAATGTTATGTAGGATGTATAACTTGATTTTACTTGTGCACTGTTAATTGTTACTTTTTAAAACCATTCAAGTACCATTTGTCATTTGGTTTACACTGTTACTACTAGAATTAACAGTAGTAGTGTAATATCTATATGTTGATGTATTTTGACATTGCTCTTAAATTACTTGAGCCAATTATTTAGAAAAACTGAATAGAGATTCTCTTAGCAGTATAACTAAAAACGAAAAACAACACTGTCAGATTATTAATGGAATAAAATGTTGCAAATAAGGGTGATTTCGAAACTAAATCTGTGTATCTTTCTTTATCGGTGTTGAGCATGTAGGGGAAAAAATCAATAAAAAAAGGTATTTTAAACACAAAAAAGGTGTTTTCCTAAAATTGAAGTCTCAAAAAGGGCCTGTCTGACCTATACAACGATTTTTAAGGTACCTCCAGTGTTTTTTTTTTGTTTTTTTTTTGAGTGAGGGGCGATATTCTCTGTTTGAAACATACGTTTTTGTGGCTATTATGTCCTGTGCAACATAATTGATTTAAATCTATCGTTGATCCACTTTGAATAGTGATTGTTTAATTTATGTTAAAGGTCTGGTTGAAAGGTTGTGTTGTTCCTCGTACACCTACTGGCAGTGCAGTGTATCTCATCAGTCTCTGGCATGCTTACAGGTTGTTGCTCTGGGATTCTTCTCGGGTGAGAATACCTACCTCCAGAGCAGCTGGAACATTCTGGATGGGGTGTTGGTCTTCGTCTCAGTAATTGATATCATTGTCTCCTTGGCCTCCGCTGGGGGAGCAAAGATTCTTGGGATACTTCGGGTTCTTCGACTGCTGAGAACACTCCGGCCGCTAAGGTGAGATCCGGACCTCACTTTTATTCATGGAATTTTCTTTGGACTAAATTTATTAGGCGCTCTTAATTTTACATTCCGCTCCATTCATGGCATGCACGGCCTGAATTCCTTCTTAACCCTGATCACAGCCTCCTGTTGTCGTTCAGTCAGTTTTAAAAGCATGTTTGGCCGTGTGACATGCTTTACTGTGATCATTGGAAAAGGTGTTTTCATTGAAAGGTGATACAGAGAAGGCATGCATTACATGGAAGACAATTCAAACAACAATCTGCAAAGGATTGCGAAGGAAAAGCAAGACTTTGTTTACTCCTTACTATCATTTCTTACAGTACACAGCCCCAGTATCCCAATTCTCCTGTCAGCAAAATAAATAGCAGAAACCATTGTATCCTGATTATTGATGGACTTTACCATTTAGCAACAGGGGAAACAGAACTACGGGTCATGGATTGATCAGAGTGCTCACTGTAGATTGGTGATACTTATATGGAAGTGGCCTAATACAGTTTTGATTATTATTAGTAAAGCATTGGAGTAAAGCCTTTTTTCTGTTTCCACATGGTAACTCACAAGTGAACCGATCACAGATAAATGAGGAAGTACATAGTATCTTCAGTGTTTATTGGCACATCTAGACGTGCACATCATAATGGTGATTCATCTGACAATTCTCATCTTATTACGTTGTATTATTTTAATATATTAGTTAAATGTCATAGCCACATTAGTCTTTCTCTCTGTCTTGATCATTAAAATATATTGTGCTTCCACTATTTAAAAAAAATCACACAATATGAAAAGAAAGTTCAACAAGGAAATAGCCATCGAGAGAGAGTTGGTTCAGGCCTTCAAGGATTCCTATATCTGCAAAATAACTTTAGCAGAGAGCTCATTTAATTTTTCTCATTTGATATATTAATTGTGTAAGACGTGAATAAAACATGTCAACAGTATATTAAAAAATGATTACGCTGTAGTCATGCAAAGATGTATCATATTTCCATAAGGAAAATAAAACTAGTAACGATGTAATAAAACTTTTATTAACATTAATGATTAATTATCAACTCATGACAATTGCGTTCCCTCTTCTTGTAATTCTTGGGGTTTATTATGAATAAGTGTATAATGAATTATTAACTGATTTGCTACATATTAATTTGCTTCATATTAATTGGAATAACTAAGTTATCAAATTATCAAAACAAACTATTGAGCATGTCAAGCAGCATTCAGTTTCTGTACACGATGAGCATTTGTTGACACTGTGACGTTGTGATTCCTTGCAGGGTCATTAGCCGAGCTCCAGGCCTCAAGCTGGTGGTAGAGACGTTAATAACATCTCTTCGGCCCATTGGTAATATCGTGCTGATCTGCTGTGCATTCTTCATCATATTCGGTATCCTCGGGGTGCAGGTACAGTACCAATAAGCATTAATTAACTATTGGGTTCAATTCAAGTTTACAGTGCTAGCAGGAATACACTGTAGCAGCATCTTTCTTTTTTTTCTTTCATTCTTTCAAGCTGTCATTGTTGAGGTCAGTGTGCTAAACCTCAACAATGTTCAATGTGACCTTCCAGAATAGGAAATCGTTTAAACTACTTGAAAATGGTTTATGGGTTAACAGTTTGTAAACACACAAATCATTTTAGGCACGTGCATTAGGCATGTCCTTTTCACCTCAACAATGTTCAATGTGACCTTCCAGAATAGGAAATCGTTTTAACTACTTGTAAATGGTTTATGGGTAAACAGTTTGTAAACACACAAATCATTTTAGGCACGTGCATTAGGCATGTCCTTTTCTTTTTTGCATTGCAACCTCAACAGCTGTCATTGGATTTACTTAACTAGCAATAGTATTTAAAATCAAAACCTTACAAGCTGTTAGTTGAATTACCGTTTATTTTGCAGCTGTTTAAAGGAAAATTTTACTACTGTGATGGATTTGACACAAAAAACATAACCAACAAATCTGACTGTCTGCAAACAAACTACCGATGGATTCGGAGAAAGTACAACTTTGACAACTTGGGACAGGTATGGGGGATACGGAATGATTTATCAATGTGAAATGTGAAAAGCACAACAGAATGTGATGACTGGAATAGTAAATGATATACTAAGTGAATCTAAACAAGAAGTACAGTAGAATACATTAGTCAAGAGAACTATGCTATTTCATACCCATATCAAGGTATCTGTTCATTTAACTGAAATAAACAGTTGCAGTATTTTATAAGATTATGAGCTAAGCTGGAAGGAAGCGAGTATATGTGTGAGCTTTGCTTTGCAGGCCCTGATGTCTCTGTTCGTGCTCTCCTCCAAGGATGGCTGGGTGAACATCATGTATGATGGTCTGGATGCCGTGGGGATAGATCAGCAGGTACGATGATTCAGAGTCAGGGATGTTTAATAATGTAACCCCTTTACTGTACCTCTTGAATCGCCTGTGCCTCACACTGCCTTTATTTAAGTAGTTGGAATATAAATGCATTGTATTGTTGTTGCCTGGTTCTGTACAGACTATAGTATCCAAAATGGTTGGAAGTTAGAGTTCTGTTACTCTGGTAGTGGATTGTTTCTTTAATTGTGTAATGACCTTTTAAATCTATAAATGGCTAACAAGATAATGAATAATACAGTATGCAGGGGCTGATGTGGAAGACTACCAAGCTGCAGTTACCTGCAGTTTTAATTGAAGTTGTTTGAGTCAAGTACAATGAGGAAATGCCGCTGTGAAACTGGTCAAAATCCTTCAAGGTTTAGGTGTCATATCTATTTGTTCTCTCCCACACTGCTTCCAATTAGAGCACACCAAGCTTCATCTCCTTCATGCTGCTCTTCTCTAAGGACAACGAATGGATACATTGTTTTAGGATTAGAAAGTTGGCTGTTATGTGTCCGGTCTTGGGTTCGAATTGTTCTGTTCTTGTATTTGCAGTTCTCCTTAGGCCTTATTCCTTATCATTCTAGCTTTTTTTTCCAATGGCAACCTGGCCCCCAAAGACCGAATTAGTGGCCATAACTGTTTTAATTATCCCTCATTACATGGGACATTATAAACTTTCTCAGTCCTGGTTCAATGTTTTAGTTGCCTTACACTTGGATGTCATTCATTCCTTATATTATAAAGAAATTATTTTATTTTAAAAAATGCATATAAAACCAAGACATTCCTAATGAAGGGGCCTGTGGTTCTGTATTTCCATCAGCTTAGCAAGTAGGCAAGCAATGCATGAATCGAGTCTTGCAGAATGTTATATTCTAGTATTGTATATGCTAGTCCTGCTGCTAAGTCATAACCCCAGTATCCACCACCTGATAGGAGAGACATTTGGAACTCCCTGTAGTCTGTTGACTGTCAGATCTGATATCTGTGTATAAAAATCAATGCACTATAATACAACACCTACTGACAGCAATATGTCCTTGAACATAATAGACCTTACCTTTTTCTTTAAAATTGCACTTGTCTTCACTTCTTCTATTCCACTTCTGGAGAATTGTTTTTCTCTTCATTTGTTTCTGACAGCCTGTTAGAAACCACAACCCGTGGATGCTGCTGTTCTTCATCTCCTTCCTGCTGATCGTCAGCTTCTTCGTGCTCAACATGTTTGTGGGCGTGGTGGTGGAGAACTTCCACAAGTGCCGTCAGCACCAGGAGGCAGAGGAGGCACGCCTCCGAGAGGAGAAACGTCTCCGGCGGCTGGAGAAAAAGCGCAGGAGTAAGGAGATATACGTGTCTGGTCGGTAGAATATCTTTCTGAGCCCTGCCTGCTTCCATAATCTGAAAATAAAACAATTGTAATCTGTCAGAACTGTGCCAAGAGAAAGAGGTAGAGAATGAAAGAGAGTGATAATAAGAATCATCTCATCATGTTAACATAAAGCATGCCCCTGCATGCCACACACATGCTGCATGAGGGCATGGCCAAGCAGCTGGCTTGCAAACGCACTACTGAGCAGCAAAACAGGAAAAAAAGGTCATGCAATCCTAGATTCTTACAAAATACAGTAACCTAATCTAATGTACAAAACAGTTGGCTTGATTTATCTTTCGTACTTTAGAAAGAAAAGAAAATGACAAAACCCATTCCTACCATTAGACTGCTGCCGATTTCCTATTTAATTGATAGAAGAGAGCATAATTTACGAGGCATTCAACAGTTCTTCATATTGGCCAGGCTGTGTCTGCTAATTATGATGGTTCTGTACCTGAATTAATGTTGGGTTTCTGAAGTGGATAAAATGTGGAATCTATCATTTACATTTGTTTACTGCAAATGAGTGTTAGAGATAGCTGGTAAGGGTATCTTCCAAATGTGGCCGTATCGTTTACCTATAATTCTAAAGTTTATATGGAATTGCTTTTGAATGGCTCTGGAATTAAGTGATACCACTCAGTCTCCTGAGTGTAAAACACAGTAAAAACTAAAAAAGGCCTTGCGCTAGTTTGGTAGGACACTGAATAGCAGGGATAGCTTTGTAAGTAACCTTACTTTGCACCCACCAGCACTCACTTTTCAGAGTTATTACAAGCACCCACAGCATAGCAAATACAATTATTTTTTTCACAGATGTGACAAAATCACAAATGAAGAACCACAACTGGTTAACTGAGAAAAGGGGAACCCTCAGTAGTTCTATGCATGGTTTATAAGCTGGAAAAGATAAAAGCACACATTGCTCATTGTCAGTGTTTGCTGATGAAGACACTTAAACCTTGAAGTGACAAGACTTGTGATCGATATGGGCTTCAAATATATATCCTGACGCAGTCCTCTGTATGCACAGCACTTAAAATAATTAATTCTTCTAATTATAAAGGTGGTGATTTAATCATGCCTGTGACAGTGCTCCGTTCAGTTCAGAAATCCAGGTCACTGTGAACCACATCGCAACATCTTTCCTGTTTAGAGGGAGGAGTTGAGATTTATTCCACGAGAGGTGGTGGGTGCTTACATTATTTTGTCCCAATTGTAATTTTTTTATTATAAATTCCATACATAAGGTAAGCATACTCATTTTTACAGTGTTACTGTTGCCATACATGTGAGAGATGTTTGCAGAGTTAACTTTACATTTATTCACAGTTCCATGATAGGCTAATGTGTTTAAGAAGCAGCTCATTCCACACAATTTAAACCAAAGCGACAACCGATAATGTAGATCAAATTAGCCCCTACATGTATTTTAATGCACACACAGGCCTCCAGGATGGAATACTAATGGTAGGTTTTCAAGTGTGTGCTGGTTTTTTTCCAGCAAGGTAGTAAAAGAACACCCAAGCACATTGAGATCAAGAATGTGCAGAGATTTGATGGCCTTCTGGTCTGTGTGAAGTGAAAGTTTCTCCTAAGACTTTTTGAAAACCCTGAGTAACCTTCAGTTTGCTTGTGCAGATACATAATTCATTGGTTAGAAGTGTTAGCTCTCTCTCTATCTTCCCTGTGTCAGCGAGTCCACCAAGAAGATCTAAAAAGCTAAAAGCTATGTATCTGAATCCCCATAGCCCTGCTGTTTTTAATATCGCTCCTGCTGAACCTCATAGCAGGCTGCTGGAAGCTGTCAGTCTGCCATCACAGTTGCTGATCTGCCACTAGTCCACTTTAGTAACAGCTTCAGGTATCAGGACTGTATAAAGCCTTCATATCATATATACACAAAATAAATAGCAGAAAATGTGCCGGATTAGGTGAGGTAATCCAAGATTAACGCTAATCTGGGTGTCGAAATGTGCATGATGGACTTTTTAGGGATGTGTTGCTTCTTGGTAGCTAGTCAATTTCTCATGGGAAGATCCTGATCAGACATGATGTCCAGTGCATCCCCAGGAAATACACTAGATCACAGAAACTGACATATCAAAGAGAAATCCCCTAGATGAGTCAGGAAGCAGTAAAACAACATAAATAGAAATATATCAAAGAAATTACAAAATGATATCGCAAAAGTCTACCAGAAGCCATAAGAGTAGTACAGTATTTGCTAGATTTTGAATTTTTTTTTTCTTTCAGTTTTTCATTAAGTATATGGAAAACTACAAAGTGGCATATAATTCAATATGTTAACATAATATTATTCAGCAGATTTTCATTCAACTTTATGAAGCAAAATGAGTTAATTCCATAGGATGATGCAAAACTTTTGGCCACAGGTTTAGTTAATTCTATAAATTAATCAACTATAGGCTCTTCCATTGTAGCACTATACATCTCACTGAAGGAGTTATTCCAGCACTGCAGTCAATAGCACTGGAAAGAAACAGCGCTGTCTATAGAAAGAAACAAGCAGTATAATATGGCTGTACGGCGGGCTTGCACAGTGAAAAAAAAAGCGGACGGCTGATGGCACTTGTTTTCGTCTCTCCTGAGTTAGTTCAGGGGTTGCCGCGGTGAGCCAGCTTGATAATAATTGGCCATTCCAAATTGGGAGAAAATTGGAAAATAAATAAAAATAATGGTTAAAAAACAAATAAAATATAAATGTGGTATAAAAAGCTCTGTGAACACTGATTGAGTATGGTTGTTATTACAGTAGTATAGTAAAAGAACAGTTATTACAGTGTAGTATTGTGTGGTAGTTCGGGTCTTGTGTATCACTTGTCAATCCTCCCACAGTATCCTGTATATTAGCTGTAGATTTTGACTTTAAAGAACAAAAATATTGTTCGCTTTTGGAAATTGCATTTTTCTAAACATCTCTTTATAAGTGGCAGACTCAGAAAGATGGTTTGTGAAGTGTGTTCAGTGTTGATGAGAACTCTTATGTGTAAAATAGTATTGTGGCTCTTACTTGGGTCATTCAGACTTGAATATGAATGGGAGAAAAGTGATATCCACTGTTATCATCATGGTCTATGGATTTCATTTTAGTTTATATCTATTTATTTATTTTTTACTGTATTACCTGAAGATTCCCGTCTGCCCTAAACTTGCAAGGCAGCAACGCATTTTAATTTGAATATTGCATGCCTTAATGCAACAAATGCAGCAAATGCATGGGACAGATGCATGAAACATGTAACCAAATAACTTTTTTAGAAATTAAAATTTTTGTTTCTTTATAAGAATTGGATTGGGCTATGCTTTAATGATCTTTGAAATAAGTAGCAAAGCAAATATGATTAGTGAAAGTATTGGCAGGCAATGGTGCAACAAAAAATAAGTACAAGAGATTAATGTACTTTTATTATTACTGCTTCGGAATCTAAATAAAGTAATTACAACAGCTGATTAGCCCTCGGCCTGTTTGCTTGAAAATTTGACAAACAGTAGTGCTTTGAATAATGATTTTGCTTAATAGAATTTAAAAGTATGGCTGAATAGTAGTAATAAAACTGTAACCTTTTGGTCAGGAGCTATGGTAGTTTGGGTTTTTTAAACTACAATGAGCTATTTTTCCATTCCCAGGATCACAAACCAATCTCTACAAGTTTAACAAAGTGATAAATAATGCTGTAGGATTTGCCTATTCATATCTTTGTTTTATTTTTTTAAAGTAGGTGGTGAAATTAATATATTCCCAATTGTACTTGCTGGATGCTAGGTGGAAATTCACAATAAGTGAGCAGGAAATGTTTAAACGTAATATATATATATATATATATATATATATATATATATATATATATATATATATATATATATATATATATATATACAGTACTGTGCAAAAGTTTTAGGCAGGTGTGAAAAAAATGCTGTAAAGTAAGAATGCTTTCAAAAATAGACATGTTAATAGATTATATTTATCAATTAACTAAATGCAAAGTGAGTGAACAGAAGAAAAATCTAAATCAAATCCATATTTGGTGTGACAACCCTTTGCCTTCAAAACAGCATCAATTCTTCTAGGTACACTTGCACAAAGTCAGGGATTTTGTAGGCATATAGTCAGGTGTATGATTAAACAATTATACCAAACAGGTGCTAATGATCATCAATTCAATATGTAGGTTGAAACACAATCATTAACTGAAACAGAAACAGCTGTGTAGGAGGAATAACACTGGGTGAGGAACAGCCAAACTCAGCTAACAAGGTGAGGTTGCTGAAGACAGTTTACTGTCAAAAGTCATACACCATGGCAAGACTGAGCACAGCAACAAGACACAAGGTAGTTATACTGCATCAGCAAGGTCTCTCCCAGGCAGAAATTTCAAGGCAGACAGGGGTTTCCAGATGTGCTGTCCAAGCTCTTTTGAAGAAGCACAAAGAAACGGGCAACGTTGAGGACCGTAGATGCAGTGGTCGGCCAAGGAAACTTACTGCAGCAGATGAAAGACACATCATGCTTACTTCCCTTCACAATCGTAAGATGTCCAGCAGTGCCATCAGCTCAGAACTGGCAAAAAATAGTGGGACCCTGGTACACCCATCTACTGTCCGGAGAAGTCTGGTCAGAAGTGGTCTTCATGGAAGACTTACGGGCAAAAAGCCGTACCTCCGTCTTGGAAACAAGGCCAAGCGACTCAACTATGCACGAAAACACAGGAACTGGGGTGCAGAAAAATGGCAGCAGGTGCTCTGGACTGATGAGTCAAAATTTGAAATATTTGGCTGTAGCAGAAGGCAGTTTGTTCGCCGAAGGGCTGGAGAGCGTACACGAATGAGTGTCTGCAGGCAACAGTGAAGCATGGTGGAGGTTCCTTGCAAGTTTGGGGCTGCATTTCTGCAAATGGAGTTGGGGATTTGGTCAGAATTAATGGTCTCCTCAATGCTGAGAAGTACAGGCAGATACTTATCCATCATGCAATACCATCAGGGAGGCATCTGATTGGCCCCAAATTTATTCTGCAGCATGACAACGACCCCAAACATACAGCGAAAGTCATTAAGAACTATCTTCAGTGTAAAGAAGAACAAGGAGTCCTGGAAGTGATGGTATGGCCCCCACAGATCCCTGACGTCAACATCATCGAGTCTGTCTGGGATTACATGAAGAGAGAGAAGCAACTGAGGCTGCCTAAATCCACAGAAGAACCGTGGTTAGTTCTCCAAGATATTTGGGCCAACCTACCTGCCGAGTTCCTTCAAAAACTGTGTGCAAGTGTACCTAGAAGAATTGATACTTGATGCTGTTTTGAAGGCAAAGGGTGAGTCACACCAAATATGGATTTGATTTAGATTTTTCTTCTGTTCACTCACTTTGCATTTAGTTAATTGATAAATATAATCTATTAACATGTCTATTTTTAAAGCATTCTTACTTTACAGCATTTTTCACACCTGCCTAAACTATATATATATATATATATATATATATATATATATATATATATATATATATATATCATCCATCCATTTGGCATCTTCTGCTATTCTCTTGCATAAGTAATTTAGGCACTAAAATATTCCCAAACTAAACACTGAAGCAGAACTTCATTGTTACCGATAATTTGTACATCAAATTTGTTTAAGTCAAAATGCTATTTTGGGAAAATCCTGATGCATTCCACACTTAGAACCAATAACTGCAATGTAAGCTGAATTCACATGGGAAGCCGCTTATTGTTGAGTCACAGAGCCAGCTCTGTTGTACTGTGTCTTGTTGTTTATAGAAGCCCAGCGCCGTCCGTACTATGCCAATTACTCTCCTGCCCGACTCTACATCCACACTTTGTGTACCAGCCACTACCTGGACCTCTTCATCACCTTCATCATTGGGATTAATGTCGTCACCATGTCCATGGAGCACTACCATCAGCCAAAGGTAACAGCAGTGGCTACTGCATGAAAACGGGGCTGTGTTTTAAAAGGGAACTGTGATGTGGCGTGGTGGAGCATACGGCA
The DNA here is from genome assembly GCA_030684275.1 of Acipenser oxyrinchus oxyrinchus. NCBI lineage: Eukaryota > Metazoa > Chordata > Actinopteri > Acipenseriformes > Acipenseridae > Acipenser > Acipenser oxyrinchus. The sequence continues at coordinate 30,655,473 of CM060259.1, forward strand.
AGCCGTTTACATTAAAACATCATCATTGAATTTTTGTGGCAGTTTCTTAGGAAAAGATGATGCATATATAGCTAACGCAATGTAAAGCAAAACAAGCTAAGGTACCACGGTAAAGCATGCAGATTTACCACAGTACAATCTCATTAAAAGTGTCATACATTTAAGAAACCACTGTGTTTGACCACCCATGGATTTATATTTAGCAACATGGCTAAGTGAGTTAATGGAAAAGTTGCTGATTATACTTAAAGGGAAACATAAATCAAACAAACAATCCATTAAGGTCTATGAAAGACCTGACAAGATACATGAAACTTCAAGCTAATTCCCTGTGTGCTTTATGGATGTTAAAGATCCGGTGGCCCTTCTCAAAGGCCAGAGGTGCTGACCCTGTTCCATAGTCCATTCCCCTGAGAAACTACCACAGCCCCTCAGCAATGGACAGGTCATTCATTAGTGTTCAAGGTGAGGGTTTAGCTCTTTAAAGAGCAGCTGTTCAGGGCAGTACATTTTTGTGATGTCTGGAAGGATACATCCATTCTAATTTTTATTTTATTCTGTTTATTTTATGTACTAATTATGTACAATGTCAATCCCAACTCTGGTCATCTGAGACCCTGAACAGGTGTGGTTTTCATTTTAATCAAGCCCTAAAGATATGTATTGTAAGTCTGCCTTGTAAACCTGACACTGCTTGACTGTAGTAATTATTCGGTGTGCATCCTCAGACTACCAGCACCAGTACCCTGCAAGCATTTTAATGTGGAGGTGGCAGTGGGACAAAATCTAATGTGGACAGTATCCAGCAGGTGTGCTTGGATTATAGGACTGGGGGGTAATAGACATTAAATGCAATCATTAAAATGCCAGTGGCGCCACAGTTCTGTATGCAGATTAATCACTGATACTCTGCTATTGAGTTCTCTGGTACAGTCACAGTTTTTGTGTTTGTATTTCCCCACAGTCCCTGGATGAGGCCCTGAAATACTGCAACTACGTGTTCACCATAGTGTTTGTGTTCGAGGCGATCTTAAAACTGGTGGCATTTGGGTTTCGAAGATTCTTTAAAGACAGGTAAAATGTCATGTTATGTTATCGGAGGAGGGTTTTTTTTTTCTTTTAAGTAAACCAGTTGATTGTTTTTTTGTTTTTTTTTACAAGTTTGTTTAGAGTAAACTTCTTTACAAACTTTGTAAGATCAGGCCCTTGGTATTTTGGCATCCATAGTAGTTCATCCACAGCAATGCACAGCTCAGCTCAACTCAGGTCCCTAAGCAGCAGGGCTTTTCCTTTGACACTACTTATCTGAGATACACTCTGCCGACAGATCCTCAACAGTCTCTTTCCATCTTTTAAGACTAGTTACTGTGACCTGAGCTGTCGTTATTGTTTTTGTTATCTACACAGGGCCTTGACACACACATACAGTACATGGAAGGCACTTTCTTAGATCAATTCAAATGTGTGCTCTACCTTGGAAATTGATTTATTTTTAGTTTAATACTCCTGTGTCAAACAGACAGCAAGCAATAAACACTGCAGGATTTGGAAGGGTTATTCTTGTTTGATGTATACCAGGAACGTCCTTGTGTTTATAGTCGCCCGTGCTTAACAGCCAGTAATCCTGGAACAGAATTATCATTTTTCAATACAAGTGAATGACAGAGACCCCTTCAATTTCGATGGAGACAGGGTATTTCAGATTTCCCTATAGTTATATGTCCATAATGAGCCATTTTAGAAGCGCATTTGAAGGTCTAAACATTTCATCCATGTCAAGGGTTCAGATTGGGTTAAGTTGTTTTCAGTCGTCCTGCTGGGGAAAACATGGCTTAAACAACTCACTGCACAGTTTTCCAGAGGTCAGAAATATGACACCTTGCTTTGTTTAAATTACCATGTACAGTGTATAAATACAATATATATTTGTAAGCAGATAATGTGTTTTGACTAGTGTTACATAAAAGTGTTGCCTAAAACACAATGCTTACTCAGCCATACTCAAATGAACTGACAGTTACTTCAGATCACGACAGAAAGAAAGTTAAATATTCTCACAGGGCTTGAGTTTGTTGCCTCTCAATTCTGACTACAGGCGTCTCTCTTTGTGCCCTTGGAGGGTTTATACTCATTTATTTTTAGTGTGATGGTACAGTACATGATGGATGGTATATTTCTTAACACTTTGTGTGTGTGTGTGTGTGTGTGTGTGTGTGTGAGTGTATGTATTCATACATCCTCTTACTTCTGTTCTGAACTGCACATACATGCGTGCTAAATGTAAATATGAGAAATGCCAGTACACATCATGTGCACAGTGTAGTTACACATACAACATGCTGGCCTGTGATGTCACAGGTTTGAACAACACTGCTGATTGAGAAATAGAAGTGTCAACAGGTTAATAAGATAGACGAATATAAAAATCATTTTCCAGAACATTTGAATGTATTTATGCAGGACATATAAGTCGACGTGCAGCTCTTTTTACAGGGCTGTCCTAGTTGAGGAAATGAGGACTTATTATTATTATTATTATTATTATTATTATTATTATTATTATTATTATTATTATTATTTTTTTAGCAGACACCCTTATCCAGGATGACTTACAGTTGTTACAAAGTATCACATTACAAAGTAAATTAACCAGTGTACCGTATGTATTACCTGCATTACCTGTGCACGGTCAGCTCATAGCAGTGTAAAGAAATCCATCTTGGACAGCTCAGGGCGACAAGATGAAAGGACAGCTTATAATAATACCTGCTCTGCTCTTGTTGCTGCCCTAAAGCCATATATTTAATTTTGGTCAGAACTATGGAGGGGGCAAAATGACAAGAATGACTGTTATTAGTAATGTGATGAATGTCTGAAATTACCTTGGGTCAAAAGTGGTACTGGGGGGAATGAGAGCTATGACAAGAGCGGCGTCTTTGAGTGGCCCTGGCAATCTAATTCAATACTCCACAGTGCCTTTGAAGAACAGCAGCATCTCAAAGCTGCTTTACAAAGCATGTGAATGACAGGCCAAGGTGAAGGGGACTGGTGCAAATGTAACGTTAGTATATTTTATTTCCATGCCAGTTGTGATGATGGTATAATTGCTATGGACTTCACTAGGAATCAAGCCAAGATCCTCAGAATTCAATTCAAATGTAGTCTCTTGGCATAATATGAACTTGATCCTAGAAATTACCTTTTCCAAAGTGCCACACTGACTGAGTGCAGGGAGAATGTCAGATCCATTGAGTGTCAGTCTAATTGATTTGATTTGGATTTTAGGTTTTTTTTAAAATTTATTTATTTTGTAAGATTAATTAGGAGTGACTGTTTTCTATTGAATGATTCTTTGAATATGTTAGGAAATTTTCGCATGTATGTAGAATTGATCAGTTTAGCTTCCTTCATTTAGTCTTTTTTTTTTCTTTTTTTTTTTTTTTGGACAGATGGAACCAGCTGGATCTGTCCATTGTACTTCTGTCCATAATGGGAATTACATTGGAAGAAATTGAAATGAATGCCTCTCTTCCAATCAACCCAACCATCATCCGCATCATGAGAGTGCTAAGAATCGCAAGAGGTACAGCTGCTATTTTTCTGTTTGGCGTCCTTATTTGAGTTTTGTATTATGGCACACTGACATCAGTATATGTGTTGCTTGCACATTTAATACACATTGTATAAGAGCTTTAACTGACTTAAGCATTCTTAATATTTAAAATACAGTATTAACAAAGTGAGTGACCAAAATGAAAAATAAACAAAAGCAATAACTTTGTGTAAAATGATGAAACTAAACAATTGCAATTTTACATTTTAAATATGCAGGGCACTACTCCATGATTAAGTGTTTTTTGGGGGGGTTGACTACTTACTGAATTGATTGCAAATAATAATATTGATTTGACTCTGTTTGGCCACATTCTGATCATTAGTTCTTCTGATGGAATTGGGCAGCATATCACTTGTGTCCCACAGAATTGATTGGTTTTGCACAAAGCAGTCAAAGTCTCAAAATAACAACATGAACATAAACGCTGGCAAAAACCTCTTTCACAATGCATACAGTAATGGATTTCTGATTTCCCGCTTTCTCAGTTCTGAAGCTATTAAAGATGGCTACTGGGATGCGAGCTTTGCTGGATACAGTGGTGCAGGCGTTGCCTCAGGTAAGCATCGTGCTTTGTGAAAAAGGTGTGTTTGTCTGTCTATTGATCGCTTGAATGTATCTACAGAATCTATAGCTCACTCGTTGGAATGAGGGCTTTGCTATATTCTTCAGTATAACCATGCGAAATCTTTAAACAAACACGAAACATATGTAGCTTTATCTGTTTCTGCATCTAACTTTCACCTATTTATTGGCAATAAAACACAACACAGAAGTATTATTTTGGGCAGAAGTGAAATTGATCCTGGTAAACCTGGCTTTTGTTATTATTATTATTATTATTATTATTATTATTATTATTATTATTATTATTATTATTATTATCTATTCTTTCTCTGTAGTGTATTGTGTGATGTATAGATATTTATTTTTTGGGGGTTGAATAATAAACAGCAAGGTTAAATTAATTCACGGTAACTGGAAATATGATTAAAAAAAGGTATCTGAAAAGCTGATTCTAAAAGGCTTCCAACTCTGCAGTCCCCAGCAGGTGCTACTCTACTAAGGCTTCTAGAGACAAAGGTTACATTTTAGCTTTGATTATGTGAGAGTGGAGGGGGCTCCCAGTGAGGCATTGTTGTTGACAGGCACATTGACACATTGTTTACACGTATGGCTGAAATGTCAACATGTGGACCATGATGCAGAAAATATCAATGTCAGGTCACCGAGACAAAACATAGACTGTATTAACCAGGCCTGATGTCACTATGGAACTGGAAGGAAGGATGAGGCTTCCTTTTAAAACAGCATGTATATTTTAAAAGAAAAAAACAGGATGATGAAAGATTTGTTCTGCTTTCGGAAGTAACTAACTGAAAATATAGCACCAAAGTACTGGATAGCTGCTTTAATCTGTTATCTGCTCATCTGTCTGCCTGGCTCTGTGAATTTAATTAAATGTATTAGAGTTTATATGTGTTACACCCTTCTCTGGGAGAAATGTTTATTATTATTCAGGAATGGAAATAAGACTCCTATTGCACAGCAGTTTCACCCATTCCAGGTTTTAATATGTTCTTGATTATTATTATTATTATTTGTTTATTTAGCAGACTCCTTTATCCAAGGCGACTTACAGAGAATAGGGTGTGTGAACTATGCATCAGCTGCAGAGTCACTTACAATTACGAAAGACGGAGCACAAGGAGGTTAAGTGACTTGCTCAAGGTCACACAATGAGTCAGTGGCTGAGGTGGGATTTGAACCAGGGATTATCCCCATTGTATAGGTAACAAGCAGGTGTGTCTTATTAAACTCATAGCAAAACCAGACATGGATCAAACTGCTGTGCAATGGGAGTCTTATTTCCATCCCTGTTATTACTTTTATGATTTTGTTTAGTTTTTTCCTCTCCATTCCCGAACTGAGCAAATTGCAAATCGTTCTTCATAATCACCTAACAGTGACCTATTTACATAGACTGCTGGCAGCTAAAGACAGGCAGGAATGTGTCTGGTCTTGTTTAAGCCTCGTTGTCTCGTCTCCAGGTGGGGAATCTCGGCTTGCTCTTCATGCTCTTGTTCTTCATCTATGCAGCTCTGGGAGTGGAGCTCTTCGGGAAGTTAAGTGAGTAACACAGACAAAATTAAGAGGCTCAACCAGCCCACTGCCACTGCTACTGCTGTGTATAAAATAAATCTAATGGCAGCAGCAGCTGTCCTTTTAACCTGAGCTTTTCTAAGGAATTAAAACTGCCTCCTAACGCCATAGTGTTGAGCATGTAGGTTAAACTATTATTATTGGAGCGTTCGAAGGGTGCAGTAAAAGGAAGCAAACTTTGATAGTGCTTTATTCAATGCTAGCAGGAATTACTGTAGAATATCTTTTTATGCTATTTTTTCATTGTAGTACAAAAGTGATCAGTGAAGGCAGCAGAGTAACAAATATCCTTCCAATTCAGAAAGCAGGTCATCCTTTTAAAATTAAAAACATACCAGAACTCCCTTGGCCTTGGAATTCTATTTTAATGTAAAACTCAAGTCTTTGTCAGAACTATCAGACATTTTAAGAACTCTGCTGATACTGCCTAATTGAACAAGGACCCAAATGTTAATCCAGTGTACTGGTTAAAAAATGACTCTTCCTTTTCTTTCAGTTTGTAATGATGAAAACCCTTGTGAAGGTTTAAGCAGACACGCTACGTTTGAGAACTTTGGAATGGCATTTCTTACACTGTTCCGGGTGTCCACTGGGGATAATTGGAACGGCATAATGAAGGTAAGAATTGAAATCTTCAGTTATTTTTCTCATTGACTTGGCTTTTATTTTTCGTTGCATCTCGTGTTATCACTTTATATGCACAATTAAAGCGTGTCAAGTACTTCTCCTGCATAGACTTCCTGAACAAACTATTTACTCTAAGAAGCTCTAATCAGAATGAAAAAATCAATTTGCAGAGGCAGCTCATTGACATTACTGGTAAACAGGTAATGTGGGGTTTTTCTGACAATGGGTCTCTTCCAATTTTTATCATAATATTGTTTTGTTTTGGGTTTTTTCTCCAATTTTCGACAGACAGGAAAGATTTTGCCATTAAGAAAAAATTGAGCGGTGTGTGTGTGTGTGTGTGTGTGTGTGAGTGGGCTTGTCAGTCTCTCCTGCAAGATCTCACTTGGATTGGACAAATAAAGACCAAATATGCTATTGCAGTGCTGAGAAGTAAAAACTTCAAATGCACAAACTATTTAAGATTGCTATGCTATTGTTACAGAACAAGTGGTGAGTGCCTGTAGTGCATCACTAAGTCTATTCTATTGTATAATTGTGGCCTTTTATAAATCCTATCTTTCATATCTCAAGGAGGCTGGGGTTTTGTTTACAGGGAAGCTTGTAAGTGGAATAAACATGGTGATTCATCGTTTATCCTTTTTATATGAAATAATGTACATTGTAGAAAGCAATGCAATGTACAATACAGTGCACACTGCTGATAATTTGAATGCAGCACACACTCAACACTGAGTCTGCCCTGAGTGAGCGTGACCCAGCCCAGAGATCTTGCTAGAGTGGAATTCTCCACCCACCTCTTACACAATGAATGCAGTGGTGTCAGTACGGTACAGAACCTCTGCTCTCTTTCCTCCGGTCCCAGGACACCCTGCGTGAGTGCAGCAGTGAGGACAAGCACTGCCTGAGCTACCTGCCTCTGTTCTCGCCGGTGTACTTCGTGACCTTCGTGCTGATTGCACAGTTCGTGCTGGTCAACGTGGTGGTGGCTGTGCTCATGAAGCACCTGGAGGAGAGCAACAAGGAGGCCAAGGAGGACGCAGAGATGGACGCCGAGATCGAGATGGAGATTTCAAGACGGCTCAGCGCCTCAACAGGGGGGCGGCCGCTCGGGCCTGATAGCAGGGCCAGCTACGTGGGTCCAAGGCCAGACTCACCAGTACAGGTAAAGGAAGACACTGGGCACACTATAGCTAACCATTTATCATCCAGTAACATTGTGACCCACTGTGACCCAGCAAAACCACCTGCATCTACCTTCCACTCCCAGGTTTTGTACAGATTCCTACTTGTTTGCTTTATTAACAAAGGGCCAAGTGCAGCATCAGATGTTTCTGATGCATTTGAAAATAGTCGATTTTCAGAGGTTGTTCAGCTGCTGAACGCCTAGACAGATCACATCAGACCAGGGCAGCACCACTGCAGGAGTGATTGACAAACACGTTGCCTTTGCCTGCTGAAACCCTTCTGATCTCTGGATCATCCATTGCTCTGGGGGCTGTGCAGACAGCACAAGGTGAATTAGCCTGGAGAGCTAATGAAATGTCCATGTCAATGACATCTGAGCCAAGATTTAGAAAAGCTAGTGATACAGTGTGGTGAGTAAAGAAGGTAGGGTGATAATTGCTTATTGAGCAACTAGAAGCCATGACAACAGTTTCAAGACCTTTAGTCTAGTGTATTAGTGTATCAAAACACCCAGAAGGAAGACTTTAGGTTCAATACAGGAACTGATAATTCACACCCCAGTGTTCAGAATTACAGACTATCATTATGGTAAACTGGAAACCATGTTACAGTGGCTTGCTGCTGAAAGTGGAATAACATGTGTTTCCAAGTGCCTGCATTTGTTTATGCTACTGTGAATTATGCAAGTGGTTCGCACTTTCGTGCATGTGCATTCTTAATGCCACTACAGTTCAGACTTTTAATTTAAAAAAGAGATCATCATCTGATCAGTTTGTCTTGCATTTTTACCAACACTCTTGGTTGTGCTTGTTTCAGCTCAGTGGTTCTACCCCTCTCTCAACTCTAACTGTTAATGGTGCAGTGAATGGTTTTGAGCTTTCACAGTGATGTCCATTTTTCGTACAAAATAACTTAATTAATTACCTACGAAGCACACATTCAACTGTGAGAATGTGAAGTCTGTACCTTTCTCCTGTTAACATTCCAAGAGGCTGATGGAAACAGATGCCCATTTAATGTGTGGATTATCAGAGAACCTCCTGTTCAGTTTTTCAGATGGATTCGAGGCGTTGGATTCCTAGTAGCAAATGGCCCAGTGGGAAATGTGTAATATAATTGGCTGCCTCTGAAAAGTTTGCTGGCGGAGTCACTTTACAGTGGATTGTTCAGCATCCTCACTGGACCTGCTGCAGAGGGAGCACCATTAAGCTTAATCTTGGAGTCAGGTGGAAAAAGAATGGTGCTTTATGAAGCTACAGCTGCTTGGGGTTAACTCCTTATAATTCAATTTTTCTGAAATAAACAGGTGGCTTAAATATGTTTAAAAGGTTTTTACCATTTTCTTTACTAGCTAGCTAAAACACTGTAATTGTGTGTGTCGTCCGGATTATAATAATAGAAACATGCTTAAAAGAAATACACACTTTTATGAATACAGCACTAGGTTTTTAGCTTTTAAGCCCCTGGTTCTGTTCCTTAGGAATTAAGCAGCTTCTTGTTATCCTGTGCATATCCAATGTTAAAATAAGTACTAGCGGGTGGTTTCTATTTTAGTACTAGTGAATGGTGTATTAGTGTATTTCCAATGTTACAAGTAAGTCATTTCGTAGTGAAGAATGTAAACATTCGTATTCCACCAAATACCTAAAACTGTGGCAAGGCTGAGTCACAAACTGGAAGCTAAATATTTGGGAAAGGTCATGATTTGGGGGATTAAACACCTGTCCAAAAAGGCATGAAGCCAAAAAAAAAGTTTTTTAAAATCTACATTCCATTCTTCCATGACAATCCTTTTCCATAGCCATTGAGAATTCCTTTTGCGTGTGGCACTTCCTACTATGATCCAAGCCTTGAATTCTTTGTTAGCTCTGAAAGTCATAAATTATGCAAACTTTTACAGTTCTTTAAACCCTCTGAGCAGGGTTTCTTCATTTGGAGTGCTTGGGTTCATGCATAAAACACATTAACAATGGAGAATAAACATTTCATTTTCTTTCTTTATTTGCAGGATGGAGTTAGGTGTGGCAGACCAGGGAAGGAAGATGGGCAGGAGAATCTTCTATCTGTGAGGAAAGTTTCTGTGTCCAGAATGCATTCTCTGCCCAACGATAGCTACATGTTCCGGCCGGTGAAGTCAGCTAACACCCCTTACCCCCTGACAGAGGTTGAGTCTTTTGATGGAGAACTGCAGTCAGGTACTAGGGACAATTATAACCCTAACCCTAATGTGCAGAGTTCCCTAACCCCACCCCCCTGTACATGATTGATACCAGGTAAACTAAACACATTCCATAGAGGTACAGTGCCTTGCGAAAGTATTCGGCCCCCTTGAACTTTGCGACCTTTTGCCACATTTCAGGCTTCAAACATAAAGATATGAAACTGTAATTTTTTGTGAAGAATCAACAACAAGTGGGACACAATCATGAAGTGGAACGAAATTTATTGGATATTTCAAACTTCTTTAACAAATAAAAACTGAAAATTGGGGCAAAATTATTCAGCCCCTTTACTTTCAGTGCAGCAAACTCTCTCCAGAAGTTCAGTGAGGATCTCTGAATGATCCAATGTTGACCTAAATGACTAATGATGATAAATAGAATCCACCTGTGTGTAATCAAGTCTCCGTATAAATGCACCTGCACTGTGATAGTCTCAGAGGTCCGTTTAAAGCGCAGAGAGCATCATGAAGAACAAGGAACACACCAGGCAGGTCCGAGATACTGTTGTGGAGAAGTTTAAAGCCGGATTTGGATACAAAAGATTTCCCAAGCTTTAAACATCCCAAGGAGCACTGTGCAAGCGATAATATTGAAATGGAAGGAGTATCAGACCACTGCAAATCTACCAAGACCTGGCCGTCCCTCTAAACTTTCAGCTCATACAAGGAGAAGACTGATCAGAGATGCAGCCAAGAGGCCCATGATCACTCTGGATGAACTGCAGAGATCTACAGCTGAGGTGGGAGACTCTGTCCATAGGACAACAATCAGTCGTATACTGCACAAATCTGGCCTTTATGGAAGAGTGGCAAGAAGAAAGCCATTTCTTAAAGATATCCATAAAAGTGTCGTTTACAGTTTGCCACAAGCCACCTGGGAGACACACCAAACATGTGGAAGAAGGTGCTCTGGTCAGATGAAACCAAAATCGAACTTTTGGCAACAATGCAAAACGTTATGTTTGGCGTAAAAGCAACACAGCTCATCACCCTGAACACACCATCCCCACTGTCAAACATGGTGGTGGCAGCATCATGGTTTGGGCCTGCTTTTCTTCAGCAGGGACAGGGAAGATGGTTAAAATTGATGGGAAGATGGATGGAGCCAAATACAGGACCATTCTGGAAGAAAACCTGATGGAGTCTGCAAAAGACCTGAGACTGGGACGGAGATTTGTCTTCCAACAAGACAATGATCCAAAACATAAAGCAAAATCTACAATGGAATGGTTCACAAATAAACATATCCAGGTGTTAGAATGGCCAAGTCAAAGTCCAGACCTGAATCCAATCGAGAATCTGTGGAAAGAACTGAAAACTGCTGTTCACAAATGCTCTCCATCCAACCTCACTGAGCTCGAGCTGTTTTGCAAGGAGGAATGGGCAAAAATTTCAGTCTCTCGATGTGCAAAACTGATAGAGACATACCCCAAGCGACTTACAGCTGTAATCGCAGCAAAAGGTGGCGCTACAAAGTATTAACTTAAGGGGCTGAATAATTTTGCACGCCCAATTTTTCAGTTTTTTATTTGTTAAAAAAGTTTGAAATATCCAATAAATTTCGTTCCACTTCATGATTGTGTCCCACTTGTTGTTGATTCTTCACAAAAAAATTACAGTTTCATATCTTTATGTTTGAAGCCTGAAATGTGGCAAAAGGTCGCAAAGTTCAAGGGGGCCGAATACTTTCGCAAGGCACTGTATTTCAGTATTCTAATTTTCTCCTTGTTTAGGGTCTGTGATATCAATGCAGTTTGAAGCAGCTGAAGTGGATTCTTTGCTCCAGGTCCCGGTGACGACTGTTCACTCAAACTCTGCATCTCCTCTCCATGAGAAAAGCAGCCTTCCCAAGATCCCAGCCCAACAGATTGCTTCCCGATCTCCCAGCATCAACAGGCTTCTGCAAAGACAGGTAGACTTCTGCACGGCATATGCATTGCATTTGCAACAGGGACCTGTTCTGTATATTGTTAATCCAACTGTATTTTAGTTATAAAATATTTCAGTTTCCAGGAAATAACTATTTGTTTTCTTTACAGGAGGCAATAAAACATGACTCCTTTGACACACACAGCGACGATTTGAGGGACAGCCTTCAAGGCCAGTCCTGCGACAGTCTACAGTTCAAAGTTCCAGTCCAGAGCAGCCTGACTCTGCCATTACTGCGGCCCATGGTGGTCTCTGCCCACAGCACTCCTCAGCCATCTCCCCTCCTGCCCTGCCGCAGCCGCACTTCCAGCGTGCACACCCATAGGCTGGTGTACAGCCAGCACAGCATTTCCAGTCGGCCCTCCAGCCAGACCAGCAGCGCCAGCCCGGTCAGCTCCATGTTCGATTCGGTGGATCCAACGGATGAGGAGGTGCAGCACATCAACAGCTCAGCCAAAGATTGGAGCAAGCAGTCAGAGACTAGGAGCCACTCCCTGTCCCTGTCCATCTCCCCCACCCAGTCTCCAGTCCCCCTGAAGACCTGCTGCAGTGCCACCAGCCTGGCAGGAGCTAACATGAAGGACAAGGACCTGAAGAAGTTTTACAGCGTTGACACCGAGGGGTTCTTGGCTAAACCATCATGGACCGATGACCCACGCAGGCACTCCATTGAGATCTGCCCCTCTATTGACGATGGAGACTCTGTCTTTGACCAGTCCTCAGATGATAGGAGGCGTTCTTCTCTGCACGGCCAATCAGAATCTCCATACACACTGGGCACGCGGAGGAAGAAAAAGATGAGCCCGCCCTGTATCTCTATAGATCCTCCCTTAGAGAATGAGAACTCTGCCCCTGCTGCGTCTCTAACCAAAGTATCTGAAAACAGCATGTTGTTGCGCAGGAGGACACCGTCCTCCGAGTCCAGTCTTTACAGGGACTCCCTGGACCTTTTAGATGCTCAGCCCACGGCGGACCAACCTTCAAAATCCGAAAAGCGGATCTCGATCTCCTGCCGGAAAGAGCACCTTTCCATCCCCCAATTCTCCTTCGACCAATCAGACATCGGCTCTATGAGCAGCCTTTCAGACATCCTGTCTGATAGTGACCAATCCACCCCTTCTTCCTCCATTTCCTTTGACTCCAAAAACGAAACGGGGGCGGCCTCAGAACTGAAGAAACCCAACCACCTTAAAGTTCAGCACACTGACAACCCTGAAACAAGCAGTAAAGGATTACTCAATGTAATGAGAAGCCCTTTGAGAAAGCACGGGCTCGTCCGCATGGTCAGCACAAGGGATGAAGACACAGACGACTCAGTCGTATAGCCGTCAGAGGGTTTAAGGCAAAGACCTGTATGCGAGCAAATAAGGTGTTACTACTGGACCCCACTGTTCTCCTGTCCAACGTTTTTACCGGTATTTTTTTTTTAAATATGTTACCATGAAGGGAGCACAAAAATGGGATATGCAAATAAAAAAATTAGAATGGAACTGGGGTTAGCGTCCCACAGCTCAATCACATTGATTTGGGTTCAGTTTTTTTGTCATTTTTTAAAATATGTACTTACTTACTGGCACTATATTGTTCAGATGCACAGTATGAAAAAGTGCAACAAACTGTACAATTTATATATATATATATATATATATATATATATATATATATATATATATATATATATATATATATATATATATCTTGCTGTGTAAAATAGAGAAAAAAATGAAGTATTGGTGAAGAAAATAACTGTCTTCATATGCACATATTTTTATATAGAACTGTAATTTTTGCACACATCAATTTGAAATCCAAGTTGGTTCGTGTTTTATTGTGCTTTAGTGAATGCATTTTTAATTTGGCAACAGTTTGTTTAACTTTTGCTTGCTTTGACTGCCTACCTATGCTTACTTATTGTTTATTTATTTTTTTGTAATTTAAATTAAATCCAATGAGAATCAAACCCCTAATGAGCTGTAGCCAGTGCAATAATAATCATAGTTATTCTTTATACATAAAAAAATAAAATAATAATAATAATAATAATAAGCTTGTTATAATAGCCAGGTTAACTGTGCAATAATCACAGATACAGTTTGTAATAAGTAGATGGCTAGGAAGTGAAAGAAAAAAAGAAGAAAAAAAAGGTAAATTACTAAATTATTCAATTGTATTTTTACATTCAAATTAATACTATTGTAATGATTGAAGAATTGTCCTAAGTGGTGTTCACTGTGGTCCTAATAAACTAGCAAAAACGTTTCTAGAGTCACACAATTAATACAGTACAACAGTGGAACAATTTCTGTAACTGAACTTAAGTGCTTGCCTGTTTCTGTATTGAATTTTGGTTTCTTGCTGATAACCAGATTATACCAAACAAATGTTTTTGTTGCTTTACAGTGTAGAGATACCACAATGCTTCTATAATTAAAGAAATGTGTGTACAAGTTACTTCTTCTTTCTGAACACAGACAATAATCCATCACAGTTTCCTCCTAGTGTGCATAATTCTATTAATTAATAGCTTGCCAATGCAGTAGTACATGATTCATTCTGTGGTCATGTCCTTTTAAGGACAGTATACTGTGCATTAAGTCTGCTATATGTTTTACACTGTATGCACCATATCAAAAGCATTTCATAAAGTAGAGCACATTTTGCCTTTATCACAAGGTTAGCAGATTTAGATTTTGCATGCCTTGCTTGCACATCTATTATGTATGTGCATGAGGCAAAATCGAATGGACCCAAATGGAAAACCACAACTGTAGTATAATCAGAATTCCATTAAATAATTATGTTTAAATCTCGTAAAGATCAAATTAAAGAGAAATTGCTTTTGCACCTACCTACTGATCATCATGCATCCTGTGAGTGCCGTCCAGTTTAATATTAGCACTCACGCCTGCACCCCATTCTGCTGTGCGGTGTGAAGATATAATGCTGTCATTCCCACCCTGTATCTGTCCTTTATTAAAATAATAACCATATGTTCAGACTCTTCAGAAATGTGGAACAATGTTGAATAGTCTTGGACTTAAGTGTGCTTGTATCAGCTGTTCAGCCATAATTAAAATGGATTAAGAAGCCTTGGCTTACCTTCAGAATAGCATGCAAGGTATTGCCCAGCATGATCACTCAGCCAGGACTGACTACGGTGGCAAGAACCTAAAACCTTAATAACCCATTAAGGAATCTAACAATCTGTTGTGTTTGGAAATACCATGCAAACTTCTAGTAAAGGACACAGATACAATATCATTTCACTTTCAAGAGCAACCTTGATTTCAGTGACTACTTTAAGGTCTAGTGTTATCTTTTGTATGTTATTTGACAGTTTGTTACTTTCAATTTGATAACTGATAGACCTGTGCATCTCGTATCATCATGGATGATTTTCGGGTTGGTACGGGGTAAAAAAAAGATTTATATCTTGGGACTGATTACCTTTCCAATACAGCTTATATGAGTAATCTATCACTGTGATAAGTTTTCAGCATTTTCATTGCTATTTATCAACATTGATTGAAATAGTTACAGCTGTCTCTAATAAGATCAGGATCATTAAGCTTTAATGAAGAAGTGTTGAGCCATGTGGAGTTTGAGAAAGACAGTATATGAACAGCAAACAGCAGCTCACTTACTTTATGATCATATTCATGTTAAACAGGTATTGTACCAACTGTATTATTAATAATACAAATTGACTTTTAATTGGCCTTGCTAGACTTTAAGCCAACTCAAATTTAGTGTGATTATACCAACAGCCTTATCGGAATGATTATACGCAAGCTAAAGCTAATTAAATATTTTCTACCCCACAAATGTTGTGCAGTTGCAGTTTTTAATTTAGATTCAGACCACCACACTAGTCAAGAGAACTCTGTAGACATGACCAGAACCACAAAAAGCTACTGAAAACGCATAAAAACTTGAAATCCATAACAATCAGGGGAATAGTGAAAATAGCACATAGGCTCTTAGTACAGAAAACCTGCATTCATGAAAGTGAGAAAATAATGAAACATACGCTGCTATCTATGGCCTATCCTCAAAAGATGACCTTTGCACACTTTCTTGCATCAGTAATAAGACTCACCTGTTGATAGAACTACCATGTAAGTAATGTAAGTACACAATATTATTGGATACAGAATACTGTCTGCTATTAGAAAGCCTTACGGGAAATGTACAATGACTAACGATGGGGTGTACAATGTTAAGTGCTTATGAAGTTAGCATCCCCCCAGTGACTGATGAGGCTGTGGATTCAATCAATCAGGAACACACTGTCAAAGGCCTGCCAATCTGTACATTTGTAACAGCATGTTAATTGCAATCTGCTATCAATGAACCTGTTTAAGCAAGCAATGTGATGTATTTCAAAAGAATTTATAACCACAGCTAACATTTGTAATAGGGTTGTAGGAACAAGCTTTACTGTAGATATAAAAGATTTAAAATGTACATAATATACTAAAATAACTAATGATAAAATAAAGAGATCAGCAGTATAAAATATGTATAGAGCTGAGACTTTAAAAAAAAAAACAACCTAAGATTTAAACCCACAATTCATTGGGCTACTGAGACCAGCATTTGGGGGGGGGGTGTCATCCATTCTGACTGTAAAAAGCAGGAAACGGCGATCAGATTGTCAGGCAGTCGGAAGACAGACTAGAAATTCCTGAGAGACAGTTACAAGACTCACATAGTAAATTCCTTATTTTGTTCTCATAGGCTGTGTTATTCTCTAATGACTAGATAAATCTGCGGACACAAGCATATAACTGTATGGAGTGATGATAAAGACTTCTTGGCAAAGTGCTTGTGTTTCTACATGCTGTATACGGGGCATGATGAAACAAGATTTACAGTACGGGTTATAGAACAATCAAAGCATTGTTTATTTTATTTGTCTAAAGGTAACAAAATCAAAATAATCATGAGAGAATAAAATTTGGTAATGCTTTTCAGAATTGTGTATCAAACCCATGCCTCTCACAGCACCTTATACAGCTCTGCAATCCTGACTTGCTGGGAAGCAAGGAGCTTCCTAATCCCTGTTAAATTAACATGCTCTAATTGGCAGACTCCAAGATGCACCTTCTTCTTCCCAGACCCTGTTAACTAAATCCGTGTTTAAGGTGACCTTTGGAAACTGGCAGATAATGGAAGCCTGCCTGACTGCTCAGAGAGGTGGCGATTGCCTGTCCTTAAGATGGATGGGATAGTAGGGTGATGTGATGACAAACCTCGAAGCTTCTGGATTGGTCAGTTTAGCACAGTGCTGTCCTTATTAATTTGCTTTACCGGTATTTATTTTTCAAATACATTGTTACACAGACTGTATATGACGTGCATTGCTTCATATCTCCACAGTGAATGGAATTATATTTTCTTCAGCTAAAAAGTAAATTGAATTGGCCCCTTTGGGGTATTGCAAAAAGTTTAATTGAGGTCTAACAGCTAACAATCTGTTCAAGAAAACCATTGTGCTGCTTACCCAATACTGGTCCTCTACCACTCCATTCCAGTGGATGTAAATGAATGAGTAAGCAGCTACAATAATATTTGCACAAAATAAAATGTAACAGTCTCTAGAAATGAAGTAATGAAACTTTGATAAGTGGATTGTGAAGCTATTCACTAAGAAGTCAACATTTTCCTGCAGTCAATGAAATAGGACATTACTACTATGATGTTCTTTATATCAGTTCTATAATAATTTCCATGGTTGTTTGTTAAATATATACGGTGATAGTGTATTAAATACTACACACAATATCATTAAATAAGTGATTGATTGTTATACAACTGCGGCTGCATTCCTGTGAAGGTGATTGTCATAAAACAGGCTACATCCAAAACAGTGAGATGCTTCAAGATATCAGGTTTAGGTCACTGGAGATGTAATGCTGGATTTGAATATAAAAACGTATATTTATTTATTTATTTATTTATTTATTTGATGCAGAGAGGCAGCATGTAACTGGCTTACGGACTGTAAAATGCATTTGAGATGCAAGATCTGAGCTCTCTGGAATGCTAAAGGAGAGGGTGTTTTATTCAGCTCTGTTCTTGTTTGATGTAGTTTCTTCCAGCGACCTGACATCTCAGCTGCCTAAACAAACCGCTGGGAGCTGTCAGGAGTGTCTCTGCTCTGGGCCTGAGGAGAACTGGACTCAAGGGCTATAGCTTTATACAATGACCTTTCACTGCCATGTAATAAGTTGATATTGTGTCATTTATTTTCTTATCCATATACAGTTATGAAGGGTGCTATACAGATCTAAGTCTGCTGCTACTGAACTGTCTCATGTGCCTGTGGCTGCTCTGTGAAAATCTAGCCTACAACACACTACTATCTTTAGATGCCCAAGTGAACAATATTTAAAAGACATATGTCATGCCCTGTCATGTGTCTGTTAGGTACAGAATGCACAGAGTTAAAGAAACTCTATATCAATTCATTTAAGTAAAATAAAATCTTAAAGCGTAAGTATTAGGGTTCTGAAAAATATAGCTTTACACGTCCCCATATGTTGCTACAACTGTTTAAATAAATATGTGTAATTTTTCTTTTCGTTAACATCCTGACAACTTTTTACACTTTAATCTGTTTCAAAGCTCTTTTCAAAATGGCCGCTCTAGTGCACTGATAGTGTAAGGATTATTGCCTATAATGTCAAACAGGTAACACAGCAATAACGATCCATGATGTGGTACGGAACAGAAGAGCCAGAGCACTTTTTGTTATGTTTTTTTTATTTTTGTTGTTCTTCCTGCAGTGATTTAGAGGACATATCTGAAACCCCAGTGCACTTGAGCGGCCATTTTAAAAATATCTTTGAAACAGACTTTAAAGTTATAAGTGTAGAAAGTTGTCAGGATGTTAAAAATGAAAAGAAAAATTACAGGTACATTAATTTAACACGTGAGGACGTATAATGCTATATTTCTCGGAACCCCGCTTACTCTTTAAGTTCAGTTGATCAGATTGGTAACTTCAAAAAAACCAAATATAGCCTATTTTACTACATCCCCAAATATCACACCAATATAAAGCTAAAGTGGCATGCAGCATGGTATTTAAAAGGAGAACCCCCAAAAAAAATAGGTTGCTAAATAGTTGTAAAAAACAGAATTAAACTAAATGACTGTATTTTCAAAAGTCAAGTGCCAACTAATAGCATTTTAGTGTGTCCCTAATGACAATAATTCTTATTTTGACAAGGTTTGTTGAACAGGATTTACTGTATACGATTTCCAGTCCAGAATGGGTATGGCTCTACTTTATAAAGAGGGATTAAAAGCTTCAGGGACATTTTAGTAAATTGAATATCTTTTGTATCAGGCATTCCTCATTTGTATTCTTCTTTAACGCAAAATACCTTCTGTGGCGGTTCCTTGTATGGAAGGCATGTAACCCAGTGCTTTATATAGCTGCCTGTGAGTCGTATAGCGATTTCATGGGTTCAGAGGCAGATTGTGGGAAATGACCTTTTCGAAACAAGCCTGGCATTACAAAGGTCTGCAATGTTTCCTCCAGGGGCCTTGGTCCCTAAACCTCACAAAGGGATAAACAGATGAGCCTGGGAAAGCGGGCCTGTTTCTGTGAAAACACAGCCCGCCTTCCCCCTCAAGCTGTCCCTGGAGCGTTACACCAATAATAACTCATCGATTCTATTAGTCACCAGGTCAAACCAGGAAAAGCCATAACCATTTCACTTCCATATACAGTGCAGCGGTTTTCTGAGGTGGGTGGGCAAATGGTTTATTTCTGTATTGGAACACTACAGCAATGAAGACTAAAAACAGTCTAAACATGTATTTCTCCAGCTACCACTACACATGTTCCCTACCTACCTCCACATATCCCACATTAGGAGGCTGATCCTCCCATCAACCAGGCACTGAAGCGCAGGCACGCCCAGGAAAAAATGTTCCCTTACTGCCTGTAAAGAACATGTCCAAAACTGGGAACAATATTTCTGTTTTGTTCAAAATAGATAATAAATATAAACAGACATAGTATATAGAAGGCTGAGTTTCCTATTCAATCTGCTTTCAGTGATGCTAAATGAGATCAGTTTCAAAACCATGGCGACATGTCAAACTGTGTGGCTTTCATACAAATTCTGGTACCATTTGGACTGGCTTTCCAAAGAGTACGCTAATCCACTGAAGGTTAACCTTCCAAAGGAATAACTGTTGTTACATGACACAGTGTCTTCAGAACAAAACAAGTGCAGTGGAAAAGATTCCCTCCAATGATTAACAACTCATATGCTGTTGCTAAGCAACCTGGAAATGAAGTGGACTTCATATGATGATCCTTCTAAAATAATTAATTGAAAGCTAAGCAATAAATTGCCTTTAAAAAAAAAAAAAATGTTGAAATTTCAAGTCAATGTGTCCGTTAAATTTAAACATATAATGTAAAAATCAGGGAAATGGCCAGTGCTTACCTTTTCAAACTGCAGGTCTGTATATATATATATATATATATATATATATATATATATATATATATATATATATATATATATATATATATATATCCATACAGTATAGGTCTATATATATATATATATATATATATATATATATATATATATATATATATATATATATATATATATATATATATATATATATTCCATACAGTGCATTTCACCTACAAAAATACTATACAATATACTTAGACCTCCTAAAAACATGCCTGTTGTGATATATTGCGCTAAAATCTTATGTTGATCACCAAGTAGGAGTCTTGCTGTCATAAGCTCTTCATTTTGCTTGTACTGTACATGCATAGTATAGCCCTGACCAGCTGTGTTTTACAAATGGTGTAGAATCCAGTGGAAGTGAAGAGAGAGTTTATGTCTGGCTTTCAAAGCTGTGCTAATACGATAAGACAGGACCTCAATGTCCAAACCTAATAATAGCATTTGACAGGTCGGGTGGATTGGAGGACTTGGGTAAACAATCTGCTACAAAGTCCAGCTGTCCCCTGGGATCATCTTGTTTTAGTTTTATAAATATTTTACCTTAATGGGTCTCGAGAAAAAAAAGGACATTGGACTGTCCTAAAATATTCTTACAGAACCCCCCCCCAAAATAAAAAACAACTCACTGAAAGCATCATACTGCAGTATCAATGCTGAGGTTGAGAGTTCCACAGCATTAAGGCACTAGAGTTGATTTTAAAGATGCAACTAGAAGGATGTTTTTCTAACAAGCGCTCACACACATAATTAAGGTTAAATGTGTTCCTTGTCTCGTATATGGTTTGGAACTATACAGTATACTTAACAGTTGAACCTGCTAGCGATGTCACTGTTTACTGTTAGCAGTTTGCTAAATCTTATAATGCATTTGGCAAAGTGCATTTTATAGCAAAGAATCTTTTCCGAACAATCTTTGTTTCTAATCCAACCCTGTACCTCTGACAGTCTTTTCAGGGTTCAAAACTGCACATTCTCTCATGTTATTTGCAAGATTGCATTTTTCACTCTGCCAGCAAACGCAAAGCTGGATGAGACGGTATTAATAAAGTATTTACAGTCTCCCCTGAGCCTGGAGCAGCACCAAGCAGGAGCCCCTTATATGAATTACATCCTGGAAAGCAAAGGTCACTGGCAAAGTGACTAACAAGTGATCTGAGACAGGCCATTGTTTCCCTACAAGCTGTAGTGGGATGTTGTGCTTTCACAGACCTCTGGTTATTAGCCAGGGCCTTTTAAGCAACAACCTTATTCATCTGTGCCTGGAATAGGCAGCACTAAATCAGTGGCTGGAGTAATTATCTGCTGGTGTGGAGCGCACCTCCAGGGATGCATTTTCCTTTTCAACTAAAGACTGAAGATGCAGTGCAGGAAGGAAACACAGCTATCTTCAGTTTCATTGTGTATCCATGTGATGTACCCTATTTATATACAGTATATCACAAGGTGCCATCTGTTTTCTTGAAACTCAGGAAAACTCACACTATGAAGGTACTGGCAGAAACGTTTGTCTACTTCTTCAGGCTGCTAATTAGAGTGTTGATGAGAATGTTATATTCCAGCCTAGCTACAGAATGGCAGTGCCACAGGTATAATGCTGCATATGGTGTGTGATGTCCAAACTTCAGTAAACATCCTACTTATGATGTACAAACATGGGAAAGCTGTGGTGTCAGCTGTGCCCCCGTGGTTTGTCATAAAATGTTTTCCCAGTGTGCAATTTAAAAAAATAAATAAATACAGATATAGGAATATGTTAAAAGCTGAGTTCCTGGCAAATTCTCTTAACGCTCAAAAACAATGCAGTGGGAAATAGAGATGATGAAATAGTAGTCAGTATCATACAATCGGCAAGCAAGACTGTGTTGATCAAACTTCTATGTAGAAGGAAAGACCAATCACTTGGATTGGTCTTTAAGCTGCTTAAAACAGGGTCACATGTCCACCAGCATCTGCTGCAGTTACCAGCTGAAGAAACGATAAGGCAGGATTCAACTCCAAGATTAAAATCTAACCAGTTGTCCCAGAACTGGACCAATAACCTCTGATGGGTAGCTTTAATAGTGAGGAGAAGCTAAAGAAACAAACCTAAAACAACATTCAGTACCATCAGTCCTCCCCCAACACCTCCCCCAAGTCAGCAACTGACAGTGGTGTCACTAGCAAGAGGCCAGGATGGAAGCTATCTGGCTTTATCTGGGTCTCTGTAGTTACTGATGTTTTAAAAAAAAAATGAATTGATAAAGCAGATTAACAGAATAAATTATAGATTGTAGTAAAACGCTTTGAGAATAGGCCTAAGGAAGCTCTATTTGTGCAGTGTATCTTTACATGCTTTTGATGGCAATGGATTGTCTGTTCATAGTCCTTGTTCCACCATCCCAAGATGTTAAGCCAGTAAACCTCAGATGCTCTGAGTTCAGGCCGGATCTTGAATATTAGTACAGTGAGATTCTGTCTCACCTACACCTGTTTGCCACCAAAGTGAAGAAGCAGAGAGAAATTCATTGTCTCTGCTTTCAAGCCAACCTGAACACTACATTCATCACTCCAGACAGACTAAGCTCGCAATACTTTTGCATGAGCCAGCACTTGCCTCTGTGTGTGTGTGTGTGTCTTGTAAGCTCAATTTTCCAAACTTGCCACAGGTCACAGGATGCAAAGCACAGCTGACACAGTGCTACAACCCTTTCACCTTGCTTTCCCCATGCCGTGATGCAATGTCTAACTGAGATCTAGCCTGTGGAAATCCTATTTAGTCAATAATACCTTATTTATTTTGCACTGACTTAGGGGGATCAATCACTTCACTTCATGCAAATGGTAGGGAAAGGGGGAGTGAGGGGTCATTTTTAATTTGCTATATATAAGGCCAAGTTCAATTCTCGTGCTGTTTACCATGAAAGTCCCCAAAATACTTTTTACATGTGCAGAGAACACGAGAGAGAATCCACGTGTCATAGTGTTTGACGTAAATGGTTATTAAAGATCTGATTTGCTGATGGATAGTGACTGTTTTTTTTTAATACTTAGTTTTAGTGTTGTCGCCCACACTGCTTTTCACACATAATCTGTGGAGGGTTATATCTTTATTAATAATAAACTGGGCCAAGTCCGAGTGGTGGTTGAGCAGAGCGGTGACGGATACTACTGAAGCGTACTAAAGTGAACCACGAGTTTGTTCGCCAAATTAGTACTGCCTGCTGTATCCTGCACTGCGCCAGGACCATAAGAAGGTGTTCAGGCATCAGTGGCTGCTAACGGTGAGCGAAGCGGAGGAACAGCTACTTCAGCCGCTAGTAAGAATTGCACAACAGCAATATTAGAGATGCACGCAGGGCTGTCTCTCACAGTGCCTGAGTATAAAGAGTTAAAGGGCCAGGTTGCCGGCGGGATATTTAACATAGGGCGGACCCTATATAGTTAATTGGCCCATGGCTACGTCAGGGTACATTGACAAATGAGACGCATTTCACATTCTTCTATCAGTCAACAGGTAAGTAATTGTGCCTTTCATCTTTTGGATCTGTAAGGGGCCTGTATACTTTGCTTTGCCGTTGTTGACATGTTCTAGGCGTCTCACATGTAGAGTCTCTTGGTTTGAAGGTTGGATTCTTTGCACTTCTTTTGACATCAGTGTACATTTTCTTCTTTTGTTGTTTTCTCTGCACAGTCTCTTGTACATGTTTATTCACACCAGATTCTGTCTTGACAGGTAGCACATTTAGCTTTGTTCTCATTTTTCTTCTATACATCAGTTTGTGTGGAGAAACATCCATCATAGCATGTGGTGTAGCTATATAGCTTTGTACAAAATCTGTTATGAAATGCTTCCAATGCTTGCTTTCCTTTTCTGCAGTTAGGTGCATTCTTTCAGCACTCTGTTGAATCTTTCAACAGTACCGTTTGCTTGTGGGTAGTAAACTGAAGAGTGAATGTGTTTGATATCTCTCTCTTTCATAAATGAAGCAAAATCCACTGAGATAAACTGAGGATCGTTATCAGTTACAGTCTAGCTTGGATTCCCTTTCTGGCTAAAAATGGAAGTCAAGAGAGAAATTATGGTTTCAGTGTTGACATACAAAACAAATGCAACTTCTGGCCACTTGCTATAATAATCCAGCAGAGTGATCGCCTATCTGCAATTCCAAGAGCCACTTTTGAACAGTCCAAGAATGTCAATTTGCGACATTGTGCCAAGGTCCTTCTGGCAATTGTACTGGTATCAATGGAGCAGGCGTGGTCCTTGCAGTCTTATCATTCAACTGGCATGGTACACAGGAAGAAATGAGACCCATTACCAGTAAAGGTCTCTGAGACACTGTTTAGTATGCACTATTCACTGATGACCTTCATGAGCTAACTTCACTAGCTTTGGTCGAACAGCAAAGAGGGCACCAGTCGGTTACTTCACAAATGAGTCTTGCATGGTAAGTTCATGTCGAATGGGAAAGTAAGGAGCAATATCTGGAGCCAGATGTTTAGCAGTTTTAGACCAACCTCTCTCAATTTGAGCTCCAAGTTTCGTCAGCTCAGGGCAGGTGTTGCAGGCGTAAGTAAATTCACAAAGGAACAGCACACAATGAGGTGAAAATATCAGCAACTAATTCAGGTTCAGAATCACCATTGACAGGTGTGAAGTCAGGCAATGGCAATCTTGATAAGCAGTCAGCTGTTTGGTTTTGTAATCCAGGTTTGTAGATAACATCATACATGAAGCAGAGTAAGCATCTGACGATTCTCATCCAAGCACGACCTAATCCTTTTGTTGCTAGCAAAGTGGTTAGTGCTTGGTGATCTGTTCTTAAGATGAAGTACCTACCCCACAGGTATGTTCTCCATCTTTCAATGGCCAATACACAAACTAAGGCTTCTTTTTGACAGTGGAATACTTTCTTTCTGCCGCAGACATGGTCCTGGAAGCAAAAGCAACTGTACACTCAGTATTGTGAGGATGGAGCCAATGCCATAATCAGAGGCATTAGTTGAAATGAAGGTAGGCAATGATGGGTCAAACTGTGCTAGAGCCGGGCTCTCATGGATAAGCTTCTTGACAGTGTGGAAGCTGTCCTGTACTTCAGCAGTCCAGGTAAAATTATATTGTAGCAGTGCTCTCATTGGTTCCACAACTGTAGCATAGTTGGGCCGGAACTTGGCATACCAAGCAGTGAGGCAAATTGAAAGAGCATCCTTAGGAGCAGGTGCATCTGAAATAGCCCTAATGTGTTCTGTGTCAGGCAGGAGACAGTCTTTCCATATCACGTGTCTTAGAAAACGTAGGCTTTCCTGGTGAAACAAGTGTGAGTGTGAATTGTCCTCATCAGGGTTGCGTCCATACACAATATGTCATCTAAATAGTTCTGTACTCTAGGTAGGTCTTTTAAAATGGTAGCCATCATCTTCTGAAAAGCAGCCGGAGCAGAAGCTAGACCATATGGCACTCGACAGAATCGAAACAGTTCTTCATGCGTGATGAATGCAGTCAAATCTCTTTTATCCTCATGCAGGGGCACATGATGGTATGCACTAGCAAGGTCGATTGTGGAGAATACAGTAGCACTTCTCGGCTCTGTAAATAAATCCTCCATAACTGGAACTGGGTAACTGTCAATAATTACCGCTTTGTTTGGCTTTCGCAAATCTACACAGATTCGAATTCCTTCTTTTGTGTGATGTTTTTTCAGTGATGCCAGCCACTGAAAGCTGACGTAGTTCTGCTGATACAGCACTTCTGACAGAAAGAGGCTGTCTTCAACTTTTGCTGTACTTGAGTAACACAATCTGTTTTTTTTCATTTTGTGTGCAAAGCCTTTTGCACAATCACTAACAGGTAGAGGAGTTGTAGAAATTTCTAGCACAGGCAGTGGTTGGAGCGAGCTGCAAACTATGTTGCCAGAGATGCAGAAGCGCAATGCTTTAATTAAGTCCATTCCTAATAATGGTGCCTGCTTTCACTATGTAAAATGTTGCTGCTGCAGAAATTCCCTCATGCATGATATTTGTAAAAAAAAAAATAGTACTGGGAGATCATCTCTGGAATAAGCCAGATATCTGGATTTCCCAAGGGCAAGTCAGCAAAATAAGTCTTGCATACACATTCAGGCAGAAGCGAAACAGATGAACCAGTATCAACAGTCAATTTAATACTGTGGCAATTGGCAGTAGACATTCCCACATTCACAGTGCAGACAATCTTATCTGATTTAGAGGCAGAGTCAGTCAAATACAGCACAGTGAGCTCTGGTACTAAGATCTCTCTGACGTGATGCTTCTGAACTGAACGGCAGACTTTTGCAAAATGGCCGCGTTTCCCACAAGCTTTACAGTTTGCTTTAGAGGCGGGGCATGACGGTGCATTTGCTAAATGAGAAGGCGAGTCACAGCGGAAACATTTACTAGAAGCTTGACTCCCAGATGAACTAGCATATTTCCCTTTGCTTGCTGCCAGAGGCGATTACTTCTTTCCTTGCGCATATTTCTTTTTAAACTGCATGACATGAAATGTCTGCACAGGTAGCAATTCCCCCTTTGGGAGTTCAGTTGCATGTTTAAAAGCTGATTCAATCTGACAAGCAATCTGAATGGTCTTATCCAAAGTTAAGTCTGACTTGAGCAGCAGCCTTTCGTGGATTCTACAATTAGAAGTTTTTTCAACAATTTGGTCTCTCAGCATTTCATCTTCTTTACTCCTGAAATCACGCAGGCTTATCAGTTCATGGAGTGCTGCGAGGTACTCCATAATAGTTTCATCAGTCCTCTGTTCCCGTTGTCTAAATTTATGCCGCTCGACCACAACATTCACTTTCGGAATAAAATGATTTTGTAACGCAGTAACAGCAGAGGCAAATGTCGTACCTGTGTTCGGAAGAGAGCAGAAAATTCTCTGTCCCTCAGTTCTGAGGCAATGAAGCATGACAGCGCGTTTTCGGGTTTTAGCCCACTCATCCCATCCCCAGTAGCATTTATAACCAGCATTTAATTCTCGAACATTTTCATCCAAGTTTGAAAATATATCGCAGGCGTACCCGGGCTGGGTAAAAACGGTGCAGGAAGAGGTACAGATGCAGTGGCCATCCGTGTCGCCAATTTGTGGTGTTGAAGGACAAAGCAGTAAAAGTAAAAGGGTGAACTCGTAGAAACTTTATTTGCAGTCAGCCAGATGCTGAACATAATACATCCCAGAAGCTGAACTGCCTTTCAAAGGCAAGTAGAGTAAAGATCCAGTGCCACCTTGTGGTCTATTTTAGTAAGGCAGTCACAACAGTTTGGCTAAACAATTTTCTTGTTGTGCATTATATCAAGCTGCTTCATCATATCCTCTTCCCTTATGGATATTAACACCCAAGTCTCTTCATCGCTCCAACGAACGTAAGTGGAAGGTAGACATGAATTTTGCTCAGACATAACTCGGAGAAACTGGATGGGAGCATAGTTATCCACATTTAAACATAGTACTTAGTAGTACTTTACAATAAAGTAGTTTTGACAGTTGCTTGGAAAGCTATTTGCAAGTGTACTCTGAAGTGCTGTACAGTAGCTGTAACCACCTGAATTCACAAGCCCACAATGCAGTTTATCAAACATTTTTAGTGATAGTTGTAAACTGAAGCTTAGTAAAAGCAATCTGTATGATACTTTACAAACGCATTTAGATCCATGCATGATTTGCATTATGCAAAGTTTTAGGGAAGATGGAGATAAAAGTGGTGTTATCTGCAACATCAATCTGATATGGGAAATACTGCAAACAAAAAATGAATTTTCCTGCTGCCATCTTTGGGCCATGGTAACTTCTTCATGGTAAGGCACTTGAGAGAGCTCATTAACATTTTCATGACAAACTTGTGTTTCCATGTATAAGTGGGCGTTGATTTCACAAGCATTTCCTTGATTCTCACGGGTAAATGAGACTTTCCCGTTAAAATGGTGCAACCGTTTTTTTGGGCATTTTCCTTGCCAACATGCACACGCATTGCCAAGTCATGTGAGACAAACCACTCATGTAAACTGGCCCCACTGGTGGGAACATTGATGAATTTCACAGAAGGACTGTGTCCTTTAAATTAATTATTCACAGATTGTCTTCTGTGTATATTGTCGCAAATTACAAAGTAATTATAGAATGTATAGTAATGCATTAGGTATAATTTCATATATATCCCATAACCAATTCATCAAAATAACAAGGGAGGCCTGATAAATGAGGATAATACACAAACTGAGAAAAAGAGAGATTTTGATGATGCCAAATTGAATGGAAAACTCTTTAAAATGTAATCTACACAATTTCTTCTCAAATCCACTAATACCTGAGAAAGGGACCCATACAGGCTGGAAAACTTGAATTTTCAACCTCAGTGTTGGTCCAATAAAAGGAAGGAACTTCAACATTGTTTCTTCTTTTTCACATCTGGACCAATGTGACTTACAAAACAATTTTCAACAAAACAGCTTTTAAAGAGTAAGTAGCAGGTCCCCCACGTGTTGCTACAACTGTTTAAATAATGGACCTGTCATTTTTTCTTTTCATTGTTAATATCCTGACAACTTTTTACACTTCTAACTTTAAAAGCACTAGAGCAGCCATTTTGAAAAGAGCTTTGAAACAGACTTTAAAGTTATAAGTGTTGTCAGGATGTTAATAATGAAAAGAAAAATGACAGGTACGTTATTTAAACAGTTGACGCTATATTTTTCAGAACCCCACTACTTACTCTTTAACTTGAATAGCAAGCTGCCGCAGCACACCATTGTAGACAGACAAATGATATGATCAATGAAGCTCTATGTATCATTTACACATCTGACTACTTTATAAAATCAAATTCAGTTTTCAGAATCAGCAGATAGACCTTCTCCCAGCGTGCTCACAGATTGTAAAACTCAGCCGAGATTCCCTTGTTTAATTATGGCAGCTATAAATATTAAACAGGCATAAAGGCAACATGTTATTTACATTCCTGAGACATATACATCAGAGAGCTGAAGCCTGAGTGCTTGCACACATCTCATTAAAACTGAAATTCCCTTCAGTATATATCAGCTCACAGTGTTCCAGCAGTTTGTTCTATATTTGTAACTAGCCACATTGCTTATTTATTTTATGCAGCCTTCAAAACTTTAAAATGTAATTGTTAGTTATAAAATGATTACGAAACCATTCCGGTGTGCGAAAGGCCCATTTAATTATCAATTAATTAAGTTGTTTTCACCTTGCTCTGAAACAAGTGGTGTAAACTTTGTACACACATTGGATCAAAGTTTAGTTGAAGGACAGCTTAGTAAATCAGACCGACACACTGATTACCACTGGAATCATTCTCTACCTATCCACAGCAGTTTCACTCATTCCAGGTTTTACTACAATCTTGATTAGCCACAGTGTATAGATAACAGGTTCAGGTCTGTTTTATTAAATGCATAGTAAAACCAGGAATGGCTCAAACTGCTATGTAATGGGAGTTTTATTCCCATCTCTGTATACAGCTCTCATTTAGAACCACTGTAACCAAAGCATGGCATTGTTACACTTTACAGAACCTGGTGCAGTAGATGACATTTTACTGTTGGTTCAGGACAAACAATTATAGGTTAATTGCATATTGTCTACAAGGTGAACCATATGTTCAAATACTTAATGACCCCCAGGCACATGACATTTTGTTCATATTTTTATTGTGTCAAAAATAACTTCCAGTTTGCATACCAGTGTAAATGTCAACAGATGTGATCAAAATAATAACAAGTTTATTAACGGCATTACTGGTGCCATCTGATTCTAAATGCAGTAACAGTGGCCCAGCAAAAAGGCAAAAGAGTTTTCACATTACAACAAAGTGGTAGAAAGTAGTTTAAATCTATTAATAGGGGTTCAAACATCATTCCACCAGACCCAGGAGTGCCAAACTTCCACAAGCGAGGACAATCCAGTAAAACTGGGACACACGGAGGGCATCGTGAAATGAATTCCCACTACTTGACATTGAAGAATACTGATCAAAAGTTTGGGCATTCACGAAGATTTATCACATCATTTATTTTTGTGTTTGGAAGGAATTCATGAAGTTCTGTATGTATTCAGCATCTGGGCCGTTGTTAAATAAACCAACAAGGCTCAAATACAATAGTTTATTTATTGAATCCATAAAAACAGAAAAAAAGAAATAAAAAATTCTTTATTAGCTCAGGAGAAACTGCTCATGCTTCAGGAAAATAAAAGCGAAAAGATTTGATTTGTCCATTGCTAAATGCTCCAGGAACTCCTGCACTTTGAATAATTGCATAAAGAATATTATTTATATCCTTTCTCACTGTGGGAACTCCCTACAACAGCTCAGGAGAACTCCGATGGACGACCTCCGATGCCACTGCCAAGTCAACTGTCTTGTTACGCACAAGAGCCCCCTGGATGAAGGACAGAGCTGCAGGGGTCCAGTCAAGTCCATCAGTGGCCCTTTCTATATTGGATGTACAGTGAAGATAGGCAACTTGGCTATATGACAACACCCTGTATAACTCACAGGTGAGCCACTCTGGGATCCTACCTGGCACATTTTACAGTGGTTTTTTTTTATAGTCACTTTTAAGAATTTTGACATTAGCTTAACAAGCAATTAGCAGGGTTCCAAATATAACGTCACACGTGCCCACATGTTACTGTTTAAATAACGTACCTGCCATTTGTTAACATCCTGATAATGTTTTACACTTTATAAAGTCTGTTTCAAAGGTCTTTTCAAAATGGCCGCTCTAGTGCACTGATAGTGTCAGGATTATTGCCCACATTGTCAAACAGGTAACACAGCAATAACGATCCATGATGTGGTACGGAACAGAAAAGCCAGAGCCATTGTTGTTATGTTTTTTTATTAATTGCTCTTCCTGCAGTCATTTAGAGGACAGTGCACTAGAGCAGCCATTTTGAAAAGACCTTTGAAACAGACTTTAAAGTTATAAGTGTAAAAAGTAATTGGCATGTTCACAAATTACAGGTACATTATTTAAACAGTTGCAGCAATACATGGGATGTATAACGCTATATATTTCGGGCCCACACTGCCTACTCTTTAAGTCACTGGTTGATCTAGTTTGAAGTATTTAAACAGATGGCTTCTTTGGTGTTTATGTGCAGACTGTCATAATGTACATGACCAGAAGTTGTTCAAAATAATTAATAAAAAAAAAAGTTGCATTGCATTTAAAACTAGAGGCCTTTATAATGTTTTTTAGTATAACTACCAGAAAAACGCCATTAAGACCGTTAGGAATAAAAACATTCCTAACACTGTGTGAAGCAGAAGTTTGAAAAGGTCTGTACAGGCCTGAGGCCGCAATCAAGTCAGAGGCTTGGAGCAAACACCAGTCTCAGCTCAGCACTGAAAATAAAACTGTTCTCAGTGGCAGGAGTCCACAAATATATTCCAGGGACCGCTAGTCTGTTCTTTCCTAAACGTCTCTTACCTGGCTGTTGACAAAGGAAACCTCTTCACTGCAGACTACAGGTCTGGAAACAGCTTTTTGGAAAGATGTGTATATCATTATGTTGAAAGGATATTTGGCATCAGCTTTACGTTTGCTTAATATTTAAATTCTTATCTGTTCATTAATCTATAGTTGTTGTAGTAGTAGTCTTTTCTAGAACCTTACTTCAGAAATTCAGCTTTTATGAGTCTTGTATTTCTATTTAGGAGAAATGTATGCAGCTACAACCCCTGCCATCACATGGAAAGAACATATATTACAACAAACTCAATAATACATATTAATTGCATTTATGGATTTTTAAAAGTATCAAAAAATAAGAATGAAAAATCTCCTTATTAGTTGTCCTAGGTTTCAATTTTAGTCTTACACATAAATACGGAGCTAATGATTGAGATTAAGAAACTATAAAATAATTATATATTTAGTTCCTTTATCTGCCTGTGTGCTGAAATTATACAGGTATGTCTGTCATATATATATATATATATATATATATATATATATATATATATATATATATATATATATATGTATGTAATCAGTTCAAAAGAAATCCAAAGGGGGATTAGGATCAGCCTGTGAAATATCTTTTAATGAAAGGACAACAATACGCTGAGTGCAACTCCATCGTCACAGCGGAATGTCATTGAGAGGACATGATGGGAGAATCATCATCATCATCATCAATCAACGCGCTATGCTAGACAAGTGACAGCTGAATGTACAGAGCAACACAATCTAAAGTGCTTTCTGTGGTCTTGCCTTTAACAAGCAGTACCTGTCAAGCTAGGCTGTCTCACAATCAGACCTGGCTGGGCAGCAGTTACAGATGTGCAGTACAGTACAATGTAACCTTACTATGTCTCCAATAAACATAATTAAATATGTTCAAAGGTGTTTTGCTAGTCAAACTTCCATTTCTTAGTGACATTTTTACCCCTTCCCCAATCACTGTGTAGAGAAAGTGTTATTGATGAGTATTTTCAGCTACTGTTTTTCTTCTTGACTCAAATCAATTGTACTTTAATATTTGTATTAATATTATCCTAAATGTTTACTTCTTATCATTTTTATTATCATATTTTGTGTGTTCTCTGCTATAGCTATTCCAGCTAGAATTGCTTCTGAAAAGGCTCAAGGTTTGGAAGCATAAATTCAGTGCACAATCACTAGCTGGTAGACCTTTAGCCCATGCAGTACAAAGCTATGGATTAAACTGTAATAATTAGCCTCAGTGGGGAAAGATGTGATGAAAGGTTTTCGAATCCTACATTCAGAGCATCACATTCAAATTCTGTCTGTGATGAAGAAAGAACAGGGTTTTGACGGGCATTGCTTTCATTTGCATTTCAGTCTCAGCAGATGAATAATGATGCCTTGAGCCACAGGATTATTAGAATTCATCTAGGAAGCTGTGTGGCCCAGTGGTTAAAGAAAAGGGCTTGTAACCAGGAGGTCCCCAGTTCAAATCCCACCTCAGCCACTGACTCATTGTGTGACCCTGAGCAAGTCACTTAACCTCCTTGTGCCCCGTCTTTCGGGTGAGACGTAATTGTAAGTGACTTTGCAGCTAATGCATAGTTCACACACCCTAGTCTCTGTAAGTCGCCTTGGATAAAGGCATCTGCTAAATAAACAAATAATAATAATAATCTGATTCCCAGGTCACTGTGATCAAGTTCCACCCCATCTTAGGGATCAAATCCAGATATCACCCATGCCTGAACACTAGGCCAATCTACAGCACTACAGATATATTGTAACAAACTACAGCAGTTTTCTACTAAAATATGTGATGTATTGATTTATTCAATTATCTGATAATATTAGACCTAATAGTGTATGCCATGCTTTGCCACTCCATTAGGCAATTGTGGTGTGTGTCTGAATTCAACATGTTACCACACTCTGCTGAGAGGATTGTCAGGCTGTTCTGCTTAAAACATACACATGAAGAACCATTCTGTTCCGGTACATTATTTATTTCTAGTTTTGCTGCAGTATACACTGAATGTGTTATTCATGTGTTTTAGTTTAGACTCACAGCATTCAGTCCTAGATCATTCAAAAGATTTGTCAGCACAATTAATAGGGACCTGTGATTTTTTTTTTTTTTAATAAAGGGGATCAGAGGTAAGAAATTGTATTTTAAAAGATTAGCACCCCTTAAAGGCTGCAAAAATCCAAGTTGGATTTTAACGACAGTTAAAATATTTGGTCTGTCTTAACATGGACTTTTAAAAACCCGCAACACGTTCCCAGTTTTGTTCCCTCAAGTCTGCTTAAAAACTAGAAGATTTGCAAACGTTACTGTTAACACTTGTTCTGGGTAATTCAGTTTGGATTAGTAAAGACATTTAAATAAAAGTGTTATATCTAGCCAAAGTATTTCATGGCTAAACATTATTTAAATTGGTCTAGGAGAAAATAGATCAGCCTGCATCTATATTTCTTCAATGGAGCCTCAATTATAGTGCCCACACAGTGATGATTAAATAAAATCCCTCTTCATCTAGTATTTCTAAATGTTCAGTTCTACTACTTTGTTCAGGCCAACAAGATGCTCGGATATATTGTGAGAAGTGTTGAATTTAAATCAAGGGAAGTAATGTTAAAACTTTACAATGCATTAGTAAGACCTCACCTAGAATATTGTGTTCAGTTCTGGTCACCTCGTTACAAAAAGGATATTTCTGCTCTAGAAAGAGTGCAAAGAAGAGCAACCAGAATTATCCCGGGTTTAAAAGGCATGTCGTATGTAGACAGGCTAAAAGAATTGAATCTATTCAGTCTTGAACAAAGAAGACTACGCGGTGATCTGATTCAAGCATTCAAAATCCTAAAAGGTATAGACAATGTCAACCAAGGGGACTTTTTTTGACCTGAAAAAAGAAACAAGGACCAGGGGTCACAAATGGAGATTAGATAAAGGGGCATTCAGAACAGAAAATAAGAGGCACTTTTTTACACAGAGAATTGTGAGGGTCTGGAACCAACTCCTCATATATCTTGTGTCTTTACCATTTAAAGCTGGTAGTTTTATTCTACTCATGTTTATCCCTCTCTGTGCCATCTACAGCTGGCTTACATTCCCTAAAGGTGGCTGCCTTTGCAGGCACTCTGGCTTCATTAAGCAATCCTGCCACCCTGTCACTCTGAACTACACAGGAGTACTCCTGCTACTACTTGCAGCAGCAGGAGGTTATGGATCTTTGCCAGCTACGCCACCACTCTAGGAATCAATACAGAAATGAAAATGACTGTCAAGTAGCCAAATACAGTGGAAACCTTCTTAAATAATAGTATTGTATAGAAAATATACATATTCTAATCTGATACATTAATAATGCAACCTTTGACAAACTAGGGTTCATTTTCTTTAAGTTTAAATTTCTTGTTTCATGTTTGGTGAAGATTTTTGCAATGCAGTAGAATACATTTAAACTTGGTTTAACATGACATATAGTCTGTTCTTTGGTGCCATCTGGAGGTAGGAAGAGAGAGTGGTAGTGGTGCAAACATTCTTTTGGAATAAACTGTTAGATAATCTTGTTATGTACAAATGACTAAAGACACACACACATCCTGTTGATCAACCTAATTATTTTATTTAAAAGAAAATGTCTAAAAGTGACAGGCTTTGTTTAAGTTATATAGTACTGCTAAAAAAAGTCTTAAGCGTAATGTTGCTTGATGTTTAGGGCCTTGAAGAGGGAATATCTCAGATCATCTCAAAGAGCAGAGACAGCCAGCAAAACTTTGTGTGGAACTTTGTGTGAAAGACCGCAAATCCATTTGGCTGTAAGTACCACATATTGTAAGATACAGTATATGCCAGCTAATTACATTGCCTTTTGTGTCAAACTATTGTATCCAATTAATCTATACAATATGAAGAATAAATATGCACATCTCCTTAAGAAATTAATTTAACAATTTTATGTAGTTAATGTGCAATAGGAATATGCAGTTACCAAGTACGCAACTGATTAATGAACCATTTTATGCTGTTTCCGCTCATTTTCCAGGGCCCCAGATGTATACAGCCCTGATGTCTTTGAGAATGATGTACCGGTAGTTCGAGGATTTGGAGCTGTACACATCCCATTCACCCCAGGCCAGTGAGAATTCAAATCTAATGCATGACATATATATTTTTACCAGCAGTGTTCAGTTATTAGCCAGTTTTGAAAACTGCTGCACTTTCCCCATCTAGCTGAGCACATGAATATGAGGAATGTGTATGTTTACGATTACCCATAGACACAAGAGAACCACTCTGATGTTTGTTCCTGAATCTATCTCAAGGCTGCAGAAATTCACAAGGTAGTTATATATTAGACATGAGAATACATCTTCAGACATATGTATGTGCACACATTTTGTATTTTTATTCTACATTTACAAAGGGCTTAAACTGTTAAAAAGAAAAAGAAAATGCCCGGATGTTAGATTACTGTATGATCAGGTCACTTCCTTTAACAAATACTGGACATTCAAGTCAGTAAATGCTTTTCTTTGGAATTCTATCTTCAGGTGATGTATAATATCATGCAAATCATGATGTTGCCCATGTCTGCCCCATTGTATACACCAGGTGAGAAAATAAAATGCAGTTTGTTATTGAGATAAATAGCAGTCAGCTTCCAGTAAGAAAGAAAAAAAACATGCAGTAACAATTGATTCAATTTTAAGAATTTGTATTATTGTTGTGTTCCTTTATTGATCTAAGATTGTATCTCTGGTTTTCCTCAGCTGGTTTATGGAAAGATCCCAAGTTCAGACACCAAGGTTGTTGCCCAAGCAGAAGGAAGGGAACGTTGAATGTTTGCAAACTGCCACAGTTGGATTTCTTTTATAATGAATTCCTTGGTACTGTATAGTGAAATGTTCTAAATAACATTGATGCCCATTTATTCTTACATTTTACAATAGCTTACCAATAAAATAGTGTGTACATTCATTATATCAGACTTCAAGGTTTAAAAGGTGTATCATTATTTTGTGTACATGACCTATACATGTTTTTATTTTAGTTACAAGAGTACGTTCATAATAAAATGTTATAACTAACTTGAAATCTGCAACTGTTTAGAACTGAAAACAAGAAAATGGTCTAATTAAGTAAATTATCAGTTCAATTAAAGGTCTAGTGAAGTAATTGAGAGCTCAGTTGGAATGAAAACCAGCAGACACAGGGGGCGTTATTATTGGCGATTAAAATGGTCAGATTCTGCAAATCAGGCTTACAACACATGCAGTTAAAATGTTTCCTGACTTAAGTATCTGCAGATCACATGATGTGTGCGGATACTCGTTCTCCAAGACGAGCATTATTAATATTAAGATCAGCGTTCTGTTCTGACTCATGTAAATCTTTGCGTCTCTGTATTGCTCTTGCTGAGCTCACCTGTAACTAAAGGCGCTTGAAGACCTGCCACTGCTTCCACTTACTGTGAGAATTAGCCGATTATAAATGTACTGAATGTAAAATTACTGTATTTATTATTTTTAATTCACTTGAAAAGAGAAAGCAGTGATTTTTCAGTTCAGTTTTTTTCTTCTTGTGCTTCAGTTTTGTTTGCTACAATTTACTTTGTTTTTGCAATGGTGAAACACGATGTTTGGCTCTGCTAACAGACACATAAGAAAACAGTAGCTATACAATTTCTATGGTTATGGCAGGGAAAGAACTTACGCAGTAACAAGTCGGTAAAGAAGACAGACTAGTAAAAATTAGACATTCATTCCCTCCAAAACTCCTTTAAACCAGCAAAGAACTCTCAAACCAACAACATGTGCAAAAACTATATTTGTGTATGCCTGTCGGTATGGGGATGGGAGTGAAAATGTGCTCCGGACCTTGACCTTGCTGTAACCAAGAATTTTGGACAGTCACTAAAATAAATAAAATACCCCAGCACTAGACTTACACCTCATTAAACCTGGTTTCAGATAGTTGCAATTATACCATAAAAAATAAAAACTAATGCAAGTTCTTAAGCGATACAATTTATTTTTTAACCGTTGCAGCTACAGGGCCTTTATCATTTGCTGCTGTTTAGATGTTAAAACAATCACATTTTTCTACTGTGACTTTCCTACGAAAAACATTACACAGAAATAAGATACATAATATGTTACAATAGTACAAATGATAAATTATATTATACAGTAATAATGCCAACAAGTCAAGCACAAATCCATAAAAAAGCAGCCTGCTCCCAGTAATATGAAACAGTTTGGTAAACAGACAGTTACATGAAGAAATTAATTTGTTTATTCATATTTGCCATGAAAATGTTAATATTCCACAATAATTGCATTAGTACATAGGAACAGTATGTGAAACATTAGAAATGGTTACAGCGAAGACAGTAATGACAAATTGAGCTAGTTACTGTATGTAGTTAAAAACATTGCATCTACATGTTTGCTTTTTCCCCCCAAAGTACATATCTATCCTTCCAATGGTAACTTAAAATATGCATATTTCAGGTATTCATAACATATCTGAAATGGTTCAAAGCTATTGATCCTACAGTTTCTATAATCCCTATCAGATCAGTATACACTAATCCAAAACTGTAGCTTAAAGCTTTAAAAAAAAAAAAAAAAAAAAAAATGCCTGAGTAAATGTCGATAATGTACAATAAACTGAATCTCAATACAACTAGAACTTGATGAACCTCTCTTTAAGCACTACCATGTTATGTCCAGGTGGGGGAACTGTTGTACACAGACTGGGAGTGGAGGTCTAATAGAGAAACACATATGGTCTGTTTTCTTTGTTTTCTGCCAAGTCATTGTTTTGATCACGTACTTTCAGAAGTTTTTTTTTTTTAAATACAAAAAAAAAAAATTAAATTGGAACAAATATCAGGGTCATATTTGGATTTTAAAAGTGCTGTTCGTGTTGTGCCATTTTTCTCCCATCACCAACAGCAGATTTACCGACTGACAACTTTGAGTAGGTTTTGTGTGGCCATGCTACATCATTTTTGTAGCACTACACATGTAGCACAAACGGTCCACGGTCAAGCCATTAGCTCAAATGGACAAATATTTTGATTTATAATACCGCCACCAAAATTAAAATCAATATAATTTACAATACAAATTCTAGGTTAACAGTTCAGTATAATACATGTGTTCATGGTAACAGTCACAAATATAGTCTTATCTGTAATGACTAATCAGGTTAATCGGCAATGTCTCTCCCTGCTTTTTTATTTTTATAAATGATGTTACCTAAAAGTGCCAAGACACACATTGATTTTTGTTGTTCAAATATATATTTTTTAATATTTAACTTTTAATTAGCCGTAAAAGCAAACTACAGAAACGGTCATCAATTAGTTACCTTAATATATTACATACACCTGGTGGTAGATAAACTTAAGTCTTTTTTTTCCCATCCTTGACTTAATTTTAAGCATTGTTTATTTAAATGCTCAAATACTACAAATAAGCCAATGCAACCAAGGCACGTACCCATCATATTAAAAGCAACTAAACAATTACAACTTAAGTCTGTTCATCTGATTTTTAAAGCAACACATCATGCCCTGTGGATCAATATTTTGCTTTTGTTGAACATTTACATAGAAGTCCTATAAGCAAACATATGCCTTGGTATTAGCGCCTGAATGAGGAGTTTTATAAAAATCCAACAAGTATTTTTTTAAAACCTTGGGTAATGGTCTGTGAAAAAAAAAAAAAAAACACACAGTACTGATGAAAGAAAAATTCTACAAAAACACTGATGTAACCAAATAGATGTCTCATAGAAATAGTTCATACAAAAATGTTCTGTACTTCAGATAAAGTTTAAAAGCATTAACCCTAAATTTGTCAAGAAATGTCTACAAAAGAGACAGCACTAAACTTCTCATTGCCAAGTATTATTTCTTGCTCTGTTTTAAAAAATTAAATACAGGATTCAGTTAGAACAGATTCAATGTTTTCTCAACCTCTGGGTTTTTTTTTTTGTTGTTTTTTTTCTACAACGTTTACTTTACCCCCAAAAAAGCCTCTAAAACCTGCTTTTTTTAAGGCTGTTATTTGAAATTGGGTCACAACTGATTGTTTACTTCTTTACACTACTGTGTCACCATTTACATCACAAAGAAGTTGTTTGGCATCATCTGATTTGTTGTTAGTAAACAGTCAGGTAAATATGTAGTCTAATACGTTGCATATATAAATTTATAACAGGTGACGTATGACGGATTATAGCAAAACTATATTCTTGATAAGAATTTCTGAAAAGCCTACAATCTTTGAGCAGGAACATTTTAGGCTTGAAACAAACATAGTGTATCATTGTTAGCATCAACAACTAGAGTTAAAGCAGTAGAACTGAATCCATCAATTAAATATTGTGTAGAAACCTGGATATAAATAAAGTCTGTGATGCAATTACAACAAAATATGGGAAAATTGGCAAGTATAGAGGCTAGACCTTTTTAGTGTTAACAGACTTTTTTTCCCTTAATTCTCTTCGTTACTTCTTTATAAAAATGAATACATTTCTTTATAAGTTAACAGCTACTATTAAGGATTTTAAGCATATTTCATTCTGATGGCATGACTCAAAGATCTATTAAACTAAGCAATAATAAAATCTAAAAAGGCTAATTAGGTCTATATAAAACTATAGTATGGAGTCACACATAAAAACAATTGTGCGCAAGAGAGTACGATATATACCAGTATGCATTTTACTATCAAATCCAGATTAATGTTTAACCAATAAACATAATTTTGCAGATTGTATACTCCAAAACAATGGCAGATTTAACAAATAAAACCATTTAAAAACTCTTGAAAAACTTCCCTACTACATTAAACCACCATTTATTTTGGTTCCAAATCTTTCAAAACTAGAAACTTTAGCATAACTAAAGTCCCAACAGTAACAGTGCAGACCGTGCCACTAAACACTTTATACCGGATATGGATAACATACAGTTTGTAAAGAACAGTCTTTTCGCTTGTTTTTCATTAGCTAAGGACTAATGGTGAACAAACAGTTTAAAAACATGTGTAAAAACTCTCCGTAGAACGTCAAGCAATAAAATAAAAAAGATAATTATATTTATTTATACATATAGACTTGTCATAAGTATCTAAGATGAGGTGTATGCTTATGACAAGACTCTATATACTACATAAGCAGTGATGAGAAAAAAATTAGTTACTTTCAAAAAAAGGAATTAAATTAAGTGAATGCCTCGCTTTAAAAACAAAGGGAGCGGGATTCCTTACTTTTAAACCTTTGAAGAAATGAAAGCAAAGTGTTAAAAGGGTACCTTAGTAAATACTATGCTGGCTTTTGGTGAACTGCTATACATTTAAGGGTACTAGGAAAGCACACTTACACACAGTAATTACCAAGTTTGTGTCTAAATACTATTTCTGAATGAGCGTCCAACTAAATTAAATAAAAAAAATAAAAATAAAATCACTGCAGGGTATCTACCTCCAGTGGCAGATGTGATCTTCTGCCAAAAAGTCAAAACTGTAAACACCAACCAAATCTACTCCAAAGTCATTAAAAAAAAAATAAAAGAAATACCACTCCACAAAACCAGTCTCAACACACAACAGACCATTAAAAACTATAGAGGCGTTTGTCTTTGATGAGGACTGACGAGTTTGTTGAAGGTCATCACAGAACCTTCTTCACAATAAGAAAGGGTTAGTCGTACTAGCTGCCTGGGCAGTGGCTGGAGGGATCCCTGTACTGATAAATGACTGGGGCATTGATCCCCCTATGTGCATTTCTACTCCAGGAACCATTCTGCCCATTGGTGCGATGGCTGGCATGCTTGGCATTGGGACCATGCTCATTGAGACAGGCGGTGCCATGGCAGAGATGGGCATGGGCTCCATGCTCAGAGAGGGCATGGTGCTGAAGCCTTGAGGACTGATGCCCATCATGGGGCTCGCTCGCATCTGATTTAATGTTGGAGGCAGCGGTTGGGTTATCTGGAAAGGGTTGATTGGAGCTGTGACTGGAGCTGGAGCTGGACCTGGAGCAGAAGCTCCTATAAAACAAAAAAGAAAAGTTACAAAAGAACTACACCAAAAACATTTGTTTGTTCTTTTTTTGTTTTTTTTTTACACATACCAAGTTATATTAGAGGACAGTAGGAAGACAAATGTTCAGTATACAAAAAAGTGTAAGACTAATTAAAAAAAAAAAAAAAAAAAGTAAAGACTTAAATATATAAAATGAGATTTAATCTCAGCAGAACCCCTTTTGTGGTAATGTACCGTACAGAGATTACTATTTTGTCTTAATTAAGGACTTGAACGTCCGTAGAAAATTACCGCTTGATTGTGTGTTTTACCCAACCAACCTCAACATCCCATTTTTTCCCACCAGAACAATGTTAACAATAAAGAAATGTATTTCCGAATAGAGAAACTTGTATATGCATAGAAACATATTTTTCACATTAATCGTCATATTAACTACAGTGTATTAAGATATAAATATCTCATGTCAAGCAGAACAATAATTGTACATGGAAGAGAAGGGGTCTTTTATTAAGGACAACATAAGTTGATACTGCCTAACCGGGCCTTTTAACACATACCTGGAGCTAAGAAAGGGTTAGAGACAGGTGCCTGTTGCAGTGGCTTGGATATGAGCGAATCCAGGTTGACCAGAGCTGCATTAGGACCGAGAAAAGACTCAGGGGTTTTTCGAGCAGTGCTGCTCTGGTTAACAGAAGCATAACTGTTCTGCTGGGAATCGAACAAGTCTGGACTGACGGAACCACTGGGTCTTGAGGGCAGTGTAGCACTTTCACGAGAATCACCTTAAAAGGAAAAAAAAAGAAATAAAAACACATAAGCTTTCACTATAATCTTCACTGAACAACCACCAGGCTCCATGGAAAATAATGCTGGGTATACTGGTTACAAAAATGAAAATGTCTAAAGTTCAGTGAGGGACCCATTTACTTCCAGATACAAAACATAAATAAAATAAATAAATAAATAAATAAATAAAAATTCTTTCTCCATTATTCTCTCACTTATCATGAATTTGCACACCTTTAAAAATTACCAAACCCTAAACAGAGCCAATAAAAAAAATAAGTATTGTAATCCGTATACAACAAACTGCAAAAAAAAAAAAAAAAAGTACTCCAGATCTTTACAAAATCAATACCAGAACTATTACCCACAAATCAAAAGTATCTAAAAATCAACTACTCCAAATACTTTTTCTCGCTATAAAAAGTTGCCCTTGCAGGAAGATGCTATATTTTCCTAAGCATCCAAAGTATCAGTAACAGCTGGAGATGGAAGCAGGGTTAGCTTTCTAATATTTTTTTTATTTTTTTGTTTTGCTTGTCTTTACTTACAGTGAATACGATTTTGCAGTTATATCTATTCAGATGACTTGAAATGCACGTGTGAGCAAGCATGCATGCAGGACCAGTTTGCCGTCTGTAAATGAGCGAGTGAGAAGTGGCATGGGTAAAATACCTCTTTCCACAAAGACAGCAATGGACCAGAGTGTACCCTTATTGCCTGCATAAGAGCTTGCCTTTGTTCTACATACAGATATTTGCTAGATGAAATAATCTAGAAGCATCACCAGGTTAATGATGCAATAAATTAGCTTAGTAAAACATCAGCCGCTGGCCATGGGAATATAATTTTCAGTGTAACCAGGCACAACCTCTTAATTGTTTGCTTTTGAATAAAAAGATTAACAGTAAAACTAATGTAGAACTGATCACTAGTTCTGCCTACATTTAATTATATAACCTAGTATGGTAGAAGAGTTGGTTTTCTTTGAAAACTACTTCACTCTGCCACAATCTGAAATTTGTTTATTTATGTTTGGGTGACTTATTGTTTAACTTAAATGGTATGTATGCACATATGTGCTGTAACTACAGATGTGCAATAACACATTAGTAATGCAGTTACATGGTTGGGCTAATATGCACAGTTTGCACACACACACACTTACCTTGCTTTGTGGAAGAAGTCCGAAGGCTGTCAAATTCAGAAAAGTCATCCCTTGCTGTACCATTTAGTGTGCTGAAAGGATCAAAGTTTGCATTTCCTGCATCAAAATAAGAATGGTCATTATTAAAATCATATTTTATGTTGAAGCCTGATGCATTTAAATAAAATTAGTGTAGACATGAATAAAATCATGTAGATCTATAAAATAAGCTTCACTAATGACCAATTTTGCAGAAATACAAATAAATGCAGTGATATTAGTGATTACAGTAAATGTTAATTTACTTTTAACTGATTACAAAATAAAGAGAAAGCTTACTTCATGCAATTACTATAATTGTAGCATCACTGAATACTGCACACCCTGCAATGTGAAAATAGCTTCAGAATGCAATAAAGAACAATAAGCAACACCACCACTTATATACAGTAGTGGCTGGACTGTGGATGATCAAAGTACATACTGTAAGATAAAAACAAAAACAAAAAGAAACAGTAGAAACAATTATCCATCAGGGAATTGTAGCTTAGTCAGAAGCAAAACTAATTAACTATGAAGAGCTTGTGAGTGCTTAATTCTTCAAAAAAAAAAAAAATTATACACAAGTGCTAAATTTGACCATACGTTTTGTATGGAAGCATTCTGAGTGGTGTAAAACAGGCCACCCCCAAACACCACAAACAATGTAGTATTGTTGTAACCAAGTTTTATCACTATTGGTTAGTTAGCTAGATAAATCTGTGTAAAGTGTGACGTACAGGTACCTCCATTTATCTGGAATATTTATTTGGTCTTTTATTAGTAGTCCTTTGAAACCTAAAAACTAAACTGAACTGAAGTAATCAAGGAAAGGCAGAGGCTGCTGCAAAACCATAAACATTATTTCACATTGTACAGGTATTTATCTCACCTGCAGATGAAACAGTAGATCTGCTACCTGGCCCAGAAGCCCAGGGGTCTCCTGAAGACTTGGGTGCAGAGCTCTGAGCCCAAGGATCAACACTTTTAAGAGGGGATGCTGTGTTTGATGTTGCACCCCATGGATCAGCAGAGGCTACTTGCTTAGAACCTGTAACATAAAAATATACACAATATTAAAGAACACTTCTAAAGCTGGATACCAGACAATTACAGGCTTCTGTTTTAATCTAAATTAAGTCATTGGGGTGGGGGG
The DNA here is from genome assembly GCA_030684275.1 of Acipenser oxyrinchus oxyrinchus. Taxonomy (NCBI): domain Eukaryota; kingdom Metazoa; phylum Chordata; class Actinopteri; order Acipenseriformes; family Acipenseridae; genus Acipenser; species Acipenser oxyrinchus. Next base: position 30,700,383 of record CM060259.1, read on the forward strand.
GGAACAAACAAAAAAAAAAACCATAACATGCTGCTTTATAAAATGATTTTTTGTAGATCAACTACACTACCGTTCAAAAGTTTGGGGTCACTTAGAAATTTCCTTGTTTTCCATGAAAACATACATGAAATGAGTTTGAATAGGAAATATAGCAAAATGAATAGGAAATATAGTCATTGACAAGGTTAGAAATAATGATTTTTAATTGAAATAATAATTGTGTCCTTCAAACTTTGCTTTCGTCAAAGAATCCTCCATTTGCAGCAATTACAGCCTTGCAGACCTTTGGCATTCTAGTTGTCAATTTGTTGAGGTAATCTGAAAAGATTTCACCCCACAAGTTGGATTGGCTTGATGGGCACTTCTTACGTACCATACGGTCAAGCTGCTCCCACAACAGCTCAATAGGGTTGAGATCCGGTGACTGTGCTGGCCACTCCATTATAGACAGAATACCAGCTGACTGCTTCTTCCCTAAATAGTTCTTGCATAGTTTGGAGCTGTACTTTGGGTCATTGTCCTGTTGTAGGAGGAAATTGGCTCCAATCAAGCGCCGTCCACAGGGTATGGCATGGCGTTGCAAAATGGAGTGATAGCCTTCCTTCTTCAAGATCCCTTTACCCTGTACAAATCTCCCACTTTACCACCACCAAAGCACCCCAGACCATCACATTGCCTCCACCATGCTTGACAGATGGCGTCAAGCACTCCTCCAGCATCTTTTCATTTTGGTCTGCGTCTCACAAATGTTCTTCTTTGTGATCCGAACACCTCAAACTTAGATTCGTCTGTCCATAACACTTTTTCCAATCTTCCTCTGTCCAGTGTATGTGTTCTTTTGCCCATCTTAATCTTTTCTTTTTATTGGCCAGTCTGAGATATGGCTTTTTCTTTGCAACTCTGCCTAGAAGGCCAGCATCCCAGAGTCGCCTCTTCACTGTTGACGTTGAGACTGGTGTTTTTGGGTACTATTTAATGAAGCTGCCAGTTGAGGACCTGTGAGGCGTCTGTTTCTCAAACTAGACACTCTCATGTATTTGTCCTCTTGCTCAGTTGTGCACCGGGGCCTCCCACTCCTCTTTCTATTCTGGTTAGAGCCAGTTTGCACTGTTCTGTGAAGGGAGTAGTACACAGCGTTGTACGAGATCTTCAGTTTCTTGGCAATTTCTCGCATGGAATAGCCTTCATTTCTCAGAACAAGAATAGACTGACGAGTTTCAGAAGAAAGTTCTTTGTTTCTGGCCATTTTGAGCCTGTGATCGAACTCACAATTGCTGATGCTCCAGATACTCAGTCTAAAGAAGGCCAGTTTTATTGCTTCTTTAATCATTACAACAGTTTTCAGCTGTGCTAATATAATTGCAAAAGGGTTTTCTAATGATCAATTAGCCTTTTAAAATGATAAACTTGGATTAGCAAACACAACGTGCCATTGGAACACAGGACTGATGGTTGCTGATAAAGGGCCTCTGTACGCCTATGTAGATATTCCATTACAAATCAGCCGTTTCCAGCTACAATAGTCATTTACAACATTAACAATGTCTACAATGTATTTCTGATCAATTTGATGTTATTTTAAATGGACAAAAAAATTGCTTTTCTTTCGAAAACAAGGAAATTTCTAAGTGACCCCAAACTTTTGAACGGTAGTGTACATGTCATGTTGCTGCACCAAGTTCAAATACAGTTCACTCCATGACCTTAGACTCATTTCCCACTACCCTGTCAGTACATCCCACTTCCTGCCTAAGGAATGTGGTTTGTGCCGCCGATTCTGTATCTCACTGCACAGGACCTCATGCACGCAAGCGTCTCAAATTACCCCAAAATAGGAAGCAGAGCCACAATACAGCCTCTCTGCCCATCAGAGGAGACACTGCAGGACCAGCCTGTTAACCATGATTAATAACAGCAGAACAACACTCAAATGTCTCTTTTTTTTTGCATGTATATCAATAGTAAAAAAAAAAAAAAGTCTTTCTACCATATGATGTTGAAACATATCGCATATTAAAATTCAAGTTTATTAAAAATAGTCAATAAGCTTTCAAATGTGCAGTTAATACTCCAAATGTTGATTGTGCTATATGAAGTACTGTGTTAATCTGGTAAACCAAACTGTAAATCTTTATACAAAATTAGCTTATAATTAGTTAACAATTAGAAAATCTAACCACACATTTCAATAAACCTATATTAAAAAAAATAATTAAAACACATTAAAAAGTATTTTTGCTTCTAAAAATATATAAAACAATAGTTTCTTGTTCATCTTCCTTTCATCTGCTTTAAATATTTGCAATAAGTTATTGTTTCTAACTGCACTTCAATAACACCAATGTCTCGTGTAACTCCTCAAAAGTACTGGTACATCACTAACCATCTTGTGGGGTCATTTGTTTTAACTATACACAAGGGTTATCTCCCAAAACATACTTAAATAAATCTGTGTAACCTGTTTGTTTTTCTTTTCTACAATAAAATCATCTCCAGTTTTTGATTTCCACCTGTACGTGCTCTGTTGTTTTCATAAATACGCAGCACTTCCAGTCTTGCAACACATCTTGGTAGAACTTAAAAGGCAGGACTCTTCCCTGAATTTGTTCAGCTAGCAGATGTATCTATTTAGATGTTCATCTCAGCCTTGGGAAACTTGCTGCTCTGTCTAAACAGAGCAGTGAAGTGAAAAGGCATTCCTACAGCAAACTGCAGCTTTACATAAAAAAAAAAAAATAAATGAAACAAAGGTATAAAATACCATGCAAAATAAAAGCTATTGCATTTTTGAACACCACATTCAAAGTATGAAACAATCTGTGAGATAACCTCTGGATTATTATTTTTGTGCAGTTACCATCCACATTCATTATTTTGTCAAATCTGCTGTCAAAAAGTACACAGGCTTCCAAACTGTGCGACGGAGATTTTAAACATTTGAAGTCAGTACAGAGATCTTCATAGCAAACTCATTACTGATGTTTTGCCAAAATGGATACGTGTAATCAGACACTGAGCACATCTATAATTAGATTGCTGTGTACCCTGAGCATTAAATTGGAGTCGGTGTCCCTGTAAAGCAGGAAAAATGGGTTTTGTAATAGAATCACACAACTCAAGAGTCTCACCATAGGACTGCCAGGGGTCAGGGGCGGCTGCTGCAGCTCCTCCTCCCCAGGGGTCTGGCTTCTCTGCAACAACAGGGGCACCCCAGGGCTCAGACTTTGGGGTGGCAGGGGTCGTCGACAAGGCATCCATCAGGTTCATCAACACCGGCTGTGGGTGGAGAAGAAGTGTTTACTACTGCTACTACACCAATCTGTCTTAAAAAAAATAAAAATCTGTTTATAAATGTATGCTTGCTTTAGTTGTAAATTGAGTTGTACCTATGTAACATTACCATAACAAGTTTCGTGTGGTCCAGTGGTTAAAGAAAAGGGCTTGTAACCAGGAGGTCCCCGGTTCAAATCCCCCCCTCAGCCACTGACTCATTGTGTGACCCTGAGCAAGTCACTTAACCTCCTTGTGCTCCGTCTTTCGGGTGAGACGTAATTGTAAGTGACTCTGCAGCTGATGCATAGTTCACACGCCCTAGTCTCTAAGTCGCCTTGGATAAAGGCGTCTGCTAAATAAACAAATAAACAAATAACACAGTGCCAAAGCAACAGATTCACTGCCTGATGTATGACATTTTACAGTAGTTCTGGGGTAAACTATCATTTTACCTGACTAATGAGATGTTTCAAAACTGCCTGTGTTCCAAGCTTTTTTAATCAATCTTACTACATTGTATATATGGGAACCAGTTACCATTTGGCCAAAAACACCACATTCAAACGAAATACTCATAAGATGTATACAGAACTCCCCTAAGAAATATAAATTAGGATAGCAAGAAGCACAGAGCAGAGGTTGAGCCAAAAATAACCAAGCCATATATTTCTACGGGAAAAATGTCTAGTCTGCTTTATAAAGGAACATGTAGTACCTTGGCCCCTCCAGGCTTCCAAATCGTTTGTAAAAATGTTATCAGCATTTAAAATTCAAAAAATAGACAGTAGTGTTGCTTACTTTGTTGATGTATCAAAATGATCTACCTGAGTTAGATCAAAACAGGTTACTCAAAACAGTTTGTGTGAAAATTCAAGGTTCACATTCTCAAATATATTGGTCATTTAGACTGGTTAGACTGCCCAATTTGTGTTGTAAAATATTTTCGATGTTTAACTATACCCTCTGTTGGTAACCAGGAGTTCCTGTGAACAAGATGCTGACTCTCATTGTATGCATAAATATATAAAAAAAATCAGGAGGGGACTCCTGAGTGGCGCATCCGGTAAAGGCGCTCCGTGTGGAGTGCAGGATGTGAGTCCAGGCTATTCCACTGCCGACCGTGGACGGGAGCTCATAGGAGGCGGCGCACAATTGGCAGAGCGGCGCCTGGGGGCACACTAGCCGGGTGCCTGCGGGCTTGCCTGTAAGCTGCCCAGAGCTGCGTTGTCCTTCGACGCTGTAGCTCTGGGTTGGCTGCATGGCGGGCCTGCAGAGTGAATAGAAGCGGTCAGCTGACAGCTCACGCTTCGGAGGACAGCGTGTGTTCGTCTTCACCGCTCCCGAGTCAGCACAGGGGTAGTATTGGTGAGCTGAGCCTAAATACAATTGGACATTTCAAATTGGAAGAAAAATGGGGTAAAATTAATTGGTGACTACTAAATTTAAAAATAAATAAATAAAAATCAGAGCAGCAGAACACATTAAATGTTGAGATATACCTCTTTCTTCTTCTTGGACGTTTTCAGGCTGTTTCTGCGACTCTCCTCGAGAGCCATCTGCAGCCTCAAATCATCCCCTCGACGCACACGGTCTTCCTGAAACAGCAACAGTGATACTTTATCAGAATGATGCTCTGCACTGGCCACTGTTATACTCAAACTACATACACTCTTTAGGTCCAACTAACAGTATCTCTATGCTGTCATATCAGAAAAGGGGAGGATGCATAAGGGGTGAAGAAAATATTTGAACTGTACAAAAAGGATATTGCTGGATAGGGTTGTACAGGTATGTACAACTTTTGCATCTATTTTTAAAGGATACAATTAATTTACCCTTTTTAAAGTAGTTAATTTCTCACAACACAAATGAAGAAATGCTCCAAATGCACAACATATCAACATCATGGTCTTCTTACAATGTCATTTTAGTGGTAAGAAAATGTTTTTGTTATTTTAGCTGACAATATACACCAATATTCATGCTTGAATTTCTTCCAGGACAGAATGTAATGTTTGGTCAGGCGTGCTTACTAATGACGCAAGAACACTGAGACAGTCATTTTCCTTGCAGTGCTGTGTAACGTGCGATCAACCTGCAGTAAATATGTCTCAAAAGAGCGATGTTTGGAATTTGTTTTAAATATCTGAAAACAACAATAGGATAGCCAAGTTGTGTGCAGCAGAACAGACTTAATACTACATTAAATCCAACGGTGAACTGCGAGTAGAATATTGATGGTTTAAGTTATTATTACTACACAATGTACTTCAAAATTACCTTTTGTAATTTGTGCTTATCTTGCTTAATTTGCATTGGTTACGGGTGTATTGGGCGGCATTTTGAAGCAGAAATTAGTTTCATAACCGGAGATTTTATATTTGTATTATTTCTTATTAAGTCAACAATTAAAGTTGTGATGCATTTTTAAGCAGTGTATGCTCAGTCTATGCATAGGTTTACAATAGCTTACCTGCACTATCTATTATTATCAATATCGGCCAATATGGGTAGATAATCATCGGTTATCGGTATCGGCCAAGAAAATCTTTATTGGTGCACCCCTAGTATTTACTGTAGCAAGATACTGTATATCCTTTAATTGTTCATATATATGGCTACTAGTATAATCAACACACCTTTATATATAGGGCAAAAACATATAATCTTGTAATTTATGCAGGTACTCTATTAACTTTTCTGTATTTACTTTAATTTAAAATAGTTTTTTTATTATAATCTTTATGCTATTTTAATGTTTTATTATGCTGTGTGTATAATGTTTTCTGTAAAGCACCTTGGGGTCTATAACATAAGGTGAAATATAAAGTAATTCATTCATTAAATAAATAAATAAATAAATAAATAAATAAATAAATAAATAACGGAGCAAAACATACCGTACAACATACCTTAATTAAATGTGTTTGAAACAAAACTCTCCCAGTTGGTTTTGCAGCGATGGAAAAGCTAGCGATTCACAGACATATCCCCTTATTGTAACCATTGATTTACTTTCTGAAGTTGGTATCAGAGGAGCCTTTTACCTGTTCTGCTGCTTCTCTGCTCATTGCCAAGGCCAGCTGTAACTGCAGCTCCTCCTCCCCGCTGGTCTGTGGCCGGGCCTGCTCCAGCTCCGAGGATGCATGCGGCAATGTGGCTGAAAAAACAAATAGGATAACAGGACTCATTTTTCTCATGTGTTGTCAGGGATGCTTGTCTGCTCCAGACTTAGCCCCTTCTGTGCTAAGGCCCTGGTAATTCCCTGTGCTAGAGGCATTTTGTGAATTTGTGACTCTCCTGTTTTCCTGACTCTATTGGTGCCAAATTTTTGTGGTTCATTTGGTCACGTGACCACAAAATACATCTATTATTGTAAAAAAAAAAGTTGCTTTTTCATAAAATGTACTACACCTGCATCACATTTAGTCACTATAATGTGAATGTTTGATGAAAAATGTAGAAACTTTTAAGCTGCAGGATGTGTCTGTGCCCATGTGGAAATATCTGCATTGGTTTTGGGGGGTTTACATGCTCTAGACAGACACGATGCCACTTTGACCTTTCCACTTCGAAATATGCAGCCCATGGTCCATAGCACCCACCCCAATTTCATGAGCCCAGTACGCCACCAAAGAATGAGATACCCTGGCACAAGTATACATTTTTTGAAACTGCAGAAAATAAGGATCTTAGAAATGGGTAACATGACCTTGCATGCCAGTGGTGTATTACCCATAATCCTTCAGCAATTTGAGGTAATGCCACTGTATATAGCAAAAATCACTTCTTGTTCCTTATATTTAGACCTGTGAATATGACAGCTTTTGCTCCACTGTTAAAATGACAAGTGGTTTCGAATTGCCCCGAGTGTCCCGAATTCAAAAGTGCCTATATGTGCACCTTTATGCTAACGGTTTCTATCAAACCAGACACAAGTCTGAGATACAAGGTGGCATACACAGCAGTAACTCTGTACAAAAAACACGCGGTTCCTAATGTTTATTTTTAACCTCTGATCGCTGAATTTACACCACTGGACCAAAAAAAAAAATTGCAATTATAGTACCTCCCACACACTCGATACGTTACAGTGGTGTCATGTGATCAGTCAGGAGCAGGAAGTATCAACATACTTCCTGTATCTACCGTCAACAAAACAAGATGTAGACAAATAGTCAGATGTTACTTCAAAGCTGATTTCATGATGCACAGCTCAATAAAACAGCTACTAAACAAAGGTAAAAAATTTTTTATCATTCCACCTTTAAAATGAAACGAAAGTTACGCATAGATTTTTTTTTTTTTTTTTTTTTTTAATTCACTCGATGTTTCACAGTACAAGCCAAACTCAGGGCGCCGGTTCCATTGAAATAGGCTGTTCATTACATTTAGCAACTTTGTCACAAAGATAGTTTAACCGTGTAATATAATGAAATTAAAGCCACCAACCTAATATGTTATGCAATAACGCCCCGATGAGCGACCCTGAGCGAAAAAACGGCAATCCATTTTTTTTTTGTGTTTTACCATGTATTTCAATTGGACGTACCAGGTACCTTGTTAGCATTAGGGAAGCAATTTTTTGGATGTACCAAGTACGTCCGCAGCACACAAGAGGTTAATTAGCAATTATTGACCCTGGCAGAATTCCCTTATGTAGTTACTGCCATTTCAGTACACATCTCAAAACTGAACTGTGAGAAATCAAGTTCCATCATGGTTAAAGGAAACAGTACCTTTTCAAACATCCCTAACGGGAATATGCTTACCTTTAATTGTATTCCTTGTATTGATTTTTTTGTATCCGAACACTGAAATTTAAATTTTTTAAATAAATGTTCTGGTTGGAAATTGAGAATTTTACAAACAATATCCTTTTCGTTCATGTCCATTTAAACACAGCTGTGCTTCTGGCACTACAAGATGTACATTAAAAGTACCTTTGACGTGACGTTATTCATCCCGGGGCACATTCTTAAAAGATTAAAAGGAACATTCTGCATCTACACTGTTGACTGTGTTAAACAGCTGAGGGCAACTATTGCAAGAGCTGCAAATCTGGGTTTTAAGCTCAATTTCACCACTTAGTTTTTTTTGTAGTTCTGTGTAAGTATTCACATTTCTTTGACGTTTACTAACCACTTTAACTTTACACTGCCGCCAATTCAAAAGACGTGTACAGCTCACTTCCTCTTTTCACGGAGAGTGGAAATAAATCGCAAAACGGTGATATAATCGTATCCTTAATCATGTTCTTCTGCTGCAGAACAGTTAAAGGCTTGATCATCTTGAATTTTAGGTAGACAGTCTTGACAGTGACAAGATCAGTATTTAGAACTCTCAACGGGTCATTTATTAACTGTGTTACACAGGTTTTTTAAAATGTTTTTAGTACAGAGTTAATTTTTGACAAAATGTACTGTATATTTCCTGACTAAATAATTTTGCAGTATGCAGAGAAAAATCACACAAAGTTTAGAATTAAATAAAACCACAAATAACAAAACAACAACAAAACAAAAACAAAAAAAAGGTCTATAGAAAAACTAAGTATATGGTGATAAAGCAGTAAACGTAAACATAATGGGGTGATACAATAAATGTTGCCACCACTAAGCAAACAAACAAAACAAATAAACAAACAAACAAATAAATAAATAAAAGTGGTACGTATAGTCAAATACGAGACTCCTCGCAATCTTGTCCTATTAAACTTAAAAAGATGCAGTGGTAGAGGCATTTCCTGTATGACGTTTTTGAAGTTAATCATCAAAGCTGGTATGTAGGGATACATATTGTTTTTGTTCCTAGTGCCTAGCCTTATTCAAATACAAGGCTCAGAAAAGACATCTGATTGCCCCACAGCTTATTATTGCCGTGAGACATCCCGGAAGAGAGATTGCATCATTGGTGATGAGGCACGATATTAGAACATGCTGACGCATCAGGGTTAAAAAAAGAAAAGACCACTAATGTAGGTATACAACAGAGAAACGGTAACAAGAACTTGTTTCTTTTTTGTGGAAAGTAACTAATATTACTACTGCCATTAAAAATCGAACTCGTTATATTACCTTGTTATTGACAAAACTAATACTACAGTAATGCATTACTTAAGAAGTGCTCTTCTATGCCTTTTCCTCTTAAGGTGTTAAGCCATCAATACACTATTCATGCTCTACAAAAGTTATCCACTAGGGATGTGCTTTTGGTACATTTTTTATGAACGTTTAAATGCCATGCAATGTCAGTGTTTAAACCATATCTACATATACACACATACACGTTCTGTTACACTTATCATTTGAAAGCTTTGATGAACAGCTGCAGCACAATTTTCTTTAAGTTTTTCCAGCCTCGCTGTTATTGTTTTACGGGTCAGCACAGTACGGGGATAATCTTACATCAATTTCAAAACTGCTGCATTCACGATTCACACACTGTCCTCATAAGAGTTAACGTCATCACGCCCTGTTCGGCCCACTCTATAGCAAATGTTATGAATGTTTGCTTTTTACTGCCATCAGTAGCTCCATCCACAGTCATTTCTAAATGGTGAAGCACTGAACTTGTGTTTTTGTGGTACGTCAATTTTGTTTGGCATAATTATTTACACACCATGGTTTTCTCATCTGGTTCCTCAAAATACTTCCAAACGTGGCATCACCTAGTTCCTTTGTTTAGAGATGCCATTTTATTAAAAATTATAACCAATGTCAGAAAAAACGCTGTCATTAACTTTCTTACCACGTGGACTGGATACCATACCACGCCTACTACAGCATGAACACAGAGTGCGCAAATGAAGTGCCAGATCGACCGAGAATAAAAACCGCCCAAGTGTCAATCTTTCTGTTGCACCAATTAGAAAAACTACTTGATGGCAATTGCCAAACCGTTCCCTTTTCTATAATATCCGCCTTTACTCTAGCACCACAGCAGTCAGATACACAACGGGCTACTGTACATGATGATAAATTACTAAAATGAACACATTACAAAATGTGCATTTGGTGAAATGTGTCACGTGACCAGTTATACGTCTAGCATATTATTCAACATGTAATCACTTCTATAGAGTTTATATGTTTAAACTTCCCATCCCAATTATCCACCACAATTACAGTAATACATACCTAAGGTTCTGAATAGTGATGGAACACTTTACACAAAGGCAATGTGCTGAAGAAACCAAACCCTGATTCATACTCCACAAGGTCATGCAAATAGCTGTCTGGGGTATTTGCAGTCCTCACGATATATGTAGGGCTACTGATTTTCCATCCTGGGGAATACCAAATTCTGTTTTTCAAAAATTACCAAATCCGTTTCCCACTTTTCCTCAATTTAGTGACAATTAAACATGGCATTTGAGCACACATATAATGTTGGTAGTTCAAAATAAGTAAATTAATAAACATTACCACAATTCTTTTTTTTCTTATTAAATCCAAGATTTTCAGTCAGACTTTTTGCTGTAATAGTATGTAAACACCTGAAGACACTTCAAAACATGTCATAATGTTTATAAACATCCCTTGGCTCATTGCTGGAATTAAAATAAGCAGGAAAACTTAATTAAAGTTTAAAGTCTTCCGCTGACACTAGTTCAGTCTACAAATGAAGGTGTTTTGAAAAGACATGTTTAGCTTATTGCTGGCATTAAAATAACAATTTTAAAAAAACATGTAGTAACAGTCCAGCTATGTCATCCGAGAGCAATCCTATTTACAGTACTCCACAATGAAGTTCAGCATTTTACTGGCATTACAATAACCAGGACAAAATATGAAACACTTTCTGATAAAAAAGGCATGTTGACTGACTTGTTGCTACACAGGTTCTCTGCTGTGTACCCCATTGTAATTTAAATAGCGCCCTTTTAATGTAAATGCATAACAAATCCTCCCAATTGTTTCTTTGCTAATTCTGCCTTGTTATTTGCTAAATTTAGCAAGAGGTGTGTCTCCAGACAGAATGTCTTTATGAAACAAAACGGTGTGTAGTGTAGTGACTACATCCACAGTAAAGTGATCAATTTCTGTTAAGGAATGTATAGCTAGAAAAATAGCTTTGAGCTTATTTCTTCATCGTCAGATAATATCATTTAAATGAGCTTTTCAGCATTTGTTGTTGTCTTTTTTGCTTTCTTGTTCTCTACATGTTTATGACTGGCAATATGATCTTAATAGTATTGACTCGTACATGATCAATCAAATGACAGCAACATTTGCAGAATAGTATCCTACCATTTGTTGAAACATTTAATTTTTTTTTTCGTTGGTGCAGTCGCCATGTGGAGTTTTTAGAGAGACATGCGAGTGAAGTCACATGATGAATTAACTGAACTTGGCTGGGTGTAGTGCAAAAAAAAAAACCTGCAACAAACTGGAGGTGAAAAAGACAGAAATCTGTAGCCCTACATGCAATGCCATATTTTCACAGACATGCAAACTATAGTGCAAATAAATCATAGCCATAAATCAGTTCATCATTCAAGTAGGACCTCTTTCTTGCCATGCATTACAAAAGTTCAGTTCCAGTTCAGTTAGTTCAGGGATTACTGTGGTAGTATCAAGGACAAATTATAATACATCAAGAAGGCTAGATGGTACAGTGCAGTCAATCCAGATCACTGTAAAATTGTGATCCTAACAGAAAGACAACATTTTTAAAATAGCTACAAACTTCCCTGCAGTAACTTTGTGTCAACATCCACATCTGAATCAATCAGAATATCAGTCAATCTCCTGGCTAGGAGATTAGGCACACAGACATTGAAAAAATACCATACTCCATGCATCACTGCCAGCAATGGCTTTAATAGGCGTGTCGCTGGGTACCTCCAACCCCATTTACTCTTAATTGCAAATATGTGCTTCTTGACAAATGAAACCCAGCAAACTGCAGCACCACAGGATACTGGCTAATCATAGAGCTACAGAGCTGCTGAAGAGATCAAGGGAAAGAGACCCCGTTAATGACCAGCCACAAACTTGAATGTATTCAAAACATATCTAGATATGGTGAATCATTCATTTGCAGTTGAGGTGGAGAATACAGAATGATATTTGTATTACAAAAATCAAAATAAGCAGTCGTGATTAGGCTGAAAGTCACTTCTTAGTCACGCTCCACATTTCACAAGCAATTGTATAGAATACAAAGGGGCTTGGTTTCAATGGCCTTCCTGAGAGTTGATAGTGGCCCAGGGATCTGATCAGCAGCTTAGTGAAGGGCTTCCTGCCACACAGCTGCAGTACAAACCCCCCCCAAGACACTAATCATTCTAATTCTGTACAATTGTAACCAAAAAGAGAAATCAATCATTTTTAGACATTTATTTATATAAAATAAATTCTATTTATGTTAACATGTTGACATGTTATCTGTTTGATGTTTGCTGCTGATTGTATTGTATAATTGTATCTTTAATTACCAGCCTCTGGGCAAGATCTCACATTTGATTCTTAAATGGAGACTTCCAGGATAAATAAAGGTTAATGAATAAAAAATAATCACTTCAGATTTCTGCAAACATCTATACACTTCTCGTCTGCTTCACCCCAAAGCATTAGAGACAGATTATAAATTTAAACATTGCGATGTCACTGAAGACCAGTGTGTAATGATTTTTCAATGTTATGGTTTAACAAAAGACGACAGGTGAAAAATAAAATAAATCAATTGCACCAAAGGTCTCAATGAGTACACAGACCATAAGGAAAGTACTAGAAGATGCATGTATTTATGTGCACAAAGGGAGGATGTGGTCAGTAAACATCAGCCTTTTATCTTCCCATACTGTAAACAGCTGGTTCTAGTTAATCATATGTTCAAGCTCCAATACATCCATTTGACATCTAACCACCCCACCCCCACCACCTTGTATTGAAAATTATGATTTTATCTTACTTACAGCCATGATATGAAGCAGGCGAGCCTCCAGACTTGCCATACTCCTGTTCCGAGTAGCTTGTAGAGAGGTTGGGCTGACTAGACCCACGCCCGAATGAGGGCTGGTTGTTACTGCCAACGGCAGTGGTCACCTGAGCCATGCGTTCCTTCGTCTTCAGTGCTTGAGACCTCTCCCCCTTCAGCCGCTCGTCGTCCTTGAGCAGAGACACCAGCTGCTTGGACTTCTCCCGCACATTGATGCCCTGGTCCTTGCCATCTCGATCAATGTACTGAAAGTCCTTGAGTGTCTGGATGGCAAAGATGTTCTCCTTGCATTGCTGAGCCACCCTCTCCGAGCCCGTCTTGATCAGGTAGTCCAGAAGGGTCAGAGCTTTGTAGACGTGTCTCCAGTTCTTGCCATGGTCATTGAGTCGCTTCCAGATCATGCTCATGATCTCCGAGAAGGCCACCACATTGTACGTGAGGTCAGCGATCTCCGTCATGAGTGAACTGGATGGCCCCCAGGGGTCATTGGAAGTGGCCTCCCGCACCCTGATTTCTGCCTCCGAGTAATTTTTCACAACATTTTTCATTTGTCGCCGAATAGATGAAGTCTGCATTTTGGTGTTTTATAGTAGTGTATAACTTATAAATACGTTTATTGTTTTGCTTTTCTTAATTGTTCGCGGTATTTTTTTTAAAAAGGTACTTCCAAGCTCTCCTGACCATTTCCACCCAGCCAGGGGATCCTACACAGTAGGGTCGACCATTACCTGAAACAGAAACAAAGAACATTCAGCTTGTTTTTGTTCGGCATTGTATAACATTCCGCTGCCGACATTAATCCATGTACTGTAAGGAATTAACTCTCCCAAGTATCATAAAAATATCATAGGTGAAAGGGAAATACAGTACTGCACACCTTAAAATGTGTTGCAATAAATTAAATACAGCAGCATAATAAGCACAGTCCTTTCAGCAGTGCCTCATAGATGCAAAACACTTGCAGGCAACTGGAGCTCAGTTAAAACCGACTAAACCTTGCAAAAATGCTTAAGATTATGCCCATTCCTTACATAAATAATGATATTATGTAACTTCACGTGTGTATAGTAATGACGTAGTGCTGTTTTAGTCCTATAAACGAATGTGTTAAGTAACACAGATGTGTGGGTGTGGGGGGTACTTCTCATCAAGGCTCCCTGACTTCCCCTGTGGTCAAAGTGCCTTAATAATTATAACTGACTGGAGGCTGTTTCTAAGCCCTGCTCATCTACATTACTAGCTTTGTCGGGTTTACCCAGTAGATGTGGGCTGTAGAGGACTTGTGGCACACTCTACAACCCAGTTTCTCAGAGACATCGGATTCAGTGGCCAAGAGTTGCATCGCACAGTGAAGAATTTATCTGAATCAGCACAGAGGAGCAGCAACTGACTGTGGACTGAAAGATTCTGGTTGGAGATCTCAAGCACAATAGAAAGAAAGAAACACTGATGTACGGGTAAGTAAGCTGGGTTGTGTTGAGTGGGGGTGATGCTGGGACGCCAGAATCACCGTCGAGCCCTCTTGAGGTGTAGTGGGCTAGTCGACAACACACAGAGGATGGAAGGTGCCCACTTGAAGACCCCAGAGATGTACCCAACTTAGCTCAAGCCAGACAGTTGTCATGCTGATGCGCTGGGGAGATCACACTGTGGTTGATCCCCGGAGCCAGCATCGCAGCCGTTGTGTGTGCTGATGTGCTGGGGAGGCAAAATAAGCTGATCCCTGGAGCCAGCATTACACTTCAGCCATCAACACCAGGCAGAAGGATATCTACATCATCAGATGGAAGGAAACGTAAATGGATGGAGACGCAGATGGATCACATTAGTTTACTGTAAAGCTACGTCTTAGTTGGTGCTTATCTTGGAGAGAGCCGAGTTCAAATCAGCATGAAGTTGTAATGGAAATCATGTCCATAAAATAGTTTGAAACTTGAACTTTTAGCATTTCACCTTCCTGGCTCTAGTGGTTCTGTCTACAACAGCAGACCTTATCTGGTAGATCGCTGTAAAAAAATGTTGTGCCAGGAAATACATCTGCTCATTTGGGTGTATGTCTTTACCTTTAGGGCAAGAAATCAAGAATGTAAAAAGGAGACAAAAAATATTTTAATGTTGATTTATGACAGATATTAAATTACATGCCAGTGTATTCTCATCTCATTGTAGTCCTCTCCTGTTCATACATGTAAAATAGAAGGCAGACACGTTGTGAGAAAAGTGCAAGATCTTTTTTTTTTTTTTTTTTTAATACAGATAATGTCTGTAATGTTTATTGTTAAATATTATAAACTATGACAGTTCAATAATGTTTGAGTCTTACTGTAAACATTCTTGTAGTTTTCTAATTAAGAGCATTGTACTGTACATTGCCTTGCAGGTTATCTATGGAGCAAAACTGAAACAACGCCTGGAAGGAGGAATATATGCATTTTTAATTTAACTGGGTAATACAATAAAACCATTTACGTCCATCTGTAAACTCTCAAAGCTGTATTGTGTTACAGACAATTGCACAGATTGTAACAGCCTGCAAAACATTCTGAATCTGTCACTTCTTTAATCAACTGTAATAAAACCCTATTTAATGAGTAATGTTCTGCTGAGCAAGTATTAAAAAAGACCCTTTAGTGAAAAATATGTAATATAATTGTAATAAATGAAAACCAGTCGTCCTACAAAAATTGATCGAGGGTTTCAGTATAAATTAGATTTAAGAATTAAAAAAATATCATAATTTGAAGGCAATTTAAATGTATTTTGGATTACATGCAAATCCTTTATTGAAGCCAGGTTTCATCACAAAGAGTAATTTTTATTACTGTAGGATTCATTTGGAATTCCTGTAAAAGTACTCTACCGACAGAGTAAAAAATGCAAATAGTAAACAAAACTGTACTAACATAGTGTATTGGAAAGTTACCACTGGACTAAAAAAAAACGTTTGTCATACAAGTACAGTATATATGTGGGTTCAGTGGAATGTGTGTCACCCACAGAATACTAAATGTGACCACCTAATCTTTGAGACCATATGATGTGTGAAGCAGATTAGCATGTAGAGAAATCTTTTGGTTTTGTTAGCCTCAGCAGCTTACACTGGAGGAATCCCTTTTATTCAAGATAGCAGTTTCCAATTCCATTAAACCCTAGTGGATAAATCCTGGTAGCACTGTTCAATTAATTAATCAAAATAAAAAAGGACACACTATTTGCTTTGTTCAATGCAATGATTTATCAATGTCCTAAAACACCAAGTGCCTCAGATTCCAAATAAGGCCAATGGAGCCTTGGCCATCACAAGTCTTAACTTCCTGTTCATCAGTGTAAATAGAATTACAGCCAGGATCTGCCTAACAAATATAGTGAGCTGGCATTGCCCATGAATTCATTATGAGGTACTGAAATGTGACTCTACTTGTCCTACAGAGTTGCTACAGTTGTTTGCACACACCCCAAGCCTGTGTACACATGAATATAGCAGGGACTAATGAAACATCTGCTGTTTTAAATCACCTATTCAATCCCACCAGGCCATAAAGATGAATAAAGAAGTATCTGTATCCATGGGCGCAGGGTTACAGGGGTCCGTGGAGCCCATGCACCACCACTGTTTGAGCTTAGGCCAAATTAAAAAAATGTGTGGTTCAGGTTACCCGAACGTCCCTATTTTTTTCCACTCAACCCTATATATTTTTTGCTGATAACAGGCTACATTTTTCGATATCAATCTGAAAAGCTGATCACTGTGCGCGGCCTCGTTTTCGCTCATGCGATTTTCCAGAAACCTTGTGCAAACAAGATCTTCAGTTTCATATAAATTGTCGGCTTACGAGTATCACCAAGTACCGATAGTTGTTTTGCACTATGTTTGAAAAATGCGACCACATCACGATTTGCCACAAATCATTATGGATTGCCTTGTAAATACTGTATTCTGAAATTATTACAAAATGTTCAGATTAGCTGAATACAGTAGAATAGTCACAACTAATACAGTGGAATAGTTGTATGCCTTTGTGTTATGTAGGTATTCACTTAAATTCAGGCCATTAGATTTCAGTTTACAAAAGCTCCCTTATTTTGAAAACTAAACGTTGACAGGTATGCAAACCCACTTTCGCAGTCAGCTATGCTCGCTGGAAGAGTTTCCACTGCAAGTATTTTTTGGTTTAGTTTTTCAGCGTCTTCATGCACCGAATCAAGGATTCTAATCCTTGCACCGAATAAAGCTAATGTTATGGAACGATCACCCCTAATGTTACCATGGTGACCACCACTAAGTCACGTGAATGGGACTTAAATTAAGTTCCGAGTTATTTGGTTTCAATATTAGTAACCGGACAACCAAGCAGCAGTCGGGAGGCGGGAAAGTAATTAAAATACAAAAAAAAAAATATGTTTCCTAAAATCGATGGGAAAATCAACTGGTTTTCCCGGTACTCCGTACAAATGTTTTCGCAGTATGCAGGCATATCATTAAAATAGCCCTTTCACCCTTTGCAGGAAATTAAATCATTGTGAACAAATTTTCAGAAACTCGCTCATATCACTAACACACCGATATGTAGACATTATTCTTGGAAAATGTGTCTTTGTTATGGCTTATCCCAGAAGGTTGAGATGCAATGTTGGGTCTATTTACAAAGATACATATTCAATATTAGAACACAGTAAAACATTGCAATCCAAACGCAGGAAGCAGCGTCCTCGGAAACAGGAATCAGGAACCAACTCACACTGCTTATTCAGGAAATAAGAAAATAAAATAAAATAAAAAGTTACCTACCTACCCTATTTTTTTTTCCAGCGTAACCCGAACCATACTTTTTTTTTTATTTCTTATATACATTAATTTTACATACATTTTGATGGGAACGATATCTTTACACACAATATGTTTTTAAAATTCCACCCACAATTGTAAAATATTTGAGAAATAGCATACCTATCAAATAACATTTCACATCAGATTAGATTTACAGGGAAACCAGCATTATTTTTCCTTCGTTAAAAGTGAAAGTTATGAACCCTAGTCATTCGCACAAGCCTTTTGTATTTCACAGACCACCAGCTCTCGCACAAAGTGACAAAACCAGAAAAGGTCCAATTGTGTAAGAGACTGCAACAAAGAAGCAGGCAGGGTCTGCTTCGAAAATGAAAACAAAAGGAGAGACACAAGAACAATGTGCAGTGGTTGCGAAGGCAACCTGGGGTTCTGTTGTATCGAACATTTCAATAAATCGATAATGATGTTGATGTTTGATTTTTATTTGATAATAACTGTTTACAGATTATTATTGTTATTAGCAGCATTTTTGTTTTCATTGTTCAAAAAAAACAAAAAAAACGTGTTTTTATTTACATTGAATATGGGTATGTAGTACACAGCAGCATAAAGGGTTAATGAAAAACACAGTTTAGGTCATTTATTTGTGTTTTATTCATCAAATGTTAACGTTTTATACCAATTACAGGTTTGAAAACATTATTTTCAAATCTGGTACCGGGGAAGAGGTTTCATTTTTACATCTGGAGTTGAAGTGGTTAAGAATGAATATTGCAAATACAACTGCCCTAGTATATTGTACAGGCCCATTACCCTGCATATCTATAGCACATTCAACAGTTTACTAAACACCCCCAAAACAGGTTTAGTAATTTTATGACACAAACATACAGTAGCACTGAATGCAAAAGGTAACCAAGCTACAGTAGACAGCACTTTTTACTAGAATACAAATGTAATACTAGGCCTCGTCAGCCAAAATCTGATTGTAACACAGACCTTATTCTGGACAAAATCCCACCGTTGCTCAAGTGGATGCAAACGAATCTGAATACTGAGGCTACTTTCTTCATCTCACTTGGCCTGCCCAATCCCCAGATACAAAGGCTGTTGAACATCTATGTACTACCCTGAAAAAAAAGACTCCCCTGAAGACAATATTCAGGAAAACAGACTCTCCTGAAGGCAATATTCCTTGAGGAATGGCCATGTACAGTATCACTCCAGAACAAACAACTCACACATACTGAGGATATTTTTGTTTTTAGTAAAGAACAAAATCTTTGCAGCTATAAAATAGGAGCATTTTATTTAATTTGCTAGGCTGTTTTTACTATTGACTTATGTATGGTAAAGTAAAAGTTTGAAAGCAGACAGTACTGTAGAGCTATAGTTAGGAGCTTGGTTTAAAATAAAGTGGAACCCTATGGAGTATGGAAACACTTATTCTTCCACTGCACAATCACACATAATGGTGCGTGTAAACATTCACATTCAAGATGGTCTGCAGATGGCGTAGAATGCATGCATCTGCTTGATAATATGGCAAGCAGGAACAGGCCATCCATACTCACACTTACTTTGGCTGTGTTTAGACAGATGTTCATTTGCTGATGGAATGCACGCCTCTGCAAAGTCACTGCAAAGGTGTGTTGTCCCACCTTAGTTTGTTGTAAATTGTACCAAACTTATTACTATAATTAAATACTGAATTTGGTGGACTTAGACCATTTCTAATGTATAGGTTGCAGGACAATAGACATACATTTCAGAGTACAGTATTAACATGTATAACAATCATATAGGGTTAACTGAAGGAGCTTAGTCCTACAGTGTGCATTTACATTATTTTTATCGATCAATCACCAGTATGGTTTTTTGAATACTGTACTACTCTAACATGTTTTCCCGATACTGTTATCAATACAAACATTCCAAATGATAGACAAATTAGTGATACAATATGATCAGCATGTTTTTCAGAAAGGTATTAATGCCCCCAAATCATATAAAAAATTTAGAGAAATTACAAATGTGATCCCACCCAAAAGGCCTTTTTTTTCATTACAACCAAACACAAAGTCACACAAAAGCCTTTCTGAACCAACATTGAAAACCACTGTATTTTACTTCTTACTCTCAACTGCTGTAAAGTATGTGTTATTTTCCAAGACAAATTAGTACCAACAGGGTTTTTTTTTAATGAGACTACAGCAGGCCTTTCAAATTGGGTCCCAAAAAAGCATACCATTAAAAAAGGAGATTTCCAACCCCTATCAAAAGAATCACCAAAATCTGGTTTGACAAGCTGATGCAAGAAACACATCACTTTACTCGATTGTCACACCTCATTAAGAAGGAGGAAGGCACTACGAACTTAAAACCCAAGAAATTAACTACTACTGACTAGTTCCACTAAATGAATGGAGTTCATTCCCGATTTCAGTTCTGCAGGGTCTTAAATTTGAAGGGTGACTTTATATTTTAAGGGTGACTTTACAACTGAAGGCGATGTGGTTTTAGTTTGGAGATGTTTAAACAAGTAAATTGCTTTTTGTCATTAAAAAAAAAACTGAGTAATCAGAGAATAAAAGTAAGCACTAGATAGCGATGGAAAAATCTAAAAAAGAACCTCACCAACACAAATAACTGAGTCAACATACAGCACAGCAGTAATGGAAATGTCACTTACTGAAACCCACTTCATGAACAAACCATGCAAATATTCTGGTAACTAGATTGTTTTATTAGAAATTACAACATTATTGCACTATACCTCCATTAATTTTAATAAAAATTAAAAAAGCTGACAGTAGCCTACTTAAATTTACACAAGGTTTTGCCATGTACAATTAAAATAAAACACAAAGTTTTGCATATTGATGTGCGGCCCCTTTAATTAAACTAAAACTTGTATTGTGCAATGTGTAAAGCTCCTTGACATCACCAATAGGTTTATTAGATTTGTGTCCTTTCAAAGTCACATAAAGCTGAACTTCGGGGGCATACGGAAGCCAGATCTGTCACACGCCCTGAAAACAATAGGCAAGGGAATTTGTGCAAAGATCTGCAACTGAAACCTCAGAAAAAGCAATTACACCCAGTATCGCTCTCCTCAACAGAAGATGAAACCATAAAATGGAAAATAGAGGTGCTTCTAACAGTACCCGGGTCCACATTACGAAATGTATAAAGGTGTATTTTGAAACATACCGGTATATTAAAATGGCACTATACTCCCCCACCCGTATGAATGAACAAACCTTCAATCCCGAAACGTAGAAAACAAAGACAGTGTTTAAATATAATAATACACTCGTTATATAACGTGGGACAACACTTGTAGAGCCAAACACAAAGTTCAAATGCAATGTGAATCCAAACCATCTTAATCCAAGCAACCCACTTTAAATTATTATTACTATTAATAATAATAATAATAATAATAATAATAATAATAATAATAATAATAATAATAATGTTTTTAAAACGGGTTATGCAAGATAATAACGTTACACGTTTAAAGACCCGGCACATCTGTTTCCTATCGTTTAAAGAAATGTATCTGCTGCAGGTACATTTTAAGGAATCAAACCAAGAAAACAGTCCCTGGATCGGTCTTGATCTCCCACTCCAGCCAGGGGCTCGACAGGCCGCTGTTGTTTATCCCACTAATTAATGGAGCTACCTACTATATTGAAATACCGTTAAAAAAAACATGAAAATATTTTAAAACTCACAAAACTTACCATTCCTTGGGTTTTGTGGAGGACTTATTCTTCGCTCTCGGGATATAAATGTTTTCACTTCTTGGTGTTAAAGAAAGAGACTGGCCGGCTGCGTGGTTTATTTTGCGTTTTCGGCGTGTTTCTCGGTGTTTTGTTGTTGTATGCCTCTCGTTGCAGTGGTCTGTCTCTGTGTGACACCCACACAATCCAACATGGCGGACAGACAGACACTGACAGGGTGGAACTCAAGAAGGGGGGTAAACGGAGTAGGGTGTGACCGACTTGACTAGCTGGGAAGATTTTTCTTTTTCCCCCTTTGTTATGCACTGTGTTACAAAAGCCACACACTTTTCCAGACATTTCTACTCAGGCCAACACCGGTTGTGTTTTGAGGTCACGACGTGGGAAACCACTGCCCCCCGTCCAAATTACCCTTTCTGTTCAAGATACAGCCTGTGGCGAAATAAGAAAGTAACACTTCATAAATAAATACTTTTTTTTTCACATGATCTGTACAAACTATCACCATTGTCTTAGTCATTCCTATCCGACGTCATGGTAATTGCGCTTTTCCACAGAATGTAGCTTTAATTATTGTAACGCTATTGCTACAGTCCACGTCACAAGCTGGAGGGTTAAAACAATTAATAAATTAATTCATATATTTAAAAAAAAATTGTCAGTAACTTCCTGCAATTACTGTATTATTTCCTAGATTCCCCACGGCCAGTTCTCAGTACTAACTCCAGGTAAATCGGGTTCACTGATTAAATCTATTCAAACTAAACAGTTTAAGTAATATTTATGCACACTGGTAGGTATTTGGGATTAAATCTGATAGCTACAGCAGGACAATGCAGCCCTATGTTTAACCCAACACATGTCATAGGAACTAATCTATGTTTGGCCATCCGTTCATCAATACGCTTACTAGATATGCGTTTTTGACTCGGATGGCCTTCCATAACCAACCTGGTCAAAAACGCAATATTTAGTACGCGTTTTAAATATTTAGTACACGTATTGATTTGGACCAATCAGACAACAGTAGTAACTACGTAGGGCTGGTCATTTTACAGTAATGCAGCGTAATTACAAGAGTAGCCAGTCACCTTCAGGATAACATTTTTAATTCCAGACATTATTATTATTATTATTATTATTATTATTATTATTATTATTATTATTTAGCAGACACTTTTTATCTAAAGCGACTTACAGAAATTAAACACAATATTACAGGCAATATTACAAATTGCAAAATTTTATAAAATATTACAGGCAATAAAAATGCAAAACAAACACACATATCCAAAATAAATATAATTTAAATAAAGGAAAATACAAAAAGATATATAAATAAGAATTTACAACAAAAAAAGGAAAATTGCAATCATGGCGAGATTTTCTTCTAAGGTGCAAATATAAATTTGCTGAGTTCTGCTGACTTCTTGAGACACTGTTGACCGTGACACGGTTCAGTTTGTAGTAGGCGGCTGTGTGGTCCAGTGGTTAACGAAACAAGCTTGTAATTAGGAGGTCCCGGTTCAAATCCCTGAGCACTCACTGTGTGACTTTGAGGAAGTCATTTAACCTCCTTGTACTCCTTCTTTCGGGTGAGACGATGTTGTAAGCGAGTCTGCAGCTGATGCATAGTTCACACACCCTAGTCTCTGAGTCGCCTTGGATAAAGGTATCTGCTAGATAAACAAATAATAATTAACAATATGCACAGATGTTTTATTTTCTAATATATTTATATTAGTTTTACACTTAAATAGTGAGTTACCATAGCTAAGATTAGATTCCATGTCAGATCTTCAACACCTGTTTAAAATTACATATTAATTACAGTGGGGTTACCACTGAATTAAAGCGATTTCTAAAGCTCTCAAACCGCGGGTTGATGTTTGTCTCCGAGGGTCCGGTGCAGTGTTATTTTCAGGCACGCGGTAAAAACTGGTATGCAGTGCACTGCGCTTCCTCGCGCATGCTTAAACAATGCGTAAACAACTTCCACTAAGAAAGAAGCGAAGTGCCCATTCAAATCTGGTACGTTATGCTTTCTGTCTTTTACATCGTTGTTAATGTAATTTAACATATTTTTCCACCATTGAGAAAATTGTATGCAAATATTAATTATATGCAATACATTGGGTCTTGTACATTTTTTTTATGTGTGCAACTTTGCGGTGGACTTCTTATTTTGTCTTGTTAGTCACGATTTTTCTTTTCTTTTTAGAGAAATTGATTGTTTCCAGGGTAAGTTTGCAAAAAAAAAGTATAATTAATGGTATTGCACCTGTACCAAAATCTGACAGTGTACCACTTTCAATATGACAATGTATCGCTTTCTGACATTACATGGGTCCAATTTTGGTAGGCGTACCACATTCTGACGATGTACAACTTTCTAACACTACACTTGGTCTATCCATCTTTCTTTAGGCTTTACCCAATACCAAGTCTATATACCGCCACGAATTGGGCGGGAATGGCAGATGTACGGCGACTTTTAATTGGATAATTTATTATACATACCATTTTCTTTAAATTAATTGGTTCTCATTTCATTTTCAGTGATCTGACTGGCCAAATTAGGATGTGTAATAATTAGAATTACAACACGTACTAAAGTCAAATTACAACGTGTATAAATATTTGAAACGCATACTAAATAACGTGTTTTTGACCTGGATCGCCTTCCATATTAATCTGCACAGACTGCTGGTAGAACATTGCAACTCATCCTTTGCTTTGTGTTTTGCGTTTCTTTCTGTTACTGTTTTCTGGCTGCTGCCAATTAGTTTTATTACAGTGTTATTTGTGGCTCAGGATAAACCTCTTTAACCTGACAATCCGGTTCTGTAACCATTTATAAAAAGCTTCAAAAAATACATAATTGCATAATTTCGTCATACTGAATTCTTATGACGTGAACATGAATGCATGCAACATTCCATCATACACATCAAGTAACTCTTTAAAATAAGAGCTATGTGTTCTTGTAGAAATCCAAGTGTAGGGTGTAATGTGAACACACATGGAATGCATAGGAGAAAATAATACTTTATGCATCTTGACATCTAGCTGTACTGTGCATTGTCTGTTTTGTATAAGTGATCTGATAAGTGTAACATTTTATCACATTGTTCTATAGTAAGCTTTGACAAAAACAGTAGTCCAGACACAAACACTGCTGCAATACATCTATATAGCTGGTGCATATTATTTGGTATAAAGAACTCACATTGGATAATCTGACCAAAGATTTGTGGTTTGGGGTTACAATAAACTCCCCCTGGTGGCTGATGAATGTCATAACAGAATAATTGTATGTTGTTACCAATGTATTCATTTAGTTATTGTGCATGTCAGGTGATACAGGAGCTAGTGATGCTTCTACCTAAGTAGCCTGATTCAGAAACAAATTACAGGCCTTCCCAAATATCTTGCTGGAATTTACTCTGAACATAAAACTAATTTAAGATTGTCAGGTAAAAAACTAACTAAAAATAAACTAAGATTTCCATTACACAAGAGCAGATATTAAAACTTCATGCTGATTTGAACTTGGCTCTCGCCAAGATAAGCACCAACTAAGACGTAGCTTCACAGTAAACTAATGTGATCCATATGTGCCTCCATCCATTTGCGCTTCCTTCCATATGATGATGTAGATATCCTTCTGTCTGGTGTTGATGGCTGAAGTGTAATGCTGGCTCCAGGGATCAGCTTATTGCCTCCCTAGTGCATCAGCACACACAACGGCTGCGATGCTGGCTCCGGGGATCAACCATAGTGCGGTCAGTGTGACAACCGTCTGGATTGAGCTAAGTAGGGTACATCTCTGGGGTCTTCAAGTGGGCACCTTCCATCCTCGGTGTTTCGTCGACTTGCCCACGACACCTCAAGAGGGCTCGACGGTGATTCTGGCGTCCCAGGATCACCCCCCTCCGTCCCCCACTCAACTCAGCCCAGCTTACTTACCTGTACCCCAGCCAGAATCTTTCCGTCTCAAACACAGCCAGTTGCTGCTCCTCTCTGCTGCTTCAGATAAATTCTTCACTGTGCGACGCAACTCTTGGCCATTGAATCCGACATCTCTGAGAAACCGGGTTGTAGAGTGTGCCACAAATCCTTGACAACCCACTTCCACTGGGTAAACCCAGACTCTCCATCCTCGCTGTTCTGCTTCAGTGGCTAGTTGAGCATACAGCAGTTTCTTCCTCTCATACGCCTCATCTACAGCATCCTCCCATGGCACTGTTAACTCTACCAGGTGAACAAGGCGTGCTGATCCAGACCACAAGACGATATCTGGTCGAAGGTTAGTGGTGGCAATCTCAGGTGGAAAAATAAGCCGTTGACCAACATCTGCCAGCATTTTCCAGTCTCTAGCAGCTTCCAGTTGTCCTGGGCGAGGATTGGTTTTAACACCTTTTCTTGGTGGTTGCTCTCCTGGGCGGAGGAATGTTGTCTTTTGTGTTTAATGTTTTGTTGGAACAGGTGGCAACTTATTGGTCATGTTACGCTTGTCTTCCAATGCTAAGGCCAAACATCGCAGCACCTTGTCATGGCGCCAAGTAAACCGTCCTTGGCTAAGAGCCACCTTACATCCTGTCAAAATGTGCATGTATTGTATTAAATACAGTACATTATTTCAAAAAAATGCAGTACAGGCTATTGTTTTTAATTATACTGCTGTACCACGTGTTGTGGACTGTAATATAACCACACATATATATATATATATATATATATATATATATATATATATATATATATATATATATATATATATATATATATAAGTCCTATACATGCATATAAGCATATAATTCCTGACCAATTCCGACCAATCCTAGAGCCACACCACATATCCAGGGAATACTGCCACTACATGGTGTTAAATACAGTGCTGCTTGCCAGTTATGGCAAAGGATGCAACTGAAGCACTGTTATGAAGAAGAGCAAGAAAAGAGCATAGTGATTGAGAGAAATGTGGAAAACAGGATGTAATAACAAATTCAAAAGACACTCATTCTCAAGCGTTCTGGTATTTAAGCAGCAGGTTGAATTGTTTCACCTACAGTATCCTTCCTTTATCCCTGTCCCTGCACGCTTGATTGAGTAAGCTAAGGGCTGGGTTGCAAGAGGGTGCTGTTCCTCAGCCTCGGGGAAAATGACACTTATCCCAATCACTGTCAGGAGCTGAGTCAACTGTCTGGGCTGATTGCATTGTCAGGATATCTAGAAACACAGTCTGCTGCTGGCAAAGAAACCTGTTCATGACATGTGTTCAGAGTTAAGAGAAATCTGCTGATAGGACATCCTACCTTCATACTGGCATCCCCTTCCATCATACTCACTCACAAGACCTTGATTTTTATTAGAGGTTGGTCTAATAACACTGTTTGGCTCTGCTGGCTCTACCATCTAATATAAAAAGCCAAAACAGCACACACTGTGTATATACGATGCAGAATATAATATGGACTGCAGTTTTCTCCGACATTTACTTTTGTGATATAAGAGTGACATAATTTGAGTATGTATAATCTGAATAATTATGACATGATCAGCACTAACAGGGGTAGGCACAAGCCCCACCAATCCATTTGCTGACTGAAGATTAACAAACCCAATTCATCCGAAAGGTGTGTCCACATTCAAAGGGAAGAGATTACTGCTGGTATTTTATTACACTGGCCTATGATTTTAAGGAATGCAGCTTTCAGAAGGTGGACGCAGAAACAATGTGAAGTCTGTTGTTCGGTGTTAAGGATGACATCTCATTGGGAATGTGGTATGAAATGTCTGTAACTGTGAAATTTTTTTTTTTTTTAAAGGCCATACCTTTAACCTGAGGAGAGCAAGAAGAAAACCATTCATATGCTTTTAAATAGGCCTTTTTTATTATAATTGTGTAATGTGTAATGCATTTAGTTAATTGTAATTGTAATTATACCATATAATTGATCGACTGCAGTTCAATTACGCATTTATTTGTCATTTGATCTTTATTCTTGTATTTTAAACCTCTTTTGGTGACTCCAGGTCTGGCCACAGTCCCTCTGTCCCTCACCTTCCATGGATGCTAAAATAAAAACTTTTTAAAAAGGGCTGGAAACACATCTCTCATGTTTTGAGAAGCGAATATAAAGCAAACATTTTTTTCACTGTCACATCTTGATCTGGACAGTGCACCACAGTCTTTCGTACTGTGAAGCCATTATTTTTACAGCTCAATGAATGGCGAGTACAGAGTGTGCTTGTTTCACCCTGGCTTCACTGTGACTCAGCAGCTGCTCGTTGGGCTGGCTGGGATCAGACCGCTGTGACAGATCAGCTGTGTGCTGCTAAGGTGTTTAAAAATAGCAATTGCCCCTCAGCACTGTTAACCTTAGAGACATCCCAGTATCAGGTGTGTGAGGGGAGGAGCCAGGTGTGAATTCCGATTTAGCATTGGATTGCACACCTCCTTGTGGCCTGACCAGCATCAAACCCAATCCACAACGTATAACACAGACGCATGCCACCTAATGGCTGTTGCAAGCCTTTACAAGAAACTAAAGAAATGAGGTTCAAAGGAGGATGCTGCTTCATTTCCCAGCCACAGCCTCTCAGAATAAAATAACGTTCTAAAATATTGAAACCGCTACAGGCTGCAGGAATCAAAACCGGATGAAGCAGAGGTCAACAACACCTTGTCATATTTATTGTAACACTTGTTTTATTTCAGCTGTGTTACAGTGTAAAATGACCTTTGCTTGACATTCTCAGTGTCTGTTTGAGTATGTTAGGGGGTGTTTCTCACTTACTACCAGTGATATATACAGAAAAGTAGTGAAGCCTGAAAGTGTCACAATAGGCTAAGCTGCAAAAGGGATTCTTTGTCTCTGGAAGTCATTCAATCTCTCCATTCACTGACTCCAAGAACAAGTTTCTACACTGTCTTGACTGTGGCACACTAAAACCCAGAGTAAGAAATGCCTTAAAAATACACTGCTGTGCAAAAGTTTTAGACATGTTTCAGTTTTCTGATGCATTATGAGCATCAACAATTTACTCAAAGCCTCCACTAGTGTTTTCTACTATTATAACAACATTGTCTTGCATAAAAAAGGAAAAACATTGAGTGAAATAGCTCACATCACTTGATTTTCAATATGTGGTATCCGAAGCATAATCAAAGAAGCATCATCTGTAATTGACAAACCACGGACTGGAAGACCCAAAAAGCTGTCTAAGAAGGATGAGCAATACTTGAAGATAATATCCTTAAGGATTAGAAAGAAGACAAGTGTAGAATTGACAACAGAACTGGCAGAAGGCACACGTGTCGTTGTCCATCCATCAACAGTCCAAAGCACCCTTGACCATTGTTCCATAGGCCAATGTCTGTGTTCTTGTGCATATTTTAGCCTTTTAGTCTTGTTCCCCTTTCTTAACAGAGGTATAATTACACTTAAATCACTACACCTTCGTTATACTGTATCCTGATCCATAACTTCAAACACGCAATCATTCAAACAAGCATGTTAGCTTGTACATCAGTATAAACTCACCTGATCTCATGGAGTTCATTCATTAATTAACACAAGAGGCAGCAGCCAGAAGAACCCTAGAAGCCAGGTGCCTGCTGGGATATGGGATAAGTGAAAGTTGAGTTGGCTGCTGGGATCACTCCACAGGAGGTAGGCCACATAGGCCATGAGGACTTGGAGAGACGGGCAAAACAAGAAATTCAGAATGAAAAGAATCTCTGGTAATACTGAATACTGCTAGTTAATTCAGTTACCAAGATGAAACAGAAACTGCGTCTGGTAGAAATGATATGAGGCGAGGAAATATTGGATTTCCATGGATTCGGTGACTACCCGCACCAAGAACCGCAAAGACCAGGCATTTTATGAGTTACTTATTTTAGATAGTCACTTAATT
Organism: Acipenser oxyrinchus oxyrinchus; assembly: GCA_030684275.1. Lineage (NCBI taxonomy): Eukaryota > Metazoa > Chordata > Actinopteri > Acipenseriformes > Acipenseridae > Acipenser > Acipenser oxyrinchus. The sequence continues at coordinate 30,730,065 of CM060259.1, forward strand.
GCAGTCTTGTTCTGGAAATCATGGAGTCAACCATGGTGATGGTGATGATTATCGTGACGATGATGGTGATACCTACGCAACGATGACAGCCACACACCACCAGCAGGCTTTGTCTCCACAGTGGGTTTTAATGATGGACGTGGCTCACAGGGGTACACACTGCAACATGAAATGTCCATCTCAGTTCTCCTCACAGAGCAATATGCCAGTATTTTTTGAATACATAACACAAATAGATTAAATAGAATATGGTATTATTTTATACCCATAATCCCAAAAAGGATGACTTTTCTATAACTGAGAAAAAAATTGTACGATCATGGAGAATTGATTTATAATTCTTAAATGTAACTGATCTCTAAATAGGGTTGTAGGAAAATGTAGGGCTAAATTGTCAAAGCTATTTACTCCAATTTGTAATTAGCACAATTTTTCAGAAAGGAAAAACGTACCAAACCAGATCTAAACAACTAAGACTTTTAAATCAGGACCTTGAATGAAGTATGAAGTTGTTTCTTGTTCATTTTAGATGTTTAATTGGTGTTTTTTCCATTTGGAAAAAAATGGTAACGATTTAGAGTAAATAACTTTGTGAATCTAGCTCATTATGTATAATTGTAAAATCTTAATAACATACCACAGGTTACACGATGATGCAAACAAAATGTGATCCTGGGTGTTTACTTGAATCAAGCTGTTGTACTGTCCCTTTGAAACGAGACCCCCAGCAAATCAAAATGTGAATTTTAGATTTCGGTGGAGGCTCCAACAGTAAAGATGTTTGCTTACACCCATTAAGAAGCATAAAGAATGCTAGTATGTTATGTGCCAGCAGGAGAGCATTGTATTATTCACCATACCAGGCAGGAGAGGGCTCAGTCAAGTTCCTGTGTTTGAATACAAAATAAAGGCACAACGTGCAAGGGTCTGGTCAACCCTTTGAACTATTTCCCGCTGCCCCTAATTCAATTACCAATTTTAGTTCATGCATTTAATGGAGTGAATGTATTAACTGAATCCCAATAGCTTGAGGAATAACTGCACCAAATGCTTCCCTCTGGCTAAAGTGTTAATTGAATTTTGCACTTTTTCTAATTTAATTAGGCAAATGGCAAAGCTGGGTGGTCTTTGTAGCCACTAAAAAAACCCTATTACTTTAATAATTATTATTTGTTTATTTAGCAGACGCTTTTATCCAAGGTGAATAACGGAGACTAGGGTGTGTGAACTATGCATCAGCTGCAGAGTCACTTACAACATCGTCTCACCCGAAAGACGGAGTACAAGGAGGTTAAGTGACTTGCTCAGGGTCATACAATGAGTCAGTGGCTGAGGTGGGATTTGAACTGGGGACCGCAAGGTTTCAAGCTCTTTTCTTTAACCACTGGACCACACAGCAATAATGTGCAATGAACATGGTGGTACAATGGTGGAACAATATGCTAACACCTCCTCTCTGGGGCCAGGTTATCTCCAAGGACTATATACAAATGACTCTATACAAACTTTTTATTCAAAATATTCTTCCCTGCAGCCACACAGCAGTCTTGCTTACATTTTACCCACATTAAAAGTGCATAAGAGTGGCATTCTCAGGGTCGGTTTTCATGCATAATGCGTGTAGCATGAAGCCAAAACACGCCAAATAAGAGCACACGGTCAATCCAAACTTTACCAGGAAACAGAAGACGAGAAACTGCTGTGTCTGAAACACAAGCATGGTAATTCCTTTAGTACTCTGCTTATCTGAAATATACATTTCACAGCTACAAACACATACAAGTTAGAAAATGCAGTAGTTAAGTAATCAGTTTTGGTATTTCATGGCAAATTAAAAAAATCTTTCATCAACACTGCCAAAGAAACATCCAGCTGCCTTCTTAGGTAAAACTGTGAGGTTCCTCCCCGTAGCCACTTTCAGGATGATGTTGTCTGGAGGCTTTCCAAGAGGGGAAATGTTTCTCAGTCCCTACTCCATATACAATGTAGACTACAGCGCAGGTCTTGCCCTAGGATGGGGAAAGAGATTCAGGACAGTCAAAGCACGTCGTCTGTTCTGAAGGGAGGGGGAAGCTGAGACAAGCAAGCCAGAACATGCTTTTTAGAGTTGAGCACACTTCCAGACAGCACACTACCTCCCCTAACTCCTGTATGTTGCAACCTCTCATACATGGCTTCAAAAATACACAGCGTTAAAGCATACAATTAAATAGTACAGCTTAGCACCGCACAGTGGAGCATAGTAATTATCTACTGAAAGCGTGGGAAGAGTAAGGTAAATGCTAAATTACTTTTGTGCCAATTTACAAGTGAGTGTTTCTTCAGATGTTTTCTAACAATTCCATAGTAGCTTCCAGTCATTAGATGTGCTACTAAAATGTATCTTGTTCTAAACAAGACCAACAGAACAGGTAACAATATCAGTAATAGCATCCTATCGTATCATGGACTACCATACAGAGTTCCAAATCTGTTCGTGATTTACCCTGCTTTGTGCTTTACTGAAGTTTTTTTCTTCTGCTGTGGTAAACCGAGGAAAATATATATATATATATATATATATATATATATATATATATATATATATATATATATATATATATATATATATATATATATATATATATATAAAATATGAGAAATTTTAACTCACCCTGTTCCAGTAGACCCCTTAACTGTCCAGGAAGCCATTCCAGCCTGCCGTTTCCCATCACTGAGCAGACAAGCTCCTTCTGAATCTACTGAAAACAAGATGAATATTTTAGACCTTCACTCTCCAAACTTTCATGAACTCTCCAGTGCAGGCACTGTGCTGCCCTCTTCTGGTGAAATTAAAGAAAAACAGTCATGAAAATGATTGGGGGGAAAAAATAAATGTGTTGCCTTACCTAATCTTTTAGCTTGTAGAGTTGTAGTTTGGTGACCATTGAAAAGACTTCTCGTGATCCTAAGTTAATAACAGCATGTGAAAGGGTGACTGGGCGGAGACGTCACGGCAGAAGCAGGAAGGAAAAGAAACTGATACCAGGTACTGCAGTTCAAGCGGCATTGCCGTTTTTATTATTTAATAACCAAAAATAAATCAAAAGTTTAAACAAAAAGAAAACACTGCTCACAGAGCAAAATAAAAGAGTAAACGAAAACAAATCTCGAACACAAAATAATAATAAACTATACAGGTCAGGCTGGGCAGTCGCTGTCACTGTTCCTGTATTTTCTTTTAAGTTTACTTTCGTTCTCTAGTCTCTCCGCTCTCGTTCCTCCTCTCAAACACCAACCACCCCGAGCTAGAGAGCTGCAGCCTTTTTATATCGTGGCCGAGGGGTTTAACTAGCTTGCAAGTAATTATTCTATTACCCTCGCCACAATCTGCACGAAGTTTATTAACTACTACGTGGATGGGGCTACCCATCCACGCTATAAAACAAAATCGGCTAAGCCGTCAAAATACAAAACAATAAAACATACGGCTCGCCGTCATGCAAATAATAAATCATAATACAAATACAAAATAACACGGGCGGAGGGGGAACCCCGTTCTAAACTAAAATAAACAAAACAATGTACAGGGCTGCTCTCCCTGTTACATATCCCCCTTGTGCAACGCACACATGGCCCTAACGGCCACCTCCCCCTCAGTCCCAAAGTCCCGAAGAGGGGAAGCAAGTTGTGTCTGGGGGTGGCCATGGCGGAATCTCTGGCACCCCCAACTCTTCGTGGCCGGCAGCTCCCTCTTCCGGGCTCCTGCCACACACTATCCTGCCGCTGAAGTGCGGCTGGGAGAGCTGGTCTCCTGACCTCCCCCTTCTTCATGGCCGGCAGTTCCCTCCGTGGGGCTCCGCCACCCAATTCCGGCAGCGAACTGCTGCGGGGAGCTGGTCTCCTGACCTCCCCCTTCTTCATGGCCGGCAGTTCCCTCCGTGGGGCTCCGCCACCCAATTCCGCAGCGAAACTGCTGCGGGGAGCTGGTCTCCTGACCTCCCCTCCTTTGTGGCCGGCAGCTCCTCTCCGTGGGGCTCTGGCCACAGCGCTTCCTGCCACGGAAATGCGGCTGGGGAGCTGGTCTCCTGACCTCCCCCTTTCTTCATGGCCGGCAGCTCCCCTCGTGGGGCTCCGACCACACGATTTCGGCAGCGAAACTGCTGCGGGGAGCTGGTCTCCTGACCTCCCCTCCTTCTTTGTGGCCGGCAGCTCCCCTCCGTGGGGCTCCGGCCACAGTGTAGCGACCCCAGGCGGAGCAGAGCGCCCGGCGATCCCAGGCGAAGCAGGATCCCTGGCGACCCCAGGCGAAGCAGGATCCCTGGCGACCCCAGGCGAAGCAGGATCCCTGGCGACCCCAGGCGGCACCGGCAGCGGACCCTCGGGAGGCGACGGCGGCAGCGGCGGTGGACCCTCGGGAGGCGACGGCGGCAGCGGCGGCGGACCCTCGGGAGGCGACGGCGGCAGCGGCGGCGGACCCTCGGGAGGCGACGGCGGCAGCGGCGGACCCTCGGGAGGCGACGGCGGCAGCGGCGGACCCTCGGGAGGTGAACTCGGGAGGGGAGCCCCTGGCCATAGAGGCGGCAGCGGGAGCTCCACTTCTCCCTCGTACCCTGCACCCTGTGCGAAGCAAAAGGCAGCCCCAGGCGATGCGGAGCAGCAGGCAGCCCCAGGCGATGCGGAGCAGCAGGCAGCCCCAGGTGATGCGGAGCAGCAGGCAGCCCCAGGCGATGCGGAGCACCAGGCAGCCCCAGGCGATGCGGAGCACCAGGCAGCCCCAGGCGATCCAGGCGTGGCATCCCTGAGTGGAGCGGGCGTGGCATCCCTGGGCGGTGCGAGGCTGGCATCCTTGGGCGGTGCGAGGCTGGCATCCTTGGGCGGTGCGAGGCTGGCATCCTTGGGCGGTGCGAGGCTGGCATCCTTGGGCGGTGCGAGGCTGGCATCCTTGGGCGGTGGTGGTGGTGGAGGCAGAGGCAGCTCCTGCTCCTCTCCCTCGGGTGGTGGAGGCAGAGGCAGCTCCTGCTCCTCTCCCTCAGGTGGTGGTGGAGGCAGAGGCAGCTCCTGCTCCTCTCCCTCGGTGGTGGTGGTGGAGGCAGAGGCAGCTCCTGCTCCTCTCCCTCGGGTGGTGGTGGTGGTGGAGGCAGAGGCAGCTCCTGCTCCTCTCCCTCAGGTGGTGGTGGAGGCAGAGGCAGCTCCTGCTCTCTCCCTCAGGTGGTGGAGGTGGTGGCAGAGGCAGCTCCTCCCTTCTGGCGGCCAAGGCGGCAGGGGCTCCTCCCTTCAGGCTGCGGGCGGCAGGGGCTCCTCCCCTTCAGGCTGCGGGCGGCAGGGGCTCCTCCCCTTCAGGCTGCGGCGGCAGGGGCTCCTCCCTTCAGGCTGCGGCGGCAGGGGCTCCTCCCCTTCAGGCTGCGGCGGCAGGGGCTCCTCCCCTTCAGGCTGCAGGCGGCAGGGGCTCCTCCCTTCAGGCTGCAGCCGTGAAACCAGCAGGCATGCTCCCTCTGCTGGTGGCGGCGACGGAGGCGGAACCAGCAGGCATGCTCCCTCTGCTGGTGGTGGTGGGAGCGACACGTCGTCCTTCCATGGAGGTGGAGGTGACACCAGCAGGAACTCACCCTCTGCTGGCGGAGTTGGGAGCGACACACAGTCCTCCCAGGGCGGTGGAACCAGCAGGAACTCTCCCTCTGCTGGCGGAGGTGGGAGCGACACACAGTCCTCCCAGGGCAGTGGAGGTGGAACCAGCAGGAACCCTCCCTCTGCTGGCGGAGGTGGGAGCGACACCCAGTCCTCCCAGGGCGGTGGAGGTGGAACCAGCAGGAACTCTCCCTCTGCTGGCGGAGGTGGAAGCGACACGCAGTCCTCCCACGGAGATGGAGGCGGAACCAGCAGGTATTCACACTCTGCTGGCAGGTACCTGGGCTGTGGATGTTCAGCCTTCCCCCTTTTGGGCTGTGGACGCACTGGCTCCTCCCTCTTGGGCTGTGGACGTTCGGCCTCCCCCCTCTTGGGCTGTGGACGCACCGGCTCCTCCCTCTTGGGCTGTGGATGCTCGGCCTCCTCCCTCTTGGGCTGTGGACGCACCGACTCCTCCCTCGTGGGCTGTGGACGCTCAGCCTCCTCCCTCGTGGGCTGTGGACGCTCAGCCTCCTCCCTCGTGGGCTGTGGACGCTCAGCCTCCTTCTCCAGGTCCGTGTCCCCTCTCTGCCTCCTTCTCCTCACCTTTTCTCCCCTGGCCTGTGGAGGTGATGGGGTCTGCTGCTCCAGCAGCCAAAACCACCCTGATGCACAGGACACCCTCCCCATGGTGTAGGCTTCCCAGAAGCAGGGGTCTTCATAGGGGCAGTCCCCCTGGTCATGCCCAAACTCCCTGCAGATGACACACAGGGGGGCCCCTTCAGCTCTCCACTGCTCCTGTTCCATGTCCCAGTAAGGGGGTCCCAGTTGGGTGGGGTCCCGTGACCACCATCTCCTCTCACCTCTCTCCCACTGCTGCTTCTGGCAGCCCTTCCTCCTTCCTCTTCTTCCTCCCATCTTCCTTCCTCACACTCCTTTCTCCACAAGTATAAACGGGAGGAAAAAAAAAAAACCCGAAAAACTGCAGTACCCTCTTCTGCCTGCGTCTAGGAGGCGCTGGTAATCCCACGCTGGACACCACGTGTGAAAGGGTGACTGGGCGGAGACGTCACGGCAGAAGCAGGAAGGAAAAGAAACTGATACCAGGTACTGCAGTTCAAGCGGCGTTGCCGTTTTTATTATTTAATAACCAAAAATAAATCAAAAGTTTAAACAAAAAGAAAACACTGCTCACAGAGCAAAATAAAAGAGTAAACGAAAACAAATCTCGAACACAAAATAATAATAAACTATACAGGTCAGGCTGGGCAGTCGCTGTCACTGTTCCTGTATTTTCTTTTAAGTTTACTTTCGTTCTCTAGTCTCTCCGCTCTCGTTCCTCCTCTCAAACACCAACCACCCCGAGCTAGAGAGCTGCAGCCTTTTTATATCGTGGCCAAGGGGTTTAACTAGCTTGCAAGTAATTATTCTATTACCCCCCGGCCACAATCTGCACGAGTTTATTAACTACTACGTGGATGGGGCTACCCATCCACGCTACAAAACAAAATCGGCTAAGCCGTCAAAATACAAAACAATAAAACATACGGCGCTCGCCGTCATGCAAATAATAAATCATAATACAAATACAAAATAACACGGGGCGGAGGGGGAACCCCCGTTCTAAACTAAAATAAACAAAACAATGTACAGGGCTGCTCGCCCTGTTACACAGCACTAGCTGAAATCTCAGCTTAACGTGAGTTTCATCGGTAACACTTTACATAAAGTGTCTCTAATTACTGTGTATTTACACACTGTAGTAGTTACTCAGTAAATACATGTGTACTTACACATAATTACAATGCTACATGCATAGTTACAATGTACTTTGTGTGTAAATCTTTTTGAATGATATATGTAAGTACACAATTGTATCAGAAAAGGGTTAGGTGGGTTAGGTTTAGAGTTAGGGTTAAGAATAGGAATAGAGTTAGGGTCAGGGTTAGAGTTAGGGCAGTGGTGCTCAAAGTGGTGCCAGTGGGAAAATTCGTGCCCGCGAAGCCAGCCCATTGTGCCCGTGGCAGCTGTTCTTAAATTATGGGTCGTGAACACATTTCTGGCGGGTCGTAGCGTGGGAAGATAAATAAACCTTTAAACACGTTTTCCAACAAAAGCCTATGCTGTGCTTGTACGTACTCGACATATATATATATATATATATATATATATATTTTTTTTCAGTGAAGGGCGTCTGTGATAGGATCAACCAATTGAATATCTGCATTTTCTCTGCGGTAGCCCAATCATAAGTTAGCTGGGTGGGACATAAACTGTCTGTTTCAGTTGCAGGTACTGACAGTAAGTTTAACCAATAGAAGAGTCAAATATCTGCCAAGTTTTACACCGCTGTCCAATCTTAAGCAAGTAGAGGCCGTTCACGGTATTCTGCATGAAAATTGAAGGCGAGTGAGTGCCAGCATCACTGCTCACTCTCTCTCTCGCTGCACAGCATCACTGCTCACTCTCTCTCTCGCCACACAGCGTCACTGATCACCCTCTCTCTCTTGCTGCACAGCGTCATGGCTCACTCTCTCTCTCGCTGCACAGCATCACTGCTCACCCTCTCTCTTGCTGCACAGCATCACTGATCACTCTCTCTTTCGCCGCACGGCGTCACTGATCACCCTCTCTCTCGCTGCACAGCATCACTGCTCACCCTCTCTCTTGCTGCACAGCATCACTGATCACTCTCTCTCTCGCTGCACAGCATCACTGATCACTCTCTCTCTCGCTGCACAGCATCACTGATCACTCTCTCTCTCGCTGCACAGCATCACTGATCACTCTCTCTCTCGCTGCACAGCATCACTGATCACTCTCTCTCTCGCTGCACAGCATCACTGCTCACCCTCTCTCTCGCCGCACAGCATCACTGATCACCCTCTCTCTCTTGCTGCACAGCGTCATGGCTCACTCTCTCTCTCGCTGCACAGCATCACTGATCACTCTCTCTCTCGCCGCACAGCGTCACTGATCACCCTCTCTGTCGCTGCACAGCATCACTGTCTCTTGGAAGTCCTCGGTCCAATGGGAAAGCGATTGGACTGTAATGAGATGTGGCAGTTCCAGCTCATCTCTTGACCCATCTTCTCTGGATTTTAGTATTGTGTGTGTAGGTGTGTTTTAGTTTTAGTATTATTGTTTGAAATGCATACAATTGTTTTTTTTAATGCACTGTTTATTGTTGGAAATAAAAAATCCAGTCAGCTTTTTTTTTTTTTTTTTTTTTTGTGGGATTGTTTCGTCTCTGTATGACTTGAATTTACCAGTAGGGGGCAGTGAAGACTTAAATATGAATATTGGTACTTTTTTTTTTTTTTTTTTTTACCTGTTTTTCCAAATTGCCTATATAGTTCTTGTTTCTTTTGAAATAAAAGTATTTGCAATCAGTTGCAAATGAAAAGTGACATATAGAAATATGAAAATGTAAGCATTATTTTGCCCCTTTTTACCATTTATTCCAGCATGTTTCAAATAGCATGTTTTTTTTTAAATCTGTGAGGTTCAAAAATTTCCAGTTTACCTTGCTCTTCACCTCCTCCAGAATGCACCACGTCTGGTCTAGCCTGATAATGTGTTGAGACCAAACCCAGGAAAACCTGCTCACTGAGAGAAAGCAGATGGTCTTCCTCACCTGGACTGTGTTTAAACTCTGTTCCTGGAAAAAGCAAACCACTAAATCAGCAATGAAGAAAACGGACTGATCCTTACCCTTACCCTAGCGAACATTAACCACCTGAATACTTTCACAGCTCTCTAGGAGTTATCTTTGTTTGCAGCCTATGAAACACATTAGATAATTATGAGGTACAGTGAATCTCTGATGACTCTAGAAGATGATCACAGAGAAGATGCATTTATTGGAGATACCTGACCTACAATAATCACTGTAAACTAGGCTTACCTTCCAGATCTCTGTAACTGTGGCACATGCTGTGAGGTAGCTCGATACACTTTCCATTGATCTCCAGGGCATGGAACATGGGTTTAAATCAAAGGGCTAAGCATGCACTGCACTTGCTGGTAGAAATCCAGAACCTTCTTCCTGTAAGTATTTGTTACATATGGATTAGCAAAAACACACATCGCAGGCTGGACAAGGAGGCTAATGCAAAGTGGCACATTCAGCATGATTCTTTTGTTTGAAGTCTGTTTTAATGGATTTAGTATGGATTGATATATGCAATGGGCTTGAACTTGAAGGTACTAAAACATGAAAGTGTGAGTGGTAAATAAAGACCTGTTGGAACTGGATAGTGGTTGAATGCCAATCCTGTCCCAGCACTCGCTGAAGGCCTCAAGAACTGCATCTACTGAGCTGTACGAGAAGATCTGTAGGGTTCCTGAAGAATGTGCAAGACACAAGGGTCTCAGTGCTCATCCTGTAGGAGATGAAGCACCTGCACTGTTTATAACAGTTTGTGTTTGTGAACAACATGGGTTTCATGTACTGTAAATATTGTTAAAATCCATTGTAGGAAAATGGCATCCACTATGCCAAAAAACCTGTACTAAAATATGCTGTATTAAATATGTTTGTTGTTAACTCACAATATACAGAGCTGAATCCATACCTTTACCTACAGTGTAGCCTATGATGAACTATCTCTTTCCATTGTTAGCGTTCTGAAGTTTCGTATCTTTCCCTTGAATATTTCCACTGAAACACCCACAGCTTCCTGCCGCTAATGCGCTGCTCCTGTCATTGGAAAAAAAAATTCTAATGAACCTCCTTCACAATCAGTGCGAATGGTCATGGTGACACACTCACACCCACGCATGCACACACACACACAGAACACATTTATTATGCTAGCTTTCAGATTGTATTACTGTGCTGAAAATGAAATATTCCATTGCTATAGAATTTAGTTGAAAAGTGTATTGTTATTTGGAAAGTAAAGGAAAATTGCAATTATTGTCTTTTCCTTTTAGATTTTTTTCCCCTTTTAGTGTAAAAAGCTTTCTGCAGATATTTACACAGCTCATGAGTTATGAAATACAAAATGAAATACAGTTTGGCATTCATGCATTAGTCCAGAACAGTTTCATAAATATCTAACTTTATTTGATTGAATTAAACACTTTAAATAAACATTTTTTAAAGCTTTGTGAAAAGGGAACAATAATTTCACAATGCTGTGAAAAGAAGTCCCAGGAAATTGCTTATATGTAGAGTATGGTTCAGAGGCGGCTCCTGGACAGTTTTCAGCTTAGATCCGCAGGATTTTTTTTTTTCATTTGCACAATCAAACTATTCTGAGTAATTGAACAGTAGGTTTCAGCAGCAGTGTGTGATAATTATCGTTCAAGCAGAGACAGGAGAAAAAGGCAGCACTTTAAAACGTCAGCCAGATCTTTATATCCAGGCCCTGTCCTCAGGGCTGGCTTTGAACAGGAAAACAAGTCATAAAGAAAGTGTAACTGCTGCTCTTCAAAGCACAAGCTGCAGAACAGAACTGCTTCTTGCATTCCCTAGTTAAATATTCTCAGTGTTAAAGTTAATTAAAAACAAAGAAAATATTTGTGCTGAAAACAATACGTACACAGATCAAAATAAGTCCTAATTAAATCACAGCCAACAAGTTACATTTCAGGTGGTAGGTTTGACTATAGTACACTAGTTCAGTTCATTGAAGATTCAGGAGCTTGTAAGCATCAAAAGCAGCTATTATTTTCAAATTTGACTACTGTAAATAATCTTCTTTCCCCAAATGTATAAAGTATTTTTTTATTATTTTTTATTTAACTGTAAAATCTGATTCAATGTAGTGAAAAAGAAGCACATTTGCAATTTCTAAACTAACAAATGTTGATGTTGGTACCAGTGTATTACTTGTTTAATGTCTGATAGTATGCTGACCATGTAAAGTCGTTAAAGTGGAACATTTATTTGAATTTGTCAAAAAATGCAGTCCATATGTGTCCCTTTAAGCACCAGAAGGGCTGTTTCTTCCCTATTAATAAGAAGTAACAGTCCCATGCTCCTATGCTGCAGTAACAAGTTTCCAACCATCTTTCATTAAAATAATAATTTAAAAAGGCAGTATGAGCATCCATTTTGTGCTATTATAAAAATAAAACAACTAACAGTGCTGAGCGTATTATGAGCAACAGAAGGCAAGAGGAATTTAAAGAATGGGGAGATTGTACATTGTGCAAAGGTTATTGTGAACTTGTGAATAGCAGTGTTACAGTATTAAACAACCTTGTAAAAGAAAGAACACAAAATTAAGAAGACAGAAACCTGTGGAGTTTTCAGTGTACTGACATCTGGATAACCTCACAAAGGATTTTATATTGAAAGTTATAGGCTTTCAACATAATTTTCTGTGCCTGTTTACTAAATTAATCCATACAGTATTGTTCTTTCCACGTGATGTTTTTGTACAGGAAATACCTATATTAATATTTAAACCATTAGCTCATTTGAATATATTTCATAATAGTCTGATGAAATACATACATTATTTTTGAAAACCTCTTAAGACACTACACATTTAAAATTAAAATACTTTCAGTCCGGCAGCAATTTACTGTAACTCTTCAAGTCTCACCTACTTGTAACTGTAGCAGCGTTACCTGTCTGGGCCCTGTTCCAGGAATACCAAGAATATATCAAGTGCAGTTAACAATCATGAGTACTACCTGAAATGGCACAAAAGCACACATCTCTGTATTTAATTCATTGTTTTAAAATAAGAAGTGCTCTATAGGTTATTAGTCATTTGCATGGATAAAAATACTTTTGCAATGTTTGACCTTTCAATGCATGTGGACAAAAATGAAATTTAGATGAAAAGATACCTTTATGCAACATCATATTTGGTTAAAAGTGGTAAAAGTGTTAAACAGTATTAGGTTTTGTATCTTCCAAATGGGGTAACAACTTCCTCTGTTTGTCTGGGCAGTGAAGAGCTTGTTATCCAGCACAGTTATTGACTTCCTATTTCCAGGCCTTTCCTGATGTTGAAACAGATACAGTGTGTTTTAGTTCTGTAATAATGCTATTTACGCAGATTTCTGAAGAAGAAGAAGAAGAAGAAGAAGAAGAAGAAGAAGAAGAAGAAGTAGAAAATGAAAAAGAAAATAAACATAATTTGTGTAAAATGTAGAAAGCTTTTATTCCAGAATGGGACATAAAAAAAGAAGATATTTATTTGAAAACATGAACCGTTTATTTTTGTTCTTTTTACAGAAATATGCAGCTTAGATTATACTACAGGCAGGTAGGAGTGTTGGTCTTGTTGTGTTCACACTCAATGGACACTGGCAACGACCAGTGTTTTGGTCACTCTGAAGAGATGTGGGCACAGCAGACTGTGGGGGTGTGGCCTTTCACTGCTCAATTGAGAGAGAGGAGAGGAGAAGAACACGGAGACCAACAGCCTAACTGACTGAATGGATGGGCTTTAAAATGGTGGAACAAGGTCATCATATTTAATAACATTTCCCTAACACAAATTAGAAAGACAATCAGTAAACCTGATCATCAGTAAATTACATTTAATGCAAACAGTCCTTAAAATGAATTACGAACAAAAAAGAACACGTTGAACCTGTTCATAATTGTACGTCTGCTGTGGTTAAAAAGAACATCCAAGTACTTCAAAGGACAGCATGTCATTCTGCCATTGTCCTACCTGGATGCCTCTCAGAGATGCCGGAGCCTCCTAGCCTGGTCTCAGAGCAATGATGTCACCTTCGACCAGCAAACTGACTGGTAAATTAACCAAGCACCCATCCCTGTAGGTCCACTGGACAGAGATAGACTGGGAGGGATGAGTGAATAGGTTTGGGTAGCAGTCTTTCAATTCAGGCTCTTGACTGGCTGAGAAAACTGGTATACTGAAGGGCACTGTCAGTGTTGATTTCCTTTATAAACTAAATGATTTTTAGCGTGATTTAATATGCCTGCAAAATAACAGCCATTATTAAGTCGCTCCAGGATTATGTGATTATGCAGTAAATCGCATCATTTGTTGTCCTGCACATAATTTTGAAAATTGTGATGATTCATATCTTGTATCTGTATGAAAACTGTATTTTAAATTTGCAAGACGCGATGCTTAAGTATTTTTAGCATTACAAGTGTAGCTCCTTTAAGAACCTCTGTCCTCCCTTCCCCAGTGCACCACTCATGCCCTGTTGCTGTGACAGACACCGTATTGCACCCGAACTGTGTGAGCTGTTACTGATGTGAAAGCCTGTAGCAGTTATGCAATGGATACATTATTAGTTAGAAAAAGTGCTGACAAAAGCCATTCAGCTCAAAAATATCCCTGCAAAACATCACGCAACAGAGTATAAACATTTTATGAAGATATGGGGAAGTTGTTTTGCTGTCTGTGCAACTGTGTGGTGGATCACATCAGGGAATCGACAATTGACAACCATCTGAAATCTAAAAAAGTTTTTATTGAAGACACCAGTTTTTGTAAAAAATCTGATAGTGACGATGAGAAGGATGATTAGAGATCAGACTGGCATGCAGTTGTTATGACGTGTTTGAAATGAGTCACAAAACAGTATTTTTGACTGAAAAACTTTTAGTTTTTCTTTTTAGATTTGGTGGATGTAGGCTACTTAATAGCATTTTTGGCATATTTGTTGATTTTTGGCATATTTGTTGATTTTCCAAAAATAAATATTCTAGACTTGTTTCCCTTTTTCTGTATAAATGCTACTACAATAATAAAACAGATTTAATATTGCATAAATGATTGCATAATTTGTCATATGTGATGCATAAAACATGTAAAATATATTGCATAATTTTTCTTTTTCTTTCACATAATCCTGGAGGGACTGATTATTGTACGAGGGTGTTGTTTTCAATCAGCATGTTTCATGGATAGCAGCCATTGTATTGCTCTGATATGTGTAAAGAGTTTGTAAGTCTCAACTATGTTACCATAGTGTCAGCTTGGCAAAAATGGTCTTGTTTGTTGGGCCTCAGATACAACTTTGGTTGGGAGACCTCCAAGGCACAATCACTCACTAATTGCTGCAGGTGAATGTGTCTACAGGCGCGCCCCCAGAAATCTCTCACATGGTACGCACAACTGAACCACACCAACATCCATTCTCCTGCCATTTCACAGTGCCACATTAGAAAACTGCAAATTGCATCACTGTTAGTCCATGAGCCAGGAGGGGTGGTCAGTACCACCGGGAGGGGGTGGGTGGGGGGGGAAGGCTCATTATGATTTTTGGCAAGATCTGGATCCATATAGGTAGATAATAGGTGACTCTTTGCCTTCTCTGTGTTATCACTGAATTTGCCAGTAGCTACATTTCTGCAATTGTGCTGCAGGGTCTTTATATCAATCTCCTATAAAATCAGTCAGGGTGTTAAAATTAAGAGCTAAACTAGTCAACCACCTAGTATCTTCACTGGTTTGCCATTGGCAGCCTCTCTATTTTACCTTATTTTAAATTAGATTTCCGAACACTCGTTTTTACACTACAAACCAAGCTAAAAGTTAATCTAAATATCTCAGCTCCTTTTATAAGATGTTCTTAGTGCACTTGTGTATTGAGTAATGTATCTGGGTCAATTTAAGACCTTTTTCTAATTTTCTGGGTGCTGTATTAATCAGCTTGTGATAGGATAATGTACCCCTGCTCCCATCTTCTTTTCAGTGAAAAAGTGCATCACTACCCTGCTAATACTGTAAAACTTTTTCCAATTGCTTGCATGAGAGAGCTATTTTATCTTATACAAATATCTGTCATGTACTATCTGCTTGTTTAATGACAAAGGTTAATCTTGATGTTTTGAATAGGTGTTTATCATCTACCATATGCACACATCAACTTTAATTTGCTGATATTTTGCATTTATGGTATATCTTCAGAAATTGCATCTTTTTTTGTTTTTAGGTAACTTGGTGGTGGTGAGGTAGGTGTAGGATTACTTTAGTAGAGTATCAATAGGTTCCAGTTTCATTATGGAGAAACCAAAAGAAATCAAATCTTACAGTCCTCACAACCAGTGTATAATTCACAATGTTTCAACAAAGGTAGAAACAGATGACCACTTAACCAGTCCACAAACTATGAATCATGGTAGACTTTGCTAGAGGCTGCCCAAGTAAGGAATCATGCCCCAAATTATAGACATTTCTAAAAATTTGAGAGACAAAGAGATCCCCCAAATGTTCTACCACAGCAAATGCAGGAGCCTGTTTACCCTGAAGAGAGACTTGGAGACTCTGAAAAGGAAGCATGAGAAGCAAGTCTCGGCGATGAAGCCGGAACCAATGGCTCTACTATTAAAAGGCCAACCAGGAGATCTTCATCAGAGTCAAGGGTGTATGACAAAGAGTGTATATTTTGTGAAAAGGTGAAATGCTAAATGTATCAAGGCTACACAGCTAAGAGCTGATGAAAGACTTCGCAAGTGTGCAGATAGCAATGGTGATGCAAGGATTTAGCAGTTACTGGTAGGGAAATAGTGGCTGATGAGGCACATTACCATGCATCATGCTATAAGAACTACACAAGGGTTAAAGCAAAAGCTGAAGAAAATACAGAGGCAGAGAATATCCAATCTGATGCTCACTACAAAAAGATGGAATACGAGGCCTATGATGACTTGTTTCAGTACATTAGAACTGCTATCATTCCTAACCAAGAGGTTGTCCAGGTGACTACCCTGACCAAAAAGCTTGAAATGCACATCAAATCTAGAGGGGTCCAGGGACTGAAAGAATCATGTCCGTAGAAAACTGGAATCTGAGCTAGGAAACAATCTTCATATCTTCCCAGACAACAAAGGGAAATTATTGGCTGTACCTGATAGTGTCACATTGCAGGATGTTGTTGGAGAAAACCAGAATTTGAAAAGAGAACTTGCAGTTTGGAAAACCAAGCCATAGACTTTGGCAACCCCAGAAGGGGTCCTTCTAAAGACCAACAAAGCTGCTTTAGCCACATGCTTGCAGAAGAATGTAGCACCAGCTGAAGAAATTCCAGAAAATTCTGCCACTGTGATTGATGGAATGAATCTTGTTCAGTGGGTGAGAGGTGATCAAGCCTACTTTGGTCAAGTGGAGAAAAGTGTAATTAGGTTGATCATTAAATTTTATAAACTGTGGGTAATTATATAATTTCATACATGCCATGTTGTTACAGATAACTGAAATATGTCCCAGCAGCAAAGAGAGGGTGCAACAAACCTTGTTTATCTTTGGCTTTAAACACAAAATCAACCCTGCTGATAATGTTGACGCACCAGAGAGTCAGACGGCTGCCACAGGAGAAGCTGGAATCCCCCAAGTAACTCAAAATTGTGTCTGTGTAAGTGTCACAAGTTAATTTAAAATGTCATGTGTGTGGATTTTTTTCTCTGTCGCATTTCAAATTGAACATTTTTTTTGGATATACAGTATGAGGCATTTCACTGTAAAATTGTAAGAACATGTAGACCTCTAATTATAATTTACTTTGAAGAGTAAAACATCAATAATAATAATATTAAAATATTAGATTTTTTGAGGAGTTACAAGAAGAAGCTTTAAGGAAACAATGAAAAATGTGCATGAATTTAAAACATTATATTTGTAACAATAGCAACAGTGGAGAGGACTTTTTCCACTCGATGAAGCTTCAAGACCTACTTGAGGACCACTATGACTCAACAGCACCTGAACTACTGTATGCTGTTGCATATATTTAAACAGAGAACTGAAAATTTGTGCCTGACAGATATTGCCAGTATGTTTGACGGTGTAAATGAGAGGAGATGCAACTTTTATGGTTCATTTTGATTTTTTAAATTTTTTTTTAATAATTTTGAAATTTTGAAAATGTTACGGAATCTGTACAGATGGTGCAGCTACAATGACCCAGGCATCATTGAGGCCTGGTAACCCAAGTGAAGCAAGTTGCTCCTAATTGTCAGTCGGTCTGGTGTTTCATTCATCGCAAAATGCTAGCCACCAAGAAAATGAGTGAGTGTCTTTATGAAGTTTTGAACCATGTCGTCAAAGTTATACATTTTATCAGAGCCAACGCTCTGAACACTAGCTTGTTTGCAAGTATGTGCGAAGAGATGGGAGTGGAGCACATGCAGCTGCTACTGCACACAGAGGTTCGGTGGCTATCAAGAGAAAAGGTTCTCACTCGTGTATATGAACTTCAAAATGAGCTCAGAGTGTTTCTGTTATAAAAGAAACCTGCCCTGGCAGAAATGTTCAGTGATGATCGAATTTATCTGGTTGCATATCTTGCTGATATTTTTTCACAGATGAATGATATGTTTCCGACCTTAGCTGAGGCCAGGGGAGAAGGAGAACACTTGACCCGGATAAAACCATCTTGCTTCCCTCTCATTGAGTACTTTCCAGAAGCTGAAGACCACGGCACTGGACGCAAATGGATACACAACCCTTTCATCATGCACAAGAACAACGTTTTGTCATATGGACTGAGTGATTGAATTGTCCAATGACAATGGCCTGAATGCAACGTTCGAGCAACACAGCTCGCTGGCTGCATTGTGGATCAGACTGCAGCCTGAATATTCAGAGCTAAGCAACAATGCGCTGAAAAGCCTGGTCATCTTCACATCAACATATCATTGCGAGGCTGGGTTCTCAGCTATGACGGCTAGGACAGAAACTGCGTGGACATCCGAAATCCTCTGCGTGTGGCTCTGTTCATAATTCAACCAAGAATTGAGCTTTTAGCAACAAGAAAACAAGCTCAAGTTTTGCATTAATTCACCAAAGAATTCAAGGGTGAGTTAAGTTTCACAGTTTTTTTGCTTTTTTTTGATTAGCAAATAAAAATGTATTTCAAAGCTATGTTGTTTTTTTAAGAACTTAATAGGGGCCGGGCTGCAGAGAGTTGACTAATTTAAAAGCCGGTCCACGGAATCAAAAAGGTTGAAAAGCGCCGCTTTAGGCAATATACTGTTTTTAATTATGGCTGTTTTTATCAATAAAAAACATCTTGCCCAACCATAATTGATCGTTTTCATATACGGAATAGACAAATGTGTCTTCGAAAAAATACATACAGGTTTGGAACAATGCAAATGATTTACATCTATTAAGCATTATAATGACGTCACCAAGGATGTCAATAAGTGTGTTGTTAAAGGTGTGTGGCAAAGTGCCCCCCCCGTGTATTATGTGTTACGTGTTGTGTGTAAATGTTGGTGTATAGGCATTGGTACACGGGATATAAGCGGGTCTGTGTTTCACATGTGTTTAAATTGTAGATTTGTATTTAGGCACGAGGAGGGCACAAATCACATCACGTGCAAGTAAAAAGTAATAATATGTGAGCACGGGGAATTGCACTTTAATTAATTCACGTGCAGTTGTACCGAGATTCCAATTGAATGATTGACTAGCAATCGAGTCTGGTACAACTGCATAAAAGCTGCATGTTTTCACTCACTCGGGGTTGGGTGTTCGTGAGTGGAGAGCGGTGTGGGGAAGGAGAGTAAATATAAGTAAAGAGAATAATAAGTGTTTTTGTACTCACCGTGTTTGTTTGTCTCCGTGCACAATTTTGTTTATCTATTTATTTTGGCGAAAGTGCCGTGTGCTGTTTTTGTGTTCTTTTATTTTGTTTATTAAATGCTGAGCACAACCAAGTGCTCAGCTTCACCAACCTCACTGTCTGTTGTGTGTTACTTCCTGTTTCTGGTCTGACGTCACCCACTGCTGCCGTCTTTGTGACACGTGGTGTCAGAACCGGGAAAACAGCGCCTCCAGGACTCAGGCCAGAGCGGGAACCGCAGTTTTTTTTGTTTGTTTGTTTTGTTTTGTTTTAAAAAAAAAGGGGAAAAATGGAAGGCTGGAACTGGAGAGATGGCTGCCAGGATCTGGAGGTCCTCCTCGGTGGTCTAGAGGACCAAGGCTGGTGCCTTGCCTGTGGGGAGTTCAGGCACCCAGTGGTGCACTGCCCCTACCAAGAGGGAGAGGAGGAACTGGCCCAGGAGAGGAAGGTGAGGAGGAGGCAGAGAAGGGGAAAGGGGAAGAGGAAGGCGGAGTGTCCACCACCCAAGTCTCCACCAGCAGAGGAAGAATGCCTGCTGGTTTGCCTCCACAGCCTGAGTGGGAGGAGCGAGCGTCCCTACGCCTGAGTGGGAGGAGCCCGAACGTCCTACGCCTGAGTGGGAGGAGCCCGAACGTCCCTACGCCTGAGTGGGAGGAGCCCGAACGTCCCTACGCCTGAGTGGGAGGAGCCCGAGCGTCCCTACGCCTGAGTGGGAGGAGCCCGAGCGTCCCTACGCCTGAGTGGGAGGAGCCCGAACGTCCCACGCCTGAGTGGGAGGAGCCCGAACGTCCTACGCCTGAGTGGGAGGAGTCGGTGCGTCCACAGCCCAAGAGGGAGGAGTCGGTGCGTCCACAGCCCAAGAGGGAGGAGTCGGTGCGTCCACAGCCCAAAAGGGGAAGGTAGGCGTCCACCGCCCCAGTCTCCACTAGCAGAGGTGAATTCCTGCTGGTTCCACCTCCATTGCCATGGGAGGACTGCTTGCAGCTCCCACCTCCACCAGCAGAGGTGAATTCCTGCTGGTCCCGCCTCGCCACTTCCACCGCCAGGAGCAGAGCAGCAGGAGCTGCCTCTGCCTCCTCCACCAGCAGAGGGTGAATGCCTGCTGGGTCCCTGTCCACCAGCAGAGGGTGAATGCCTGCTGGGTCCCTGTCCCCAGCAGAGGGTGAATGCCTGCTGGGTCCCTGTCCCCAGCAGAGGGTGAATGCCTGCTGGGTCCCTGTCCCCAGCAGAGGGTGAATGCCTGCTGGGTCCCTGTCCCCAGCAGAGGGTGAATGCCTGCTGGGTCCCTGTCCACCAGCAGAGGGTGAATGCCTGCTGGGTCCCTGTCCACCAGCAGAGGGTGAATGCCTGCTGGGTCCCTGTCCACCAGCAGAGGGTGAATGCCTGCTGGGTCCCTGTCCACCAGCAGAGGGTGAATGCCTGCTGGTCTCCCCTTCCGAGGCGGAGCCGCACCAGTCCCCTGCAAGAGGGGGAGGGCCGCACCAGTCCCCTGAAACAAGGGTAGACTACACGCTGCTCCCACCTCCGCCGCCAGGAGACTACACGCCGCTCCCACCTCCACTGGCAGGAGCAGAGCAGCAGGAGCTGCCTCTGCCTCTGCCTCCGCCACCTCCACCGGCAGGAGCAGAGCAGCAGGAGCTGCCTCTGCCTCCGCCACCTCCACCGGCAGGAGCAGAGCAGCAGGAGCTGCCTCTGCCTCCGCCACCTTCACTGGCAGGAGCAGAGCAGCAAGAGCTGCCTCTGCCTCCGCCAACCCCACCAGCAGAGGAGGAATGTCTGCTGGTATCACTTCCCCCACCAGCAGAGGATGAATGCCTGCTGGTATCACTTCCCCACCAGCAGAGGATGAATGCCTGCTGGTATCACTTCCCCACCAGCAGAGGATGAATGCCTGCTGGTATCACTTCCCCACCGTCACGAGGGAGAGGAGCAGGAGCTGCCTCTCCGTCACCAGAAGGACCAGGACTAGATGCTGGCGGTCCTCAGCAGCCCTTGCATAGGCTGCTGAGGAAAGCATGGGGAAGAACCGCCCGGCCGCAGTGGCCGAGAAGAGGGCCAAAACCCGCACCCCAGCTTGTCCTGACTGCCTGCCCGCTGCGCCTAAGGATGCCTGCCTCGCCGCCCAAGGATGCCTGCCTCGCCGCCCAAGGATGCTTGCCTCGCCGCCCAAGGATGCTTGCCTCGCCGCCAAGGATGCTTGCCTCGCATCGCCGGGGTTGCCAGCCGCTCCGCATCGCCTGGGGCTGCCTGTCGCTCCGCATCGCCTGGGGCTGCCTGTCGCTCCGCATCGCCTGGGGCTGCCTGTCGCTCCGCACGCCTGGGGCTGCCTGTCGCTCCGCGACGCCTGGGGCTGCCTGTCGCTCCGCGATCGCCTGGGGCTGCCTGTCGCTCCGCATCGCCTGGGGCTGCCTGTCGCTCCGCACGCCTGGGGCTGCCTGTCGCTCCACACAGGGTGCAGAGTGCGAGGGAGAAGTGGAGCTCCGCTGCCGCCTCTATGGCCAGGGGCTCCCCTCCCGAGTTCGCCTCCCGAGGTCCGCTGCTGCTGCCGTCGCCTCCCGAGGGTCCGCTGCTGCTGCCGTCGCCTCCCGAGGGTCCGCTGCTGCTGCCGCCGCCTCCCGAGGGTCCGCTGCTGCTGCCGCCGCCTCCCGAGGGTCCGCTGCTGCTGCCGCCACCTGGGGTCGCCAGGGATCCTGCCGCCTGGGGTCGCCGGGCCTCTGCTTTGCCTCGGTCGCTACACTGTGGCCGGAGCTCCATGAAGGGAGCTGCGGCCATGAAGAAAGGGGAGGTCAGGAGACCAGCTCCCCAACCGCATTTCCGTGGCAGGAAACACGGTGGCGGAGCCCCACGGAGGGAGCTGGCGGCCACAAAGAAGGAGGGGAGGTCAGGAGACCAGCTCCCCTGCAGCAGTTTCGCTGCGGAAATTGGGTGGCGGAGCCCCACGGAGGGAACTGCCGGCCATGAAGAAGGGAGGGAGGTCAGGAGACCAGCTCCCCAGCTGCACTTTCAGCGGCAGGAGATAGTGTGGCTGAAGCCCGGAAGAGGGAGCTGCCAGCCACGAAGAATTGGGGGTGCGGACATTCCACCATGGCCACCCCAGAAACAACTCGCTTCCCCTCTTCCGGGACTTTGGGACTGAGGGGAGGTGGCCATTGAGGCCATGTGTGCTTTGCACAAGGGGGTATATGTGGCAAAGTGCCCCCGTGTATTATGTGTTACGTGTTGTGTGTAAATGTTGGTGTATAGGCATTGGTACACGGGATATAAAGCGGTCTGTGTTTCACATGTGTTTAAATTGTAGATTTGTATTTAGGCACGAGGAGGGCACAAATCACATCACGTGCAAGTAAAAAGTAATAATATGTGAGCACGGGGAATTGCACTTTAATTAATTCACGTGCAGTTGTACCGAGATTCCAATTGAATGATTGACTAGCAATCGAGTCTCGGTACAACTGCATAAAAGCTGTATGTTTTCACTCACTCGGGGTTGGGTGTTCGTGAGTGGAGAACGGGTGTGGGGAAGGAGAGTAAATATAAGTAAAGAGAATAATAAGTGTTTTTGTACTCACCGTGTTTGTTTGTCTCCGTGCACAATTTTGTTTATCTATTTATTTTGGCGAAAGTGCCGTGTGCTGTTTTTGTGTTCTTTTATTTTGTTTATTAAATGCTGAGCACAACCAAGTGCTCAGCTTCACCAACCTCACTGTCTGTTGTGTGTTACTTCCTGTTTCTGGTCTGACGTCACCCACTGCTGCCGTCTTTGTGACAGGTGTCATTTCTATATGAAGAACGTATTGCTCCAAGGTAATTTCACATTTTTTATATGTGTGCGCACATATATCTTAGATAAAACTAATAATATTTTGGGACAATGTGTTTTACACACCTGCCCTCAACCACACCTGGGAGGGTGAAAGAGCAGCTACATGAATCACACAGATTTAGAAGGGGAGGGTGTAAGCTGCACCAAGACAAAACTGCATAGACGGAGCACTAAGCAATGCAAAACGTCTTGAAAAATCTCTAGTCTACACTTTGAGCATTTTGATTGATTAAAAGATATGCCAATTATAATTTTTTAAACTATTTATTGTGATGGTGTATGTGTGGTATAGTTTTTAAGACATTTCGTATTGTTTTCTGGGCAGTGTGTACTAGAAGTGTGTTGAATCAAGGCTTTTGGTTAGATTACTTGTTTGTTTACTTTTTTTATGAAGAGAAAACAATGAAAAATGTATGACATGCAAATTTCTCAGTTACAACGTGTCAACATTTAGGCTTACCTGGGTTTTGGATTGCAATAATATTTTGAGAATGTTCTGTTTATGCACATGCACTAATAATGATCCGCAAATGTGAGGTCCTTTATGTGTTTGCGAATCTCAACAATCTTTCCTAAGAGATATAAGTCCATACAATATAATACACTTGGCTTTATCCCGGGGAAAGGTTTTTTATATAGAAATGCCAGCCTAAATGCAGTACTACTATATAGGGCTGTGGCTGGCATATTTTTATTATTCGATACAGGTGTGTAAAACACATTGCCTCAAAACAGTCTTTATTTTTTCTAAGATATATGTTCGCACACGATAAAAAATGTGAAATTACCTTGGGGCAATGCATTTGTTGTGTTTGTTAGTACAGAGAAAGAAAGGCATTGCCACTTTGTGCTCTGTGTAACTCCCATGACCTTTATTTTCTTGTTGCTGCCTACTTACCCCAGGGAAGTCCCTCCCTAGGAGCGTGGCTTCATAAATGGTGTAATCTACCACTACATCTCTCCTTCTAACAACAAGAGGAAAAAACATTATTTTTATCCTAACCAAACATCTTTAACTATGGAGGCCAAGGTAGACTGCTTGAGCCTTCCATTCTTAGTGAGAGGATTATTCTGCCTCTTTGTTCACTTGCCTTTTAACTATTTTCCTTTATAAGTTCACTCTTTTGAGCGGAACAGATGCACGGACAGATTTTGTAAAAGTTCCTTTCATGTGAGCCTGGGTTTGTGCTGGCACAGGAGGCTGAAGATCAACAGGTTTATGTGGGTGTGCCTGAATTGCTGGCTCTTTCTCCGGTGGGTAAGGCACATCCATGTCACTCTCCTCCTCCTCCTCCTTTCTTTCTGCAGAAATTAAGCGCACAATATCCCACCTGTTGCATCTTATTACACCTTGCGGCATCCGCATTACGTATGATCTTGGACCATGTTGTCCAATCACTGTTGCAGAGATTGCTTGGTCAGAAATCCAAGCATTGTCCCATGTGGTGACTGGCGACAAGGATCTGGCTCGCTGTTTGTGATCATGCGCTTGCTTGCTCTTAGCTCTGCTGCAACTTTCAAATTGCACTAATGTTTCCCTATTGGGAAGGTGGGGTTGGAGTAGTATTGACAATATTAGAACAACTGTTCTCAACTTTCTGCCCATCAGAAGTTCTCCTGGGCTGTATCCATTTGCCAGTGGTGTGGATCGATAAGCCAATGGTGCTTGATAAGGATCATTTGCTTTTGAGAGCAGTTGTTTTACGGTTTGTTCTGCCCCCTTTCAGCCTCTCCATTCACCTGTGGGTGTCGTGGGCTACTAGTAAGATGTTGGAAGTCATATGCTTTTGCAAAGTTGCTGAAGGTGGAACTGCTGTATTGTGGTCCGTTGTTTGACACAACTGTCTTGGGAACTCCGTGCCATGCAAACTCTGCTTTCATGGACTGTGGTAACACTAACCTGGTTCCTTTTAGAGGGAAGCCATCCAAGACAGTAAGCGTGTGTCGCTCAAGTCAGAAGGGTTTCAATTCATATGGTCCTTTAATATGTTGAAGCCATCCATGTTGAAAAACTCTTGTGACTTGCAGATGGGATCTTCCAGCAACTTCTCAAGGATCTGGTCCAGTCTGCTTTGTGAAGCTGGAAGGTAGATGTTGGTAGATTTTAATCACTATTGGTGTTGCCATTTTGCCAAGGCAGTCTGGACAGTGCATCTGGTACTGAGAATTCCTTGCAGGGTATATGCGTTATGTCATAAGAATACTTCATGAGACGCTTCTAGTGCCCAGCGAACTGGGCACTTGTCTGAGCTCAGCCTGCTGCTTCCATACTGTTTCACTTTGTCTGGCCATTGTTATAGCCTTTTCTAAAGTGAGCGTGCTGTCTAGCTGCATGCGTTCAGCTAGTTTGATGTCCCGGACTCCAACAAC
Source organism: Acipenser oxyrinchus oxyrinchus (assembly GCA_030684275.1). Classification (NCBI taxonomy): domain Eukaryota; kingdom Metazoa; phylum Chordata; class Actinopteri; order Acipenseriformes; family Acipenseridae; genus Acipenser; species Acipenser oxyrinchus. Next base: position 30,755,365 of record CM060259.1, read on the forward strand.
AATTCTATCTCGGATTAGCTCTTTTCTGAGTCCTCCATAACTGCAGTGTTCAGCCAGAGCATACACGTGTAATGAAATAATTCATAGATTCGTCTGGTTCCTGTTTCTCATATATGCTGTTTCTTTTCCCTGTAAAGTACTCTTAAAATGGATCTATTACTGTGTTGTATTGAATACACTGAGTTCAGTCCACTCCAAATCATTCCAAATCCACAAAAAATGTAATCCGCTTTGTAGTAAATTGCAGTAAATCATCGTGTTTACTTTATGCACTTCAGAGGACTGAGCAAGGCTGCTACCCATCCTGAAACTTTCAAAGCATCTAAACCATTTAACAAATTGTTTTGGTCGTGTAAAATCAAAAGCATCAGGTGGTTTTATCTGATGTGTTGTCAGAGGTGCAGGAGATTCGTGGTCTGACATTGTGAGAAAAAATACAAACACTGTAGGTTCTATAGGTAGCTTTTAAAGGGTTCCCTTTTTTAAGTCCTTTTCCGTTGCCTAGCAACATAGGGTACCAGCTCTAATTTCAGCAGCTTAGTCCTTCCATGCAGTGAGGCCTTTTCATTAAAATGCGTTGGCTTAGATTTTTAATAATGTCTTTGTTTCATACCAAAGAAAAATGTTTTTCCTTAGTTTACTTTGCCCTGGATGTTCTCCAAGCACTCCATTGTCGTTTGTTTTTCTTTGAAGGCTGGTTCAAGCGACTTCTGACACCAAGTTGTGTTTGTTAGTACGGAAAAAGAAAGACACTGCCACTTCATGCTCTGTGTTGTCAACTTGCACCTCACTAAATCCTGTGTCAAATAAAGTTTGTGCATTTGAAAAGGGAGATGTGTTTCTTACATGCTTCTCAGTTTTACTATGAGTTACCAGAGCACTGTTATGTGCTCGGAGTTCACATTTTTTGCAGTAGAAAGTATCTTAAAAGCCAAACACTGCCTTCCATGTTCGTTTAGCCCCTTTTGCATTTTCTGGAGTCTGACAGAACCGCAGACCTGCAGAGCTGTGAGCACCTCCATGGTTGAGAGGCCATGCTAATCAGTACAGCTTCTTGAGGAAAAGAAATAGAACCATGTGAACCAGCAGCTGCCCTGAATCGATAGGAAACTACATCAGTGTCAGGCAGTCAGGCTGTAAATAGAACTGCAGTCATCCTTCTTGTGGGCCGTATCCTTTGTAATGTTTTTATTTTAATTTTATATTTTCAATTAAACCATAACTTTTGCCTCACATAATATATATGTATGCATGCATGTGTGTCCTACCTGACCATAGGCAGAGCAGAGAGTGTAAGACTATACCAAGATGCAGGATGTATTTATTAATTTCCCACTATCTGAAACAGTATGGGCTTTGGTCTGATTATTCACTTTTCACCTTGTTCCAGTTATAGTGTGCAGATATATGGAAGGACCAATAGAAAGCTCACTTACCAAACTTCAAGTTCAAATCACTCTCTATTAGCCTGTGATTCTAAAGATCGTCCTCTCCCTTTACTCTGCACATGAGTTAATTCAGATCAAGCACTAAAACCTTTTATTTATCTCTATCTCTATGTTAACATCCTTATTTGTTCTCAAAATGTCTGTTTTATTCTGTTGCTTCCTTTAAAATAAAGTGTTGTGTGGGCTGTGCTGTTCTCACTGCATGCACATTTACAACCCCAAACCCCAAAGACCACAACCCTAGCACCTCTCAACTCTTCTGCTGAAAACTTTACCAAGCCCTAGCAGCTGGCTGCTGACAGGACACAGCATGAGAATTAAGCAGGTATGTGTTGTTCTTGTTGATACATTTTTAATCAAAGATCTGTGCTAGTCAGGTTATGTCTTCGATATACTCAGAAGTGCTAGGCAGCAGTCCAGTGAACTTGTTTAGAAGCAATACCAGAGAGGATTTTGGCAGCTCCTTCTTTAAAGGTTTAAATTTTTTCCTGTTTTTGAAATTCCTTTTCAGGTACAGGGCAGAGGCATTAGTGGTTCTCATCTCATCTCACCGACGAAGGGCAAGACATCATTAACTAAACATGTTTGCACACAATTGTTTGACAGTTGCAGACTGAACTAAAAAAAAACACTTGTTTACAGCTGTAAGTGGGGTGTTGAATTATATGCTGTCATTTACATCCTGTGACAAATGTTTTTAGTTCCCTCCAAAGTTAGTTACAGATAATAATATCTGACATTCAAATAAGTAATCCAATATGAATCAATTGAAACAATGTAACAATGAAACAGTACCATTCATATTGTTTATTAGCTCAATATAAGCTTTTTGTTTGTATGTCATGTTGACATTCTTTAACATTTTTAACTTTTTTGCTTTACAAAAAGCTGCTGCAGAATGACACTTACACATGTTCCCATGCATGAAACTATTTTCTTTTATTTAAATCATTATTAAAAAGCGGCTGTTACAAAGATGTATGAGCAATTATAAAACATGTTGTGACATTGGTGTGCATTGAATTGCTGAAACCATACCGTGTGGTTTTAAATTGCAAAGGATGCAGTTGGTTCAATGAGTTAAAAATATAAGATGAATTAGGTTTCTGATTTTCTGTGTTGTACCTTTTCTACTCTCCTTTAAAAATTAAATTGATACCTGTTAAGCCATTCGTGTATCTCAATCATAACTGAGCAACATGTTAATAGTTGATTTAATTTAAATAAGTCTTAGTTTTTAATTTAAAAGCAGACGCGACTCATCTTTTTAAATGTAAATACAGTTACGCATAGCTATTGTTATAAAGTGTATCCAGCATAAAATACTTTATTTTTCATTATAGCGTTAATAAAGATCAGTCTACGTGATGTGATCTCGTTTGTATGTTCTGCTCGTAAATAAAAAAAATAAGACTTGGCCAATTTAAAAGCCCATTTAGTTGTTTCACAGAATAAAATGGTAAATTAAATCAATTTTACTATTAACACATTTCTCAGTTGTGATAGAGATACACGACCTTAATAGTTTTCCTTTAATTTTCTGCTACCTAATATCTCCATCAAACAGATATTTAAATTTGTATAATGCAGCCTGGAATGTTTACTTCTTGTCAAAACACATGTTTTTTTTCTGTACATGTCAGTTGATTACTGGATTTCTACACCAGTAGGAAATGTATTGTAACGACCCTGGGTCTGCCGTAACTGCGTTCGTGAAGGTTCTGTGACCCAGAGTCAAAGGTTGAACTGCAGGTGTTCAGGGATGTCAGAGATGAGAGAATCATAACCAATCAGAAGCTTGGCTTGGCGTGAGAGTGGGACCCGGTTGCAACATTGTTGTCGCAAATCAGGGGATAAGATGGTGCAACACAAGGGATCAAGAGCGGCAAGCCGTGTATGCTTGGGATTGGTGGCTGGTGCATCGGGGGTTTGGCCTGGACTGGGGGGGAGGGATATGTAGCAGGCTGCTGAGAAAGCTGGTGGTGAGATGAAAGAGAGCTAAAGAACAGAGAGGAAGAGTGGAGAGAAACAGCCAAAGAGAGCCAGAGAGAAGCAGGTCTAAAGAGAATCAAGGAAGAAACCAGAGACTGCACTTAGTTGGCTGTAGCACACAGCCAAAACAGTGTTTTTATATGATTATCTTGTCACAGTATGAGTAGCACTACAGTGCTCTGCTGGAGTTGTACCGCTGGCTGGTAAAGCAGCACTCTTTAACTGCCAAGTGTATAGTCCCGGCTTAATAAACAACTGCATTTGAGAACCTGAAATACCTTTGTGAGCCTGCCTTCATTTCCCACAAATGTTACAGTATGCACCCTGCATCTTGTCATGAGCTGTACTTTGCAGTTCTCTGTACCTCCAGCATCTGAGATTGGTCAGAATTACATAGCTTGTATTTTTTTGGACAGAGAAACGTGCACAACTTTTGTTTTATTTGAATCACACTACATGTATGGAATTACTTTTACATATTTGCATGCAACACTGCAAAGGATTTATCTTTATTTTTCTTGGCTACACACAGACTCAGGAGATTGTATTTGAGGACAAAGCTTTCTCCAGTATTTTCACTGTCCAGTTAAAAAAAAATAAATCGCTGTGTCAATGTGCAGGTTGAATGCCACAATGAAGGCTCTTTAAGACCAGCCGAGAGATTTTTGCTGAACCTTTCCAGTTAGATTTAATATCAATTTCAAGAAAAAGCTTTAAAAAAAATAACTAACTAACTAGCTAAATTATTACACGTATCCAGCTAAAATAAAACACTAGCAAGTATTGTTTACAAGTATTCATATCACATCTTCAGAGGATGTCCCCCATGTGACTTTCATGTGTGGTACTTTATCCTCACAACCAGAAACCTCTTGCTTAAGTTATGCAGTTAGCAAAGCCCTTAAGCTGTTGTGGGAGGTGATTGTGGCACATTCAGACGTTGACGAGTCTGTGAGGGCTCTTTTGTGTCATCTCTTAGAGATGGCACAAAAAAAGGTTTATTATTTAATTTAATGTTCTCTAAGCTACACTGGTAACCCTTAAGTTTAAGGATCTGTAACAGGGGTTATATAAGTGAAACATGTAATACTATACATGATAACATTCTTAAAACCGATTTTAAAAGTGTAATATAATTTTTAATAGCTTAATTAATAACGTTGCAGAAATGGTTATTATTGATCCCTAAACGAAATGGTTATTATTGATCCCTAAACAAACATGTTACCCCTCTTATTCCTAAATTCACCATAAAGTGTCACCATTAGAAATGTATTCCACAAGATATTGTATAAACATTTTCCTAATCTGCTTTACTTGTTGTTTCAGAAAGCAAGTCAGTAAAACAAAAAAAAGTATAGCAGTGACTGTGCTGTCCTAAGTCTCAGATTCAACACAAAAACTTGAAGTGTAATTGAAGTTAGTTTAACAGGCGAAAAGATTTGGCCCGTGACACTTATTTTTAAGCTAGTGTGTGTTTTTTTCTATGTTTCCTGTGCGCGTTCACGTTCTCATCCTAAACCTCAAAGTGTGAGGGTCCCTGACTGAGTCAGACTGAATCTGACAGGAAGTGACTGTAGGTCAGCAGAACTCACTTCTCTGCAGAGATAGATGGCATTGGTATCCTGATTGCGATGCAGTGTGGGCTTGAGTAAAGGAGAGTCGGGAACTTAATCAGCTCTGTGGGGCACGACATTTAGAATTGATCTCTTCCTGCAAACTTTAGCTGACATATATTAGCTCTATACATCTACTTTACTCCCCAGCCTCTCTGTACATATGCAAGCTGGCATATTGAAGGATGGAAGCTGTAGCTCTGTATGTCTTTCAAGCTTCAGAGAATGATGAACTCAGTTTTAAAAAAGGGGATATACTGAAGGTAAGTTAAATGCATTTACAAAGAATATAAAAGAACAATAGTGTTAGTGATTATTATTCATGTACATACCATCCTTCTACCAACCGATTTTTTTTCTGTTAAGAATTTCTATGCATGTTTGTATGTATGTATGAATGTATGTATGTATGTATGTTTGTATGTATGTACGTAACAGTAAATAATCATGCAAGTACCTAAATACCAACATATTGATGTCTACCTGTGTATGTAGTGTACTTTTTTTTTCCAAGCAGCATTTTACTGTTAAGTTTTCACAGGAAACAGCTGCAAGTCGATATTTTCTCCATGGGCTAGATTATAAATATGATAAGCATTTGATTAACCTGAACGTTTGCTTACTTCTTTGAAATGGGAAAGGAAATAAATGTGGTCACTATCCTGTAACAGCTTCTTGCAAACACAGTTTGTTTTTGGTTCATGTTATTTGTTATTCACTGTGCTGTGCGCAAGAGTGCAAAAATGTAATACACTCACAGACACATGACTTCCCAAACAGTCACTGTGGTCCATGCTAGTCCTATTTAAAAAGACAGTCAGATAACATTCTGTTATTTTTGTTATTCCAGATCACAAACATGGAAGATGATCAGAACTGGTTCACAGCAGAGCTGGGAGGGCTGAAGGGCTTTATTCCAAAGAATTATATTAAAGTAAAACCGCACCCGTAAGTATCTTTGAGAAGTGATGTCACAGACAATACATGTGTTGACTGAGCCCATCCCAGATTAACAGGATTCAACAAATCCCTTGCTAATCTGTCATAGCCAGTTCATAGCCATATCATTTACAACATTCCTTTAACTAAATAATAATAATAATAATAATAATAATAATAATAATAATAATAATAATAATAATCTTTGACTATAAATAAAATAAGACAATGCTGTACAAAAAAAAATTAACTGGCATTTTTAAATAACAAGTAGTGTAATATAAAGGTGAAGATTACAATTTGAAGCAAATACTGTAACACCTTATTTTCACTTTTTAAACACTGCAGCCCTGTATACAGGTCTCAGAAAGATAATTCCACTCAAAACTGCAGAGTTCTCTAGTAGTACAGAAAAAGCTAATCTGCTATACTAATATTTCTGTACATTTTAAAAATGTATTTTTCAGTATATGACAGTGAAACTGTTTAGTTATTTATTCTCTGTAACTTTGCTTAGTGCTGCAACTAAAAGCAATTCTAGTAATGTAGAAGGGTGTGTTTTGCCAGATGGTTTGCTGGACGGATCTCCAGACATGTTGCTGAAGAGAGGCTGTCCCGGCAACGAGAATGCGGTGCGTTCCTGGTCAGGGAGAGTGAGAGCTCCCCGGGGGAATTCTCTGTGTCCGTCAGGTAGGTTTGCACCTTAAAGCTTTCCTGCATGTGGAAGGCTATATTTTAATTACATGCACCCCTAAAGGCTGGCTTATAATAAACCATGTTGCATTCATTCAGAGAAGACTAGGAAATGAAAAACATGATTTAGCGTGAACTATGTGTCTTTAACTTTGGTAAAAGTAAGCTCAGAATCTCCTGGTACAGTCATTAGATGGTGTCTAGATGGAGTTGCATGTGGTGTCAGAAACCTGGGTAAAACTGAGCTCCTAAAAGGGCAAAGGATGATGATTGTGTTTGAATCATGACTTCCTTTGATAAATAAAAAAAATAACCACACTACTGTGGATGACTCAACTGGCACCACGCACAACGCACCACCTGCATCACGCACCACCTGCACATAATGCTCCCAATTTGGATGGTTTTATGTGGTTCAGAATTGTAAAGCACAGTGTTGATAAGGTGCAAGCTTTCAAAATTACGTTAAAAAAAAGCATTAGTGACAGAATCAGGAATGGACCTCCCAAATGGAACAGAAAGAGGCCAGCGTTCAACAAATCATATGATATTACTTGCATTTCCCAACTGTAATGAAGGCTCTTTATTGTCAAACATATTAGTTAAACACTTTCAAAATCAGCAGAGTGAGTAAGACTTCCAGTCCAACAGGGGAATTTTTCATTTTTTTGGAACGGTGCAATAAACCCTGTGGTTTCTTAACTGCTTGCCAAGTCACATATTTAACAGAACTGAGCAGGATGTCAGGATGGGAAAGTACATTCTGGAGTTGCTTCCTCTAGAAGCCATTTTTATTGTTGGCTTTCATTTTTTAATAAGAATTGATTTTAGCATTGCACAGTTCAGTTGATAAGCTACAGTTGTTATTAAGCATGTAAGAACATGCTTTCACAAGAATCCATCAATAAACAATTCAATTAGATGCTAAAACTGAGAAATGTAATTAACTCAACACCAATGGTGGTCTATTGTTTGTATTATAGTGATAATAAGATGGTTAATAAATCGCATGTTGAGGTAATTAGAGCTGATGAATATTAAACTCAGGAAAGTGAATGTTCTCAGGTGATTCATGTAAGCCTAAATTATTACTCAGTTTGGAGCCATGCGTAATAGCATTAAACAAATATTATAATACTTTATAGAAGACGCCCTCTCTATATCTAACTGAACTTCACATTTCAAGTGATCCCGAGTCTAAAATATTTTTTCTTCAAACACAAAAACATTTGTAATAACATTTGTAATGTCAAGTAAATTCAATATTTGCCAGCCTCTCCTTGTAGTATGTTTAAATCACCTCAGATAGCAGTTGTTGGATTCAAAATAAATGTTATTGATAGATTTTCCCAGATTGCTTACAGCTCTTTTCTTAGGTTTCGCTGTTCATTTATTTGAGATATTTACCTGTGAGAGGATTAGGCTTGAATCAAAGAATCGTGTAAAGGCCGTTCACTCAGCATGTTCCAGATTTGATCTATTTTTACCTGTTCTTTTGAACAAACAAGTCTTACCCAGGAAGTGGGATCAGCAGGCTAAAACAAACTTTAAACAGTGAATGAATCATTGTGATGCAACAGCATAATCAATCTTCTGAAGCATCAATAAATGAAAGCAAAAATGTGAGGCTTGTCTTCTTCTCTGAGGCTGTACATTAGTGTTCCTCCATCAGATACTGAACATGCAAATACACATTTCATTGATGTAATCGGGGAACCATCTTAATATCTCTTTTTTTTTTTAAATTGATTTCCACAGCTATAGTTCTGACACCTGAAAATAATTTTCTAGAAAGAAAAACACAACTTAACATCAATGACAGTGCTGTCATTTGTGAACTGGTGGATTGAACTTCACAAAGTTAAATAATAGGATAATAGCCAAGAGGTTGGGTGTATATCTTGTAGGATACAGTGTCAGCCGTTACTTTTATTAAACTTGAGTTAATCTTAACTATTTTAACAGGGTGTGACATAGTTAGAAGCTGTAATGTACAGAATGTCTAGAATTTACCATGTATAATATATCTATTGTATTAAGCAATGCTGGTTGACAGGATTGTCCTTCTTTCCCATTAGGTAATGCCCTCCCCGCCCCCGACCCCTCGCCCCCCCACCCCCAAAATAAAATAAAATAAATAACGCTGTTACGTTATCCAGGGAATTTAAATAAATAAAAAAAATATTTATTAAAAAAAATATTTGGTTTGGTTGCTTTTTTTTTTAGCTATGTAAAGAATGTATTTCTGTGCTACCTTGTCTGCTCGCATCAGCTGGAACAGGTGCTGGCACTGCTGTGTCGTGTTCTGTGGGGTAAGGCACACTTTGGTCCCCTTCTCCAGACTACAATGTTGTGCAAGGTACAACATGCAGTCGTGATGCGGCACACCTTGCCGATACTGTACTGAAGTGCCTCCCCGCCTATCCATGCAAATTGGTCCAAGCTGGCATAACACAGATGCGGTATGACAATTTATACTGTTCATTTTTCTAAATATTAGGCATTGTTAATCCATGGGACAGCAAATTGCATAACAGTGCACAGTACTCTAATAATAAAATATGTATTAAAAAAATTTCACATGGTTTATTGTAAGATGTTTGGGGAGGACCTTTTTAAACATTCGGATTACTTGTTTTGACAACGGTGATCTCTTTACACTGTTAAATGAGGCTGTCGTTAGTTTAGACTTAACCGCACCAAGCGTTAAACAACACATAGATTAACACAAAGCATTTTGCTGTCGCTCAGATTTATGATTAAAATATTCCTTCACGAAGGGGCTAAATGACACGTCAGTTGTCTCTTCAGAATAGCAATGGTGGTTAAATAAGCAGCTATGGTCGAAATCCGATCAGGAACTCCTGTTCTCCCCTTACGACAGCCGTTAACCCTTTATGAATGAAAAACCTTCGGTAATTAGTCCTGGGAAATATTTAAACAATTCACCTCATAGGTGTAAATTACACCATACATTTATCTGAATTTATGTACTCTCAAGTTTCTTTTTGACAATGATTTGAAGGCAACCATTATTTTAATTCTTTTGCCAGCGTAATCAGATATCAGTTTCTGTCAACTGCTTTTTTTTTTTACAGAATAATATCTTTTAAAAAGCTTCCTTGCTTATTAATATTCGCTTCTTAAAGTACAATGGTTAATAGTAATTATGTCTTACGGATTAGTTATAATCCGTTTGGATCTGATTAAATATGATGACTGACGATGAGCTGTATTGTGAGCAGCAATAGATATTTAATGTGTAATCCGTCCCAAATAGTTGTTTTGTGCTGTGGAGTAAAACATGACCCTGTGGAGTTTAAAAACCACCTTCTTTGCCATTGTTAGTTCAGTCACACCTCTTGCCTGGGGCGTTACATGCAAAAGCAACCTCCACCTATGAGGGAAATATCCAGGTGTGGCAGCCACAGCCTTGAGACGGAGGAGTCTGCTGTTACACATGAAATACACATGAAATACACTGAAGCTGGAAGACAGTAAAGAGGCAATTGGCATGGCTGATATCTATCCCCTTTAACCTTCTTAAAAGGGGATCTTAATGCCGCACATTGTGAAATATTATAAAAAGCAGCTGAGATCTTAAAGAGAAAGTATTTAGAAAAGCTCTGATGCACATATCTGCTAGAGTTCAGTTCAATCTATTTACATTCAGTGTCATCTGATAATGAATGGCGGTGGCAAAGCTAACAATGGGGATTCTAGCCAGTTTGGGAAAGTTACTGCACCAAATATACTCTGAGCCAGAAACACTGAGCCAGAAATGAAATTATTAATAAAAATGTATATTATTTAAGAAAGAAAGATGTCTGCAGTGTTGATTTAATCATATAAGCTATAAGCTCTTAATTGAGTGGAGCTTTCCTGTAGTTATAAAACACCATATTAAAGATAATTATAGCTTTCTAACATACTTCAGAACTATTAGATTTTCTTTAGTAAGTATTTTTTTGTATATTAAATATAGCCCCAGCTTGACCAATATATTATAAATTGAGACAACCAATTGTACAGTATATTGACACATTACTGTAGACATACTGTATGGTTTTCTTTTCCATTGCCACCTTTTATTGATAGATGACATTTAAATATACAATTTATTAAAGGAGAAATATTTGCACAGGCCCCTCTGTTCTTTTGGTGATGGTTTTTGCTTGTATTTTATACTTCAACAACCTCTAGCACGGCACTTGCACAGAGCATCTTAACAAATGTTAAGCCAACACATTAATAACTAATATATGTTTTAATGACCTTAATATTTAAAAAAAAACGCCCAAATGTTCCAAAGTAGCAGAAACTGGGTGTTGTCAGACCTTTTTTCTCTTTTTTAGCTGACGAGGTGCTTTTGGTAATCCAATATATTTTAAAACGACTGTTCTCATATTTAAAATACCTGGTTTTAGTTAAATCTGTTTGGTACATGAATTATACTGCACCTACACTGTGTTACATTATGTAATATATGTACTTGCAAAAAAATGATATGATCAGGAAATTAACATTGTTAATGTATCAAATTTAATCAGCATAATCATAGGCTTGTGTGCTAAATATATGTCATTATTAATGTACCGAAATCTGAAAATAAATAAATAATTCAAAGTATTGGCCAAATACACAATTGCTCTGTTACACGAATCTTCCACTTTTCAAGTTCACATTACTGACCCCGCACCCAACTATCAATCCTCACAAGACCGTTTTACTGTTTAATTGCACAATGTAAAGTAGAAGTTGTACACTATTTACAATGGAAACCCATTACTCAATGGGTTGTATAGAGAAAATGCTGTTTCACACGCACAGTGTTATTTCATTCATCCTGGGAGCTGCAGGAAATCAACGCTAGGTGCTCTATGGCAGTGGCTCCCAACCCTGGAGTCTGCTGGTTTTCATTCCAACTGAGCTCTCAGTTACTTAACTAGACACTTAATTGAACTGATAATTTGCTTAATTAGGCTTTTTTTTTAAACTTGTTTTCAGCTCTTATAAATCTGTATAAAGCTCAGAGTCAACATTCTGTATTGGAAAGAGGAATACTCTAGAAGTGATGTGTTGTGTAATTACTGAACTTAAATAATAGCTGGATTGATTTGCAAATAAATAAATCACTTTATTAATAGGTACGGATACACAAAGTGGATGAGAAAAAAAAAAAACAGTAAATATTGGATCATGAGATTTCCTGTTGACGTCATGGTTTGATTCTGTTTTAGGGTGTTGCCCACAGCGGGACATATTGAATTACATACCGCTTTGTAGTTTTTCATTTACTTAATGACAAACTGACAAAAATTTAAAAAATGTGATAATTCAAAATACTGTACTACTATTATGACTTCTGGTAGACTTTTGCAATATTATTTTGTAGTTTCTTCGATTACATGATGTCAAATAAAATATCTAAATTATGTTCATAATCATATAGTTATTTTTTTTAAATTATTTCTCAATCCTAAAATTCTAGGTGATGCAAAATTCCTATTAGAAGGGCATATAGTCTTGTGGCTTCATTGGTTTTTTTTTCAAGAAAAATAAAGTTATTTTGATACTGCAAAGGTGATTGCAAAAACATACACTTGGTAACCACTTGTCATATAATGCGTTGTAACAAAGTCACTACAATGTCATTACAGTGTTAATGTACTGATATTTATAAATACAAAGTCATTTTTTAAACAAACAAAAAGAAAACAAACTTGATTTTTATTCTGTTTGCAGCTACGGAGATCTTGTGCAGCATTTCAAGGTCATGAACAATGGACGAGGCAGATATTTTATCTGGGAAGAACAATTCAACTCCCTCAATGAGCTGGTGGACTATTATCGAACTACATCCATCGCCAGGGGGCAGACGGTTTTCCTGAGGGATGAAGAGCGCACGTTTGAGGTATATAAGACTTTTAGAAGGGAGATAACTGAGTAGATCTTGCTCTCAGGATCAGCATTCTTTATGGCCATTTCACTCAGTCCCTGTGGTGGGTGGAAAAGAGTGATTCCAGATAGAGACAGACCATGACTTTCTTATCTCAATGAATATCTCCCTGTTTACAAAATTGCAGCATGCTGGTTAGAAACCTAGAATTCCAAGCTCACGATTCATCAGTAATGCTGTCTTCCTGTGATAGCGAGCGAATGAATCTCCCTCCCGATCTGTGAGGGCGCTGTTTAACAGGAACAGAGTGCCTCGTATTGATTGGTCTGGCAGTTCATTCCAGGGTCAGTCGGAAGCCAGCCAGCTAGGAAGGGGGCGGAGTCACAATGCCCGACGTCATCACCCTAAAGCAGTATGCGATGTGTCAGTCATGGATTGGTGGAGACGTGACTGGACTAGCTATCGCAGGGGGTGTGATTAAGGGTATAATTGGGGATGTGACGATGTAATCTGTTCCTTTGATGTGGTTACAAGATTTGACCAAAAAGGAAATGGACGTAATTAATTATCGTGAGTGTTTTGTGTTTTGTTTGTTTGATGTGCTAACTGTTTGTCATTTGTCTTTGTTAGATGGCTAAGCACTAGCCGGGAGCTGTCGCTACAAGCCAGCACTAAACCCGGACTACACTACAGCACTGTTTCTTGAACTGTTTGTCTTTCACCACACCTGCACAAGAGCACTCATTATCGGGGGAGTGACCGTGTCTGTGTTTGTATGTTAATTATTAGTGTTTTATTGTTTCCTTCTTTTGCACGGAGTGATGCACATTGCTGTGTATCGCCCGTGCTTATTATTTAAGTGTTGTTGACACGCAACCCAGCCAAATAAAGGAACTGTTTTATTGAACTTCCACTGTCTTGTGTGTGTCATTCCTGAGCACTGCACCAACTACAGTTGCGCATGGCAAGCTACTTTGCCACACATGGTGTCAGAAACGGGATCATGGACTCACAGCACTGTCTGTGCTGCTGGAAGCACTCGACCAGAGACGAGAGGAGATTGAGAGAAAGAGAGAGGAAAGGTACGCAACGCTGATCAAGAGGGTCGGCATCAGAAACAACTCCCCACTACCAACAGGACCCCTGATGACGCCCCCTAAAGCATGGGCGCAGAAAATGACAACGGAGGATGACCCGGAGCGATACCTGGTCGCTTTTGAACTTCAAACAATTAATTAAAAAGGCAGTCCCTACCACACACATAACTGTGGCAGACACAGCAGGGAAAGCGATTGGTGAGGTTTCCCCCCTGCAAGCTGACTTGTTTTCTTCCCGTTTTCGTCCTAGAAAAACAAAGAAAGAGAGATGGACTGAAAAATGGGAAGGAGCACCACTGAGACGAGGCTGGGGTCTGGTGGGAGAGAGTGCGGATGGTATCAAACGCCACTCAAAAGGAGTCGGTATGCAGTGTGACCAAGAGGGCGAGGTTACTGGGCCATCCAGGGCAGATGTTACTCCAGCCCCTCTCAATATACCGGACATGTGGGACTCAAGCGCAGACCTACTGTGGGGCCAGAAAAACTGATTTTTTGACGATATGGTTATTTACAGCTCCACCTGGCAAGAGCATTTAGTTAGGCTCATGGCCGACCTGCAGTCTCTAAGGGTAGTCCTGCTGACAGCCAACTTGGGAAAAGTTAGAGATGTAATATATTTGGGATTTGTTATGGGGCAGGTGAAACCCGTCGCCACCAAATTCCAGGCTTTGATGGACGTGCCGATCCCGAAAACTAAGCCCCAGGTAAGGTCTCTCTTAGGGTTGGCCGGTATTACCGATGCTTTATCCACGAGCATGCCACAGTGGTCAACCTTCTAGTGAACCTCACTAACGAGAGCACACCAAATTTTATTAAATGGACAGGGGAATGTCAGGGGGTGTTTGATACTATTAAGCAAAGACTCTGCAAAGCCCCCACCCTTATCACACCAGATTTTGATAAGGAATTCATCCTCCACACTGACGCTTTGGATGTTGGTGTGGGGGCAGTCTTGTCCCAGCAGGTTGACAGACCTATCCTCTATATAAGTAAAAAGATGCTTCCTCGGGAGTGTAACTACTCCATCATAGAGAAGGAATGTCTGGCCATTAAATGGGCCACTCAGACCTTACAGTACTATCTATTGGAACATTCATTCAATCTTGTCACTGACCACACCCCACTCAGATGGTTAAGCACAATGAAGGATAGCAACGCCTGGATAACTCGGTGGTATCTGGCGCTACAATCCTTCATGTAATTTAAGACACACCATGCAGGGAAAGATCGTCAAAATGCGGATTACTTTTCCCGGGAGGGGGGTGTAATGGGGAAAGTAGATTCAGCCGAGTGCTCCTTCTCCTCCACTCTGAGCGGTGGGATATGTGACAGAGAGCTAATGAATCCTAGTCAACGATCTCCCTCCCAATCTGTGAGCGCGCTGTTTAACAGGAACACTTCACTTGACGGTAAGAGCAGACAATTCCGAAAAAGACGGGAAATTGTCAGTTAAGGCTGTCACTGCGCCCTTACCTGACCGATGTTCTGACAAGGCTTTCCAGCACACACGTCTTAACTGGTACAGTAGGTGGGTGCGCGATTCTGTAACGTAAAAGCTACCACACGGATTTTCACAAAACTTGGACAAAACATTATTCTTCACACAGACACAGAGCATATGAAATGCCGTTCTGATCCATTTTGAAACACTTAATTTATGCTTACCAAACTAACAGGCTCTGAATACAAAACCAGTAGTTAGCTTTACAGGAAGATCTTCAGTAGGCGGACCAGCTAAGTATGTGTTACCAAACTTTTTCCCTTGTACATCATTGCATTCAAATGTAATGTTTTTTTGTTTTGTTTTTTACCCCGGTTTCCTCCCCAATTTGGAATGCCCAATTATTATTTTTATCCCGGTTCATCACTGCAACCCCCTGGCGACTTGGGAAATGGAGGCTGAAACACACGTCCTGTGAAACGTGTTTCTGCCAATCCGTCATTTTTCACACTGCGGATCCACAGCGAAGCCACCAGACCTATTGTACCGGAGGACAACACAGATCTGAATGGCTCCACTGCATAGCTCCACAGGGGTCACAATGACTCCACAGGAATCGTGGGTGCACAGTGAACCAAGGATTGCTCTGCTGACCTAAGCCCTCGGCCAAATGTGCGCCGCCCCCTAGGAACCCCCGGTCATGGTTGGCAATGACATAGCCTGGATTTGAACCTGCGATCTCCAGGCTATCGGGTGCATCCTGCACTCCACGCGGATGCACTCTTTACTGGATGCGCCACTCGGGAGCCTAGTCAAATGTCATGTTGCAATGTTTTACCATGTGTGTGCAGGCTGGGCATTTTTTTTGTGGCAGTCCAGTTCTGCACTTCTGACATCCACATTTTAGGTTTGGTATGTCCCTGCTTTTCCCCTTTTCAGAGAGAGTTTCCCAGAAGAAGTAAGTTCTGGACTGATAACTATTATGTTCATGCATTTCATTCTGATCAATGGGTTCCCATGCCTCACTTTCATTTCCATCATCAGCGGGGAACCCCCAAAGAAATGAAGTTGGTTCTATCAAAGGACCATACATTTCTGCAGCATAAGCCTTTCATTCAAAAGGAGCAAGCACTTTGTACAAGAGAGAAGGGGTTTTAGGGTCACTTGTGACATATGATATTGCAACTATGCTCCTGACCATTCATTATTTACAATCTTGTAAAACTGGCTATAAATTGGAAGGTTATTTTCAAACAATTAAACAGGCACTTATTGCCAGCCACCCTAATGGTTTAGTTCTTCAACAAGTCTGTGCAATACTTTTTTGTGGCGCCAGACTGTATTCAAGCACTGCATTTCAAAACACAGGTTTCAAAGTTTCAACAGGTTTAATCAGCTACATTTAATTACTAATCAAATATTACAAAAAAGACTTGTTACATTGATACAGTATGTCAGATGAAGTCCTGCTGCTTTATCAGCTCTTGGGATTTTCTTTGGCTGTCATGGAGAGCAACACTGGCCGAATTCAATGAGAAGCAAACATCATGCAAATCTTAACAGTGGCAACATGGAGCCACATTACAAATAAATATTGCCCAACATTTGCTCTGTTAAATGCATGAATTTGTACTTTCCCCAAATGGTTTGTCCCAGCTAAAAAGTAAGAAAGGGGGGATGGAATTAATAGGAATTTGCGTCCATGTATACAAAAGGCAAACCAAAAAGTAATTTTAAGAATGAAAATGAATAAATCATCTCACTTAAAATACACATAAATTATGTAAAAAAAATAAAATAAAATAAAAAAAACTTTTTTATATACATTAAACTATTCTACATAGTAGCTGGCTTAACAGCAGTTTAGTGCAGCTTTATGAATACATTTCTGAACCATCGTTAACACAAACCCAAGGTGAACAGCACAACCTTTGTTAAGACAACGCACTGCCTCAAGGAAGTTGGCATCGGGTTTTCAAACAGTAGGAGCGTGAGATAGAATGATTATTATTAATCATTGTCTGAAAATTACTTAACTCATGAGTAGTATAATAATGCAACATTTAACAGAAAAGAGTACATTGTATAACCTGCCAGTCTGTTTATCTTATTTACAGGGAGTGGGAAGATGACCAGTACCCTGTTGGTGTTTTATAACCTTGGTATACAATGTTAGCGATACAAATAAATTGCTGTTTAGATCAATTCAATAGGCCCTCCGGTCTTTAATCCACACCCATTCTTTAGATTATTTAATTGAATCAATTAAACTTCTAACCAGGTCCTACAGTAATACATGAGTTGCCTCCCCTGCCATAAAACTAATCTGAACCTGCACGGCTCCATTGTTGGATCTGCACAGTGCCTGAATTTGGCGGTCTATAGTATGCCCCTTTTATTATGCCCTTTGAATTTTTGTCCATTATTCTGACCCATATTGATTCTGTGTTGTTTTTTTCTTCCAGATTTAACACCTGGGCTTCAAGACTATTTTTGATGTATAGCGCTACTCCTCTGCCTCTTTTGTCCTGCCTGTCTTTCCTATACAGTGTATTCCCACTAATATTATATACGTCTCCATCACTCTCAGATAACCAAGTTTCTGTAACACCTATCACATCGTAGTTACTCGTTAGTGCAGTAGCTTCAAGTTCAAACATTTTGTTTCTGAGACTTCGAGCATTTAGATAAATGCATTTAATGGCTATTTTACATGAGTTGTTGCCCTTGTTTTGATGTAGTCTCCCTTCTGTTTTTTGTTGATTTCTCCCCCCTTCCTTTCTAGTTTAAATGCTTCTGAACTTCCTTGAGGATCCTTTCTCTGAGTAGATTGGTTCCCTTTTTATTTAATTGCAGTCCATCCCGCCTATATAGATAGTCCTTGTTGTAGAATGTGGTCCAGTGTTCAAGGAAGGTGAAGCCTTCCTGTGTGCACCACGATTTCAGCCATGCGTTTAGATTAATTATTTCCAGCTGTTCAGTTGGTCGGATGCTAGCAGTATCCCAGAAAATACCAGTTTTGGTCTTGCCTTTCCATTCCTAGCTCTCTGAATTTGTTTTGCAGGGATTTTGGTCTGTCTCTTCCAATGTTGTTTGTACTGATGTGGACGACTACTACCGGGTCGTCTCCTGTTCGTTCTAGGAGTCTGACCACGTTCTCAGTGATGTGCGTGACAAAGGCTCCCGCAAGGCAGCAGACTGTTGTAGTAAGGGGGTCCAGACTGCACAGCTTATAAATTCTATGTTATCCCTAAGTATACTGGTTGCAAATGGTAATGAATCACAATAGAATATTAAAGAAGGCAGGTGCAGTGTTTGACAATATCCCCTTTTTGTTGCTCACCTTTTCAGAAGCCAAAGCAGGCCCAGGCTCTTTTCGACTTTGCCCCACAGCACTTGTCCGAGCTGGGTTTCTACAGAGGGGACGTCATAGAGGTCCTGGACTGTTCCGACCCCAGCCGCTGGAAAGGGAGGTGCCATGGCAAGGTGGGGGTATTCCCATCTAAATATGTCCAGCCTACCTACCGCTAACCACGCAACACTGGAACTCAAAGGGCACTTCCTAGCACCTCTAATCCATTTACAAAAACATGCAGATATAAACATCAGCACTTAATCAGTACATCTGTTGTGAAATGTGCACAAAGCTGAATCCTGACTCCCAAAACTTACATTCAAGAGGCTGATGAACAATGGGACATCTGAACAGCGAGACATACTGAGGAAACATGTGTTGTATGGTAATACTGAGAGAGTTACCATGCCAGCTCAACCTAGATTTGATGAGAGACCTTGGAGATACTTACCTTCTATAATGCATCAGATGCCTCTGCCTGCAAAGCAGTAACTAATTAATGTATTAAATTGTGGTGTTGTTTTTTTCCTTATGTACAGGCACTAAATAGCTCTCTCTAAATCTTACCCAAAGGGTGATACTGTGTTTTTTCTTTTGTTTTGTAATCTGGTTTGTAAATAAGAATACCCCAGGCTGGCCTTGTCCTCGGCCTGGCAATCGCCATAAAGCATTATCGCCTTGGATATTTTCTATGTGTGGTATATTATAGGATACACACAAAACCAGATATTCTAGATATCTAACAGTTCACTCATATTTGTAGTAAAACATGTAAATATTTTGCTGAAACATAACTATGTTGAGAATGAAGATACTCTTCTTAGTGTGCTTCTTCACCTGTGAAAATGACGAGGAAAGGAAACTGGGGATGAATTACTGTAGGGTTTATTCCAGTGCAATCTATGTACCAATCATCTGTTAATGTTTGAAGACTAGAAACAAATAACTCAAAATGTTAATGTCCCTGGTGGGTATCCATGCTGTTTCTCATTTTGGAACTTTGCACTAGAGCACTCATTAGCAAAGTAGAGTAGAGATCTGAGCTAAAGCTAAGCTTAGGCAGACTAATTTTCCACTTAAAACCCTTAGCTTCACTTTACCCGCTTTATTCATTTTACTGTGTAGGCAATAAACTACAAAATGTGTAAATGATAAACATATATGATTGTATTTATTTGTGTCATACATTTTATTTATTTCCTAAAAATTCCAGTGTATATAAGGGGTTAAACAAAACATATTAAACAATGGCGTTACAGCATGTTGTGTAAACTCAGAATTATGGCGTTCCTGTAGTTTCTGTAAAATTTTTGGTAAAACACCTGTATTTCTTTAACGATCTTTAATCTGTGGTTTTTCACCCTTCTGGAATCTGGACATTTTTTCTATTGAACAATTTGTAAAACTGTAAGGCACTCCAAAAAACATGCAATACTATGCAAAATACGCATACAAAAATATGTTAATGCACATGAGTATGATAGCATTGACGCAGCAGAACCGAGACCAAAACGGGTTCTCGTAGGTGCTGTGGACGGGTCTGGGTTTAGGAGTTTCTTCAGGTTCGGGCTGAGTGTTGCAGAAGAGGCTGGTCAAGGAACACCGATCCTGGGATTCTGGTTCTAAACCTGAGAGTCAATCAGAGTAAAACAGTAACAATAATAGTAACAGCATGCAGATGTTAAATATCAAATGTCAAATCTGTTAAATATTTTAACATTTAAAATACGTAATTGTAACCTTCCATGTAAAAAGTATTTTTTTGTTACTTTGAAAAAAAAAACTGTATTAATATCTATGTTGCATATGTTGCATTTTGATAATGATAATTATCGTGTAAGGTTGTGATATTTCTAGACAAGAAACTGATGGTATCTCAGAACACAGACCAACCTTAAACAATACCACACGTCTTAAAGGGTACAGAAGGTCCTTTTTTATTTTCCTGTGTTACATGTTCCTATGTGTTGCTGTTTACGTAAGGTGTGTGTATTGTTTTAATTTTTTTTTCAAGATGACTTCACATGTACCCGGATGGACCTCTCAGAACTAGATTTCCCATCATCCTCCTGTTCACTGGTAAATCCATCTCAGTAACATATGTGAACAGGAGGAGGATGGGAAATGTAGTTCTGAGAGGTCCATGCGGGTACATGTGAAGCTATCTTGAGGCAGGGAATGCAATTTAAAAGTTTAAAAAAGTGGTCAAAATGAAAAAAAAAGAAAAATTAAAACAATATACACACCTTACATAAACAGTTGTAGCAACACATGGGAACATGTAACACAGTAAAATAAAAAGGTCCTTATGTACCCTTTAATATTCCATATTTTGGCAGTGTCTTCAATTGAGATTTCGTCTTGGTTTAGTCCACTCTGAATTTCCAGCCCAACTAGTAAATAAAATGACAACACGTACTTTTTTTCCTTCGCTCCGATGGTACGTTCGCCGGTGATATTTTCTGCAGTTGGATTTCAGGAGTGGCTTTCTCTATAGACAGGGTCCACCAAGTTAGGTTTTTCACCTAAAATAAAAAAAAAGCTGGTTATTAACAGGAGAGCTGGCTTACTCTGTTTAATGAAAGAGCTTATACCAACATGTGCTCTGCGAACAATTCTTATGTTTGAGTCTGACAGGGTCAACCTGCAAAATCAGGTACTGTACAAATGAAGAACATCATGCAATGATACTGTGGTGCAATATGCACATTAAACAAGCACTGTATTCTCTGTTTGATTGTATAAACAGATATTCTAATACAAAGACAGGCAGGCAATGTTAAAATAGGACACCCTTAGATTAGAGATCTAAGCAATAAATATGTTTATAAATACTCCCAGTCACTTCACTTGCCTTCAAACATCCAACAGAACCTGGAGATATTAGGACTTGCAATGGTCTAGGTCAGTGATGCTCAATTCCAGATATCAGGACATGCAATGGTCAATGATGCGCAACTCTGTCTCTCGAGATCCAATCCAGTCCAGGTTTTTACTCCAAGCAGGTTCTAATGTAGTTAACTGCTAAGAGGCAATTAACTAACAGGACCTAGTTGGAATGAATCTGGAGGGCCAGAGTTGAGAACCGCTGGTCTAAGTTATCTTTCTGCTCCTGTAACTCCCTCTGGACTGTCTCCCTTACCTGTGCTGAAGTGGGAGGCTCTGTCAGCAGACTGACCACCACGACCACACCTGCAGTCAGTGCACAGAGGATGATAGCAAAGTGGAGGTAGTGGACACTCCTCAGGACAGATGGCCGTGGGTCAAACACGCCACACCGTGGAGGAGGGTAGATGAACTCCAAGATCATCCGGGTCAGTCCGATCACCAGCCCCACCATCAGCCCCCAGAATGCACCCTGCAAACAAGGAAGTAACATCACAGCCTCACTGACAGAATGATGCCCATTCTTGAGTATTTGTAGAAGCCATTTCAAACAGGAGAGGGTTTTTTTTTCTTCTTCATAACAGGTTTTTAACTGGTCATTCTGGTAAATGTTAACAAGAAACTAAAACATATTAAAATGAGCTGATATGTAATTTAAACACATGTTAAAAGTGAAACAATGTAATTGTTTGGCTACATGCAGTGTTCTTCACGTTGGACCAAACACTGCCAACTGCCATCTCTGTTGTCCTGAAAACTTTTCTGAAGCTGTGCTTTTTTAGACAGTAGCATGGCACAACATTGCTGCACAGGTAGAGAATTCTGACTTAAAAACAGACAATTAAAGCAGTTACAGCTGTGACCATATATAGAGGTCGGCACGGGTAGAAAATCTGGAACCGGTACCGGATCTTTTGGGTAATGATTAAAAAATGTTTTAAGTGCATGATACATATTTAAATACTATATAGTGCACATACATTTAGTCTCTTCAGATCTGTAGACTTGTGTAACCTTTTTCAGTACTGGAAACATTGAAATAATAATAATAATAATAATAATAATAATAATAATAATAATAATAATAATCTCTGTTTAAATACAGTTATTAATGTTAAATGTGCTTCATGCTGCGGGATTCTTTGCAACATATATTGGTCATATTCCACTGTTGTTGTTGTTGTTTCTAACACGGCTGTTATGTTCAGTTTTAAACTAATGCAGTAGTACAGCAATGCTATTACGTTATGGACCGTAGCAATAGCTAGCCTAAATTGAGCCGTAATGAATCACAGTGTTATCACTGACATAAACCCGACAGGAGGTTGTTATGTTGTTTTCTTTCCGATTTAGTTCCTGAGAAGAACAGTAGCTGCAGTTATTATTATTGAGGTGTACTTGCCGCTCGCTGTGTTATTATTTTCTGTAAAACATTGATATCCTGTCAGTTAAGAAAAGGCTTAACGCAAAGCTTGTTTTAACATTGTCTTTATTACGCCGGCCAGAGATCCGCGCTTATAACTGTATTGTCATATTTCCTGTGTTGCTATATATATATATATATATATATATATATATATATATATATATATATATATATATATATATATATATATATATAAAATGTAGATATTCTATTTAACATAATGTAATCAAAGAAAATACAAAACGATATTGCTCAAGTCTACTAGAAGCCGTAATAGTAGTACCGTAATTCATGTTAGAATGTTAGATTTTTTTAATTTGTCAGTTTTTCGTTAAGTAGGTTTCATTCGACTTTATGAAGCAAAAAGTGTTAATTATATTGGATGATGCAAAACCTTTGGCCAGTATGTAACTTTATCGTTCTCAGGCATCCCAATAGTGTTTTTTCCCTTTGCTTAATACATACCTATCTTCATGATGTAAAACAAACACAGCATTAAAAAATACAATGGAATACATTCTGTTTCTAAAGTGAGTGACACCCTTCCATACATTAATTAAAGAGGAACCTTAGATACAGGTTCAGGTTCCTCATTGTTTATGAATGCAGGGCATTTCTACTTTTCAAAAGGTTAAAATCACACAATAGTTATTTTATAAATAAACCTTAGTTTTGGTAGGTTGAAATTGGAAAGAATTTCTCTATGCAAAAGCAGAGCTGCTCAACTCAAATTAAAGTCACAGACATTTGACTTTTTTATTATTTGTTTGCTTATATACAGTGGAGTTTACAGCTTAGGTAAATCCTACCTGAACTTTGCATGAGAGATTACATACTTTCCTCAGGTAAAACTGCAAGAAAAGGCAGCTAGGTTGAAGGTTGGCATTTAACCACTAGCCACATCTAAACAGCATGTTTCCAGGTGTTGACTGAGTCACGCATTTTGGATTGGGTTCTGGCAGTTCTGTCTGATCCTGCTACAGGTTGATTCAGCTACAGGTTGCGAGAAGTAAATGCTTAAAAAGGGGGTCCGTGTAATTACTAGGGAGTAACGGAGGAGAAAATGTTTTAAGACGGTGTGGCAGAGCAGAGGCTGCGTGTGTGTGGGCAGGTATTACTATCAATGTGTGGACAAAGATAGTAACTCCTGAAAAAACAACGTTGTGGGGACTTCCCCACTTTGTAAAACACGTTTTTAAGAACTAAATATGCCTTCCAAAAAAAAAAAAAAAAAAAAAAAAAAAAAATATTTAGTTTGTTGTCGACTTTCACCCTGTGTGGAGTTTTGTCTGCCTGGAGTTAGAAATAGTAAATAAAAATATAGTGAGAGTCAAAGAGAAGTCCCCACAAATATAGGAATGCAAACATGAAGACTCAGAAGGGAATGAACAGCCTGGGGCCAAGATGGCCACCTTTGCACAGCCACCATCTGTAAATTGGTTTGGGGAAATGTTTAATAGTTTAATTGTTTAAACGTTGAATTGATTAATTGAAAAGTGTGGAATGTTTGAATTGCTTGATTGGGAAAGTGTGGAATGTGGCCAGGTGTTGATTGATCTATTGATTATCAATTAACCCTGGCCACATGCTATAAAAGGACCAAGAAATGTTTGTTCTAGGTCCAGGCTTCCCAACCCTGGTCCTGGGGACCCTATGTGTCTGCTGGTTTTCATTCCAACTGAGCGCTCAGTTACTTAACTAGACCCTTAATTGAACTAGTAATTTGATTAATTTGACCTTTTTAATAGTTCTCAGCTCCTAAAAGTTGCCGAGTTCAAGTTACTTATGAAATGTTATAGCTAACTTGAAAATCTGCAAAATGATCAAGTTGCACAGCACTGTTTACATAGACATGCTTAGAGTCTTACTGCTGGTTGAGTATTCAGAGTATACTACTGGAAGCAAGTACAGATTCCCTTGCTTCAATGAAAGCCTGGAACTGTGCGGATGACATAATGGCCAGATTTATGTTGAACATTACAATTATCAACCAATTTGGTATAGCTGGTTTTTCACCTCTCCTTTTATTGTTTATCCAATATCAATATATATGCTGGTGAATACAGTTTATTGCATACAGTGCATTCTCTTGGTCATTCACTGTCATCTGGATCCCGAATCCTGTTATCCATTGTTAACAGGATATGGTACAGTTTCAATCAACAAACAACACAGAGACTCAACCAGAGCCTGCAATTCACTGGCACTGCTGCTTAATGACTCCATCTGTTCAAGTGGAAGCAACACAACTTGATGTTAAAAACACAAACGACAAATAACATATTAGCTGTAACTAAGTGTACTTGTACACTTCGTCATGCGTTCTGCATTTATCACCTCATTTATCATCTTCACTAACAAAAATATAATGCAGTGAGTATGCAGTACACTTACAATAACTTCCTGTATATTACAGTATTGCACAGAAGTGTAACTTCTGCAAAGTCATAATGCCCAAGGCACAATAGTAGTACTGCAGTAAAGGTTTGTGCATGTTTGCAATTTATAAAAAAATATATGTCAAAAAAAGCCTTACTGATTCGTTTGTTCTCTTCCAGAAAATAGCAAGAACAAACACTGCAGTCACAGGAGGGGCGAGGTAGCTGGTCACAGACTGGATATAGACAAAGAGCTGGCCGCTGTTGGCGGACTGCAAGATTGGGATCCACACCACACTGACAACGATCAGGATCACTGTGACTATCCTGCAAAAGAAATGCACAAGTCTCAGGCTAAATGTCAGACTACCGATAAACGATTTTAGATTTCATGGGCCCATCAGGCAAAACAAACTTTAAAAAATAAAATATTTTTTTCAGGGCCTGGTGGTCATGTTGTGAGCTGTGCCTGAACTGACCTCCCGACGAGCAACAGCTCCCGCTCGCTGGCGTTCTTGCGGTACTTCTTCCAGATGTCAATGGTGAAGAGCGTGCTGCTGCTGTTAAAGATGGACGTGAGGGAGGACATGAGGGCCGCCATCATCACAGCGATCATGAGACCACGTAGGCCTGAACAGAGCAGAGGGAGATATTGAGTAAGGGGGCCGACGGTGGGAGAGAGACAAGAAGTGAGGGTGTGCAAGAAAGGACCTTTAAGAGTGTGTGTGGAGGGAAGCACTTTACCTCAACACAAGTCTGGTGATGAAAATTTACAGTGAGTGGAGATGGGGTGGGGAGAGAGGTGTACATTAGTGTTGCCATTATTACTGTGACCACCATTCAATGTTTACAGGGGACAGAAATACTAGTTTTTTACCACTAGGCATGAGTTCAATAACCAACTTTGGGAAAGCAATGTTGGAGCATCCCACTTCTGCACCGCACACCTTGACACACTCCTCAGGATCAACACAGGCAACCGAATCTGAAATTACAGAAAAGAATGTGTCTGTAAAAAATAAAAATAAAAATACAGCAGAAATAATTATTGTATTTTACAGTTGTTAAAGATACATTTTAAAAAAATATGATGGTCTAATAGAGCTGTATATTTAACTCTGCTTCCAAAGAGTCAGCATTCATTTATTGCAGACTGTGGGATGTTTGACAGTCCCTTGATGTTCCAGGGCATACTATGTGCTTACACAGCTGTTTTTTACACAGCTGTTTATTTTCAGTAGTGCCTCAAATGACTATTAAACAAGTAATTCTACATTTTGTCCTACATTTTAGGTAAATAATAATAATAATAATAATAATAATAATAATAATAATAATAATTAAGCATGATGACGAAATGAATAAATATCTTGCGTTTGAATGCCCGTAGGCGCCGCGCCGAGTCAGAACATAGGACATTTTCTTTGCAGTCATGTGATTAGGGCGCGGCAGCAGGAGGGACCAGCGACTCCGAGGCTGTGTCTTGCATACCTGTCCACATCAGCAAGCCCACTAGTGTGAGTGAGAGACAAGTTTACTGAATCATACTGGAAAGACAGACGATTACATATCGCTTTGGAACTGGGAAAACCAAAGAAAAAAAAAATTGTTGAATTATAATTATAACCAGGGAAACTCTGGTATTACCAGTTCAATATGAAAGATTGGAGAGAAAACGTGTATTTTCTTATATAACAACACGACTAAAAAATACCAGTACATGAAACCAGTCTGAAGGTTTTTATTTGTTTATTTTTTATACATATAGTAATTGCAAATATACACATATATATTAAGCTCTGTGGGAAACATCTGGATTTTGCTAAATAGGATTTTCTATTGTCGTTACTTACAGAATCTTCCAAGTTTTAGTTACAGACTTTAAAAATGGCTTTGTCTCAGCTCCAGTGTTTGGATGATAACCATGTAAACTGGCGTTTAAACGAATCCAAGCCCGAGTTTTACTACAGCGAGGATCAGAGGCTAGCTGTAGAAGCTTTGTTGGCGAGTGGACCCGACGCTTTCCAAGAAGTTATTAAGAAGCACAATATTCGGGACTTTTTATCAGAACCAGAGCTTGAACGGATTTGCAAGGTGGTGGAGATTTACCAACCAGGCTCTGAAAATGTCAAAGGAGACCGTGAAAGCGTCGATGAGGAGAGCCAAGCCGAGTCCCTGCAATACTGGCCGGACAAATCTGACATTTCCATCCCAAAACTGGATAGGGGATGGCCGGACAGCGCGTCCTACAGAGGGGTGACCAGAGCGAATGTTTATACACAGCCACCCATGGAGGGACAGACGCACATCAAAGAAATAGTCAGGAAAATAATCGTTCAGGCACAGAAGGTTTGTTTGTTTAAAAAAAACAAAAAAAAAAAACAAATTGTATTTGTTAAAGAGTAATTTCATTATCTATTTCAGTGTCTATGCGTTTTTGTACAAGACTGTTTATTATATTTATTTCAACATTATTACTCTGGCTTAGTCTACTTTAGTTAAGTTAAATAAATAATTCTGATCAGAAGGGACTTCGATTTACTGAGACACAGTATACACAGAAATTACTGTTAATTTTTAAATGTAGCACCCGACAACTTGTTGAAACAGAATGGTTGTAACTTTTAGTTTGTCTGGTGTTCACTTACAAAAAAGAAGTACTGTATTTTTATGCTTGTATAGTATTTTGGTGTATGATTCTTACAGTAAAGCTACTATACTTTCATGTTATGAATACTCAAGAATGCATAGCTCAAGTATGAGTCATAATTCAAAGGTGGATTAAAGCATTTTTTTTTACCTGTTTTGTCAAGCAGTATATCAGTCAAAACAAAACAAACCAAAAAAAAATCACCCTTGCAGATACACAGTGCTATAATTAAAATACTAGTAGTTTTGCACCTAAAGTTTTTTTCAAGAAGTCTTCTTGTTTATGCTTTCCCCAGGTGATAGCAGTAGTCATGGACCTTTTCACAGATGTTGATATTTTTAAAGATATGCTGGATGCAGGTTTCAAGAAAAAAGTAGCTGTCTACATCGTACTGGAAGAGACTAATGTTCATCATTTCCTGCACATGTGCCAGAAGGCAGGGATGCACGCAGGCCACCTGAAGGTCAGTGAAATGGAACATTCCTTATTCAGAGGCCTGAAGTGCAATGCAATACACTGCTCTCTAACAAGCAGCCCAAACAGCAGGGAAAACAAATGGTTAAAAAAAACAAAGCTAGAAGCAATAACCTACTAGTGTGAGGAAAACATAGTTCTTTTTAACCTCAGCACAGCAGTACACGTTAGACACATTTCCTGTGAATTAGTGATTCCCGTGATTTTATTCTGCGTATGTAAAAGCCAGGGCAAACGAGCTGGAAAAGGCCTGCATTTTCAAAAGGAGGCTCAGAGTCAGTCGTATCATAGCCACGCTAACCTCACTGCAACAAAGCTGCCATTTGGATCCACATACCAGACATTCCTTTATTGCATATGGTGAAAACACTGCTTCTCAGAAATAAATGATTCTCTCTGTTCCTGTAAGTTCCCAGCAGTAGCTGTTTCATTATCAGTTGTTTTTGTTCTATCAAGTCCGTGCCCATGTCTTTGTAATTATCCCAGTGTTAGTTGCCTCTAGCAGATAAACAATTTAAACTACAGCTTCACTATTAACCATTACATACCCTAGCCCAGGGGTGGACAATCCCGGTCCTGGAGGGCTGTTCCACTCCGGGTTTAACAGGTAAAATGAGGTAATGAAGAACTTCAGGGTCTGGATAGAGGTTTAATTAAACCATTTAGAACAGAGTTGGAACAAAGATCAGGACTGGAATAGCCAACTTTGGCCACCCTCTGCCCTAGCCACTCAGCCTGAATATTGTGAGATCAATATGCATTGAAACTACATGATTCACTAGCTAAGTGTGATGATTACAAATTAATTTGGTAGCGTGAATAGGTTACTCATTGTGTATATCCTTATTTGCTCATAGCTAAGACATACCATTATGGTAATTGTTAAGCCTTGCAAATAGCAGAAACTAAGGCTTAAGCAAAACTTCCACAGCCTTTTCTGCAAGTCATCCTTTCCCATGGTATCTGAAGCAGGTAAAGCCTCTTGCTTTCTTCTCAGCTCACTCCCCAAGTTAATTGAGTTGACGTGAAAGAGAAGATACAAGAAACCTGGTTTCACCCCTCAGTAATGCAATGGGAGGTATTATCTGGGTAATTAGTTAGCGTGAATGAACCTAGAAGTTTTTCCCATTCATATGTGCAAATGTAATCTGATGAACCCTCAGCAAGAATCAGATTAAAGGTAACATATTCTGAAGTTTTTTTTTTTTTTTTAGATGGATCAGTACCTGTCTTTGACAGACTAACAGCTAGATTCAAATTGTTTTTTTTTTCTGTGCAAGAAAGAATGTAAAAGAAAGATAGACTTCATTGGGTCTTTATGAAATATTGAAATAATAGTAAATATTGGATTCCTAAAAAGTGGTTGCTTGCAAATCATTGCATACAAAGCAGGTGTAAGTACCAGTAGTTCAGAAAGGACTAGTGTGTATTTTAATGTGCACCCATGGTAACCACCTGGTTTATCCTCAAGATAAATGTAAAGAATGGCAAGCTAAGGTTCAGTTGACAATAGCGGATTCAAAAATACCTTCAAACAAAGTATACTGGCACAGGGTCTGAAGTACAAGCTTTCAAAACCACACAGTGGTGCTGTTTTTACAGGCAAGATAATCCAACAAGTTTTTCTCATGTTCATGTGTATTTCATAAAGTGCCTGAGTCAACAGGACTTGCTGCCATGACTTCGCTAAATCTTCAGTGTCCTTTAGGCCCTTGTGGATTTTGTTTCACGGCTGGTGGCTCTGCTTTGTGTTAAAACAGTCCTGTTTTTACAGATTTCTGTAAAATAGAGTTGACTTTAGCATCTTAGCTGGGGGTAACCAAAGGGAACACAAATTGAAAGTTTGGCAGTGTAAAAAAAGACAGCAATGCTTTTTACTTCATGGATTAGACTTCATGGATTTTAATGAAATTGCAACTTCCATTTGATAGGATTTACTGGGTTTGCAATGAGAATGGCTTGACTTTAGCAAACAGCAGTCGTTATCTCTCTATGGTACTTATGTAAACAATGGTGGTGCATTAGTTTACTCTGGGGAGAGAAGGGTAAAACAGACATGTCACATACTGAACATAGAAGCTTGTAATCCCATCTCTAAGATTTGAAACCTCTTGAGTTACATGTCTACCTGTATGTGCAGTTCACTATGCATTATACAGCTATGGCCAAAAGTTTTGCATCACCCTAAAGAATTAACGAATTTTGTTTCATTAAGTTGAATGAAACTTGCTGAATAATGTTACGTTAGCATATTGAATTACATACCGCATTTTAGTTTTCGATATGCCTGTCAACAGTCGATTCTCGGTAGTGATCTACAGTAACATTGCAGGACGTACAGAAGAGCTTCCCTCCATCGCTGTGTAAAACTCCTGCTGGATACTGCTTTACGTGATCTGCTGCAGACACATTTTTAGCCTTTTTAGAAACATCTGTTTTCTTGTTTCCAGTGTGTAGCATTTAAATTTCCAGCCTAGAACTGTACAGTTTCGTTAATGTGTTTTTTTTGTATGAAATACAAATAATAATTATGAAATAATGTATTTCTATTTCTTAAGAATATTGTAAAAAATATTGTTTTTCCTAGCTTTTCATGATAGGGATTTCATTAGTTTTTCTAATGTAAATCATTTTTTAATGTTTAATCACATTTCTTTTTGATTGATGACATTGTACTTCGTATTTTTTTAAATTTATTTTTCCTGTAGAGTGCTTTGGGATGGCATTGCCATGAAAGGCGCTATATAAAAATGCATTGATTGATTGATTGAAATATTGTAAAACAATAGAAAATACATTCCAACAATGTAGAATTGTTGCACTATTCAGATTATTATTAATGTTTTATTTGTTAGAATTAAACAAATGTAGAATATTTTGGTTGCTATTTGATGTGTTATTTTATTCTGAATACAGCAAAAATGATGATACTCTTGTGTACTGCGTAGCTAATGTGGTGCTGTAGCTTTAATTGGAAGACCGACGCGCACTGTGGTGTTGCTGCTCACTACATGTTAGGCTGTATTTTTGGATGATCTTCTTCAGATCGGGTTCAGGTTAAGTGCATTTTCTGCATCGCGATGGGGTCACTTGCAAGACAAAATGTAAAAATGTTAATTAACCCCAACACAATGTGGTTGACCTGATCTAGATTGGGGGTTCAGGTTGGGGACCTTATATATGTATATATCTCGCATGATTAGGCACGTGCGCAGCATGTATATATATACTGTATACATGCTGCGCACGTGCCTAATCATGCGAGATGCGAAATTAAAAAACAGCTTTATTGGTTGTACACGTCATTGAACTTGATGCAGTGTCGTGTTACATGCAGTCAGTTTCCCCCGAAATGATTCTTGTAAGTGGATTGCTTGATTCTTACAATGATTTTGTCCCAGTGGTTTTGATCACTATATGCAGTTGATTCTTAAATCAGTAATTCTTATAAATGGAGTGCACTGGAGATTTTATATATATATATATATATATATATATATATATATATATATATATATATATATATATATATATATATATATATATATATATATAAATAATGTGTGTGTGTGTGTGTGTGTGTATACATTTGTTTTTTCCTTACCTTTTTAATATCACTTGAGAGTATCTCCTCTTTATCCCACTCCATTTCCATGATTAGTCCCTATAATGAGTAGGTATTAAACATCCCAACTGAAGAGGCTAAGTTAATTAATGCTTACCTGTGGTCCTTTCTTATTAAGGCGTTTGCTCATACTATAATCCCACAAGTCTTAGTCTACTGCGTAAACATAATCCCAGATTTTACATATAAACCAGACCGGTTAGAACCAATGAACAAAAGTGAGACAAAAAAAAAAAAAATCAAACT
Source organism: Acipenser oxyrinchus oxyrinchus (assembly GCA_030684275.1). Lineage (NCBI taxonomy): Eukaryota > Metazoa > Chordata > Actinopteri > Acipenseriformes > Acipenseridae > Acipenser > Acipenser oxyrinchus. The sequence continues at coordinate 30,787,530 of CM060259.1, forward strand.
GCACTTGAATTTTTGGATAAGTTACTGATTTCTTTTTTCTGTGGTAGTCTTTCCATGTTTTTTGGGCTGTTTTTTTCTAGTACTGTCAGAACTATTTCAGACTGATACTACTATGATGTTTTAACAAACAAAACTCTCCGCAATCCATTATCGTTGTGTAATAATGGTTTAATTACAGGGCATTAGGTGCAGAAAGACAGTCCAGCTGAGAGAATTCAAACACTGAGCTAAAGATTTATATAAGTCCTAGCCCAAACCCTATCCTTAATTAAGGTTAAGGTTAGAGTTAGGGCAACAGCTCAAAGAGAATGTGTGCGAAAGAATGTAATACAGTTTTACATTGGTCCGCCTTTCTGCACCTTTCTCCACCTATGCCAGCTTTAGTTGTTGTGTGTTTTTATTTATTTATTTACTTTTTAAATTAAATAACTGTAAAAATAAAGATGTCATTGCAAAATAAGGGCAGTGACACAATGCCATATATTGGGATTTCCGGGTTAGCATGGATATAGGTAGCACTGCTAGTGTATGGCGGGAGGAAGCTGTGCTCTTGGAGTTTTTGAGTCGCAGAGCAAGATGGGGCGGAGAAATAGTTTAAAGTTATGGCGGTTCAACAATGCATCAGCTATGGCTGTGTTTGGTTGTTTTCTAGAGTTTTAAGTTTGGAAATTAAATTAGTTAATACAACTTGACCACGGCTGGGGTGGAAAAGGTTGCCGTGCCGTTGATGTCGTTGCAGTTTGGATTTCGTGGGGATTTTGAGACGACCGGGTTGCTGAGATCGGGTTTGAACAAAGAATGCCTAGGAGTTTTTTTTATTCTTTCTCTTTCCCGGAGGATGATAGTATGATTACATTGACTTTGAACTATATTAACCAAATTTGAGTGAGATTGGGACATAATTGAATAGTGTATTCTACTTTAAAGTATAACAAGCTACTGGGTTTTGTTACTAACGTTACAAATGTTATTAACGTCTGTTAGGTGTTAATTATTTGCTCTAAAGTCCTTAACCCACATTATCATTAGTGACTAACAATAATGTCTTACTTGTGTTAACCAAACCTTCTTACTCCTGATTGGTAAACTGTCTGTAACTTTTATCAACCATTGTTGGGTATTGAGCATTTAATGTGTGTTCTCTGCTACCCAATCTTGACTGGTAAATATAAAATGTCTTTACCCAATTCAATACTTTCCTGGGTTATGTCTTTTTCTCCTAAATGCAATACATTGCAGTTAGATTACCCTATGCTCTGATCTTTCCAGTAATTTATAGTTATTGACGTTTCAGTTAATTGACTGATTTATTTGTGTTTTTTAGGTAAATTCATATTTAGCTAGTTATGTTTGCTTTGTTTGGTTTTTCATGGAACGAGCAGAGCATAGCTAGCAGTACAATGTATGATTTCTTAAATGTGAAATACTTTCTGTAACTTTTTGGAAAACTAGAAACCTATCAATCTAATGATTACGTAAATATGATACAGATAACAATTGTATCAGTACCACAGTATAATTTAACGACTGTCCTTCTTTTAAACTGGGTAATTACAGAGTTTATATTGGTAAATCCTAGTAAAATCGCTGTTTCCAGTGGGGTTAAATACTACCCAGTACCCTAGGAAAATACACGTTACACTTGAATAAAAGGACAAACAAAGCTAGGCTTTCCATACAAAGGAAGAAGGATGGGATGGTAGCTATTTTGGGTTTATTTTTATATCACGTTACATCATGATGCCACTATATTGTGTACCATTGTGATCATGTGACTGAAGTTGTTGGGAACTCAATCAGCATCTATTGTTAATTTGTTATATTTCAACTTAGACAGCCTATAGAAACTAATTAATTAAACATGTCTGATGTCACAATCAAACCCAAAGTCAATGGCCTTCAAGTGATCTACTACACAAAACTAAAGAAAAAACATTATCAGCTAGACTTAAATATTGCTTTCAATATTAATAACAATTCTGTTTAATGTCAAGTTTCCGAGAAAGACAACCTAATTTCTGCTATGAGTTTGTCAAGGATTTTGAAAGGTTTTTTCTGTGTTCCTTATGATCAGAACTAGAGGCCATCCTAATCGGCGGGAAAATATGTAAAACATGGCAGCAATTTCAAGTAGTAGGTTCTGTGGAGCATCTTATGTGTTTATAATTTGTATTAATAATGGCTTAGAAAAATGTAAATCAAGTAAACGTAATCATGTCAAATTAATTTATGGGTTAATGCTTCCAGTTTAATGTATTAATATATTTAATGTATCAAGCTCCAGAATATGGCGAACCTGTGGAAGACTAAATTCCACGGGAGTCTGCAAATTCAGAGATTTCGGATGAATTTTGTTATCTGCAGATTTGGACTGCTAATCATAACCTTGTCAATTACTGTACATCACAAGCTTTGACAGTTGTATTTGGGTGCTTAGGAATTGAATCCGCACTTGCAAGGCGTGGTAAATCAGGAATGGGTTGGTATACAAAACATTCCCCCTGACCTGTTAAACTCGGTTTATGAACCAGTCCTGCACCTTTCTTTTATATTTTTTCAAAAAGAAAAAAATATAGGCCTAATGGTATAATTCTTGTTTTGTTTGTTTTCCAGAACTTGAGAGTGCGCAGTATTGGCGGGACAGAGTTTTACACTCGTTCATCATTGAAGATCCGAGGCTTAATGAGCCAGAAGTTCATGTTTGTCGATGGAGACCGGGCTGTGTCAGGCTCGTACAGGTAACAAATGCAGTAATATTGATTTCATTGTGTTTTAGTATGCTTTGTCTGTCTTGCTGCAGTGTTAACAGCAGTAATAGTTACTTAAAAAGACATCCATCTTTCCAAAATACAATAATGAATTTATCCTCAGCAAGTTATGATTCCTCTAAAGAGAAATACTAAACAAACTTTTAGACAAAACCATCTTCAGTGTTCTAATACTGAAGATGACATTTTTTTTCTATTCTTTGATTCTTCTGTATTGATTATTGTTATTCCAATAATTACCAAAAATAATAATAATAAAAAAACAACATTGTTTTCAATTTAAATCATTTAATCTTGTTTTATACTTTGTTAAGCTTTACGTGGACTGCATCCAGAATGGACAGAAACCTTATCACGGTCCTTACAGGACAGGCTGTGGACACCTTCGATAAGCAGTTCCGAGATCTCTACTTGAACTCCAAAGAAGTTAACTTGAATACTATTAAGCTGGTGGAAGAACCAGAGCCTGAACCTGTCCCACAGGCAGCCCCGCCACCCGTCCAATCCGCCGAAGTAGCACGAAAGATGATAAATCCCAAATATACCATTCTAATGGCTGGTAACCAGGAGACTGCCTCCAAAACATCTTCCGGAAAGAACAGCGACAAAGCCAAAGCAGTTCCAGAACCGGTCGAGGTCAAACAGGAACTCCCGTCAGTCCACCCAGGACTTCTCTACCTTGAACGGGCCTACATGATTAATTATGTACCAACATGGCCAGAGCCTGATCCCCCAAGTGACGTCATTGGCTTTATTAACATCAGAGACTCGAAGAAACCCCATCGGGCTCACCTGATGAGGTCAGAGCTTTTTAAAACTTCACAAGCAATACGATTCAAAGAACCTTTTACTCCAGCGCAACACCCAGACACCCAGGATCAACCCGCTCCTCAGAAAACAGAAAAGGCAGCCAAGCATTCTGTCAAGGTCCCAGAGCCTGGAAGCAGTGCTAAAGTGAAAAAGAACGATGTCGTGCGTGCACCAAAAACTGAACACAAGCATTTAGCAAATGAACAACCAAAAAAATCCTTGGGCAAGCCGACCCCACCGGTTCCTAAACCCAGAACTGTTCATTTAGTATTAAACAGTAGTTCCACTGCTTCAAATGAAAATCTAGATATTGCAGAGGTTTCTAACAAACCTCACAATTCAGCCAGGCCAAAAACAGAAGAACAGCAAGAATCAGAAACTGAACTTGATCTGGCAGTCTGTACAGTGGACAGTATTGAAGCTCATACAGAAGAGAAGGAGGAGGGGGAGGTGGAAGAGAGCAGTGGTGATGACATTAACTCCAGTGAATTTGTCAACGACGAATCAAGTACTTCTTCAGCATCCGAGGAATGTTTTGAATACAATGACTCTGACAGTGGGCTTCAGGGAATCAAGCATGAGCATATCCTCAATGGTGTGAGTCATCATGACCCAGAGGCTACACACCGCATGGCTAGGTTCTCACAGTCTCTAGTGGACTTACGGCCCGAGTCCCAAAAGAAGTTGGACGATAACCAGGAACGAACCAGCAAAGCATTAGAGGACATAAAGGGCTTGGAGAAAAGACAGAAACTCCCTGTAAATGATCGTCAGTATTACGGTAGGAAGGTGAGATTTTAATCTTTACAATTTTTTAATTAAAACAAGGTTAGGCTGGGGAAACTATAGTTTAGGTAAGAAAGGGTATTATTGCAATTGGTTCCAGAAAAAATCCACTATTACAGTAGAAAAATATTTTACCTGGATAGAGTGCTCGGCTTATCATCCCTGGCAGGATTATGAAGATCATGGGTAGCATCTTGAGATAACTGGCCAGAATAGATCCACCTTTCGCGTGACTCAGGTTCTTGGCTGATAGGGACCTTTGCACAATGACCTGCAAGCAAGAGAAAGAGCCTTGTCATCACAGACAGTGATCTCCTAATGATCATGCTAGAATCACAGTAGTTTTTATGGATCTCAAAATTAAGTAATGCTGACACAGCACAAATAAATACTGCATGAAAACATCAAGGCACTTTGGGCCTGTATTCTGTTGTGTTGTAAAGACATTACTTTTTAAATTTAGTAAGGTCCACAAATTACAGTACCCCCCCTACTATAACAAACCTGTTGGGGTCCAAGCTTTTCGTTCGTTATATCGAGGGGTTTGTTATATCGAGGGGTTCGTTATAGCAAAAGGCCAATCAAAATTAACAATAAACTGTTGGAGTAAGTTAATGAGAAGAGAATTACATCTACACTACCGGTCAAAAGTTTTAGAACACCTCCATTTTTCCAGTTTTTATTGAAATTTACGCAGTTTAATGTCTCAATGTACTCTGAAATTAAAGCATAGAACAAATAAACAATTGGAGATAAAAAAGAAATCATGGAATCGTTTTGTTTAACAAAATTTAATCTAAATTTTTGACTCATCAAAGTAGCCACCTTTTGCAGATATAACAGCCGAACACACTCGTGGCATTATTTCTACAATGGAAATCAAATCTTGTTCGGAAAGTTCTTCCCAACACTGTTGCAGAAGTTCCCACAAATGTGTTGCACTTGTAGGTTGCTTTGCTTTCACCTTTCTGTCCAGTTCATCCCAAACCAGCTCGATGGGGTTTAAGTATGGAGACTGTGCTGGCCATTCCATGATTTGAAGCCTACCGTCTTGTTCTTTTCTTCTAAGGTAGTTCTGACATAGCCTGGAGGTATGTTTTGGGTCATTATCTTGCTGTAGGATGAACCCCTGACCAACTAGGCGTATACCAGAGGGTATTGCATGGCGCTGCAAAATGCTGTGGTAGCCGTTTTGGTTCAGGGTGCCACTCACTCTGTGCAAGTCGCCGACTCTGGATCCAGCAAAAGAGCCCCAGACCATCACGCTTCCTCCTCCATGTTTGACAGTTGGTGTCACACACCGAGGAACCATCCTTTCACCTACTCGACGGCGTACAAAAACCCTGCGTGATGAACCGAAGATTTCACATTTTGATTCATCGGTCCATAAGACCTTCTTCCAGTCTTCAGTAGTCCACTGGCGGTGCTTCATGGCCCAGGCAAGCCTCTTTTTCTTATTGTGCCATCTTAGCAATGGCTTTCTTCCTGCCACTCGACCTGTCAAACCTGCAGCTCGAAGTCTTCTCTTCACAGTTGAAACTGAGACTTGCTTACTTCGACCAGTGTTAAGCTGTGCTTGAAGCTGTTGTTCTGTGAGCCGCCTATCACGCAAGCTGTTGACTCTCAGAAACTTGTCTTCTGATTCTGTTGTGGCTTTGGGTCTGCCAGACCTCTTCCTGTCAGAGTTTCCTCCAGTTTCCAAGTGCCTTTTGATGGTGTAGGAAACTGTACTCACTGACACCTTGGCTTTCTTTGCTTAATTTACTTCCATTGCTGCAGAACAGCTGTAAGTTGTTAACCCATTACTTGTTCCCTGAAAAAGGCCTTTTTGTATAACTCTGAAATGTACATTATTTTTCAGTTTTTGGTAACCTAAACTTTTTTTTTAACCTCTGGCAGTTTACCGCTTACCTTTGTACCATTTCAGGTTATTCACTGGACTTGAACTGCTTAAATTTCAATAAAAACTGGAAAAATGGGGGTGTTCTAAAACTTTTGACCGGTAGTGTACATGTTCGTCTCATGTATGCAGTATTCTGCCTTTGCTTTATCCTATTCATTAAAGAATTAAAACCCAGTACAAAAAGCAAAAATCCCAAATTGAAGCTGAACTTTTATTCAAAATCAATCTGCCATGAATCGTTTCAAAGTGCACCAAACCTTAATTCAACATGCAAGAATCCCAAACTGAGCATTTATTTCAAATCAAATAATTTTTTCAAACGATCAATATAGTTTCCAGCTTTGTTGCAAAATTAAATGATTTTCGTTTGGGAGGCATAGTTACACAGCGCACGCTTTTCATTAAGACAAAAGAGTTAACTTCACTGCGAAGGTGGCATCCCTTGCGTACAGACCAGAATGTTGACAGTGTGTGTTTATATTATTTATTTGGGGTCCAGGGGCCAGGTTTGTTTTAGCCAAAGGTTTGATATAATGAAGGGCGTAATAGCGAGGGTGTACTGTATGTAATAACACAATTTGTGGAAATACACTTTTTTTTTTCATGGCTCTTAAATTTGAATAGTTAACCTAAATGAAGGGTATTTTTAATATAACGTGATAAGAGAATGGGGAAAACCCAGTCCCTTAACGCAACACAATATTGCCAGAGCTGTGAATATTTAATTAAGGAATACAACTTCATGCAGTAAAATACAGTACATAAGCTTTTTTTCCCCAAACAGCTGAAGGAAGGATTGATAATGTACTGTCTTATTTTGAATTTCGAAGTGGTTGAATCTTGTTTGTAATTCCATCTGTTTGGACAGCGTGAAAAACTGTTCATTTTTTTTGAATAGTTGCAACAATGAGGGTGTGTGATGTTGAGACTTGCAGTACATTAAACTTGTTGCAGATTGCTTGCCAAGATCTCCCAATGCACACAGACATGATGTAGATTTTGAGCCTGCTGTCTGATCAGTATAGGAGATCATTTGCCTGACAAGGCACAGCAATAGTGAAATAATAATTAATGAGACAAATACACCACTCATGTTTGCCCTATATTTACCTATGCCTGCTGTTAAAAATAAATAAACAAATAAATAATAATTTATTCTGTAATGTGTATATGTTTGTGCAGTGATGGCAATAAGACTCCTATTGCATAGCAGTTTCACCCATTCAAGGTTTTACTATGAGCTTGATTAGCCACAGTGTATAACAAGCTCAGGTGTGTTTTTATTAAACTCATAGTAAAACCAGGAATGGACCAAACTGCTATGCAATGGGATCCTTTTGTCCATCCCTGGTATGGCTAGCTAAATTAAGGCTAATTATTGCATTTTGTTTTACAGCAGAAGCAGATGTATCAGACGTCATCCAGATCACCAGTCAGCACCATCCAGTCGGACGGTGAAAACCAGACGCACCGGCTAGCAAGAGGCCCGATAAAGGTGGTGATCGCCAAGCCTGGCAGCCACCACCGGACCACCAAGACGTCAGCACCTGTCATCGGAGGGCATAAGTACCGGCAGGGCAAAGCCAACAGTCTTTCCCATGTCAAATCGAACAGTGGGCACAGCTCTCCCAACAGACTAACCCGGGACAAAGTGTCAATAGACAGCTCCATGACACCCTTCGGGGTCTCCTGTTCCAAACTGTCCCAGATCAAACATCTGAGGAACAAAATCCCACAAAAGAGGATGCCCCTGGACCCCTGACGCAAACCAGTTATTAAGTAGAATAACTGTTTTAAAAGCATTGTACTGATGCGTTGTTCTAATGTATATATTTAAGATATTTAAACAGGGTAGATCCACCAAGAAGCAACATCTCAAACAGTGACCTCTAAACAAAAACTGTGCTGGAACGTTGGTTGCTTGCAGGCCCTACTGAGCCACCAATAGGACTATAAACTGCTGCATTTGGCTTTTCATCATACTGTAGTCCCCGTCCCCGTCCCCGTCCCCGTCCCCGTCCCCGTCCCCGTCCCCGTCCCCATCCCCCATCCCCATCCCCGTCCAGGTACTGACCAGGACCAATCCTGCTTAGCTTCTGAGATCTGACAAGATCAGAATCAAAGGTGTTACGAGTACAGGAGAATATAAGGCTAATTGTAAATTAACTGTGCACTCGCCTGGTCGGTGCACCAATACCATGTTGCAAGGATGGTGAGGCCAAAGGTCATGCCAGTCCAGGGAAGGTCGCCTGCCACCGGGTCTCTGAACAGATGCATGGCGTCAGCTCGCGGCAGGTGGCATGTTGTGTTCGGGATGATCTTTGCCGGTATTGCATTCAAGTAGACTTTCTCCAGATTGTGATAGCCGTCGATTTTGTTAAACGCTGTCAGAGAGAGACAGATATATATTTTTTATATGGTTGCCTGATAATAAAAAATGATTTTTAGGACTGATACACAGAATGTGTTGTTCTGAAGAGACCTTTACCTATCATGGCAAAAGATTGTAACATGACTTGCTGGTGATAATTTGGCTTCAAAGGGGAATGGTATGTATTTCTGGCATAGCAGTAAGAAACTTCCAACATATCATTTTCATTGGTTTTCATTTTTCTGCCTGTCATCTCTCTGAATTAACCTGTTTGTATTTAAGTTAAGCAGTGTTTTTGTACTGCTTTGCACTCCTCTTTGCCTCTCGACGTAGTTTTGACAGCCTGATTGCTCTATAGAACCGAAAGGTCATGTCAGGTAGTGTACTACGTCACTCTCACATGAAACTCATCAGACTTTGGATATAAATGCAGATGCATTTTGTTTTACAGTTCTTCAAAGCGTTACCTGCTATGCTGTTTCTGCATGCTAGCTTTCTCCATGCATGTTCTTTTCTATACCTCTGTATAAGGGTGTGGCTGCTATTATTATTATTTGTTTATTCAGCAGACCCCTTTATCCAAGGCAACTGTGTTCAAGGTCACACAGTGAGTGAGCCGGGATTTGAACCGGGGACCTCCTGCTTACAAGCCCTTTTCTTTAACCACCGGACCACACTGTGACCTGGGTTCAGCTGCTAATCTCCGGTACCACCAGAGGCAACTCAGTAATAAACAATGATGATGCATGGCAACAAACTGCTTATACTACTGTGGGTTGTTGCGTAAGACCATAGATATGTTTTGTCATCACTGTGTACATACAAACTAATAAAGAGACTGTTTGAATATACTTGCACTACCCTGCTGTCCTTTTTGGAACCATTGTCCATTTGCTATTTCATACAAAGGGCCAGATTCTCAAAACTGTTTACTCCAAATTGTCATTAGCTCATATTTATGTCTGAAAGAAAAAAAGTAAAAACCCACCATTTACAATTCTAAAACAAATAAGGAACTGTTTATTTCTGGTCTGGTAACTTTATTGGATGTATATGTTACAATTGTTAATGACGATTTAGAAGTAATAGCTTTGAGAATCTAGCGAAAAGTGTTCTTCAAGCAAGACAGATTTACATCCACAGACAGCATTGTGTCAAGTCAAAGCCATGCTCTTACATTAGATCATGTTTATTCTCTAGCAGTGTCACCAGTGCAAATAATTAGATAGCCCTTTTACCTGTAATGGTGAGAATGATGGCTCCAATGATCATGATGAAGGTCTGCAGAGTGTCAGTGTAAATGACTGCGGCTAGACCACCTACAGCAAAAACAAAATGATTAATCGACAAATTGCCTTTTTTCTTTTTAAAATAGTACTTGTAAATAATGGTTGCAGATTCATATGTCAATTTGAGTGCATTATAAGAACCACAGTTATTACATGTAAGAAATGCTGGTCCGTACAAATAAGTAAAACAGAGATTACCTGCTATAGTGTAGAGAGCGGTCACCACCAGCATAAGAACAGTGGACACATAGAGATTCCACCCAAGGCACACCTGGACGAACAAGGCTCCAGAGTATAGGTCTGTCTGCAGGGTTCCAACACGAGTAAGGGAATGGTGTCATCACTCTTAAACTGTAAGCTTTGATTCAGCAGTAATACCAAAGGAAGAGGCCAGAGTAAACAGACTGACTTTGTGGCTTTGGTTAGTAATTTGGTTATTATTACTATTTGTGAATTGGAAGATATGGGATGTACAGGTGTTGTAGTATTCTATTGTGTTTTTAATTTGGAGGTGTACAAGGAGTGCATGTTATACATTAAATATGCAGGGGGAACTATACTGGAATTGCACAACACAAACTGCCCAGGCTGCTTCTATGAACCCAAGCAAAGCACATGGGCAGAAAAACATTTGCATTCCAGTCTTTTAGAATTAGCCAGGGATCTATTTCTCATGGAAATCTCTCTGTGCACTGTCATGCAAAATTAAAAGTTAGCTGGCCAGCTTTGCAGTAATGTAAAAACCAAAGCAAGAGGCAACAATTATCAGCACAGTGCTCAACTCTATAGTGCATAGTTGAGTGTTGCGTTGTAATGGAACTAATTGGTAGGTTTCACCAAATGCATTTACTTTCCAAACAACCGTGTTTTAATCGCTTCCTGCTTAAAAAGAAGATAATGGGAAAGTGAACTATTTAAAGTGAAAACATCGCAGTCTTACTGCTAAGTATGTGGTGTTTGTTCTTTCCTTGTACATCAATACCGACGCAACTAAATTGGTACCAACACCCGTCAATTAGTTTTTGGCCATCACGCAATTACCACCTTAGATTCCTTCAGTTGGGGATGAAATCTCTAATCTGGAGAGTTAAGTAATCCGTAATCTTTATAGCACCTGCTAACTGTTGAAAGATGCAGCTTTTATTTATTGTACAATACATGGATGGGATTCCATTTGCTTCACAGGTGATTACAATGTTATAGACATCCCGAGTGACACCCCATTATCATAACCAGCACAAAACCTTTCAGCAGTAAAGGAATAGGGTGCAACAGACGAGTAAACTACTGTTCCGACGTTATGATTTACACTACATTGCCTGACGCGGCAATTTTTTGTTGCATGGACTGGAAGTTATGCTGCCAGTAGCAAGACCTGTCTGGCTTTTATGGGTTCTCCGAAATACTCCTAAAAACAAATGTCAACTTAGTGAAAAACAGGAGCCTTTTGGAAATACTATTTTTTTTGTTTTGTTTCATAGGAAGAACTGTTAGTTGTTTGGAACAATTTAATCGAGTTAAAGCTGTGAACTAAGTTAGATTTTTCAAATATTCAAATGTTGATATTTTAACACACATTTAGTTTGATATTTAGTTTTCAATGGGATTTAACGTTATTCTTTCAAGAACTTTTCAGTTCCCAGCTGGCTGAGAAGTGGTTTTAATTTAAATGCGATTTTGTTAATGAAAGGAGACACCAGCCTGGAAGAAGTTAAGTGTGTTTCAATTACCAAAGATGAAGGGCGGACAGAAAATGTTCTGAAGGCAAATACCAGTCTCATACAAAGCATGTGAGGGCTTGTCTTACTGATCTTTTTTATCTTATTTCTAGAAGTGAGACATATGAGCACCACCCTTTTTCAAGAAGCTGGGACCCCATTCTAAACCAGTTTTAAACCTAAACCTGTCTGACTGACATAATTAGTTTGGCAGCACAAGCATCATTTTGCTTTTACTTTATTAAAGATTATAGAAAAACTCTTTCCTCAAACAGCAACGCAGTGTGGTATTATTATAAGCAGGTTAGATGTAACTTTATTGTCTTGATAACTGCATCTGTCTGAATGTCTTCTGGGAACACCCCGCTGTTCTTCACACTGTCATTCACTGGTGAAACAGCAAGCTGAGGTGGCAAGGGAGTTCTTTAGGAGGTGCGGTTAATTGTTCATCTAATTCTAACATAGTGAGAAACATACTTGTCTTGATTAATGAAAACTTGGAAGGATTGTTCCTAGGTTATCTGGATTAGGGTTAAACTGAAATATAATAAGTCATTTAGAACACAAAAAAAGAGGAAACAAAGTGTTGGGAGGCTTTTCTCTTGTATTTGTTTACTAATAGAATCCCCTTTTGTCCACACCCCCTGTATCTGAACTGGAGGAATGTCTAACTTTTCCACCATCACTTGTGGTGGGCACTTCCTTTATTTAAACTTTCTCTGTGTACCCAGCAGGGTTCTATTGTATGTGTTTGAGTGTATTTGTTCCTTTTTGAGTTATAACCTGTGATTTGGCAATAGCTTCCTTTCATCCACTAGCCAGTCCCTTCAGAGATGGAAATAAGACTCCTATTGCATAACAGTTTCACCTATTCCATCCTGCTACAATGTTCCCCTCTGGGGGTGGGTGGAGTGCCATCCTCCCATCTTGGAGGCTCTTGTTAGGACTGCTCTTTCGAGACAGAGTAGAACCCCTAGGGCAAACCATACCTCCTAAACCTTCCTCTCATCTACCAGAAATGCAAATGATCCTGTGACCAGGCAGCATGCTTCCACAGCCGATTCTACTGCATCTCTTATAAGCAACGCAGAGGTAATTTCCTGTGCTGTGGTCCAACTGGATCATCCTGACCTCCTTTTAAAATCAGCATGATCAGTCTGGTTTAAACAGCATCCTATGGTGAAATAGATTAGCTCCGATATTATTACCAGAGACCTGATCTGCTGAATGTCCTTTCCTGGCCACAAACTAGTGTTGTTCTGTACCGCGGCAACAACAAGTGCAGTGTTCTGCAGGGGCGCTTGCAGGACAAGAACATGTTGCAAAGAGGAGTTGAGTTTGTGAGCTCAGGGTTTGGATGTTTGCAGAGAGAACATTATTGCTTTGCACACATATGGTTTAAAAATGGAGCAATGCCAGGTAATTATCGCAGGTGGATCCAATGACTGTGAGTGAAAGAGCTTTTGTAAGGGGATAATGAGCTATCCCTAGCATCTGTTCAAAGTACTGAGCTCATGCTAAGCTGCCACTTATCACAGTTATTCACTGAACAAAAACCAAAATGTGGTCAAGGAGATGCATGAAAATTAAAAAAAAGTAGGGGTGTCATTTTCAAACTTTTACAACAATCATAAATTAAAAGGTGATTTAAAATAAAATTCTTTTTTCCCCCATGAGAAAGCTTTGCAGGGCCCTCAGGTCATCTGGAACTCACGTATGGGAACTGTGTGAATGTACCAAGTAAACCTCATCACATCATCAGAAACGCAGCACTCTGGGCGTATCTGACAGCACTGTCGTTAAGGAGATGGACAGCCAGTAATGTTATGAACAGTCTAAATAGAGCCTGTAAGGTCCAGTCGATTGTTTTACTGGCTTCTTTTTATGTTTGCTGAGCAATGTAAACTGAGAGATTATTGTAAATAGAGCTGATTTCTAGGGTAATTTCTATGAGATCCATTCCTTTCCATTGAAAAGTGTGGTGTAAAAAAGGGTTTTAATAATATGCACACAAGACCATATCATGGGACATATTTAAAGAGCTCGGGCCCAATATGCTCCAGTGTAAGGATTATAGTCCCAATATTCCGAAAGGGTTATTGGAAAGACATTACAAGACTGCTACTCATGCCAGTAAACCAAAGTGTCTAAACACACAATCCACTACCAGGCCCTATTACATATACACATATATATATATATTTATAGTAAATATGGACAATAGTCGTCCGGAGGGACATTTAATTTTCACTATGAGACGAGTCTGCATATATTTAAGTATTATTATTATTATTATTATTATTATTGTTGTTGTTATTATTATAGTTTGGTGTATTTATTTGCATTGTGTATTATTGTTTTGAATTGTGTGCTGTGGCAAGGATGGGGTTAATTCCCCATCCAATACAAAAAAACCTTGTGAAGAATGTGGCTGGAGCTTTAATGAGGTAATTGATTGATTGATGGGTCGAGGCTCCAGCCACAGTATAAAAGGACCCACTCTGGGCTTATTAAGGGGTTGGTTGGAGAAGGAGAGAGATGCCTAGAGACAAACAGACGATTGCTGCTAAGTTTGTGAAGTGGTTACAAAGGTACTCATTTGTTCATTTTGTATTTAGTTTTTGTGAACCTTTTGTTTTGGCCCACATGCCCTTTTGTTTGTGTTTTGTAAGTGTTTATTTATTTATTTATTATTTAATAAACTTACGGCTATAGCCGTTTCAACCCCCTATCCCTGGTTGTTTGTGTGCTGCTTCCTGGACTCTGATGTCACCGCCCACGCCACTGAAAGCCATCTTGATCACACTGCAGTACATATTTAATACATAAATCGGTCAAGAAAATAAGTGAGGCAAGGCTGGATAGTAAATAAGACTTTTGTTTAAATATAGCTGATACAACATACGTAAATTAATATTGACTTATATTTTGCTTACAACATAAGTAAATAAATAAATAACAGAAAATATTTTTGAAGTTAAAACTGCGTATTTATCAAAGTTGTTTTTAGCGTACAGCTGTACGACTGGTGCTTTTATAAATCATTTTAAATGAAAAGGTTTATACCCTGAACAATTTTTAAAATAAGGTCAACTTTTGAATATATTTGATTCCATTCACTTGCCCTTTGATTTTTTCAAATAAAAACAGGGTGACTTTTGCCTCTTTTGTCACAATCTCTGGTTACACTTGCACTTATGAAAGACGTTTGAAAGTAGGAAATGAAACCTTTCAATATTCAATCTTGCCTGACCTCAAACACCCCCACCCTATTTAAAATAAATTTGTCAGTGTATGTATACACTGTAGATGCAGCTTCAACTTACATTGCTAAATGCATTAGATATTGTTATCGATATTATAATTAATGAACAGTGTTAACTATTTAATCTAACAAAACTAGTATGACAGCTTAGCAAGGTGAGTGGCGAAGGGGGTTGGTGACCTCTTACCGATATCTTGGTGAAGACAGAGAGCAGCAGTGACAGGGCAGATAGGTACATCCGGATTCTCTCTCCTCCAAAGCGCCTTCCAAGGTATTCGGGCATGGTCACTATCTGTTGAGACAGGGTCACTGCAGGGTTATGAACGATAACAGAGAAAAAGATATTTTGTAAAAGGTGGCGGTGGTATTGCATATATAAAAAAAGTCTATAATAGTTCTAGATACATAACACAACCCTTTCTTTAAATGATTTGCAGTCTGTGGCCAGTGTTATCAGCAGTAAAATCCTGTAAAATGAATGATAATTGCAGGTCTCAGTATTGGAATTGAAAAGAATAAGTTCCATTGTTTCTTGCTTAAGGCTATTTTGAGATGAGAGCACAGATCACTTCATAGAGAGCCGACACAACAGAGTGTGATATCACCTACCCCAGAGGATATGTACACGGGCACAAACACCCAGGCCAGGGCCAACAGAACATAGGTAGCCTGCAAGAAAAAAATAAGAAACTATATGATTTACTGTTTTCATTCATTTCTTTTTGACAAAAACCTGCCATAACACTGTCAATGGGGTGTGCAATAGAGTCCCTGAGGGTAGCCAGGATTGCGTGGATGTGACGACCTTGTAAGGTGTTTCAATGGATCTGGAGGGATAAGGAAGTTGGGGGTCTACAAGTCTGTTGCCCGGAATAGTTCTGAACAATAGATTTAGGGACCCCTAACTTCCCTATCCTTCCAGAGCCAGTGATTTCTGTATGAAAGTACCTAGTAACAGATCTCTATCAAATACTGTATGTCAGACCTAATGTCTGTCCCACTGTGACTGAAACATACTTGCACTGGGGGATACTGTTTTTACATTACAGAATCATTGCAGGGATTCCAATTGCATCACAGATTTCATCCTATGTGCTTCATATGGCAGGCGTTTCCATGTGTTTGTCCCACCCCTGCATGTGATTCCATTACAGAATGTGTTAAGCTGCTGGGTTCTTACACCTGGGGCTTCTTTCAAAACATCACCTGTGGAAATGTTTTAACATGTTTTTCTAAGCAACACCCTGAAGATTGTTATGTGTGATGTAATAACATGTGTTTTGAACAAAGTTGAATTGCTGCAGCGTCCTGAAACAAGTGATGGCTGACTGCCCTCTGCTGGCATTTAGTGGTGTTGCTACTTCTGTTTGATTTTTCTAACACTTCCATAATATACTGTATTCATTAACCAACAGGAATCAACAGGAAGATTCTTTCACTGGCTTGATATCTAAAAAAAAAAAAAGGGTTCTACAGTTATCCACAAATGCACTTTTTATTAAATGTTTGTCCACTTGAAGTGTTAGACGATTCATAAATTTCTGTCTTAATTACTTGTCCAACCGAGAAATAAAATGGATACAGAAAATATTGTAATAACAACACATATAAAAATAATTGAGATTTGTCCCTAGTGACAAGTACAACATTTGGCCATTAGATGACACTGTGTGCTAAGCAAAAATGCAATTGGTTGAGTTAAACAATTTAGAACAGGATTGGGACAAAGACCACGAGTGGACGGGCCTTAAATTAATAACAATAAATTAATAACTTAAATTAATAACAATAATAAATAATACAAAATAAGGTAAATTTCTCTCACATTCCACTCAAACCCAGCCACTGCAATCCCACTTGCTGCCCCAGTGCCTGCCAGTCCGATAAAGAGGCCTGAGCCCTCACTGCTGGCAAACAGAGATGCCCCGATCTAAGAGAAAGCAGCAAGCCTGTTTTCAGCACACACCAGTCCTTAAAGAGAGTACTTCAAGAACACAGCAATGCTTTACAATGTGACTGCATATTAACTGCCTACCGTAGTACAACTGAATTCATATGAACTACATTGATAAATGATACACACGTCACTCTTATGTTTTAATTAAAAAAATAAACATGGAAAGACAGAAAGTTGATACTATGGAAGTGTAGAATGTATTATTATTCAATGTTTCTTTCATAGAAACTCAATATAATATATATTTTTTAAAACACAGGAAATCATGCATCATTAATGTATTAATGTAATTTCAATGTTATTAATAGAACTTAAAGAGGTGTTTTTTTTTCTGTTTTTTTTAATGTGATTTATTTACTGGATCTAATTTACAGTAAAGCTCAATGATCCCTTTGTGAAGCAGAGTCACTCACCGGCCACCACGCCATGTCTCTGCCAGCCAGGAAGTAGCCACTCAGAGTGTTACGACTCACCCTGCAAGAGGACTGCGAACAGAAGAGCCTGTTAGCCCTGCACACCCATTCAACCTGTACTGCAGCAGGCTACAAAATATAGGGTGCTGTATATACAACACTTGAAAGGTAGATGCAAATACGAGGAATGAAAGTGTTTCTTAGCAGCATACTGGTAGACTTTTCTGCCTTAGTTGTAATTAAGTGTCGTATATATATATATATATATATATATATATATATATATATATATATATATATATATATATATATATAATGTAGAAAGTAAAGGAACTGACTTGGAGAGAACATTTCTAAAAGATACAAGATTTAGCTTTGTATTGTTACTTTTCAGTTTGATTCTAATACTTTAATGTTTTTTTTCTTCTATTAAGCTATTGAATGCAAGTTTTGGTGAAAGGAAAACCCTTGATTAATAATGGAATATCTGCTTTTTATTAAACCTCCATTAACCATCCCTTCAAGTTACTGAAAGCATTAAACAAAATATGATCAGCTATTCCTTTTTGTTTTGAGGTATAAATAATAATGATGAAAAAGATTACTTCAGGTAGATCCTTTTACCAGAATATTTCAGTTAACTAGACCGGGTTTAAAAATGGATATGTCATCAAGCTTTTAGTATGTTAATATATTTCTTGAATCAGTAACAAGAGATTTTGTTGAGACTGGAAGTGGTCGACGGGGAATAACATTTGAACCACAGCTAGCAAGCTCTATCAGAAACAAGCCATCAGTCTAGGTGCAGGTCATTCGGCTTAAATAACAATGCAATCAGTTTTGATCATGTCAGTTTCCTCCCTTCAAAAGTGCTTATTTCTTGGAACTCCAGAAAACAAATGCAACAAAGGAAAGAAGCTCTTACCCATATTCCAACCGCTACATTCAGCACAAAATAAGCCACAATCACAATGATATCAGAGACACTAAAGTTTCGAGAAGAGGCAAAATAAGGTGTTGTTGAATTGGTGTCCATGGCTCGTTTCTCAGTGCCAGGCGCTCTATCTGATTATTATTGAGAGAAGTTACCTGGTCAGCAAGGAGGGTGGAGAACTGTGGGCTGGGGACCTGCTGGAAATTGATCATTAAGCTCATTAGCTCAGTGAAGCACCAGTTTGCTCAGAGGTGAGCTCTCTCTCTTATTACAGATTGTTTGTTCTCTTAACTGTTGTGAACATTGTTTAAATATGCTGTCATGCTGACTGATACTGACCACACAACTGCTGGTAAAGATCCAAATTTAATAAGGAAGTTTAGAAGTAAAATTAAGCAAGCAAGCAGAAAAAAAAAACAGTAATCAGAACTCACTCACACGGGAATCACATCAATATGTTGTACAACAGAAGTAGATTCAATCAAAAAGTACTGTGCTTATGACCTGCATTATTCCCCCCTCCCCCTCCCCAAACACACGTCAAAGTCGTTAAAATTCTGCAATCCCTTAAGTAAAAAATATATATATAGTGCTTAAGCTGCACTAACATACTAACTGAATGTTGCTCTAGAAGCTTCTAGGGATTAGAACTTCTGAAGGTCTTGTTAGACTGATATGAATATACAGCTTCATAATGGTGGGGGTACAAAACAGGCAGTTACAGTGTTCATTTATTAAGTGTTAATGAAGCATCTGAGGCCCTGTTCATGAAAAATAGTGTGGATCAGTCCCTAAAGATATTGTAATAGCTGGCCTGGGATGTTGATAAAGTCTCTGTGTTGTCTGCAGATGTGTCCTTTTGAACCTAAAAACAGGATATGTCGATTCAACCCTTTTTCTCATTAACACTGTGAAATAGCACATAAACCTGTTAGTTATCGTGTAATCTCTGTTATAGTATAACCAGCACTTGGTTTCAAGTATTTGAAGAACTTTAGTATTCACATTATTATACAATGAAACACTGTTTAAAACTAATACCGCTTAGTAGAAATTGAGAAAGACTTCTAGTTAAAACTTTAGTCATAGAAGTTTAATTTAGTATAACTATATTTTATATATATATATATAAAAACAAAAAAAGTAGACTTGTGCCGATTCTATGAACAATTTAACCAACCATTGCACACATGGGCGTACAGTTAAAGGGACGGTTATGCATCCTGACAATTTAAGATTTAAGAAATTCAGCCTGCTGAGGGTTCCTATCATCCGATTCTAAAAGCAGCTGCCAAATGGTAGACTATGGCCAGGTCGAGATATGTCACCGCCTTACTGATAAATGACAATACCAACTGTAGCTAATGAACCAAAGGCAGCAAACACCTAACTATAAAGAGCATTCCCAGCCTTAATGACCTAACCTTAATGATACAATTACAGCTCTAACACAGTATGTGACATGGAGCTACGAAAGCACCTGTTTGTCTTAATGCGCAGTAGAACTACTCAGGAACAAAGTTGTTTTTGTCTTTATATAACAAAATATACACACACACACACATACATATTTGTATTAGAGATATTACAAAAGAACGTCTCATTTTTATGTATTTAAAATGTTAATATTGTGTGTTCCCTAGTTTGTACTCCATATACATTTTTTTTATACGTGGAAATGTGATGGATTTGTGGCACTTAATAAATGTGATCAATGGGCAGACACAAAACACTTCTCAAGGTGTTCAATTTAACAAACAGGCTGTTTTGAGTACCCCCGAGAGCAGATGGCAGTGACTGTCATTGACGTCAAGATCTCAAGTAGGAAAAAGGTGCTATTACCATTTATCTTAATGCTCTGCAAATGCAAACATGCATGCGATGTGTTTACTAGGTTCATTATGCTTCTTTTGAAACCAGAAGGGCTGTTACTGAGGTTTCAGGTGATCGATCTCATGTTAAAAACACTGCCCTGTACATGTCAAAGGACAGAATTATAATTCCAGTGCTTGCTGTCTACACCTCCTAAATGACCACATTATGTCAATTTTGTGCCACTGTTCAAAATGTACCCCATTGTACATTCTTTTTTTTTTAAATGAAAGATAGTGTAATATTATAAATAAAAAAAAGCGGAAATATGTCTTCAATGTTGAAATGAGTTGAATTCACACACATATCAGTGGGTGATGTGGAGTCCAATCGCCCAATGTGGTGAAGTGTAAAGGGCCTATAACAAGTAATGTCTGTATGATGATTTTGCACAGATTCAACATTAACCTTGCGTTGTGAATAGCGCAAGTCAAACGAGAAATATTTAGATTAAAAAAAATAATGAAATAAAGAAAAAGGAAAGGAGTAAATTGTAGATTAACTCATTTCTACATTGAAAACACCCAAACATTTGCTATTAAATGTAAAGTTTATTTTAGTATTTCTAAATTCAGCTCTAATGGGGGTCTGGAGGAAAAAAAAAAAAAAAAAAAAAACTGCGGAAGGAGGCGCTGACGATTTTATTAAAGTGTTTAATACAAAAAATTATAATTCCAGCCTGATAAACAAGAAATCAAGACACATTACCTTTTTTTTCATTTGCAGAAAATAAATACAAAAGCTTCCCTTGAATTAGCAATTACAAACTGCATTATTAATAAGCTTGGAAGTTTCTCCAACTGTCATACAACTTGTATCTAACAATACACAGAAGGCATGAAAAAGATCACAAGCCCAAAGCTCCAGTCTCAATTTTGAATATCGCTTAAATTAATAAAAAAATAGTTTATTCTATTTAGCAATTAAATATTGAAAGTATTCCTAGTTCCTAATTCAATAAGCACATAAGGAGTATACAATCCACACTTTAAATGCAGCCTGCTACTACAATACTAATATTACCAGGATAGGTTACTCTCAAACAAATATTTGCTTTGTTTATCCCTTTAATATCCATTTATTTATTTTTTAAATCTATGCATTACAACTATCAACAATAACCAACGAGTCTAAAGGCTTGTTTGAGAACACTTAAATAAATTAAAAAAAATAAATATTGACAATATTCAAATTCTATACCAAGCTTTTGGCACCAGTTAACTTGCCCTGATCCCAGCTTGGGAGGCATATAAACTACTTAACAGACTTCTGTAAGTATTCAAGTTGATTTCTCCCCAGTTTGCTCCAGGGATATAGGCTTTGATGCGTAAGAATAAGAAGTTATCATAGACCTGTCCTTGACACCCCAATACTCTTTTAAATGTTTAAAATCTATTACAACTCATGCGTTCATTTTTACTGTCCTGCTGCTTGACAATTGGAACACTCAGAAAAAAATTAAAAAGTCCTGCATTAGTGCAACAATCACAGTGCAACCTACCATACATATAATGCGAAACAAAAAGGCAATTTATTTATACACCTTAACTTCATTTCCACGTAAAAACAAAAAAACTGAAGTATTGAGTCTATATGCAATTTCTTACTCTTTTCCCTAATCAATCCTTTTAACAAATTTGGCCCCTCTTAATTAAACGTAACATTCCTGTCATCTATACATAAACACACACAAATAAGTCAATACACTTGAGTTTGGCTCGAAAGGAAGGTTTCAATCATCAACCCCGATATTCCTGAAGAGGTAGGACATGGATTCCCCATTGTGGATCCGTCGAATGGCTTCGGACAGGATCATGCTGATGTCCACAGTCTTGATCTTGGGGCACTGCAGCTTCTGGATTTCATGAGGGATGGTGTTGGTCACTACCACCTGTAGACACAAGGGTTACATGTGTTTCACAGACTTAATGCAACATGTTAACACTGCCAGAGAAATTGGCCCGTTGCAGGTGTAAGACGACTACAGGGATGGAAATAAGTCTCTCATTGTATAGCAGTTTGATCCAATCCTGATTTTGCTATGTCTATTAAGACACAGCTGAGCTTGTTACCTATACACTGTGGCTACTCAAGCTTGCATTAAAACCTGGAATAGGTGAAATTGCTATTCAACAGGATTTCCATCGCTGTCTTCTAGTAAAGATACATAGGCAAGGAATCAATGCAACTACATACATCCTCTACCTTTTTAAACAACAGGGTTATATATTCATCTTTCTTTCTGTTTTTTTGGGGTTTTTTTTTGTCCTTCCCATCCCCCCTCCCCGTCCCATCACGCAGTTAAGATTGGGGAAAATCCCACTGAAGTATCAATTATTAAAAGCTCAGGGTGCTAGAAGCCGTACTGTTCTGCTCGCCAAATAAAAAGAGACCTTTTTCAAGAAGTCACTGCTACCTCAGAACCTGTCAGGCACATCAGTACAGTTCAGTGCCTGGCTATCTTCTCAGACAGATGAGCAAGTGGAAGAACAACGGCAATAAGCAGCGAGGGAGATAAGATACCGAGGCGCGTGCATGGGGGGCGCAAGTCGAAGCTCACCATGTTCCAGGGACTGAAAATTAACAGTAACAGAATCTTTTTTTGCAAAAGCAAAATAGATTTTTTCCTTCACTCCGCTTTCTACATTTCTCCAATAGAGCAATTCCCCATAGGAAAGGCTGTCTCTCACAGAGACAGACAGTCTGGCAAATGATCACATCTAAGGATGCACAAATATAAGCAGCTCTAGAGGATATGCAGGTAGTTTGAACCATTTTAATAAATAAAAAACGTACCTCATTAATTGCTGACTCTTCTATCAATCGTGGGGCATCGCAGGATAAGATCCCGTGAGTTGCCATCACATAGATTTTGTAAGCCCCTCTCTCCTTAAGTGTGTCGGCAGCAGCTAAAAAGCTGTCAACATCATCAATAATGTCGTCCTGTCACAACAAAGAATAGTAATTGGGTTTCTTGCAAGCTGATGCAGCATCATAGGATTTGCAGCTGTGACACACCGTTGTTGTATGGAACTAGATGGATTACAAATGTAAAACAACAACGCTGTATCACAAATCACCAAAATATTTATTTCAAATGTGCATTTGAAAGTCACCACAATCAACAGCTTGCGATTATAAATATGGTATGATTAATGAGGAATAAATGTGCAATCGAGTAAGTGTTGCAAGACATGTGGTGTTTTCTTTATAGCTCCACAAACAGAAATCTATACTTACCACTATAATGGCGATCCTCCCACCAACATCTCCCACAACTGTAATTGGTGGTTTTTCTTTTGGAATTACAACTGTAATGGGAAAACAAAGCAATTTTATAGAACAAGAGCCAGGAAGAGCAAGGCCATCAGACGCACACATGCCTTTTCATGTTGTTTTCGTTGATGCTATTTCGTTTATCATATTCTGGCTGAGGAAACACATTGCCTAGCCCTATCTTTGATAGCTCATGTTTCAAACATTTCATGTTTTGACCCTGTGTTCTGCAGTACAATCCAAAGATATCCCCAAATTCACATTAATACCGGTGGCAGTATTAGATTCCACTGGCTTCACTTACAGGGTATATCCAGGCTGGGGTGAATGACCCCTATGTTTTTGACAGTCGGTGGAGAGTGACGCCCGTCCACCAGGTCAGACTCTGCATCTTGGGCTTCCCCATGAATCACTGCAATCCCCAACCGCAACCGCTCAGCAAAGGACTGTGCCCTGCAATGAAACGACATACTTCAAATAAAAACACTCTGATGCCTAAAGACAGATACTGCTTTCACAAGGCCTCATTTATCTTTGCATATCAAGACTGCAACATTAAAACTGCAGTCGTACAACCATTGACTTTTCAATGGCAAAAAATTACCATTAAATAAAATATTACTAAGCACTAGATATTTCTAGGGCCATCAAACCCTTGTTGCAGTTCAAGTTACTTATCAAATGTTATAGCTAACTTGAAATATGCAACTGTTCAAGAGCTGAAAACAAGTAAAAATGTCTAATTAAGCACATTTAGTTCAATTAAGGGTATAGTTAAGTAATTGAGAGCTCGGTTGAAATGTAAACCAGCAGCCACAGGGGGTCTCCAGGACCGAGTTTGAGAAGCCCTGTTATAAACGGACTGCACTCTCATTCATTTTGTAGTTTCTTTGATTACATGATGTTAAATAAAAGATCTAAATTATGTTTATATAATTTTATTTTTTATTAATGTCTCAATCCTAAAATTCTCGGTGATGCAAAACTTTTGGCCATAGCTGTGCATCCACATGGCTCTGCAGGGGTGCCTGTATTTCTTCTGCAATTCAAGGCGGATTAAGGAATAGTTCAGCTCAATTATAAGAGTAGGTCATTTTAAGGAGATGTGAAACTAAACTCTGACATAAGATACTATCAAAAATGTAATAAATGTAAAAAATCAATAAAATGACTTCATACTAGCCAACTGCAAACACACAAGAACAGGAGTAGAAAGAAAGTGCATGGTTAGCTTACCTTTTAGCTGAAGATGGAGATTTGGCCACAATTACTGCATTTCTATAGTCAGGAATCTGCAGATTTTAAACACATATACCCCACCCTCATTGCAAGGTTCTCGGTTTTAACACCATCTCTGAAAACTACAAACATTAGGGAGGTTTCTAAACAATGTATCATCATTTGTGCATTACTGTACTGCAGTAGTGTAATCTTTTTTTTTTTTTAAATTTATTTATTTATTTACCTATAACAGAATTTAAGCTAGGCTTGGCACATTTAACACCATCCTGGGAGGTTCTGTCCCAACCCTACCTAATACAGCACCTGGCCTAACCATGCTTAGCTTCTAATGTCTGAGGAGAACTTAGAATAGAAAAGAATTGATAGACTAAAATACAGTTCAGCAATCTGCACACCAAGCAGTAACTCACACACTTTTTAAAGTTCAAGCCCAATCATCAAGCCATGTAATATTAACAATATAATAATAATAATAACAATATCTGCAATATATATTTCATAAGTGTTTCATATTTACACTTATTCATAGATTTCTATGTTTAAGATAACTCAGATGTTACACATACATACATAAACATACTCTATTTTAGATAGTAAACAAATTAATTAAATTTCATAATTTTCATACTTAAGTTTCGCAGCTGACTTTTCAGTCCAATCTTCATGCAGTTAAAATGAAACTAAAACTACTGCCAATCATTACCTCTTCTTGAATGTACTGCAAGAGGAACGGCGATGCTCTCAGATTGTCTACTGGGATGTTAAAGAAACCCTGAATTTCCTTCTGATGCAAATCCATCGTGATCAGGTGATTTAGTCCTTCAGCAAAAAAAGGCAGTGAAACATTGTAAGAACATATACTGTACACAAAAGACTTGGCATACCCCACACAAATCACACTAATGGGTCAATGGGACACAAAATACATAAAAGAGTAAATAACACCAGATTGTGAATTCTTTTGGTAAAGTCAATTTCGTTTTTATGACATTATAGACCAGGCCACCAGAACATCCACAGATGTGACCAAAAACAAGCAAATCCAGTCAGCTGTTCATTGTTCACATAATAAATATATTAATGAATATTAAGTGAATATATTAATCAAATCATGCAATGTTCTCACCAGCTTTGCACATCATTGATGCAAGTAATTTTGACACAATGGAGCCTCTTTTCCTCATCTTGCACTGCTTGCTGTAGGGGAAGTAGGGAATGACTCCAATGATACTGCGGGCACAGGAGGTCTTGCAGGCATACACCATGATGAGGAGCTCCATGATCGCAGTGTTAACGTCTCTGACACACAGGGAGAAATACAGCAACCATGAACTCTATTATCAAGACATATAGTCGTTGTTTTAATTTGCTTTAACAAACAATGTCAGCTCTACAATACATCAGGCAATTTAAATAAAAGAAAAAACATTTTAAGTAGTATAACTACCACACTCTATTCAATTTAATTTCCCCTAAATGAATCAGTCCTTCGCGAAGAGACTGTCTCTTATAAATCTCATCCATTATGAAGGACTTACTTGGAAACTGTCTGAATGATGAAGACGTCTTTCCCTCTTACAGACTCCTGGATCTGCACTCTTGTTTCTGTGGAAACACATGATGAACACGCCATTAGACATGCCAACAACTTGGCCATATTCACACCACTTTAACTCAGGAGTTATTTAAAGAGTTTTTTAAAACGCGTTTGTATGAGTAAAAGCATTCCAACTCCCCATAGTTGTTTTTGTTGTATCCTGCTAAACTGTGCGATAAAAACAGACCTTTTCCAAAAATAGCTCCAGCGAAAACCAAAAAACACGAATTTTTAAATAGGTCGAACAGAACATGTTGCACTAAATAAACACTGGGGATCAAAGTCTCTGAGGAGTTTAAGAGGGAGGGAGTTAAACCGTTAATTTAAAACACTGACCTAGTTTCCTATAGTTGTACCTATGGGTGAGAGACAGGCGAGTACAAAACTAGTAGCTTATAACATATACTTTGGGGGCAATTTAGATGCAAGATGATTTTTTTTATTAAGCTTTATAAAGCAATTTGGAACAGTATAAAAAATTAAATTTGGTCAGAGGAAGAAGTTACAGCAAGTTGCTATTCCAAGTAGTTTTAATTTAGCCTTAATTAAAATAAATAAAAACACAACACTTTCTTTGAAATATTTATCTATATTTATATGTATATACTAGTTATCTGGTTTCTCAATTAAGCTTCAAAATAAGTACATTTGTCTACACTGTCCTTCCAGATTTTCCAACTGCATGCCTTTCAGATGCAGAAAATAATGTGTTTTTATTGTAGCAGTAGAAATCCCATGCCAAATATTAAAACACCACCACAGTCAAAGACTATTTGTGAGACTGCTGGCCTGCTGATTTCACTACACATGCAAACTAGTCACACATGCTTGGAACAATCAGGCGGTGAGTTCTTAAAAAAGTAAACCTGGAGGGCACATTCTCTAAGACAAAAATAGCTCATCATTAACTCCAACCCCAAGGTACAATTATTTAACAATACCACACTTAATGAGGAGTACAGCATATGTAACAAACAGGGGTGTAACAAGTGTATATTAAATACTACCCCTTGTTTTAATCTCCTTATTGTTTATTCCACAACTATGTACAATATTTGAACTTGAAAGACCTACAGTGCGTGCAAGCACTAACTAGAACAAAGATCACTGACTTTCATTCATTTAGATTAATTGACTAAATGTTAAGGTTGGATCTGATCTAGATCTGGACCAGCAGAAGTATTCTAGCTCTGTGTGATATCAACAAAAAAAAAGCAAAGACAGATTCTGCTCTGCTTTCATCAACATGGTACCTTATCAGCACTTTTCCCCACAATGTGCAGATTCTTGCCTGCATGAAGCATGACTCAAAAGCAAAGAGAAGGGTTTGGATTTTAGCTGCGCAGTTTTCCCCCCCAAGGTCAGCGTTTAGCATTTAACATTTTCCCACTGTTTACCATGTCACATTTACAGTGGATCATCACTGAAGAGTTGGTGGCTTTCATGTGTTCACTGTGCCTTATAATGCTTCCTGCTCAAGCGTCAGGATGCAACTGCCATTCTAACCACAATAAAGTGGAATCCATCAACAGGGGTAGTTACTTTATGCAAAGCTCATGATCTGTATGAAATGCACAGTTTTCAATACTTTATATGCACAGGACACAAAAGACAATCCATTAAAAAAAAACGATCATGCTGATATGCATGGCTCAGGAAACATTCACATCTGCAAATGTATTTACATAATTATAATGAGGTGGCTGGAGTGAGGATTTGGAGGTGCAAGGACTCAAACATGTTTTTGTTGGTGAAAGGGAAGCAGATGTGTCTAATTTCAGTTTCTTTGTCATTTCAGAGACAGGTTATATTAACATCCAACACACACATCAAGGAAGCTAACTTTTAAAAGAAAGAAATCTGCACGCTGCTACTCACCCCTGTTTGCCTCTTGGTAAACCTGCACTTTACCAAGCACCACACCAAGACGCCTGTAAAACATGGAACACAAACAAATGTAATTATTAGAAAAAAATGCTCCCTGGTGATGTATTACAGTAACTGTGCACTGTGTGCAATATGCATCATGATCTCTGGACAATAGCTTAATATGATGCAATAGTGTGGATATCTTTACGGTCAGGACTAGACGTGCAAACAATATTATAGCTAAATATTTTTGTGCTAACCTCTGGAAAATGTACACTGTTTATTAAACGCAATGTTCAGGTTCTAAAACTCACAGGCAAAACAAAGTAAGATTGAGGAGAGCCATCAGTGATGTAAACCAATTAAAAAAGCACTGTGTCAAAGCCTTTGAAAACAACACCTGCAAAATGAACTACCATAGCTACCTGAATTGCCAAACACAAAAAACATAAATCAACAAAGAGCATGATTAACAAGAGCCAAGGACAGCATTGTATTGAGTGCCTACTGTGCTAATACAAAGTAGTACAATACTGTAGCGATCCGTACACTGTAACGCCTGCTGTGTATGTGTGTTTGAATTGTAATTCCCCGCTGTTTGTAATTGTAATTCCCCGCTCAGTATTTCCCGCTGCTGCTTTGTTTACCTCTGTCTGTGCCAGCCTGCATGTGTGCGTTCTGTGTCTGCAATTGGTTGTTGTCTGTCCGTCCCCATTGGTTGTTGTTTGTCTGTGCCCATTGGTCATAATGTGCGGCTGAGGACCAATGGGATGTGTGTAAGCTTTGGTACCCTGATCTGCATAAGGAGCAAGCGTCTTTCTCCTGTTTTCTGCCTCCTGTAGAACGCTACAATACAAATGACTTGCTCAAAACCACAGCAGCCAGACCTGGGGTCAATTACAATTGTAATTGCGTAATTTGTAATTACTTGCAAATACACTGTAATTGTAATTGATTGAACCTTGGCATACACAATTGTATTTGTAATTATAATTACCATATAATCGATCACTTACAGTTCAATCACATACCTTTCCAAACTTAATCATTCTTCAACGTTGTGTTTTACATTGAGCGAACAGTCTGCTGGTATTTAAAAAACAACACATAGTGTGTTTCTGTATTTGGTACCTGTGATTACTGCTTGGTAGAATAAGCATGTTAATGTGTGTAGCTATTTGTTAATTTTTAGTGTCATTGTAATTATAATTGCATTTGAACAAAAGAGCACTGTAACTAATTGCAATTTCATCAAATAATTTTGCTGTAATTGTAATTGAAATTATAATTAACCCCAGGCCTGGCCAAAATAGCATTATATTGTGTGCCTACTGTACTAATACAAAGTAGTACAATGCAAATGAGTTGCTCACAACAGCACCAATATCCAAAACCAAGCAAAAGGCAAGATTTCCCTTAACATAAAAACACTGAAGAAGCTCACTACCAAGCCCTGATTTCTGTAAGGAAAGGTAAAGAAGTAAAGAAAACCTGTACTGCATTTCACAATGCCAGTGGATGTACCCTTGTTTTTCACAATGTAACAAAAATATTTTTAACAGGCTTGAAGTGTCTGGTTACAGTAAATTGTGAACCCTAAACAATATCTTACCTACAGCAAAGGAGTTCTTTTGTGTTTGCATTGCCCCTGAAACCACAGGAGAAGCAAGAAACTGGTCTATTCTTGAACAAGTCACTGTCTTCTATTATAGGTGTGGCATCCTAGTGTTTAATATTGTGTATTGCAGCTATGGCCAAAAGTTTTGCAACACCTAGAATTTTAGGATTGAGAATTAAAAAAAAAAAAGTATATGAACTAGGATAGTTTAGATATTTTATTTCACATCATGTCATCAAAGAAACTACAAAATTCTATCACAAAAGTCTACCGGAAGCCATAATATCATTCAGTATTTCATGTTAGATTTCGAAATATCACATTCTTCAATTTTTGTCAGTTTTTCTTTAAGTATATGGAAAACTACAAAGCAGTATGTAATTCAATATGTTAACGTAATATTATTCAGCATGTTTCATTCAACTTCATGAAGTACAATTAGTTAATTCTATAGGGTGATGCAAAACTTTTGGCCATAGCTGTACACAGCAGACCTAAGAAATCTAACATGTACAAACCACAGAGATGTAGATTCTTTGTAATTGTGTAATTAAATGATCATTTAGTATGCATGATACAATATACTAAAATACCAGAACTGTTAACCCATAATAAAACAAATAAATACCATACCAAATGCAAGGGCGGCACCAGTATCTCAGGTTATGTTTAGTAGTACAGTATTAAACTAGAGCCCTCTTCCTTTGAGTCTAGAATGTGTTATTGTATTTAAAATACAGATCTAAAACTAGACTACAAACCCAGTGCTGTATATAATACCTACTCTGAAATCCTCTTGCCAAGCGCCATGCAAGAAGGGTTGGAGTTGGCTGTAAATATAACCAGCCCACCCTTGGGGGCATTCATGGCTGTATCTGTCTTTATCCTGGCAACACTTGGTTGGTACAGCTCAGCCCTAGGCTCAGTGGTACTGTCGTACACCTCCTGGAAAACACAAAACAACAGCATCGTCATGTTGCTTGCACTGCTTTGAAAAATGCATTTATATATATATATATATATATATATATATATATATATATATATATATATATATATATAATCTTACAATGCAACTTAGGCCCCGTCAACCTAACGTGTGTGTCAAAACAATTACATTGCGGTGTGTATTATGCTTTGTTGTCCTTACCTGTCATATAGCAAATGCACTGGGAAATTGCAATTTCAAAATGATTTTTTTTTTTTTTAGCGCATTTAAACTTATATTCACACTTAAATTAGAATCCTGACATTTCAAACAGTGCTTGTCTTTTTCTCTCCAAGACGAGAAAACGACAGTATGCGAGCAGCATATGACACCAAAAATCTATAATTATCATTCTGATAATTAAAAACACTACGTCTATATACTGTACTATTTCAAATAAACAAAAAAATAACAACACTGAATTGTCAATCCAAAACACGCGTGACGCCCTAAGCATTTTGTGTTACTAATTATACATCATGCAATATCTATTTATAGAGTTGCCTACATATGACATAGCACCCACCACGATTACTTTTTAACAACAGCGGTCAATCAGATTAAACACGCGACATGGATGAACTGTAAGGAAGTAGTGAAAAATAATTAAAGCAGGACTAAAGATGACCTTACGTTATCTGCTTCTGCCACGATGGGGAGTGGCTGGCCATTTTCCATCATCAATGAACCGCACCAGAGCACGGACGCACAGAGAGTTTTGGAAAGCCTTCCTAAATTAATTACAATTTATTTAAAAAGAAAAAAACTGAATAATAAATAAAAAAAAACCTTACCAGTGTGTGATCTTTCGTTACGCAGTTAACCAGCCCTACGACTCATAACAGAATCCTGTACTCTCGTGTCAACCTGACCGTGTGTCGTGATTGACGTTTCCTTAGCCTAACCAAAAACAAAGATTTTTTTTTTTGCTGCTTTTTAAAGAACACCATACAGCGGGTGTGTCGGGTTTGTGCACTGCGCTATAAGATACTTTGGAGCCAAAATGGCGAAAAGTCGTGGGGAGGTGGGAAATGCAAAATATTCAGCACACAGGGTGCGTTCACGACACGCAGACTTTCGTCATTCTGCACAGAATCGGAGCAAGTAGCCAATGAATTTACAGAATCTTTGCAGAATCTGCGCAGACTTAGTAAAGTCTGCCTCTCGTGAACGCACCCACAGTTTCACTAACTTCCACAAACAAGATAAGCCTTTTTAACCAGCCAATAGAAGTTGAGAATGGACTAGTGCATGAAGTTTGTTAGACTTGCGTAGTACAGGAGTAAGTCAGGACAATGTACAGCAAGGTGTAATTAAATTGTTACGTTTCTTAATCTTATTGCGGTGCAGACATGTACTAAGATACATTGGAGTTTTAGGGTTGCTTTTTTTATATAACATTTGGTTGGTTTCAAATAGAATATTACAACAAGCTACAGTGTGTTCACAAATCAGACAGCGCTGAAAAAACTACTTTAATATTTTAGTTTTTATTTTATTTTATTCCGGTTACTGCATATATACCTATCAATATGTATTTACTCAACCGTGGTTATTTTCAAAGGGTTTTAAATTATTTATGGACTGTCAGTTTAGCTGTTAGTTGCTGCTTTCTTGGTAGAATTGAATCTCTCCAGCGATATAAATAAACACTGTAGAGAGATGGCACCGCTATTCATTACTTCTCCACGGTTTGTACTATAGCTGACGATTCAGGGACAGGTTTACTTACAAATCACTACTGTGCCAAACGGAAATATTGTCTGCAGGCTCCAGTCCTGTACTCATGCGTGCGCAGCTCCTAATTACGTCATCCACGATCATTTCACAAACAAGGAAGTAAACAATAAAACAAATAATTCCACAGATATTTTCAAAGACATATTTTTTTATGCTCTATTATTCTCATTCACCCTCACGGAAATATATTTTGTTGTCTTATTTCGGCATAGGTGGAGATTAGGGGACCAAGAGAATGATAAAGGGGCTCATTAATAATGGAGAATTCTGATCGAATCAATTCAAAATTCGCCGCTCTGATCGCTCTGCCTCTTCTCCTTGAACTCATTACAGCGTTTCACTATCAGAAAGTAGTTTATATATATATATATATATATATATATATATATATATATATATATATATATATATATATATATATATATATATATATATATATATATATATATATATATATATATATATATTTAAATCTAAATATTATATATATATATATATATATATATATATATATATATATATATATATATATATATATATATATATATATATATAATTAAACTTTTAGCGTTTAGATCCTTAAGAAAACATTCCTCATGGGCATGGGCATCTGTCAAATGCAATAAAGAATTGTTCAATTCAAATCTTTTGTGGATATCTCCTAAGACCAGAATAAATGCTTTGGCTCAAGTACATCAAAATGGGTCTACTTTGTTTCTTAAACCTCTCCGTTCTAATCTTTTTATCGAGTTGTGTAATAACTACAGTGCTATAGTACCTAACACTCCGTTAGTTTGTCTTTGCTTCATTGCTTCACCAGTGTTCAGAACACGTCTTTGGTCATTTGTCTGTGGATTCCAAACAGTGATCTCTAAACATTCCATCCTGCTTTCCCAAAGCATGGTGTCAGGATGACAGAAGCACATTTTTCACACGGTGTCACTGTTGAGCTGAACAAGCAACCCATCTGCCTTATATAACCTTCGTGTTAGAAATGCAGATCCTTCAGATGCCAGTTTTAAAGATCAAGGGAAAACAATACAGTTTATAAAAATGTAGATAAGGATGGTATATTTAAAGTGTACATGCTTCAGTTTAAATGTATTCTAGCGATTCTCTAAACATTCTCACTGTATTATGCTAGATATTATGCTTACCAAATAACAAGCTCAGTTTTAGCAATGCTGAGTTTAATCACGTATTCATTGAATGCCGTTGTATACTAGATAAAAAATAACTATATGTAGAGTAGATAGAATATACTCTGGATAAGTGCACACTACTTGATATTTGTTTTGACAATTAGCTTTTTCTTTTACAAAAATAATTTTATAAAATAAATGTGATTTTCCAGGTATTATATGACATATGGGGTCTCAAAGTTTTATGAAATACAAAGATAGTCATATCCACATTTCTTATACAGTATTGTGTGCCCATCCTTGTTGCATTGTATCATTAATCTATGTCCAGCCAACTCTGCATTCGGTATATATTTGGATTTTTCATGTTCTTGTAGCAGACTTTTCTAAAATCTGCTGATTAAATATTTCCCCGAAATGAACCAGATAATTTGCAATGTCATTGTTAGTATTAACCAGCACTGGGGCTTGCTGCTTCCCCGTCTGTAACACTTTTGTTCCTGCAGTGGGCATTGTGTTGCAGCAATGTAGAGCTTATTAAACTGATCAAGATTAATAAACCAAATGTGCTGCTTTAGTGTGTAATCTGAAATCATTAGAAGTAAACACAGAAGTAACACATTTAATATGTTTCTAACTTATTTAAATATAAATAATGGTAAAGTAAAACACCTTGAAAATCAGCCTACATATCTTTGTCAATGTGAGCCTAACTAACAGCAACATCCACCAGGCGCACGTAGTGATTCTTGTTAGTTTGCAGTTGCTGGGAGTTAATTGGTAGCTCAGTGTGATATGTGGAAGGTAAACAAAAACAGACGGGTTTGTTGGGTGTAGAATTTTTTGCCAATCCCAAATATTTACAGAAAAACCACATGGTACACTACCATTGGGACAGACTTCCTTTTAGTCCAGTGTAAGGCTGGAATTTTCTTCATTTTAATCTCAATCATTATCTATGGAATTAAGTAGAGTAGCTTCTTCTAGTACCCCAGGGGACCTTCTTATATTTTGTAGATTCCGTGTGCAGCCCATCCCAAGCTATTGCAGGATGTAGCCCAGCTTGCTAGGCTAAATGCCCTTTACCAATGTCCAGAACTGCACCCATTGAGGTCTATGTGAACAGTAAGGGAAGTCTCTCTTCCTTTGCATTGTGTAGTTTCAGTAGGTTTCCATGGAGACCGGATCACAATTTATGAAGAAAAGAAATAGCCTATATACTGTACGTTTACTGAAGCAAATCATTTAATTCAAAATTGAGTGCAAAATGTTAGCTTATAGAATTATTAAGATGCATTTTCAGTGAGGTCATGGGGCAAGTAGCAGCAAATGATATCTTAACGTAACCTAATTGTCAGTGGAGGGATTTACAAGTGAATTTAGCTGTGTAAAAATAATCCAATTTAAAATCTGTTTTGTTTGAGATTAATGACTGTGCATACATGCAATAATATGTATTTAGATATACTGGTATCAAATATGTTTTTAAAGAATGTCATTATTATTATTACACTGGTACATGTGAAATAAACAAGGAGGCTATATGTAATCAGCCAAATGTGACCTAGTACACCCTGGGTTCTAACCAATCAATAAAGCTTTCAGAATGTGTCTAGATGCACCATAATTCAGACCATCCAGGTAGCTTATTGAATATGAATATTATAATATAAATGCCATCTAATGAGCAGAAATTGAATGTTCTTGTATCACTAAATCAAATGAAACCACATAAAGTGCCTCAGTGCTTTGCTTTTTTTCCTGAATTTTGATCTGAAGGTTGCTTAGCATTCATTGGACATGCTATTTAACAAGAAGCAGTTTCTAGCCTGTATCAGCAGCAACTGATAATCTTGTCTTTAAGGTGCAGTGCTGCCAATACAATGTGTATTTTATAGGCAGACTGTTGCATAATATCCATAATCTATAATTACAGCAGAGCGTGTGCATGACATTCATGAGTGCCTTTAAGGTTTCAAGCAGGGAGGCAGCTTGATTGCCTGCAGTAGAAACTCCTTTCAGGCAAAGTTAACTTAGTGGAGGTTCTGGTGACGTATGTCTGGTTCCATGTGAAGTGCACGCAATGGTAAACTGTGGAAGAATGTAGTAAACAATTACACAGGAATTACATAGCAGTACACATTTAGACGTGTGCAAAAGTGTACAAAAATAAACAAGAGTTTTGACAATGCAAACAAAATATGTACACGTAGCTGTTTTTTAAGCTAAGCATATAGCAGTTTACTCTTAGAAAATCTCTGGTGAATAACATTTATTATTCAGTTAAATACACAAATCTTGTAGCTGCAGAAGTCAGGACATGTGGTTTGAAAGTGAAATTTAGACCATGCCAATGTTCCTGCTAGACAAAGTGCTGTGTATAAATAATTCACATTGAGGTACTTTTTTAGGGCTGATGTCTGTGCTGAGCATAGACAACTCAATCAAAAACCAACACACTTTCTTTGTCTTCTAAAGCATGCCCTATCACAACTGTTCTTGCAGACTGTATGGCCAACTACGCACCCAGCATGTAAAACTGTAACGAATCTAAGTAAAGGGAGTTTCCTGTACGACACAAGGTGTCTAGATGTGAGACACAAGAAAAGGACCTCAGTGCTTCTGAGAGGGCTATTAAAAATGACTCCTGCGTCACACGTGTGGTTTTAAGCTGTCTTAAACTATCAGCTTTAAACTACTTATTTGTTATTTAATCTTGAGAAGCAGGTAGTTCAATGTTGCCTAACTGTAACACTCTAATATCATGGGCGCTGCAAACATCTGCTGGTGAGAACAGGTAATCAGATATAACCTGTATAACTACTCATTCAAATGGGTCTGATCCATATGTACATTGATTAACATGCTGTCTTCATACCCAGCCACCACCAGTTACAAAATGCTTGACTGGAGACAGGGTTTCTGTGGTGATGTAAATTATGTGGGAAGAAGACAGGTGAAGAGGTCATTTTCTTATACTGTATACACACACACACACACACACACACACACACACACACACACACAAGTCAACAGGGATATTTTGAATCTGAAATATGTGATGAATTTAAAGAGTAAGTAGCGGGGTTACGAAAAATATAGAGTTACACATCCCCAGGTGTTTAAAGTCTGTTTCAAAGCTGTTTTAAAAATGGCTGCACTAGTGCACTGATAGTGTAAGGATTATTGCCCAAATTGTCAAACAGGTAACACAGCATAAACGATTCATGATGTGGTACACAACAGAAAAGCTAGAACACTTGTTATATTTTTTATCGTTCTTTCTTTAGTGATTTAGAAAACAGATCTCGAACCCCAGTGCACTAGAGCAGCTGTTTTGAAAAGAACTTTGAAACAGGCTTTAAAGTTATAAGTGTTAAAAGTTGTCAGGATGTGAACAATGAACAGAAAAATTACAGGTACGTTAATTAAACAGTTGTAGCAGCACCTGGGGACGTATAGCTATATTTTTCGGAGCCCTCCTACTTACTCTTTAAACTTTAATGCCAGCAGAGAAACGTGATTTATTCTGAAAGGAAAAAATGAGAATGTCTACCAGGGCTGTACCAGTATTTATTTTTTTATGTTCAATTCAATGTATTGATGTCAAACCTATTATACAGTATTACCAGCACAGACTATTGATCATGCATTCCACATGAATACTAGTATGCTATAGTAGTGAGACTGCCTTTTAGTCTTTTCAGTAGCACTGAATATTATACAGGACTATGATTCATATTTTTATATTATAATAGCAGAATCTATGGAACACTTGTTTTTGTTATCATTTATATTCCATCAAGAATAATCACAAGTCATAACATTTACAGTATGAGTAATTTCCTGGTAGCAACCCCAGTTTAATAACTGTGTAATGTCAAGATCACAACAATAAACTAAAAACTTAACAGTTTTGCTTGTCCCAGACTCGGAATGGTTCTTGTCTTTAGGTTACGTTGTAATAATTTATGTTGGACATTCCAGTAAACTATTAAAAAAACGACAGATTGATATAATGCCTAATAAATTAAAATGCTGGGATTTTCTGAACAAATACTTGGCTTTACCGGCATAAAAAGATGGCAGGAGTGGCCATTTTGTGCATCCATGTATTTGATGTGTTGTCCACATAGAAGCCAGGCTTTTATAATCATGAAAAAGCAATGTTTGTATAGCTGTTCCTCTGTAAACAACCAATCACTTTTCTTT
The DNA here is from genome assembly GCA_030684275.1 of Acipenser oxyrinchus oxyrinchus. Classification (NCBI taxonomy): domain Eukaryota; kingdom Metazoa; phylum Chordata; class Actinopteri; order Acipenseriformes; family Acipenseridae; genus Acipenser; species Acipenser oxyrinchus. The sequence continues at coordinate 30,825,300 of CM060259.1, forward strand.
GTACAGTATATAACTTATTTTGCACATGTGTGTGTGCGTAAGACAAGCTTTTTGGTACTGAATGTGAGGTGAAAAGTGCTTGACATGACAAGAGAGAATGAGGCTGAAGATGACTTCTAGCTGTCCTGGGGCACACAGCTCAACAAAAAATACTGTTGGTTGCTATGGAAACTTAGCCACCAAGGACACTGGGGCTTTGTCTGTTGATTCGGTTATCTGTTCTGCTCCTGGAGTTGTATGTAAAAAAGGTTATTTTACAAATCAAGGTTTTTCAAAAAAAAGTATTGTCTGTGTGATAATACTGAAGTATAGAGAGAATAGAATGGCCTTCTGTGGCATATTTTCTTCTTTTGAGCCCTGACACTGGCTGTTGCTGCTGGCAGGTAATCCCTACTTACAGCTTTGATATCTCAGTCTTCACTGAAAACACTTTGTTAATTCTTTTAGTTACTAAGGCCAGGGGAAGGGGGATGATTATTTGTGACCCACGTGATTTCCCAGCTTGAAGTTGCTATTTAATTTACCTTCAATACATTGAAGAAGCTGCCCGAGACACCACTGCATTCACAACAGAGCCCATACCTTGGGTTAACATCTCCTATAAGCCTTCCATTTAAAACAGGGTGTTTTCCTGTTGGAATTCAAAGCATAAGTGGAGAACGCCTTGTAAATAATCAACTTTTTTTTTAATGTAAAGGAATCTGATCTTTTATATGCAAAAGCATCTTAAACAAGTAACTATACCTATAGACAATAATTACCCGTGAATGTTATCCGTGATGAGCCATCTGTCATACTTTGCTTGACAATTTGTATGATTATTTATACTGTAATCAGGCTGCTATTAAATTGAAACTCAAAAGCACCCTACAGTACAGTATATAATAATTATTTATATCACAATCAGATAGCCATATAGCTCATTTAATTTTTTTTGTTAATGTATATAAATTTCATTTATTTTATTTGCATTCTAAAGACTGTTGTTAAAAGGTTTCATAAATATCATCTTTGTGAATAGGACCCCTAAAAAATACACAGAAGTGGGTTAGGATTGTGATATCTTTCAACGTATGTCGTTTTTTTTTAAGTTGCATTGTATTTTGTGCACTGTATTGGCGCATCTGCTAAAGCCGATTACTTTAATAGAGGTATACTATATCCATGTTTAATACGTGGCCTATAAACAATGTAACGAAAGTCATTGTCTAATTTAAAAGTAACTTTGCCGATACTACAGTATCAACATAGCGATGCAACAATGGTCTGTGTGGGTTTACTTATAACTTTTATAAAGTTATCTTATTTTAACTGCTTATAATTTGCACGCAGCAATCGTTCTAAATAGAATCTACTGCACGGCCACATTTCAAAGAATGGGTACCATTATCACACGTATGGACAAAAAAAAAACCCCAAAAAACCCCCCAAAAACAGAAAAAAAGATCGTCCAGAAATATAGTGGTGTACATAACTAGCATATGCTAGCGGGCTGATATTCAAGTGCAAGGGATTCCCCCCCTATAAAAAATAAAAAGGAGGATTTGGAGATGCTGTCTTGTTCCTGTTAAGCAGATAAGCGCATACTGCAGCAACGGCATTCACGACTCAGTACTGCATCCCCATTTCCGCTTTTTCTATAGAAATAATAATAAAGCAGCTATACTAGTATTAGACTTTACTGGGCTGGCTCCCCCGTCTGCCCTGTTTCAGGGAGAGATAGTGCTGCTCCCTAGATCCGCCTTCTGGATGCAGCAAAGAGCCATTTGGCATTGCAATATCATCAGCCTGCCCCAGCATTATTAACAAGGGGAAAAACACACACACACACACACCATGGAGCTCCAGACTGCTACAACAACGACAGCCCTGGAACCTAACTGGTGCTCGTGGTGATCTCACACAGCGATGGCAATGGGGGCTGCTGTTCACTTTGTGCAAGCTTTGCCTTTTGCACCCCTTGTCCGCCACCTGATCTGTTGTTGATTGCACAGTAAATAAGCGATTGTCGTACAGTTTTGTTTTTTTTTTCAATTTAGGAAGAATGTAATTTCTGGAAACCCGCGCAGCTTTCCTGCAAGTGGCGATCAGATTCTATTGTGCTCCTGCTTTTACTGTCACTGAACTATCGCATTATTATTATTATTATTATTATTATTATTATTATTATTATTATTATTATTATTATTTTAAACCTGCGTTGGAAACTATTGGACAAAAGGAAACAATTGACATATTCCTGTTTATTGAACAGCGGAAGCTATTGTTTATCATTTTTCAGATCTGGATCATAATTTCTGCTCTTGTCATCAGAGTGTACACAGAGTACCAGCATTTGGAATCTGCATCTATTTCCCTCGCTACCCTCCTGTATGCACTTTGCAATAGCATTGCAAATAGGGAGGATCCGCGCCTGCTGGCTGAAAAACAAGCAAAGCATAGCATGCTTTGGATATAAAATACATCTTCAAGATGGGTAAAGATCAGGAATTGCTACAAGCGGTGAAGACTGAAGATGTTGTTACGGTGCAAAAGCTATTGCAGAGGCCCAAGCCGGGGAAAGCAAGTAAGTGGCATTTAATTGGGCACCTGGTTTTAAAGGAGATTCAATCGCCATCAATTTAATACAGGCTAGTTATCCACCCTGGCTGTTCTGGTACCGCGAGCGCATCATCATCCCAGCATTACTACCGTTTATTTGTTATGCATGTCAAATTTTGACGTGATCGCCAGATTCCGTTCAGATTAATGACCCCGATTCTCTTGAGTACTGTAGCCTGATAGTGGATACACTTGCATTTCTACGGGTTCAACCCCAGATTATTGCACCTCAATAAACGACACAGCATAACCTTATGACACATGCAGCTCAACTCGCCAGTCGAGTTAAGCGAATGGTACAGCTATGTGAATCGAGATGGAATATGTGAACTCGTTTTATTTTAAATATTACATTGCTGTACTGTATTCAAATGGTTAATGTATGAATTCTGTTTTTATATATGAAATACTAATGTCATACTAATCTCTGTTGACCATACGGGGCAATTTTGTATTCATTTATTCAATTGACATTTAACTGGAGTGAATGGTTCGTATAATTAATGTACCGGTGTAACGTCAATTTTTGCTACTTCGCCAAAATTTGCTACCGGTAGCAAAATATGACATGTACAAATGTAAAATGTTGCTACCTTGTCAAAATCTGCTACCTGGTTAAAATCTAGTACCCGTACTATATATATATATATATATATATATATATATATATATATATATATATATATATATATATATATATATAACTAAAATAATGTTCATATAATTAACAATACTTATTTTCTAACTAATATCAACAAAATGACAAATTGTATGGGAACTCACATAATAATAATAATAATAATAATAATAATAATAATAATAATAATAATAAGTATGCTGCCTTTGCAAAACAGTTTTATAAATGTGTACTTGAGGTTACTTATACTAAAGTTTAGAGAAACTGCTACGCTTCAATGTAAAACATTTGCAATCAGCATATAGGTGCATTTTTTCTTTTGCTTTTTTTATTAAAAAATATGTAACTCTGTATTACACTTTAATGTTCGTTAACAGCAGCTATTTGTATTGAATATAAAACTGATTAATTACATGTGGAATAAAATGTATTTCATATCCAAAGACTTGGGTATTTGTTTTTGATGAGTGTCCTTGGTCTGCAAGGGGAACAAATATCTGGGCATGCACAGTACAAGAGGCAAACAGCCTGGGCATGCATATACTAAGTAGGAACATTTGACAGGTAGCAAAAATTAAAGTGACACCGGTATTGAGCTTAATAAATGCGATCGATTTGGCATAATTTTATTAATTCCATGTTTGGAATTCCACGTTTGGAAAGTTACCAGCAACGAGGAGACTAGCTTAATGTGTGCAAATAATATATGCACTTAATGATGCTGGCACATAATATCAGTTTAAGAAGTCCAGTCACTGTCTCTATGACTACCAAATGTAGGAATGGATTAGCTTGGACAGTTAAATATTTAATGGGTACAGGTGTATGACTATTTGCTCAGAACATTTGAAGTAGATAACTATAGTACCACATCACCAAATAGCATAATGAATCAAGTCTCTGTGTTTTACAATAGCTGTAATTTGATCCATCAAATTGCTTGCTGTATATTTATGAGGTACATTGACTGTTAAACATTATGTACATGGCAAGGTATGTTTTTATATAATATACACCATTGTCATACCATATGTTTTGGTAATAGAGTAGTAATTTAAAACAAAAAGAAAATATGTGGATTGGATCTATATTTTCTAATTCTGCCTGTTCCAAGGTGTTTCTGGATTGCTGTACAGATGGTGTGGTTGGTGTGGAGATAGACTGGAATTGCCATCAGCAGGGGCTCCCAGAGATAATTGCTTTTCAATTAAGCCAAGCTGTACTACATGTTTTTCTTTTGGCTGTGCAAAGCAGGAAACATGGTAGCTAGCCGGGATAAGACACAACTTGATTTTTTAGTATTAGTATTTAGTATTTTACAGAACTGGGGATCCTCAGGGATTGCATCAATCACTTATTTATAGGGATAATCCCAGGATAACCACGGCTAGGTTGTTAATGCAACCCAGAACGGAGAGACTCCAGTGCTGTAAAATGCTCTAACAAAATCCAGTTGTGACTTGTCCCAGCAGGGTATAGGTTGTTCAAATACTCTTTACTGTACCAGTACCTGGAAAATGAAGACATCACAGTACAGTTAATTAGAACAGTCTGTAGGATACAGCCCTATGCTGTTCAATTTGCCCTGATGTCTTGCCCAATTTGAAGACCTGTTTAGTAAGTAGAGTACATAGCAGGTTCATTTCCCCCTTTAATGTCTTTGCTGTACTTTTGTTTAATTGCTTGAATATTGTAAATGTTAAAAACATACACCAAGACACAGGCTCTGACTTGCCCAGTTATACTATTTAGCCACCAGGTGGCGGCAAGCATTAAATAGAAATCCCATTAAAATCAAAGCTTAATAATAACACCTTAAAATAGAAGTTCTTTAGCCACAGTTAAGTATGAATACCACTGCAGTGCTAAACACATCTGCATCCAATCTGTCATTTCAAGTTGTCAGTAAAGATATAAAATATCCCATGTCTTTCTGTACTCAGAATATAACATCTCTCAAACAGTGATGTAAATATCTGATTGTGGTATGTCACACATAGACATCCTCAATCACTGCTGTCAGAAGACAATAAACATCCTTTCATGCAATGTATTGTTACACTCCCCGCACTGCATTTAAAAAAATGCTTCTTTCTGAAATGACAAAATGAATAGCTTCAAGAATGAATTCACATCACTTACAGTTACAGCAAGGCAGGAAAGCGGGAGCTGTCTCATTATCCATTGATATGGCAACGCACAAGTAAAACCACCCATTTAGAACAATCATTTAACAAATATTAATCATCAGTACTATACTGTAATTCCAATGGAACTATGTAATAATGAACCAGTGGTTTCCTATTAAATTCATAGTGAAATGATATAAAGTAAACATCTATTCATGACACACTACAGTTTTTTATATTAGTCCAATAATCAACTTGAATTAATCATAAGCTTTTAAAGCATGACTCAAATTGTCAGCACACCCACTGAGAGGTCGCGCAGTAAATTACAATGGTTTTGCATAATAAAGTAGTATTTTTATTTTTTTGCAAATATGTTTAAAATATACAAATCACAAATGTTGTGATAGCTGCTTTAATGCATTTTACTGCTGGAGTTTAGCTGGATTTTATCCAGTTAGTATTTTGCAGCATAGATAATGTACTGCAAATGTATTAAAATGCATGTGTCATCTTTTCCATATGTAGTAAAGGGTTACATTGAAAGTCAAATGTGTTTTCAACAGTGTTGCATTATACCCTTTTCCTTCTGTAGAGTTTAATGCATTTATGTAATAAATACAACAGTCCATGAATGGTGTGTCCTCTACATATGTTTTGGTACCTGCTACATATCTTTCCATTTTATCAATCAGCGCCTTTGCCTTGTGACCCTGAAGTTTCCCCTCTGTATTTCTGTAGTGTGAATGGCTGTGAGCTATCAAAGTGACCTCGTGGTGTTTAATGTGACAAGGGACAAGGAATCTTATTAATAACACTGCTTGTGGGGGTGTAAAATTGAATGTAAACGATGTCTGTCTACTGATGAAAAATATTGTTTTGTGAATAGTATTCCTGATATTTCATGTTATAAAATAATATTTTTCTGTATATGACACTGAAAACGACTTCTTTGATGACCTAATTTGCTGTTATTGGTTAATAACTTTGGAAGCTGTTCAGATCTTGTAGACCTAGTACTGTGGCTGCTGGCTGTGGTTGTTGTTGACTGCATGTTGGTGGAGTCTAGACACTACATTGTTTTCTATGGGGCTCTTTGATATGAATTGGCCCTTTAATTATAGTACTGAAGATAACTAGTAAAACCCTTGTTTATTTATTCTGCTAATGAAAAGTTTACGATTACCTTCAGGCAAGACTGGATATGCTGTTTTTTGGGGGGATTTCCATGTTGCCAGCAATGAAACATTTAATTAAACTTGTTGTAAAGTAAAGTATATAGAGTAGGCAACAGTGGTCATACAAAAGGAGAAAGGTTTGATTCCGAAGCATGAAGTGTAAAATTGTGCCGTTGTATTAATTCTGTTTTGCTTATGCTCTGTCCCCAGAAGTGATACGAAGAGATTTTCTGCTTGACGTCTCTCCTTGAGGTGATCAAACACATGGTATTCAGAGCTTTCAGTAGTCATCTCCTTACTTGGAACTAGAATAGTTATTAAGGCAGATTGCAGAATAAATAATTCAGGATATATATATATATATATATATATATATATATATATATATATATATATATATATATATATATATATATATATATATATATATATATATTTTTTTTTAAAGCCTTGGTTTTTATGTTCCATAAGGCTGTAGTAGCCAATACCAAATGCTGAAAAGTCATCAGTAGTTTAGAACCCTGATACTGTACCCTAATATATTGATCACTGCATGCTGCTTTAAAATAAAAGCCTCCATCAATAAGCTATTGCCCTTTGTCAAGATGTCATAACATCAGTCAGAAAGGATGAACCTTTCCTTGTTTCTGAAGCCTGCCTCTATCACACTGGCAGAATAAAGCTCCCCACAGCAGACCAGCATATTTGATCTGTGAGTAAGAAACAGTACATTTCATTTCAGTTTTCAAGGGCATTTATTAACTTTTCTTAACTGGAATGAAACATTGAGGAAATTTAGAAGTGTACGCAGTTAAAGGAATACTCTTTTCAATCTACATTTTCAGAAAAAGCATCATGCCAAAAAAAAAAGGTTTGGAATCATTTGATTGGCCGAAATGACAGGGACTTTATGATTTAAATGACTGCCTTTAACAGTGGTTTAGGTTCGACTGGCTTTATTGCGCTTGTGGACTCAGGACAGTAATGTTTCAGGGGGGATTTCAGTAGTAGTGTATAATGCAGTGCAGAAACTCACAAAGTAATTATTATGGGGTGTAGTTCTGTAATAGCTACCTGATTTCTGAAAAAGCCAGCTGTGATTGTTACACTTCCTAATACAGCTCCAGTATCTCTTTAAGGGTTACATGCGGTACTGTGTCGTGTGTATTGTCTGACAAAGCCCAGGGCTGATACCCACAATATATGTATGGGACCATTCCATGTCTGGAGGAAAGTGTTTTAATGAGAATGCTTGTAGGCTCAGTCTTAGGTTCATCTGCTTTTTAGGGAGTCATGCAACTGATAAGCCTCAGGATCTCCTTTTGTATTGTGGAATGGAAAATGGCAGCTAGTGTTTTTTTTCTTTTTAATTGAGGGAAGGATGAACACACACAAAGACACCCTACCACTAAAATGCATAAAACGAAATGACTTTAAAATACCACTATAAATGAAATGAACAAATTATTTTTGAAATGAACGTATTGGTTTTAGTTTGGTCCCATTTTAAATGGTTTGCATAACCCAGTTCTAACCATGTTCTTTTGCTTAGGGATCATCTTACCAATGCCATCAAACTTCAGTCAGATGTCTGTATATGATTAGGAGAGAAGGAATAAGAAAGGAACTGTCCGATCTTATGTGCCTATAATGCCACAAGCTGCAAATGTCCTTGAAGCATGATAATTCATGTGAGGCATGTGGGCTTCAAGGCCAGGCCTGAGAGTTATTTATATTCCTGGATTTTACAAGACAAAAATCTGTTCTTGACATTTCTGATGGCTGTGACTACTGCTTGCGCAATTTCAGACTTTCCATGGCAGGGTTTGCATTATGAACCTTTATATAGAACCTTTTATAACCAGGTATCTGAATTATTGCTTCCTGTATCTGTTCTCATTTACCTTGATTCTAAAATATTTTTTACATTTTTGTGATATTTAAAGAAGCATCTTTTACAGGGAAATGTAAATCCAAATATTAAGCACAGTATAGGCTCTATTTTATTTATCTAAATAGGGGCTAACCTAAATACTGATGTACTTTAACTCTTGGTTTTCCCTATGGTGATTTATTGATCCACTTAATAACATTGCTCAGTACAATTAAAATACAGTTGAATGAGGTCTGTAAACAAGCCTGATTTAAAATTTTAGAGTTGCAGTGTCAACATCCTTCAGGGTTTATATTATTAAAATAGACTAATTCTAATTGATCCGTTCATAAAATACCATGCAAAAATAAAATGTAAACTCCTAGTCCTGACACAAAACAACAGTGTGTTGCCAGATCAGTGCCTAATACCTAAATTCCATGACTCAACCCGGGTTGAAAACCCTGCTGCCCCTAATACTGCGTTTCCATGTTAATTTAGCCGACCCGCATTGGCTGCCAGTCCGATTTTTTTCGTCCCTTTTCCCAGCGGGATGAGTGGAAGTACATCACAACACTGACCAATCAAGTGACGAGTGGGCGTAAACATTTAATCCACATCTGGGGTGAGCAGGTTTTTCCGTGCTTTAATATTCTCGTATCGTTTTTTTTAAAAAAAGATACTCAGAAGCAAAGCAACAGCATCCATCCTTTCAGTTTTGTAAACAAATTAATGTGACCACAGCCGTAAGGTTGCTAGGAAAGAACCTCCAACATCTGTCAAACTTTGAAAAAGATTTGTTTGAAAATGGCTGCAGTAAAAAAATAAAAAAAAATAAAAAACATATTCAAAGCGATTTACTTATACAAATAAATGAATCCCGATTCCTTCCTTGGTGCTTCTGCAATAGAGCAGGGCAAATGATGGGTGAAGCTCAGGAGTGGAAATTGATTCTATATCAGAGAGGCTGCTTGTTAAACGCAGCGCTTGCTCTTCCCATAATAAAATGGCATTCAATCATCTTATAAAACCGGAGTATGAGAGAAGCAGAGACAGCTACAGACTGGCAGAGTCTCTATCAGTGTTTACTTTTATGCAAAAGAATAGAAAATATAATTCAACAAGCACACAGTCTTTAGCATATATGTATTGTTTTATTGTTCAGTAAGCTTACAATATGATATACTTTACAGTGCTGTATAAGTACAGTATTGTACAATCCAAATAGTACAGATTATAAAAAAAAGGTATTTAGGTCAAATTCTCTATTGATGTTTTCACCAAAGTTATGAAACAGCATGGTTTCCGCTAGGTTGATAGTTATAATTAGATAATTGTTGAAAATTGCTACTTGCAAAAGCCTGTACTAAATTTTGTGAATGTCAAAAAGGGGATTTTAAAGTGTATCTTTTTAAAGTTTCTGAAACCAGGCCAGAGCACCAGGGCCTCATTCTCCAGTTGCTGATTTTATCCATTCCCCAAGGGAGTGCTTGAGTGAGAGACCACATCTCTGACAGAGGAGTCTGCTTTCAGAGTGAACTGAGGCAAGGGGTAAGGGAGCAGTGCGCATGCATTGCTTTATATACTACACAGTCAAAAAGGACCCGATGACCTATGGACCTGATGTGTAGTACTGAGGAGTAGTTATAGAGCCCTTCAGATTTCTAAACATCTACTGGTGTTGGAAAGTGTTCATGTAATCCACTCTAAAAGCCATTGATATATGACTAATAGCGAACCAAACATGACTGGGGTGAACGTGAACCTGAATACAAAACACGTTGGAAAATCAGAAAGTCTTGTGCTTGCCATTAGTCTGATATCTGATATCTGAAACAAAACGAACGTTTCATTTGAATGAAATGGCTCTTACCGTGAATGGTAAAGGGATGCAGGGCAAGAAAGCAAGAAAGTACACAGTATAAAAACAGTAAAAACAGGATAAAAACAGTAATCCATGCCCCTCAAATTACAAGAAGATGGGTCCTTGGAATGAAGAAGGGTCTGCAGGTGCTCTGATTAGCTGTCTGTGGCCTGAATCCCTTCATAAAAGAACTGGGTTACCTTGGAAACGAGGCAACGCCTTTGGAAGCCAAGTGAAGATGTGTTTATTTTCCCTTTGATGGAATGCTTGAAGGGTGGACAATGAAAGGATTACATTACTAACTTCAATTATTTATTTGATTGCCTTCAAGCCACTTAGCGATTTAATTTAAAATGTTGGCACCCAATTACATTTGACGAACATTACTTGGGAGTTAGTATGAAAGGTAATTGCTAACTCTGATGCATTTTTAGTAAAGCTGCAAATGTTTGGTTTTTCAGAATGCTGCTTGAACATTTTTAAAGCAGTTGGATACATTGCATGATACATTTCACACGAGTCATGACTGTGCGTGTCGGACCTGCGCCCTATCAACTGTGTTGGTGTTCCTCTTTTCTTTTTCATTTTAAAGTAAGAGACATTCCACACCTTAGTGCAGGGGTTGGAAAAAAAAAAAAACAATATGAAACCTGCGACTCCATGTGGCGGGATACACCTGCCCCAGTGCGTATTTTGTGTTGTATGTATTGGTGCACAGGGTGTGTGTAATGTGTGGGCAATATAGAGGTAGCAGGGAGGGTGTTAAAATCCTCCCTGCAAAAACATGTGGGAATGTGGCTGAAGCTGTGAATTGAATAAATGATTAAATAATGAATAATAATTAAGCCACAGGTGTATAAATAAGGTGCTCACGGGTGTTAGTGTGTTAGAGGTAAGTGGTGAAGTGTTGTCTGTGCTGTGCTGTGCTGTGCTGTGCTGTGCTGTGCTGTGCTGTGCTGGTCGTCTCGTGTTATTTACATCCATGAGTGTTTTGTACAGTCCTTTTGTTTTGGCCCTTGTGCCTTTTATTTTGACCAGTGTGTTTTCATTACTGTTTGTACTGTTTTGTTTTGTTATTTAGTTTGATTAAAAAGCACAATAGCGTGTTTAAACTTGCCTTCTCTGCCTCTGAATCTCTTCCTGATATTCACCAGCCTGGGCTGTGACATCATCCTGTCATACACCATTATTTAAGAAATGTATTTGACTGTTGATACAATGATGATGGTATAAGCTTGTCACAGACCAATGTACATGAACAGCAACTACACTGGTCTACTGTAGTACTATTGGTTTCCACGACTGTCTTAAGTGGGTCATCTGTAAGTTTTTGTGCATCTGTGGAATTATTATAGGATGGTCCACATAATAAAGAAATCAGCTCCCTTAATCCTCTTGCTTTAGCTTTAGGAGTACATAACCAGAAATTTGTTAAAACATTTCACAACATATGAGATATGTCGTTGTGAGTGTGCCATATAGTATATACGTTTCTAGTAATGTATTTACAAAAACATATTCTGTAAGTTTTTTAATTATTGTATAACGCAAAGAATAGGATTATTGGACAAACGTTTGAACACATTGAGACTAAATGTTTGTCAAAGTCCTGAAAGATGAACTTTTTTTACCTTTAGTTTCCATTTTCCACTTGTAGAAGAGACCTTAGTGGTCTGGACTACTATTCAGCTAACCCTATTAAGAAGTATTTATTCCATTGAAAATGTCTTCTATTTGGCTGATGCTGTTTATTTATGATTCCAGTACAGGTATTCTGCCAAACAAGCAAGCAGGTCAGATAGCAGTATGTGTCACCCATGGTTGATTTGTTCCTCTATAGTACTGCCAAACTAACAGTTGCTACAACTGGCATAATTGATGATAATCGGTGTGAAGCGAACACTTCATTAGGTAGCTCAGAAATTCACATGTTATTGAAAGAAATGGCCCTGGAGCCACTTGAGGCAGCAGTTAACCTCAGCAGAGCCACCTGGATGGGTTGGGTTCAAACGCCACCTGTCCCAGCTACAGAATACATTTCTGCCTTTGAAGAAATTAAATCTGAAGTTATGAATCCAAATAAATTAATTATATGGTGATCATTACAATGTAATTTCTTGCTGTAATTGCTGATAATGTGGCCTCTTAAAATAATAATGAAAGCCTTGTGCCCATGTCACTGTTATGGTAATGTGCAGCCATTTTAATTATCTAGATTTTCAGCATGGGCTATATGCAAAACAACAAAAAAAGCTGTACAAAATATAGTGTTGTTATGCACATTTTAAGTGAGTATCCTAGTGCAATGCTACATGAATCTATGAATCCTGTATTCTACATAGTTTTTTTTTTAAACAGGGATTGAAAACATTGAGACAGAAGCTTTGGTAAACTGGCTCATCAAAAGATGATCAAATTAGCATCTCATCATTGTCAAACTTTAATTGAACTCTAGATGACAATAGATGTCCGGAAAGCTCTTCTGGCTCTTCTTTTGAGATCCTAACCTTGGATCCGGTTTCGAAACAAAATGTGCTACCTACAGTACATTCCTGTTGAGTGATTGCCCTGTTCTTGACTCACACCAATGTTTGCTCTTTTAGATACTGCCATTTGTAAAGAGCATTGAATCAGTCTTGATGAGTGCAACACTGAAAGCAGGATTCACGCCTCTGTGCTTCGTTGGTTTACTTGGATAAACTCTGTAAAACAGCGCTAGTATAAATGAAATGGCTTGTTCAGGGAGATGAAGCCAGTGTGTCAAATATGGAAAATTATTCAGCTAGGGTTTTTAATATGTGTTGTTGAATTTTATATTGATCTGCCTGTCCTGGAGAATTGCTTTGTGTTGTATATGATAACTGCCAACCAACTAGAATAAACATTAAAAACAAATGCTGATGGGGCTTATATTTCAAAGAAAAAATATCAAGCTGTGACACCAACCATAGTTTTAAAAAAAATGTTTTTTAACACAGTTAAGTGACATAAAACCGCTAATAAATCAGTTTTTATTACTGCAGTATATTAATAACAGCACTTCAACAAGGTGCTAATTAGTAGACATGCAGTGTTCTATAAAGTTCTGATTGAGTGTTCCTACCATTCTTGGTAGAGGAGATGCTTTTCAAAACAAGCTGCACAGCTGTGGACCAAGGCTTTGACAACAGATTTAATTTTACTCCCTCCAAATGAGAACTGTGGGATTCTAGATGCCAGCAATATTATTTTAAATAATTGAATTGATTTTTGCTCTGCATTAACATTTAACAAAGTTAGTGGCGCTCGCTACAAAAGAAACAGCTGCTCTCCCACCAGTCAGCATTTTCAGTTTTTCAGCTAAAACTGCTTAGTCACATGGTATAGTGAAGAGGGAGGCAGAAGAGGTCAATACCGTTAAAAAGGCCAGAGGCTGATGAGGTTTGTAGTCCAAAGACCTGGAAGCTAAATAAATACAATTTTAAAAAAGTATTAGAACTATCACGGGTTAACTAAACTGTAAACTTCAGTACTTTGACATTCTAAAGCAGCAGTTTACACAACAACACAACATGTAGTAGTAGTAGTTGTATGCATTGCAACACAACACGTATACAGTTGTTTCACTTTTAATTCACTCCCTGTCTTTGCGGGGACCCACAACATAGTAATGGTTACATCTCATTTCACTTTGGTCAAAGGGGACTTTTTTACGATTTGACTTGTGCCTGACAATGTTTATGCTGACCTAGTTTTGGGCCTGCTTGACTGTAAACCCTGAATATTGTGGGTAACCTTACTGTCTATTAGCTTTTAAGACATTCAGAAATGCATGACCAAATATTGTAATGAAGTTGTTGTCTCTTTGTCAATATTTTGCCCACTTCAGCTCTTGCTTTTTACATATATTCTGACATTGCTATGAAGTACTGTAATGCAGCATATCAACAAACAAACAAAGCTCTGTGCAACATAATCACTGTTTATCCATCAGCTCCAACGATTATGACATAGTTTACTTTTAAAGACTATAATAGTTTGAGTCCAATATAGAATCTCTGGTCCTGATAATAGGTATGCTAGAGGAAGCTACTCTGGATAGACAGTGAAACAGAGATCCTTGCTTGTTTTCTCTTCCTTCCTCCAGCCCTGTACTGTAGATTCCAAGGCAGCACCCAACAGAGACACACATAGACACTGTTACTATAATATAGTGAAACACATTTTCAGGCTATCGGCTTACAGTGAACTTGGCTGTGTGTTACAAGTCCATCAGCGTGCATTTTAGTAGTACAGTAGAAAATTGTTTGTAGATAACACAGCACCCACGCCCCCCAAGCCATCCTGCTAAGTGATGTTGTTTTAGTTACAGCTTGTGCTTCCTTTGCCCTACTCTGGCCGTTAGACATCCCTCATAATAAAATACTACAGTAGCACTTGAAAAACAGTATCAGGTTTACTGCACTGTACTGTACTGTACAGTATATATTTTTCTTCATACAGTGGCTTTAATAATATGATACAGAACGGTAAATGTGGGCTTTGCTTGTATCATATACAAAGTAAACCAGGCTTTCTGGGAACCTTAAATCTAGACTATAAAACAGATATACTCATTTTACTGTATGTACACACAGCACATACTGTACCACGTTCCAGATGCTACATGTGTTCACTCCACTCCAGTATGAAGCTGCCAGCAACTGTCTAGTATTCTTTATACTGCAGCTTCTAATTATAGGTTCATGTCTGAGATCACATCCGCATCTTTAAAAAGCATGTTTAGTATTGTGCAATGTAATAGCAGCCACTATTGCATTGTGTCATGCACAAATAACAAAGCAGGGGATTGTATTTTATACCTACCCCAAATCAATGTATACAATACTGGGTTGAAAGTATACAGTGTATATTATAGTACTTGAATGAGGGAAGATTTGTCTACCAGACTAAGATGTTATTAGTTTAGTTTAAGTTAAACTCATGTGGGTCAAGGTGACTCGTTGTGAGCCAGAACATTATAAAATACACTGACCCTGGTTTCAGGTTAAAATGCAACTGCTATACAAAAGTAAATTCACTTTTTTATGGTAAAAGAATCACCCATATAAGGCTTTTCACAGACTCTGCATTGGACAGCAAGTGGGAAGAAAATAATTGAAGGAAACTACATGGCACAGTATTTCCAACGTGTTTTTATTAATGCGTTGGGATACAAGCCAAGTGGTGTTAAATAAAAACAGATTTCAGAGATTCAGTATGATCATCCTGCTTGAAATGCAGTGACTTCAAAGCAGCAGCAGCTGAGTAAATTAAATACTGCAAAAAAAAGAAAGAAAAAGTACAATCAGAAAAGGTTTCTTCTTATTTTGGTTCCATAATCCTCAAAATCTAAATAAAGAACTAAATATTACCTTCTGTACATACATGAACTATGCGTACATCAGGCATTGGTTATGCAGGATACTTAATTAAAACATAAAACAAATATAGTTGACCAAGTTAATGGGTTCGTTCTTGGGAAAGTGTGTTGTTTTCCATTAGTTCTGCATGGTACAGTGCCAGATAGGGTAATCTTTCATTCATATAGCACAAAAAAGTACTGCAGCCAGTATCCAACACCGTGTTTTCAATTTACTGCATAAACAGAGTGTAAGGTGTTTACAATTGACTTTTTGAAATTGAACTAAGAAGTTGCAGGGAGGGCATGTGGAAGCAGTTTCCAGACTCCCTTTGATGTGAATGGCTGTGTTTTTATTGGTTCTGTTTGATGTCATGCATATGAAGCTACAGTGTAGTATTTGCGCAGGTATTTAAAAAAAAAGCCAGCGCCATTCAAACTTGAGCAGATAACCTTACAAGATTTCTGGAAATGGTTTAGGGTTTAAAGACATTGTGTCCCTCTAACGTGTCCCCCTTAATGTCTTTGTGTAAACACATTTTCTTTTTTCAAAGCATGCTTGCAGAAACAAATAAGTGAGTGCCTTTGTCCTTCATGGATGTTAATATAATGCACACTTGTACAACAGTAATGCGGTTCCATTTTCGAGCGACAATCATTTGCCAAGTTTGTCTGTAGATCTGAGTGAGATCAAGGGAGGAGGTATTACAAACCATGGAGAAATGTAAATTCAGTAAAGAAAAAAAAAAGCATCCTGTCCAAATTTACAATCAATACAGCATGAAGGTCATACAGTATTGGTAAAGGAGAATCAAATAGCGAAGACATGATGGAAGTATGAGATCCAAATCTATCTGTAGGATTATCTTGCTTTTTTGTGATACACATGTTTAAAAAAACAAAAATCCAGAAACACATTTATAGTTTTGCATTGCTATTCGCATTATTGCCTGTATACTATACTACAACATGCATTCAACTTTTGCACAGTCAGTGGCACCTGCAGAACTCTCTCCCTGTTCTTCATCAGCTGGTGAAAGAACAAAGCTGGGTGTCAACGTGATTCCGAGCCCTGCCATCCTCCTAGGAAGGAACACATTGTGAGTGCCCAGGGTCCTCGAGACTGCAGTGTGTTGTGCTTTAACTATATTCCAACCCAGGTAACTAATTAAGAGTGCATAATATGTTCAAATATATTGCTTGAAACTGCAAGAACTCCCATCCATCATCATGTAATTTAACATTCAAATAATTTGTAAAAATAGATTACTAGACAGAGGTAGTCTTAATTAACCCAAGTGGAAAGCCATGCTAACTATATTGAGGAAGGACCAACCTATGTTTTAGGTATTTTGTAGGGTGGGGACAGTCTTGGTTGGAGGTTGCTGCTTTCCAAATTAAAGCTTACTCCCACAGTGCACCAGTTCTTTAATCATCACATACTAAAAACATGAGACACTTAGACATTTTAATTTGTAGCTACCAGCACCAGTCTGTCTTAATATTGGATGTCTGTAAGCATAAATGGGAACAATTATGCAAATAAGATCTCAGCAGATATTTCCTGTAGATGGTGATAATAACAACATAGAATATGCAGTGGTTTCAGTTCAATCTATAATGACAGGTGGTCTTTATCACAGAGATCAGCATCTAATTAAATACAGCCAAATCAGTTTTGTTAATTTGCTTGTGCATTTTGAAATAATTTGATAGCCAATAGACAGTGGTTTGTAGGCCAGGAAACCATCCTGTCTCCCACAATGCACCAAGCACTGAGATCACAGTGCAGGGAAATTTTCTGAGCACCCTCGCCGATAATGACCACACAATTTCGCAAAGCTGGCCATTTGTCATTCTTATGCCCCTGGGGGTACTTTAGAGATCAGTACTTTCATGCACTTCTAAAGGGATTTTTAAACTGATTTTTGCTACTCAAAGATTCAGACAAGTGCAACTAAGGTTGAAGAACAGACTTGCGTGGAGAAGCATTGGGCTGGATCATACAACTATGCTGCACTACTGCAGGTCTTTGTGACAATGTAGTTTTCATGACATCTTTGACAAATGACATTCTGGGAGTTCCAGTTTTCTTTCACTTCTTGAATGGGGAACTGAAAGAGATCTGTATCTTACTTTTAAACTTTTAAACTAATTGACTATGGCGTGACAGGAACTCTTTCCACTTGTGTCTGTAAAAACCATAGCTGTTGCTTCCTGGCAGTGGGAGCCACTACTTGTTGAAATCCTTAAATCAGTAATGACAATGCTGCAGAAGATATGTAAATAAGGTTAGTTTTGTTGAAAAATAATTAGTGTCCCTTCAAAAGATTTGAGGGATGTTAATTTGGCACCATGTGGCACAGTCAGGAGTGGGTTGTAGAATAAGGAAGCTGATCATTAGACTTCAGATTGGAGACTGGGACTTCCTAGACTCAGGGAAAGTATGGCAACTGGATACTTTATTTACCACAGGAGGAAAATTACAGTAACCAGTCATCATGAAGATGCAAAGCAAACAATAGCTGTAAAACAGAAAAAATACAGCGTACCCTGTATAAACACTGAGTAAATATTTAATGTGTGATTTTTTTTAATAACATGTTTGTTTTTACCATAGCAACCCAGGATATTAGGAAAGAATAAACAGCACAGGAAATAGAAATGTGGTGATTTCAATGTTGACAACTATGCAGTGCCAGTGTTTCTTGTAATGAACCAGAGAAAAATAACTTCATAAAAAATAAGTTTATTTTACAGGATACCCTTGAACTATTTAATCCTTTCACTCTGGAATCAGAATTAGTACGTGTCCAATACTACACTACAGCAATACCGATCCCTTTAAATCCATGGTAACTAATGCATACACACGTCACTCATCTAAACAAAAGCTTACAGACTGATGACATGTTATTGTAGTTACGTGGTTCTGGACTATATGATTGGAATTATAATTTAGAATTGTATTAATTTTATATTTCTTGAAAGAGTTTCAAGCTCAGCTTCCCAAATATCCCAGTCCAGAGAAAGGATAACTGGGATTTATGCCATGTTTAAAATGCATTCCTCCAAGCAACAAACACTGAGTTTCCAATCAACATCTGTCTATTGTTCACACTGTGACAGGCTCTCTTTTAAGCCTTATAAGGTGCCAACAGCGCTTAAGACAATGTCAGTGACAGGACTGGAAAAAACACCTGTCCAAATAAGGCAGGGAACTGTATATTAGAAGGAAAAAAAAGAGAGTGACATAAACTCCCCAGCAAAGAAGAGAAGTTAATTTAATAAATATTCAGCACAGTAAGTAAGGAAAGACCCCTCATATCTCTCTCCTTCCATTATAAAGAATATGGGATGTTTTTTTTTTTTACATACAGTATTTATTGCTGATCCAGAATGTTTTAGTAATTATGAAGCGTTAAACTAAATGTTTTTTGCTTAACTTGGTTATTTCTTTCTGAGGACAACTGTGACAGGGTAGCGTCACAGCCCACACTGTTACCGGCAGGAAAGAGACCCAGAAACAGAAGCTGCAATTCAACCACTAAAGCATACCTTTATTAAACAAAAAAATCAAATACAGGAACAAACAAACTGGCACACAGGCCAAAATAAAGATTCAAACAAAACCATACTGCATCCAAACACTGCTGTCAGGCTGGGCATGGACCAGCACAGCACAGCACAGCACAGCACAGCACAGCACAGCACAGCACAGCACAATTACAAACACACAAGTAACACAGAGACACAAGCTTTCTGCCCTCTTAAATACATGTGGCCACTCCCCAATTAGCACTCAATTACCTAATTGGGGAATGGCCACACCTGTGATTGCTGGCAGGGACAGATTTAACCCCATCGCTGCCAACCTTACATTCCCACACACACACACACTATTTACAGCAGCAGGGCTTCTGCCCTGCCACAGTAACACATTAGCAAAATGCAGAACTCTTGTGTGTTAGACTTAGCACTTAACTGAATACAGGAAAATGTACAGGAGTCTTTTTACAATAAATTGGGAAGTAACGCAGGTCATATACGCATCTCTGTGTTATGTGATTGAATATACCACTACCATTGCTGGCAGTTCTGCCTGATTTTGAATGTGCAGTGTCCTTGTAGAGGATAATGCCAGCTTGCCTCAGTAGTTCCCTGTTTGCCTGTGCTCCATCAATGCACAGTAATTAAGAGTGCTTCACTGCATTGAATTATCACAATGCTGTAAAAATGTCAGGAGCCAAACAAATAAAAGAATAAATAGAATCAATAATATTTCCAGTAAAAGAACAACCTGAGACCATTCTGTAACCTTGTGCTAGATCAGTCTAAGTCATGGATAATATTAATTTCCAATTCCCTTAGTTTGTGCTGTGTGTAAAGTGCAATAGAGAACACTGGCTAGTTTTTTTTTTTTTTTTGTATGCATAATGCTACCATGCTGCCAGTGTACTTTGCATACTCCAAAACAGCTGTTGTTTAATAAAGGAAAAATGACTAAATTAACTACAATAAATATGTGAACCCTTTTCTGGTTTATTGCCACTTTTTATTTGTAAAAATCCTTCGAAATCAGTTTTATTATTATTATTTATTTCTTAGCAGACGTGCTTATCCAGGGCTACTTACAATTGTAATTAAGAGTGCTTCACTGCATTGAATTATCACAATGCTGTAGAAATGTCAGGAGCCAAACAAATAAAAGAATAAATAAAATCAACCAGGGCGACTTACAATTGTTACAAGATATCACATTATTTTTACATACAATTACATTATTTTTTACACATGCAATTACCCATTTATACAGTTGGGTTTTTACTGGAGCAATCTAGGTAAAGTACCTTGCTCAAGGGTACAGCTCAGTGTCCCCAACCGGGGATTGAACCCACGACCCTCTGGTGAGGTGTCCAGAGCCCTAACCACTACTCCACACTGCTACCCAACAGTTTTAGTGTTATCATCGTAATTACTACTGACCTTAAATTATTTAGAGCACTGGATAATCTTTTTCTCTTGACAGTTTGTGCTATTTGCATGTACTGTATTAGGAATCAGTACATTATAAGTATACATGTAATCTTGTACTCTGAATCACTGACCAAAACCCTGCATTAAACCTTGTACAGCAGGTGATATACAGCGTGTGACATTTAAACCAGTAGAGGTACTGTAGTAAACATTCTTGCCGCATCATTTTTCCCATTGAGTCTGGTCAGCATAAAGCCAGACAAGACACTTAAGAGTAATTTACATTAACCTGAAGGTGATAAAAGCATGGATAAGCATCATAGTCCATGAGTGAGCATTGGCCTTAGCCTTGCAAAAATTTCTGCCGCAGTGTTTGAACTGCAGGGAAATTGAAACTTTGCCAATAATTCCGGTTTAATGTAAAATTAAACAGGCACACTGAATTCAATTGATTTTAAACCCCCTGGGTGTCAGAGAGAGAGAGAGAGAGAGAGAGAGAGAGAGAGATGCAATACAAAATAGAAATGCCCTACTGAGCCAACCACAGGGAGGTGAAATGTATTAAGATGGCTCATTAAACATGGTGGTCAAGGGGCAGAGGCAGAGTGACCTCAGGAATCCTCAGACTGGCTCTTGTTTCTGTATTATACTACCTAGAGAGTGAATCTGAAGAAACATGGTCTGGTGCTTAATGGGGACATATTAATTATTCACTATGAGAAACTGTTCTTCGTGCTGGGCTAGACATCTAATCTCTTTATCAGACGTTATTTCTCTACCGTCTCAGTTCATGAAACTCATATTGTAGTATCGTACGGTACAGCAATATCTTATGAACTGAGAAATCCAACATAGCTCTGTCTGTACTGTACTAGAAATGGGTAAAAAGAACATCTCTAACCGACCACCCCAAAGAAGTTCTAGAAACTGAAACAAATCCATGACATTGTGCAACAGCAAGATGGAGGCAAAAACTGCTGCCGTTCAGTGTGTATGCAAATGTTACAGTAGTGAGCGTTCTCCGAGTCACTTAACATCATTTTAGAAGGTACCACTTGCTGTACCTTGTGTACAATATTTTATACCATGTTAGTTTTTACATTATCTTTTGAAAGTGTTTAATTTTTTTCTGATACATTTTTTATAAAAGATATTGGCTTATAATGTTTGCCCTCTACGACTTGTGAAATTGAATGCAGCGTTACATGGGATGTGAATTAATTTGAATGCGCCATTCACGTAGTCACATCTTATTTGACCTTATCCAGGGCCACTGTAATAGTAGCTAAACATATTTAAATATCTAAATCAAGATAAATCATCTTAAACCCAAGAGCCCCATTCATATCTACAGCTGCCGCTTGATTTTACAAAACCCGTCTGTGTAACTAGACACTTTCTATGCATGTTTGAGGAAGCCTGTAGAAATGTGTATATGATTAAACTATAAATCTGTGAATACTGACTCTGCTTGCCCCTGAAGTTGTGGAAGCCGTCTGATGCTGAGCAGATGGGATTGTTGTTCTGTAGGAAAATGATTAGACTGCAGTGTTGTTTACTACCTCCTTGGGGGTGGAGCGCCATATTGAAGCTTTGGTCTTATGCTTTCTGACTTCTTCCTCTGCAGTCGCACATCTGTGCCTGTATCAAGCCACCTCAAAAAGAGAATTCTTTAGGGTGCACTCTAGTCAAATGTGATGGCTTGGTTGCTATGAAATATAACCCTCAAAACAGTTAATTGCCATTCCAATGTAAGCTGATGTGAATCAAAGAAAGTGTTGAGTTATATGTGGGACTTAATATTGCAAGGATACTGTCGAAACATTTTTATTACCTCCAATATAATCAGACTATCTACAAGAATGGTAATATTCGTGCTCTCCTGTAGGATTGTTTGTCCTATTAAGAGATTTTACTGATGACTCTAATGAGCGTTTAAAATGGAAGAAAAAGGAAAGTTGCTGGCTTTAGTGAAGTGTTCATCTTGGCAAGGCAATTCCCCTGCAGTCAAAGGACAGCAGCTGAGGAGCTGGAGCAAATGCATCAGCTAGTTTTGGGCCATAATGACAGAAATAAACATTGAATATATTTTGCAAATGCAGTTCTTTCTGTGATTACACTAGACTGTGTGCTTCTCCTTTCCTCACCTCAAACCACAGTGGATATCTGTTTTTATTTGGTTATCTTGAGCTCAGCAGATGAAAATATTTGCAGGTGTCATTTAAGACATTTTTTAAATATTATTATAAACACATTACTTATTGTTACCTACTGTTTTTCGAATAGTTATACTTTTTTCACTGGAGATTACTTCAGGCTGATCAGTGACTGCAGGTGTGAATTACGTGCCACATTGAGGTACACAGGATCATGTTTAGGTATACATTTACAGTATACAGTATTTCAGGAGAGCTGGAGACACTTGAACATGTGGACATCGAAACAATTTGTGCTGAGCAGGCAGGAGAAACTTAATTTTATTTATTCGCAAAAAGTGGCAGTTGGCCAGGAATAATATTAGCCTGGAATAATATTAGCCAAAGGTTAAGCCAAAAACCCTTCAATTATGCTTTTTTTTACCAGCTGATGTTCAGCAAATGTGCAGTTTATTTGTATGAATATGCTGTATAAGGCCTTTTAAATTGAATTACGAGTTCATTTTTTTACTGATACAGGTTATGTGTCAGCTAATGGGTTTATTAGTAAGTCCTTGTTCATATTTTAACATCTGGGGATAGTAAATCATGACATTTCACTTTTTGATTTAAGAATCATTCTTTAAAACAAGTGCTTTTTGCTAGTGGTAGTTGAGTTTGAATTTGATTTGAGTTTAATATGAGCATGGAATGTTCCATGACTATTTTATTTCAATTTAATTGTGTTACTTACATACATTTGAATTACCAACACTTTAAAAAAAACTTTACTGATTTTAAAGCCTTGTCATTGTAGTGTGAAGTACTGTAGGACAGAAAAGATGCTTGAAAAGTTATCTGGTGAATTCCATCTTAAGATTATGACTCAAAACCAAGGCAACCCAGTGTTTTTTCAGGAGACTCCTACAGTAACTGGGGGCATTATCATCTCTCATTCAGTGCTATTAGGGTTAACTGGGCTACTTCCAGTCATCTGTACAGTGGAGTCTTAATAAATGACTAATTATCTAATTATCTTGTATAGGGGGAAAAAAGCATGCTGTAAATGGATGCTTACTTGTTCAAACCTTGATCCTCTTTTATGCAAATGCGCAACAAGGTTTGGGATTGGAAACTGGGGCTGGCTGGCATGAAACATTTTCTCAGCACTTCTATAACTCTGCCATTTTATGGGTACATCCGGTCACAGTACCTGGCCACACTAATTGTTAGGTCATGTTTGTTTGCAGTCTGGGACCCAGGGAAGTGGATATGTAATGTCAGCTTTCTCAATCTTTAATTGGCACGCCTCGCTAATCTGACCACATCAAATCCTTTGTTTGAAGACAAGACAGTATTCAATGGATGGGAAAAGTTAATTACCAAGACCACACTTGGTAAATATGACTGTGCAATGAAAGCTGTGTGTGTCTTTCTTGAGTAGAGGTTGAAGGATTTTTAATACACCCATTTACTAAATATAGTATGTGCTTGTTTTTATGAATTCTTGTCCCCTTGTCCAAATATCAGTTATGACCTACAGTATATGGTAAATAACTGTGGTATATCTTGAGGGCTATATTATTTTTAAATAAATCTTTTTCTCTGACCTATATGTGTTTTGTACCTCCTAATCTGCTTGCTACAGAGCCCTTGTATATGACAGCATCAGAGGAAGGCTTTTAAGAGATGACTAAAAGGAACAGGCAGAGCCCTGTGAAGGGGTCGCCCAAGAAGGAATCATTTGTACACTTGTTCTTACTATTAAGTATACCATCTTATTATAGATTTACAATAGCATCACCAATGTTGCACTATCTTTAGATCTCCATTTGCTAATCAGCAACACAAATCAAGACATTTAACAACATTAACAACAAGTGAAGATTTCAACCACTTTTTGAAATTTCCTACAGAAAGGTAGAACCGGGAGTGAAAATATAAAATGATTCAGTTTCAGTTCATAAAAGGTCTGCCTTGGTTTCTGATGTTGCTTTGACCAGTTTGTGCCCATTTCGGTAATTTATGTTGCTTTATTTAAATTGTGTATGGAATTCTAAATGTCATAGTACATGGTAGAAATTCTGTCTCAATGGTGCACAATAAAGCTGCTTATATTCCACCTGCAGTCACTTCAGTGTTCTTGGTCATGTTATTCCCCCTGGAGCTGGATGAACAGCAGGTGTCCACTTTCATATTCACTCTGAAGAGTGGAGTGTGTGTTTCACAATACTGTCATTTATTGCTGACTTGTAACAAAAGCGGCGTTTACATACACAAGTCATGACAGTTTTCCTCATGACTTGTTTGCCGTATTTTTCAGAAAATTAGTTGCTTTGCATTTTTGATTTAGGAAACAAAAATCGGCCGTACCAATGCAGATTACTCAATTCATAGTCATTTAGGGGAGGGGATATTTAAATGTCTGTGTCTGCTTACTAAGTAGGAAAAGAACGACTCTGAATGTCATGAGGAGAGCTTCATGCGTTGCCATGAAGATAAAAACATTTAACAAGAGAAATGAATTCACCTGTTGTTGCGCACATTCTTAATTACGCTGCGCATTAGTTACTTGTTTGTCTGGTTACCTTTCCAACACACACACACACACACACACACACACACACACACAATATATATTAAATATAATTTCTACAAGTTTTACTACTTAGAATTTGTGTGTGTGTGTGTGTGTGTGTGTGTGTGTGTGTGTGTGTGTGTGTGTGTGTGTGTGTGTGTGTGTGTGTGTGTGTGTGTGTGTGTGTGTGTGTGTGTGTGTGTGTGTGTGTGTGTGTGTGTGTGTGTGTGTGTGTGTGTGTGTGTGTGTGTGTGTGTGTGTGTGTGTGTGTGTGTGTGTGTGTGTGTGTGTGTGTGTGTGTGTGTGTGTGTGTGTGTGTGTGTGTGTGTGTGTGTGTGTGTGTGTGTGTGTGTGTGTGTGTGTGTGTGTGTGTGTGTGTGTGTGTGTGTGTGTGTGTGTGTGTGTGTGTGTGTGTGTGTGTGTGTGTGTGTGTGTGTGTGTGTGTGTGTGTGTGTGTGTGTGTGTGTGTGTGTGTGTGTGTGTGTGTGTGTGTGTGTGTGTGTGTGTGTGTGTGTGTGTGTGTGTGTGTGTGTGTGTGTGTGTGTGTGTGTGTGTGTGTGTGTGTGTGTGTGTGTGTGTGTGTGTGTGTGTGTGTGTGTGTGTGTGTGTGTGTGTGTGTGTGTGTGTGTGTGTGTGTGTGTGTGTGTGTGTGTGTGTGTGTGTGTGTGTGTGTGTGTGTGTGTGTGTGTGTGTGTGTGTGTGTGTGTGTGTGTGTGTGTGTGTGTGTGTGTGTGTGTGTGTGTGTGTGTGTGTGTGTGTGTGTGTGTGTGTGTGTGTGTGTGTGTGTGTGTGTGTGTGTGTGTGTGTGTGTGTGTGTGTGTGTGTGTGTGTGTGTGTGTGTGTGTGTGTGTGTGTGTGTGTGTGTGTGTGTGTGTGTGTGTGTGTGTGTGTGTGTGTGTGTGTGTGTGTGTGTGTGTGTGTGTGTGTGTGTGTGTGTGTGTGTGTGTGTGTGTGTGTGTGTGTGTGTGTGTGTGTGTGTGTGTGTGTGTGTGTGTGTGTGTGTGTGTGTGTGTGTGTGTGTGTGTGTGTGTGTGTGTGTTTGTGTGTGTGTGTGTGTTTGTGGAACATCTAAAAGTTATATTTCATTAACACTAGAACCGCTTTTTACAATACATGTTTTTATTTTGAATATAACCTACAATATTTAATTGATATATATATATACACAAACACACACACACACACACAAGCCTGTTGTTATCTTTACTGGTCCTGGCAGCAATCAATTCCTTTGTTTTGTACAAGGTAGGAGTGATTTCATCTTGAAGCTAGCCACAGCGCTTCAGCAGAATCATTTCTATCAGAAAACTGCAAAGCTGCAGGCTGCAGCTGGTCAACCTGGATTCTGTGCTGCGAGTGACCCACACGCAAGATAAACCATATGTTACTTTCATTTTAGATTAAAAACTACTTTTGCTTTTTACAGTTTTGTATGTGCATATACCTGTTTACACACTAGTGTTTATTTTATTACCGTTTTTCATTTTTTGAAGTAGAAGTGCTTTATATGTGGTAAGTTAGAAAATAAACCCTTTTATGTTTAATTTCGAGATGTTTGATGTGATGTGCTTGAATAAAACTTTTGAGTTGTATCCGATAGTTTGTCTTTCATTTTAATATTGATGGTGTTTAAAATGTATCGGCAGTTTAGGTATAACCGCGGCAGTTCTAGTGTTGAAGTAGTCCATAAATGTACATTGTGGGGCCTTTCTGCTGGAGAGGATGTGATATTAAGTCAGAAAAACGAGATCTTGACAGCTGAAACCTCGTGAGCCACAAGCACGATTCCTGCTCTCGGTTTACATGGGTTTTTACAGCTATTTTTATCGTGAGAAAGCAATTGACCCTGCCCTTAAAGTCGCACTTCCAAAAGGACGTCCTTTTGCTGTTTCAGGATGTATTTGCGTGACAACGTCACACAGTCATGACTGTAGAGTCGATTTTCAAGTGCATGTAAAACCAAGCCAAACAGTCCTTCAGTTTATTTAATCTCTAGATGAACAGACCTTTGTGGCCTCCATAGCTGCTGTGAAGATAAGTGCATCAGGTAACCATGGCATTGCTGTGATTCCTGGACTGGTGCGGTCTTAACAGTGTGGGCGTTATATTTTTAATCTCCAGAAGGTGAGTATAATATTAGTGGTTAGGAAGTATAGTGCCCAAATCAATTAAGTTTATAGAGACATCAAAGTGGGCAGAAAGCTCTCTTCATAAATTACATAAGCGTTTAGGACTTTGAAGTATTTAATGATTAAGAGTACAAATTTAGTGATTTAGAGTATGTTGTAAACTTCTCTGAAACCACGACCAGCCAGTATCATTTTCTGCATGGGTTGGCTCATGAATACTGGCCTGGAGTATTTAACAGTTTAAATAGTGTAGCAGTTACAATACATCCTACACCCCAATAACAATGGTACCCTGTCAGCTGTGGCAGAAATGTCTGGGCTATGCATTCTCGAGTTCTGGGATGAACAGTTACTGTATTTTGGATTGTTAGTGTTTCATTAATCTAAACGTATACTAATATTTTAATAAATGTCCAGTTTTAGCAAAATTTCATCAGACACAACATACAACTGGCAGAAACTTATCTGTAGTTATGTAGTAATTTGTATGAAACATTCATCAAATGAAAGGCATATATTTAAATTATAAAAAACATATATTTAGATGATAAAAAGGTGTGTATTTATATTATAAATCATCACATATTTGGATTATAAAAAATATATATTTAGATTACAAAAAACATATTCAGATTATAAAAACATATATGGAGAGCATTGTATGTTACATATACTAACACATAAAATCCTTATCTAAAAATACTATAAAATCAGGGCAATTTTGTAACCAATCCTCATATAATTTATATATGAACATATATGTATACACATAAAAAACAAATGAAGTAAAATGAGAGGCATATAAGTGTAACATATATTGCTTTTAATATACCGGTATGTAAAATATAAGTTCTTTCTGTATGGGCTGGTAACAGGAAACCCCCAAAAGGCTTCTGCCAGTAGATTTCCTACCAGTTCTAATCACTCTGTTTTTTAATTGTAATTTTATTTTTATTTTGAATAATGGAATTAGTTATTATGGTGTTCTATGTGCAGGATGATGGGGAGGCCTGATTAAAATAATACTGAGAAACCCTAATCTAGGGGACGATGAGTCTTTATATAGAAGCAAAATCTTCTAATACAACATGAACAGTGTAATGAAATGTTTTAGATGATGCTAAATTGTTTTAACACCTAATGTAGTTACACTTCAGTTTCATTTTGTGTAACTACATTAGATGTTGCATCAGAGACCCTGTTTTTGTATGCTGAAAGCTCTAGGGGTAGTTGGCATTCTTCTTTCTTGATTTAATCCCCTAGGTAAAGGTGTCTTCTGACACAAGAGCTCAGAGGACCAGTGCTATTATATTCACATTTTGAAATGATGACTTCGAGCTGTTCTTTTGATCATTTTTTTTTATGTCATTGTCGGGTTTTGTTTTTATTTATTTATTCGAGTTTGAACCCTTGAGAGCGGTACAAAGCGGTACAAAATGAACAAACTGAACAAATGTTTATCTGTCACAGACAGTGGAACATTCAGTTAAAGGTAATAAAAGTTATATTAAAATAATTCAATTATCCATTTGCCTTGACTGCATGCTAGAATGCTGCCGACAGGCTGTAATAAAGGTGATGTGTGTGTGTGTGTGTGTGTGTGTTTTCGACTAGTTTGTAAGTGCACAGTTTGTGCTTTGAAGAAGTTCCACGACCTTGTCAGTGGCAGTGCTCCCTGTCTGTGGTTTAGGTGTAGCTTTTCTAAAGAGCTTTGTCACTCCATCCCCATACCTATTTGAATTAGTAATGAGATAAGGAGGTAAAATAAGACAGGGGTTCCTAAACTTCCTTGGCTTGCAGCCACCTGTGGCATTGGTCCTGACTGAGGACCCCCACCCAATTCCTATCTTAATGTGAAGCTTTGCTCTACTTACAATAAACCCTTATTATTATTATTTATTTCTTAGCAGACACCCTTATCCAGGGCGACTTACAATTGTTACAAGATATCATGTTATTTTTACATACAATTACCCATTTATACAGTTGGGTTTTTACTGGAGCAACCTAGGTAAAGTACCTTGCTCAAGGGTACAGCAGCAGTGTCTCCCACCTGGGATTGAACCCACAACCCTCCGGTCAATCCAGAGCCCTAACCACTACTCCACACTGCTGCCCGAAATTAATGTGTGATTGAGCATTGAGCTGGCATTCATTTTCGGCTGTTTACTTAGAGCTTAATTGAAAGATTAAAAATGCATGAACACTTCTGGTAGGTCCTTCTAATCTTCAGGCTGTCAGGGACGGAGGCAGGTGAGGGGACAAGGTCGTGCAGTGAGTCAGTCTGGGTTGGATTAATACCCAGAATCCCCTCCTGGCTCAGTCCTTCAATGTAACCTCCAGACCACACCGCACCTTCGATCGGTTCCGGTTGGGGTTAGGTGGGCGGGAAGACACTCAGTGCTCGGGAACAAAAGTATCCATTATTCATGGGAGCATTGGGTCCAGGAAATCAGCAGAAAAAGGCCTTGCAGTTGCCTGCGCATCAGAAAACGTGGAAAAGGGGGAAACCAACTGAAATAAGAGAAGGCTAATCCCATTGGACAGTATGGCAGTGTTTTCGGCTATTTTTGTGCTTTAATAATATTCTCTCTTCATCATTAATTATAGCTAGGGCTTCTGATTTTCAGTGTTTTCCGCTGACTTTTCTCTCCTTTAAAAATTCAGTTTGTACTTGTTAAGCCTTTCGTGTATCTCAATCACAACTGAGAAACATGTTAATAGTAAAATTGATTTAATTTACAGGGTTTTTCTATGAAACAACTAAATGGGCTTTTAAATCATAAGGCTTACTTTTTCATTTCAAAGCAGAAGCGACTCCTCTGTATTATTAATGTAAATACAGTCACGCATAACAATTGTTATAAAGTGTGTCCAGCATAAAATACTTTATTTTAATAGCTTTAATAAAGATTAGTCGCTTATTAGCATGTTGTGATCTCGTTTGTACGTTCTGCTTGTTATTCAAAAATGAAGGCTCGGCCAATTTAAAAGCCAATTTAATTGCTTCAAAGAATGAAAAAAAGTGAATTAAATCAATTTTACTATTAACACGTTTCTTAGTTGTGATTGAGATACACGAATGGCTTAACAGGTATCAATTGAATTCTTAAAGGAGAGTAGAAAAGTCAGGGTAAAACACATTAAATCAGTATGAGAAAAACATTACTCACACACTTGAAATGTTTACCTATTTTGTTTTGTGTTAAATAAGAAATATTTGTGGAGCACATTAATTAAGTCTGCTAGTGCTTCCTCCTTTGAATAAAATATTTCCTTGGCAGAGTTTGCAAATTCCGTTTTCTCCTGCTTTGGTAAAGAAATTCCACACAATACCCCTTTGCTGGATTCCATGTTTTAAAAAAACAACATCAGCGGAATAAGGCCAACAAATTTAACATTAATAACTGTATTCAAACTGAGATTATTATTATTATTATTATTATTATTATTATTATTATTATTATTATTATTATTTCAATGTTTCCAGTACTTAAAAAGGCTAAACAAGTCTACTGATCTGAAGGGACTAAATGTATGTGTACTATATAGTATTTAAATATGTATCATGCACTTAAAACATTAATATATGTGATTTTTTTAAATCATGACCCGAAAAAGGTATCCAGGTATTTTTCATGGCGGATACCCGGTTCCGGATTTTCTGCCCGTGCCGACCTCTAATATATCTATGTAATTAATGACTGTAGATGCAACTATAATTAGTTTTTTTTACTCTCAGAATTAGATGATTCTTTATTAATGCTCTGTATAATATGCATGGGGTTGACAGAATGAATGGGCTATATACATTGCAGTTTCAAACTTCATAAGATATTTATGCACTGTGCAAAATAAGATGCATTATATAATAATGTTACTTCCCCAAATGAGCGAATATCCACGTTGTGTTTAAAAATGATATCACTCTTCCCATTCAGTATCTCTTTCGTTTGTATTGCTTTACATTTATATAATCCCAGAAAATGCATTTTACATGTGCTTATCCAGAAGCAGCTTATATGTGCAAATGTCAAATGCAAAAGCTTTGCTGTGCAATATATATATATATATATATATATATATATATATATATATATATATATATATATATATATAAATGCAAAAAGCTTTTGCCTTTGACATTTGCACATATATGACTAAAAGTGACCTTCTTTTGTCATTTGCTCTGCTCTGCTCTTAGGATGTGTACTCGGCTTTTGTGCTATTCCCTCAATGATGTAGGCTTCAAAGCAGGTTTGTTACAAATTATATGTGTTGGTATTTCAGATGTATTTCTGTATGAACTTAAAAGAGATTCCAGATAGCAAAATCGATAGGACCTTGCTAATCTTCTGATCAGGGCCCTCACACAAGAGTAGTATTCATCATGGGCTACTATTTATATATACTAGTGATGGGGAATAGGTGGATAAAATCAACACATTCAATAATCCTTTTTTAAAACATTTTGTAGTGGTTTATTTAAAAATATTACAGTTAGAAATAATCAGTATTTAGTTTAACATCATTAATAATTGTCAGTTGAAAATGGTAAATTGATAATTGTAACCATTGCTGCAATACTATTATAACATTTGATAACAGAAGAAAAAAGATATGAGGAGATCCTTATATGTTGTTTATTTAAATACAAAGCTTTAGTTAGCAGGTTTCTTTCTGAATAAGATTCTATTATAGAATTTTGAGTGCCTGACATTCTAAATTTGCAGGACCTGTGTGGTTTTCTACAGTGCGCAGTGCAGTGACACAGCAAATATATACAGAAATATAAGTCCTGTCATTAAGGAAATGCAGTGCGCTGATTGTCTTTTTTTACACTATATCACGTGCATCTGATTTTAAATGTAGTTTGCCAATCTTCCTGTGACCACTGGCATCACATTTCTCCACAATTTGAGAGATCAGTCTTGTTATAACAATGTTTTCTTTGCAACAGTCAAATTCAAAAGATTACAAGAAAATAAGAAATGTAGCAATGCCAGCATATTTGTTGTAGACATTATAGTTTTAAATCCTAATCTATCGAATTTACGACGAGAGTGCTTGCATACATAGCATTTTGTGTGAATTAATTACCAAATAGCATTTAGTGTGTTGATACCTTGTTTATTCAGACACGACGGGGAGAGTTTAGCTGCATGAGTTTAGTTGTAAGCACATCATAACCAATCTGTAGTTCAAAGAGCTTTTCGGATTTATACTCATGAATGTGCATTTGACTTCTATTAAAGGCTCCTAGCGTCTGTTTTATAAATCACCCTGGCTAAACTCATCAAATAAAAGCTTGTTTTACTTTTTAATAAAAATAGAGATGTCAACAAACATATTTAAAGACAGGTACATTCATCAGTACCCTCCCCTAAAAAAACAGAAACTCTAGATATAATTTAAATACTGATATTAAATTGAAATACAGCCAGTACTAAACACACCAATCAAAGCAAGTCTGTATACACTACCTGCCACTCATGAAAGGAGAGAAGTGGGGGCTATACAGAGACACGACATAAGTAAACAGACGCAATGTACATCCAGTGTGTCGAGCTGCACATCGCTTGACTCAACATGAAACGACCATTTATACACCCAATTTCCACTGCGTATTGGCAAATTCATCATGGAGCCCAATGGGTCTCAGTACTCAGCTGTGGCGATATCGCAGAAGGCCCTACATGTATAAGGCATATTTATCTATAGTAAGTTAGTGTCTACTGGGGGCAATCACTGCAGTTTACAAGCCACTTCCACTAGCGGTGTGGCATTGGAATATTAATAAGCTGGGTTTGCTAACTGCGGGCTACCAAGGGAATTGTACTTCTTTTTAATCAACATTATTACTTTGCCTCACCTTGTAAAAAAGTTGCTAATAAGCCTTGGTCATGGTATGGTGGTATGAACTAAGCCATACGGTCATGTCACTGTAGTTTGTTACAGTAAAATATTTTGAAGAGCACAGAGGCTATAGATATAAGCTGAACTTGGGAATTCATGTCTGCATACAACGAGGGATAAAATGCATTTCATTTTGCGGCAAAGCAATGCGTAAGAGAGCCTAAATAAATAATTATTACTATGATTTTAATCGAGGCCCATGCCTCAGGTGCCTCATAGCTGGCTACGGCTTTGCTATTATATATAGGACTAATTCTCATAAGAAAATCCAATTGTGCAGAGATTTGTGGCAGGCTGTTTTTCAGTCCTCACATTTCATTTCAGTATCAAACATAATAGGTAAAACCAATGAGCTGGCCAGTCAGCAACAGAAAATATTGCGAGTTGTCCTTATTTTAGCTGTTTTCAAAGCAGGTTAATTCAGGCAGCACAAATGGCAGTCAGTGGAGGCATTGTCCTGATAAAGTTAATTGAAGAGCATGTCAGGGGCTGGCCGCTTGGACTAACAACCATTTCCCAGCATGCTCACTGAGCCCTCAATCCTCAGCGCCCATGACAGGCTCAGCTGCCTTAGATTTCCCAAACATCCTTAAATCCTATCATAATCTTGCAGGGTGATTTAGCAAAAGGGCATGTCATGTGTCAAAAAATGCATTTTTTTTGTTGCCGCTTAATGAAAACCGTTTGACCCTTAATGAAAACAACTGCAGAAACCTGAGGAACCCCAGATTGACAATATTTGCCAGATAGTGTGTTCAGTATGCAGTGTGCAAAAAGTAATTTTCATCTCCTGCGGGATGTAAATCAACAAATACAAGATAACAGATGAGGGCTTCTCTTCAACGTGTTGGTGATGAATTTGGATCTGCTCCAATTTTGTGTAGTCGGCTTAAAAAAGTGGTCCTGTGGAGACGAGGGTCACACCCGAGCTAATGTTGATAAAAATATCAGTCTGATTACTTTGATCATTGAGTGCTGCATGCAAAGACGATTTAGCGATAAGAGGAGTGAGAAATACTCAATGTTTTCTCACACTGGATCCGATCAAGAAGAAAAACATTATCATGTGCATTCCCTATTGCACCTTGCATACTGAGTCTGTAATTGTCGTACAACAGTGATGCGTCAATTTTGGAATTGAAACAAGTTCAATTTGATCCGATTTGATGTGCGTTAAAAATTACATTGACCAATAAAAAACGACTTGGAAGACACGTGGATTCTTGCAGTTCCCTGAACAAAATGGAAAAACTAATTGTGTTTGTCGCCAAACAAAAATGACTTTATGATAAATCCAACCAAGGTTACAAAGACTTTGAATAAAAAGAAAACATATGGAAAGACATTGCCATGGACTTGGGCATGAATGATATGTATTATAAAACATGAAATTATGAACTGATAGCATACATAAACACGTGGATTTTGTGCAGTATAGGTTATTATCAGCATATACTTTTTATTTCAATTGTAGTCAAGGATGTAAAGAAACAATGGCCTAACCTGGAGACACATATCAGAGAAAGAAGCGTGACAGGGCAAGAGCGCTCATGGCTACAGTCAGAAAAGAAGGGCAGTACATGAAAGTGATGGAATTTCTGGCTCCATATTTCTTTATTTTTGTATTATGTATTGTGTTAAAACATTATTGTATATCTAGTAGAAATGTAATAATTAGCAAACATTTTAACTTCCATCAGTTTTTGCTGATCATGACATTTATACTACATTTAACATTTTTTGTGTTCAACGTTATGTAAAAATTAACAACAGAATTGTATTTATTTTGTATTAAAATACTGAAACTACCGGTAGGTATATTTACTACAAAGCCATCACTGCACATCAGTGCAATGGTCTTTACTTGGGTTGGCTTATGAAGGCATATCAATTCTGATGCATTTCTCTGTTAAGTTTCATGTTAGCTTCTCCATTGGTCAACTGCGGGTAGGGGGTAACAATACAAAACATACACTCCTACAGTATGCACTAAGCATTTGACAAGTTCTGAGTTTGTTCTTGTTCCCCATGTACACTGTGCTAGCTAACTTTGTGAACAGCTTAGCCTGCATAGATCAATACTTGTCAACTGGCCTCACCCTTCAGATGTTAGCTGGCACTCAATTGTGCATCTCATCTGGCAGAACTCATTAAACTCTGCTCTGCTCTTTTATTTGGAGACAAAACACAGCAATCGGCCAATTGGCCCTGCATACTTCAATAGTTTATACTTATAGATTCCCTGTCGACACAGGCGGCTGATCAGCGATCGTAAAGGTCACCAGACTACTGACCGTTTAAATCTTCAGCTTTATCTGAGCTGTCTGCAATCTCCATCTGTGGAAGCAACACTTTCGTTGCTAGGAGACTCAGCACCCAGCAGAGTTCTTCTATCTGTATACTCTGATGTTTCTATAGATCAATATATGGAAACTAAAACCTGGACTGGACTATCCCTAGGAGCCGTTTTCTTACCCCCCTTGAGCAGAAAATCATTCTCAGATGTGTGCCCAATTATTTAGCCCCTTCTTTTCCCCCAATTTAGAATGACCAATTACATTCCTTCACCGCAGCCACACCCCCACAGCAGTTTAGGAGTACTGAAGTTCAGGCATCCCACTGCTCAGCCAAACACTTCTTTACAACCAGGAGCTCGACAGCAGAGCTCTGCAGCCTGAATTCTAGAACAAAGTTTGGATTTTGACATGTGTATTGTCAGGAGTGATAGCATTAGCTTGATCATTGAAAACGTTCAATCATCTGTGTCACACAGAACTGCCTCGATATAGCATCTCAGTCTGAAGAAATGGCAAAGCTTTTAACTTAGACCCTGGAGAATTAGGTCGATATGCCTGCAGCACTATTCACTTGCAGACTTTGAAGTTGAATGTATTTTAAGGATAATTCACTTGACCCACGAAAGGTAATGTGTTGAAAGTCTTCCAATTAGAAAGTGATTCATCTCCTTTAAATCAGCCCTGTTTAAAACAGGAATTATATTAAATATTTTCACCCGATATTTAATTCGATAAAAGAAATCAAGGAAATTGGGTGTGATGCCTGTCTTCCTGCCAGACGGAATTTGTTTCACGAAAGAGAAGGCTGTTAAAAGTAACTGTCTAAAGAAAGGATTCCTCCCCTCTCAACATCCCTGGATTGCTTTGCACACAAACTCTGAAATGAATGCTCGTCTCTTTAGTGATATATAGTAGGATCAGTCTTTTCAGAATGCAGGGGGTGTTCATCCCACACTGTAAATCCCTGATTTACTTTGCACAGCCCCCCCCATGGCAGATTCACATCAGCTCCCCCATCCCAGTCTCTCCTCTGGTCTGGTCAGTTCTGATCGATGACTGATGGTGATTTGCCAGGCTCTACTCTGCACTGGACCCAGGCTCCTCGTTGCAAGCGAATCAGATCAGTATGACTCACGGCAAAGTTAAAAAAAAAAAAAAATAATTCAGGAGAAACTAATATAAAAGGTTAAAGGAAATCACTCATAACTAAAGGTGCAGAATTCTAGTTAAGAATATTGTTGATGTGTTCAGCCATACTAGACAAACCCCTTCCGTTTTTGCCAGTCAGGAGTGTAGGTAGTGGCAATATAGGGGCAGATGCTCTTTAAATGACATGTTTTAGTTTGTGATGAAAATCTCCCTTCTATTGGAGGTATGTTTCTTCACTGAATATTTAACTATTTGCTGCCAGGCCCACTAAGAATTTCCATGTAAGGGTTTCACTAAAATAATACTTAAACATGCAAATAATCTCTTCTGTTTTATTCTATTTAAATGGTCTTCTGTCTTGGTGGGAGTGTATACTATGCGTTGCAGAACCATTTGGCTTAATTGTTAACTATACAGCCTTGCTTCATTATGGATCTAACAAACACCGCTGTATTGTGATTTAGGGGAAATCAGCCTATCAACAAAGCAACGAGGGGACAAAAGAAAAACTACAAACACAACCTCAAACTCTTTAAAAATCATTTGATTACAACCTTTACACTTAATAGTTACAGACCGGAACAAAATGCCTTAATTCCTGAAACAAGCTTAATTGTTCAGACAAGCATTTGCTGGGCAATTACTGAATCAATTCAGTTGCACTCATTAGTGTTAAATTACATATATATATATTGGTTCTCTCCCCAGGAAATATATTGCATGTAAAGATATTCTGATTTAGTATAAACTAGTGTGATTGAATTCACTTTTAAATAATGCCAATTCAAATAACGGCTATGCATCATTATCAAGTAATTGCAGTTACTTTGTACAAAAATTCTGAAAAGGCTGAAATGATAAAATAAAGAGCAACTTTCATTTTTTATTACTGTTTTCTGCACACCAGAATTTTGACAAGCTAAAGTCTTCTTCTTAATAAAGTCAGCAGTATATTGTGTCTTTGGTACTGTCTCTGCGTGAACCTGAGGTATCCTGAGCAAGGTGGAATTTGTGTTATGAGGCCAGTATTAAAATAACCACCAGGAGTGTCTTCAGATTGTCTCCGAATTCAAGAGAGTGGTCTTAATGATGTTCGGCTTTCAGTAAACATCTGGAATAAAAGCCTCCATGCCCGGCATTAGGGTTTCTGTGAATAATAGCCAGAATGTCTATGAAACAAGCTTTCCATGAAGTCCTGAAGCTGTTGCTGACTGTAGCTGAACTGTTGTCGTGATTTCATTATGAGAGATACATTTATTTGTTAGAAGGTGTTTTCCCTACAGATTCCAATGTTTTATTTAAATGCACATATGAAGCTTTATAAGAAATGCTTACATCTCTTCAAAATAAACCTTGGGCAGAGTGAAGACAATTTCATTTAGTTATGTAAGCCTCCACACTGGAGTATCATGTTTGGATGTCACACCAAATATTGATTTGATGTAGATTTTTCTTCTGTTCACTCACTTTGCATTTTTTTAATTGATAAATATAAACTATTAACATGTCTATTTTTGAAAGCATTCTTACTTTACAGCATTTTTTCACACCTGCCTAAAACTTTTGCACAGTACTGTATATATATATATATATATATATATATATATATATATATTGTAAAAGATTGCTCCACTCACAGGTTCGTGCCCTTTAAAATTACTCACCCAGTACACAGAAATGGATTTTCTAAGCTGTGTTGCTTATTTTTTTATTTTATTTTTTTAAATGACTGCTCGAAGCAGAACACTCTCCTGCTTCCTTCTACTCAGCAGCCCTGAGCAGACTGACTGCTCTTCTAAATACCCTGCACCTGGTACTAATTTAACAATGGCTCCCAGGTGCAGGGGATAATTAATAATAAAACAATTAAATTAAACAATAAAACAATTAACAAAACTAATTAATAAAAGCACAAAACAATTAAACCAAAGGTGCCATTTCTCTCTTCAGGGAGGTTTTAACCCCCTCCCTGCTGTCTCACACAACCTGCTGCCTTACACTATATATATATATATATATATATATATACACTACCGTTCAAAAGTTTGGGGTCACTTAGAAATTTCCTTGTTTTCCATGAAAACATACATGAAATGAGTTTGAATAGGAAATATAGCAAAATGAATAGGAAATATAGTCATTGACAAGGTTAGAAATAATGATTTTTAATTGAAATAATAATTGTGTCCTTCAAACTTTGCTTTTGTCAAAGAATCCTCCATTTGCAGCAATTACAGCCTTGCAGACCTTTGGCATTCTAGTTGTCAATTTGTTGAGGTAATCTGAAAAGATTTCACCCCATGCTTCCTGAAGCACCTCCCACAAGTTGGATTGGCTTGATGGGCACTTCTTACGTACCATACGGTCAAGCTGCTCCCACAACAGCTCAATAGGGTTGAGATCCGTGACTGTGCTGGCCACTCCATTATAGACAGAATACCAGCTGACTGCTTCTTTCCTAAATAGTTCTTGCATAGTTTGGAGCTGTGCTTTGGGTCATTGTCCTGTTGTAGGAGGAAATTGGCTCCAATCAAGCCCGTCCACAGGGTATGGCATGGCGTTGCAAAATGGAGTGGTAGCCTTCCTTCTTCAAGATCCCTTTTACCCTGTACAAATCTCCCACTTTACCACCACCAAAGCACCCCCAGACCATCACATTGCCTCCACCATGCTTGACAGATGGCGCCAAGCACTCCTCCAGCATCTTTTCATTTGGTCTGCGCCTCACTTAATGTTCTTCTTTGTGATCCCAACACCTCAAACTTAGATTCGCCTGTCCATAACACTTTTTCCAATCTTCCTCTGTCCAGTGTCTGTGTTCTTTTGCCCATCTTAATCTTTTCTTTTATTGGCCAGTTTGAGATATGGCTTTTTCTTTGCAACTCTGCCTAGAAGGCCAGCATCCCGAGTCGCCTCTTCACTGTTGACGCTTGAGACTGGTGTTTTGCGGGTACTATTTAATGAAGCTGCCAGTTGAGGACCTGTGAGGCGCCTGTTTCTCAAACTAGACACTCTAATGTATTTGTCCTCTTGCTCAGTTGTGCACGGGGCCTCCCACTCCTCTTTCTATTCTGGTTAGAGCCAGTTTGCTCTGTTCTGTGAAGGGAGTAGTACACAGCGTTGTACGAGATCTTCAGTTTCTTGGCAATTTCGCATGGAAGAGCCTTCATTTCTCAGAACAAGAATAGACTGACGAAGTTTCAGAAGAAAGTTCTTTGTTTCTGGCCATTTTGAGCCTGTAATCGAACCCACAATTGCTGATGCTCCAGATACTCAACTAGTCTAAAGAAGGCCAGTTTTATTGCTTCTTTAATCAGCACAACAGTTTTCAGCTGTGCTAACATAATTGCAAAAGGGTTTTCTAATGATCAATTAGCCTTTTAAAATGATAAACTTGGATTAGCAAACACAACGTGCCATTGGAACACAGGATTGATGGTTGCTGATAATGGGCCTCTGTACGGCTGTGTAGATATTCCATTACAAATCATCCGTTTCCAGCTACAATAGTCATTTACAACATTAACAATGTCTACACTGTATTTCTGATCAATTTGATGTTATTTTAATGGACAAAAAATTTGCTTTTCTTTCTAAAACAAGGAAATTTCTAAGTGACCCCAAACTTTTGAACGGTAGTGTATATATATATATATATATATATATAGTGTGTATATATATATATATATATATATATATATATATATATACAGTACCAGTCAAAAGTTTGAGTACACCTGCATGGAACCAGGTTTTTCATGATTATCTATGCTTTTAACTGTATAAACTTGTCTATAAACACTTAATATTTTATTTTATGATACGTGTACTTATATAAGCTGATAATCATAAGTGAATTGCATTCAAAAATTGAGGGTCCATGATTACTATAAATATACCATTGTATATATATATAAAATATATCATTGTATTTATCTTGCTCTTAATTGTATTATTACTTGTACTGTGATACTTGAAATGTATTTGCTTACTAGTGTAAGTCGCCCTGGATAAGGGCGTCTGCTAAGAAATAAATAATAATAATAATAATAATAATAATAAATATAGGTAGCATAGGCATAAGTTTGTCATTCCTGAATGTAAGGGAGCAGAAAATGGCAAAATACGCTCAGTTAAGCAAAGAAAAAAAAGACAGTCTGTAATTACTTTAAGAAATGAAGGTCAATCTTTAAGACAAATCGCAAGAACTTTGCAAGTGTCTGTAACTGCTGTGGCCAAGACCATCAAACAATTTGAAGAAACTGGCACTCATGAGGACCGAACTAGGTCAGGCAGGCCAAGGGTGACCTCAGAATCAGAGAACAAGTTCATTCGAGTCACAGGTCTGCAAAACCGGCGAGTAACTGCCCCTGAAATACAAGCTCAGCTAAATGCTACTAGAAGTACAGATGTTTCAACATCAACTGTTCAGAGGAGATTGCGTGAAGCTGGCCTAACTGGAAGAATTGCTGCAAAGAAATCATTGTTAAGAGTGCAGAATAAGAGGAAGAGACTTGCCTGGGCCAAAAAACACAGAAACTGGACGTTTGAGGAGTGGAAGTCGGTCTTATGGACCGATGAGACAAAATTTGAAATATTTGGGACCAACCGCCGAGTATTTGTAAGACACAGAGAGGGTGAGTGCATGAGTTCTGCATGTGTGGTTCCCACTGTCAAGCATGGAGGAGGTAGTGTCGTGGTCTGGGGTTGCTTTGCTGGTGACAGAGTTGATGATCTTTACCAAGTCCATGGCAAGCTCAACCAGCATGGCTATCATAGCATACTTCAGAGGCATGCCATTCCATCAGGATTACGGCTAGTTGGCAGTCCTTCATTCTTCAGCAAGATTATGACCAAACACACCTCAAAGTTGTGCAAGAACTATCTGATCGAAGAAGGAAATTGAATGACAACTCAATCTAATGAGCTGGCCTGCCCAGTCTCCAGACCTCAATCCCATAGAACTTGTATGGGACTAACTGGACAGAAGATTCAAAGCAAAGCTACCCACAAGTGCCCCTACATCTCTGGGAATTGCTGCAGAAGAGCTGGGAAGACATGTCGGGTGATTTCCTGCTGAAACTTGTTAACCGAATGCCTCGTGTTTGTGAGGTTGTTATTAAGGCAAAGGGTGGCTATTTTGAGGAATCCAAGATTTAGAGACAATTTTCAGTTTTCTTGAACATTGCTTTGATACTCCTTATGTTTTGTTTTGTATATTGTAACATGTGTTTTCATTTTCAAGTATTTACAGAAACGTATACGATGTAAAACATTGTTAATTATGAAAAAAACCCAGTTTCCAGCAAGTGTACTCAAACTTTTG
Source organism: Acipenser oxyrinchus oxyrinchus (assembly GCA_030684275.1). NCBI lineage: Eukaryota > Metazoa > Chordata > Actinopteri > Acipenseriformes > Acipenseridae > Acipenser > Acipenser oxyrinchus. Next base: position 30,867,469 of record CM060259.1, read on the forward strand.
ACTGGTACTGTATATATATATGAAAAACACAATGGAAAAACATCCCAGGCTCTCCTTAACCGCACAGTGAGGGCTCGGTGCGGCCCTGGCGCTTGTCTGTTGTACAGTCGAAAAGAGGCCTAAGACACTGATAAATCTGGCCCTACAGTATGTGATCAAATTAACTTCAGGTTACACAAATCAGTTTATCATCTTGTATTCTGTGGGCTGCACGAGTCTAGCTGGGACCTCCTCAGATATTGGAATTGTTCTGTTGTTTGTAAGGAGAAAGGAAGGGAAATCCAATTATCAAATCTAATTAGCAGCACTCTCTTTTTTATTTGGCAGCTTCTACTCCAGATCGCTGCTACATACACAGCCTTTTTCACCTCCTGTAAATGCTTTCAGTAATGTACACATATTGACCTCACCCAAATTGGATGTGTTTTATTCTGTCTGGGGTCTATCGAGATCATAACATCACTCAACACATCACTCGTGGATGAACTGTTTTATTAGAACATGTTATCATGTGTGTTATTATTAAAAATGGTATTAAACTGCACTGTCCAAAAATGCTATAACATGCATAGTCATATATGAAGAGGGTAGTGTTAAAAAAAACACCTTAGAAATGACCTGAAAGGTGTTCTGAAAAATTTGTTTTTACACCAAATTATTGTATACCTATCCTAAAGTTATAGGATTTATTCACTAGGTGAAGCTAAGTCCCTAACAAATTCACTTTAAAGACGAGTTAGATAACTACCCTAGGATTATTTTGGCAAAAACATCTGTTATTACAGTTGTTGTTTGTTTTGTTGAAGATAGCAGCACCATAATTAAAATGTAATCCAAGTGCTAGTGTTACAGTAAGTTGTAAAACATTTACCATATTGATTTCAAACTGTCACGTTGTCCATATTGTTTGCTTTTACTCTTGCACTTGTGTTTCCACTTCAAGTAGCAAGGCCGCTTAGCATTTTAATTTCCTTCATGGCAGATTGTAACTGCAGTATGAAGTCATGTTATCTTCCTATTCACTGCCCCAGCGTTTTTTGTTCTTTTTGCCGCTCAGGTGAAGTGGCTGCATGCTGATCAACTCTGACAGGCTTTGGCGCTGGAGCAGCTTTTTGTCAGGAAATCCAAGTATGTTGTGTGGACCGTGGAAACAAAATACGTAAAGAGAAGAAGAGTGTTTATAAGTAAAACATGCAGATCTTTAAATAATCCTAGATCCGCAATACAAAAATAGAAAGAAAAAGAAAAATAGTGTTTGCAGTTGCTGTACGCACTGTAGAAGCAGTAGTCAAAGTAAATATGCAGTATATATATATATATACAGTGCCTTGCGAAAGTATTCGGCCCCCTTGAACTTTGCGACCTTTTGCCACATTTCAGGCTTCAAACATAAAGATATAAAACTGTAATTTTTTGTGAAGAATCAACAACAAGTGGGACACAATCATGAAGTGGAACGAAATTTATTGGATATTTCAAACTTTTTTAACAAATAAAAACTGAAAAATTGGGCGGCAAAATTATTCAGCCCCTTTACTTTCAGTGCAGCAAACTCTCTCCAGAAGTTCAGTGAGGATCTCTGAATGATCCAATGTTGACCTAAATGACTAATGATGATAAATAGAATCCACCTGTGTGTAATCAAGTCTCAGATAAATGCACCTGCACTGTGATAGTCTCAGAGGTCCGTTTAAAGCGCAGAGAGCATCATGAAGAACAAGGAACACACCAGGCAGGTCCGAGATAATGTTGTGGAGAAGTTTAAAGCCGGATTTGGATACAAAAGATTTCCCAAGCTTTAAACATCCCAAGGAGCACTGTGCAAGCGATAATATTGAAATGGAAGGAGTATCAGACCACTGCAAATCTACCAAGACCTGGCCGTCCCTCTAAACTTTCAGCTCATACAAGGAGAAGACTGATCAGAGATGCAGCCAAGAGGCCCATGATCACTCTGGATGAACTGCAGAGATCTACAGCTGAGGTGGGAGACTCTGTCCATAGGACAACAATCAGTCGTGATACTGCACAAATCTGGCCTTTATGGAAGAGTGGCAAGAAGAAAGCCATTTCTTAAAGATATCCATAAAAGTGTCGTTTACAGTTTGCCACAAGCCACCTGGGAGACACACCAAACATGTGGAAGAAGGTGCTCTGGTCAGATGAAACCAAAATCGAACTTTTGGCAACAATGCAAAACGCTATGTTTGGCGTAAAAGCAACACAGCTCATCACCCTGAACACACCATCCCCACTGTCAAACATGGTGGTGGCAGCATCATGGTTTGGGCCTGCTTTTCTTCAGCAGGGACAGGGAAGATGGTTAAAATTGATGGGAAGATGGATGGAGCCAAATACAGGACCATTCTGGAAGAAAACCTGATGGAGTCTGCAAAGACCTGAGACTGGGACGGAGATTTGTCTTCCAACAAGACAATGATCCAAAACATAAAGCAAAATCTACAATGGAATGGTTCACAAATAAACATATCCAGGTGTTAGAATGGCCAAGTCAAAGTCCAGACCTGAATCCAATCGAGAATCTGTGGAAAGAACTGAAAACTGCTGTTCACAAATGCTCTCCATCCAACCTCACTGAGCTCGAGCTGTTTTGCAAGGAGGAATGGGCAAAATTTCAGTCTCTCGATGTGCAAAACTGATAGAGACATACCCCAAGCTGACTTACAGCTGTAATCGCAGCAAAAGGTGGCGCTACAAAGTATTAACTTAAGGGGCTGAATAATTTTGCACGCCCAATTTTTCAGTTTTTTATTTGTTAAAAAGTTTGAAATATCCAATAAATTTCGTTCCACTTCATGATTGTGTCCCACTTGTTGTTGATTCTTCACAAAAATTACAGTTTCATATCTTTATGTTTGAAGCCTGAAATGTGGCAAAAGGTCGTAAAGTTCAAGGGGTCAATACTTTCATAAGGCACTGTATATATATATATATATATATATATATATATATATATATATATATATATATATATACAGTACTGTGCAAAAGTTTTAGGCAGGTGTGAAAAAATGCTGTAAAGTAAGAATGCTTTCAAAAATAGACATGTTAATAGATTATATTTATCAATTAACTAAATGCAAAGTGAGTGAACAGAAGAAAAATCTAAATCAAATCCATATTTGGTGTGACCACCCTTTGCCTTCAAACAGCATCAATTCTTCTAGGTACACTTGCACAAAGTCAGGGATTTTGTAGGCATATAGTCAGGTGTATGATTAAACAATTATACCAAACAGGTGCTAATGATCATCAATTCAATATGTAGGTTGAAACACAATCATTAACTGAAACAGAAACAGCTGTGTAGGAGGAATAAAACTGGGTGAGGACCAGCCAAACTCAGCTAACAAGGTGAGGTTGCTGAAGACAGTTTACTGTCAAAAGTCATACACCATGGCAAGACTGAGCACAGCAACAAGACACAAGGTAGTTATACTGCATCAGCAAGGTCTCTCCCAGGCAGAAATTTCAAGGCAGACAGGGGTTTCCAGATGTGCAGTCCAAGCTCTTTGAAGAAGCACAAAGAAACGGGCAACGTTGAGGACCAGACGCAGTGGTCGGCCAAGGAAACTTACTGCAGCAGATGAAAGACACATCATGCTTACTTCCCTTCGCAATCGGAAGATGTCCAGCAGTGCCATCAGCTCAGAACTGGCAGAAAACAGTGGGACCCTGGTACACCCATCTACTGTCCGGAGAAGTCTGGTCAGAAGTGGCCTTCATGGAAGACTTGCGGCCAAAAGCCATACCTCCGACGTGGAAACAAGGCCAAGCGACTCAACTATGCACGAAAACACAGGAACTGGGTTGCAGAAAAATGGCAGCAGGTGCTCTGGAGTGATGAGTCAAAATTTGAAATATTTGGCTGTAGCAGAAGGCAGTTTGTTCACCAAGGGCTGGAGAGCGCATACGAATGAGTGTCTGCAGGCAACAGTGAAGCATGGTGGAGGTTCCTTGCAAGTTTGGGGCTGCATTTCTGCAAATGGAGTTGGGGATTTGGTCAGAATTAATGGTCTCCTCAATGCTGAGAAGTACAGGCAGATACTTATCCATCATGCAATACCATCAGGGAGGCATCTGATTGGCCCCAAATTTATTCTGCAGCATGACAACGACCCCAAACATACAGCTTAAAGTCATTAAGAACTATCTTCAGGGTAAAGAAGAATAAGGAGTCCTGGAAGTGATGGTATGGCCCCACAGAGCCCTGATCTCAACATCATCGAGTCTGTCTGGGATTACATGAAGAGAGAGAAGCAACTGAGGCTGCCTAAATCCACAGAAGAACTGTGGTTAGTTCTCCAAGATGTTTGGGCCAACCTACCTGCCGAGTTCGTTCAAAAACTGTGTGCAAGTGTACCTAGAAGAATTGATGCTTGATGCTGTTTTGAAGGCAAAGGGTGGTCACACCAAATATGGATTTGATTTAGATTTTTCTTCTGTTCACTCACTTTGCATTTAGTTAATTGATAAATATAATCTATTAACATATCTATTTTGAAAGCATTCTTACTTTTACAGCATTTTTTCACACCTGCCTAAAACCTTTGCACAGTACTGTATATATATATATATATATATATATATATATATATATATATATATATATATATATATATATATATATATATATATATATATATATATATTTTATGTCCAGGATTATGTATTCATAGCTGGAGCCACCTCTGCTCCAAACCTATTCTGCAATGACAGTTTTTCAAACAGGCTATCCATCCCCACTTTGCAGGTGTGATAAAGGTAATTTATTTTATGAATAATGCAAGAATGATTCCTTTTCCTTCTGATTGAAGCTCTGAGTGTTTAATAAATCCAGCCCTCAATCTCTGGGCCTGTACACTCTATTCTATACAGCCATGTGAACTAAAAATGAAATTGTGTGTACATTTCCAGGCTGCTAGAATAGCCGAACCTCACCCACCTAGCTTAACCACAGGAAGCTGCTAATGAAGGTTGAGTCCTGATGGTTTCCTGATTTTCCAGCTCATTTGAGCCACCAGGTCTGCAGTATTTATGCCTGGAGAAAATCTTGTGTTTTTGGCAGAACTGAAAGAACTAAATAAAAGGGACTGAGCAGCAACAGAAACGAAAGTGTTATTTTAAGCAGATCGGGCCCATAAAGATGACTGGATATCACAAAGCCAAACCAACCCATCTTTCAGGGATGATTACACAATGTAATGTGGAAAATTTATAAAAATAAACCAATGACTTAATGTTTTTGATCTCCTGATAGGAGTGATTGTGTGTCTTGGTACAATTGATTTCTTTTTTATAGCATAATATTTAGTTGTGGAAATCAGTTTAAAAACAAATCATGTCCACATTTATGTTGACCTCACTTTGTGCTGCCCTGGGTTTACACATTCCACCAACGGGTCCTCTGTTCTCCTTGGCTTCTGGCTAATTGTAGCCATGGAGACTGCTTCCATCACCAACTGCAGGTGGCACACAGTTGGATGGATTTGTGTGTGGAGAAGGCTGGAGGAATGTATCTTACCAGAGATTTGCAGAAAATATGACTTGGTTGGATTTTACTACTGTAGCAAAATTTAAGGTAATCATGACATTAAAAGGGATTTTAGCCAAGGCTTTAGAAAAACACCTAAATCCGAAATAAATAGAAAATTAAAGAAAATAAAGTTTTGAGTTCCTATTCTGTATGTACTCGAGAAGCACTACACCTTGCCAAAATATAGCAGAATAAGCATCTCAGTTTTTACAGTCACTTGACACAAAAAAGCATCAAGTTAAGAACCTCAAGAGCTGAGTGGCTGAGTATTGGCAGCTGTACAGTAGCAAGAGCAGCAAACTCCGAAGACACCTTTCACTGTCTAAAACTGCTTGGGCTCTGGCCAGATCAAGCAGTGCTATAAGACAATCAACTATCACATTTCAGTAGCTATTAATTAGAACAGTATGGTGGTGCATGGTAAATACCATACAGCAATCCATGAATGTGCATGTGGGATCCTGGAAGTCTCCTTGCTGCAATTGCAGGGACTGTGGAAACACCAACTTGGACAAGCTTTAAGGGAAAGCCTATGAACAGCTGCCATTTGTTTTTGTTTGTTTTTCATTCTGTCCACAGGGAATTCAGTTGATGCCCCTAGCAGAATATTATGTGCATTAAAAAGTGCATTTAGGTCCACCAGATCAATTGAATAGACCTCAGTGTTTCTACTGAGAAATCTGTGCAATTTGTTTCTCAGCAACACTTTAGTGATGGAAATTAGGAAGCTTTCTCGCACTATATGACAGATGGGTAGTAAACAGTATATTAAATAACTGCAAAAGCAAAGGCATCATAATATGCTCCTATAATCCCCGTTATGGCATTCCTCTTGAATCTGCATTCTTGTTATGAAATGGAACACAGATTGTACAGTGTTTTAATTATGGCTCATTGACAGTGCAATATAATGAGAGCACAGTCTTGCTACATTGCCATAATAAATGATCCTATGAGAGCTAAAATATACGCCAATACATTTATTAGATTTAAGCAAGCTGTGTGTGTATAAATATTTTACGTAGCCTGTGTAATAGCATACTATTTAAGTAGTGTTTACTCACTATACAATCAAACAATTTCACAAGTATGAAGTAATTACAAAAATAAAAAATATTACGGTCACAAATACGCTCGTTCAGTAACTGAATAAATCTACTGCTTATTTATTTAGCAAGATAGTTTAGTCATTCTCTTATAAGGTGCCCTTTAGAAAAATGAATTTACATGCAATGATTTACTAATTCATGATTAACATTCGAAATTTAGCCTGTATTATAATAAGGCAGTGTTGCAAAAGATGTGTGCAATGATATGCAGCACTCTACTCATGGTAATTAAACATTTAATTAACAGGACATTATCAAATATATTAAGTATGGCTGTTTAACATGCAAGGTGATACTGCATTGTGTAAAAAGTTCAATGAAGTTTAAATCATTAATAAAGCAATATTCAATCATGTAAAATGTGGTAAAGAATGCTTGATCAGGTCTTGATTTTATTTCTTTGATTTTGAAGGTTTCCAGAATGTGACTTCTTCAGATACAACGCTGTGTAACATGAGACTCCATGCTTCTGGTCTCGAGCATGTTTTGCCATAGAGAAATACTTTACCATTTTGTGTCAGTACTATTCAATATTATCTACTTAAAACAACAAAAATAGTTTTTCCTTAAAAGGCACGGTCTGATGTTCTTGGCAGCAATAGAGCTTCATTTTATAACAGATGCATTGCAAAGGAAAGAAACGAAAAAGCCAAAAATAAAAAACACAAATATTAAATCAAAGTTGTGATGATTTACAGCAGCTGTTTTTAATGATTTGTGAATTAAAAGTTGCATTCATTTGCTCCATATTCTTTATTGACTTTTAATTAAAAACACTGTTTTTCACCTTGGGTGCAAAGTGAAGGCAACCCTTTATACAGTACATGGATGGCAATGTTGGATAGGGTGCCTTTTTGATCTCAGAATTGTGTCATCTGCTTTTCTTCACATCAAAGGGTTGAGACCAGTGGATCATCAACTTCGCGATAAATTTGGGGATGATACAAGACAAGCACAATTATGCATTAGGCCATTGATCTCAATTGGACAAGTGCATCATTAGCATCAATTCCATAGGAGATGTACACCCCCTTGTATAACTTGTCAGTGTTGGACTGGGCTTTTGTTTGGAGGTTTCAAACTGGATCTCGTGAGAGCTGTTGTTTGTGGGGAGCTTCTAAGGAAACATCTGTCTTCTAATTCCTTTATTGTTTTTATTTACTAACAGAGCATTTATCAGTACTCTTTGTCTGTTCTCCAACTTTTACTATATTTATATAATTGTATTTGTATTATGTATTTCTTGAAGCAACATTTTAAAATATAATAATAATAATAATAATAATAATAATAATAATAATAATAATAATAATAATAATAATAATAATAATTTATAAAATAGTTTTTTAGCTCCCAGAATGGTTGACTTTAGGGTTTAGAAAATACAATGCAATGTAGCCTTCTGTAAATTGACATGAAGTGTTTTGCAGTAATGGTTTGAATTAGTATACAGGAAATCCACTAATAAACGGCAGTGAATGCTTAAATGACTAAAGATAACAGGGAGCTGAAAGCATTCAGCTTTGGAGCAAATTCCATGCACATTCACGGCTCCTGAAGTTTTGTGAGCGTGATCAGTATTAGCAATTCAGAGATAACGAAACACAGCCACAGTGGACAGGCAGTCAGGGCCAGGTGTGAGATGATGGATGCTGAGTGGGAGTGTAATTAATCAAAGCAACCACAGCCGGACTACAAGCCAGGTTCAATACATTTTTACACCCATAGAACTCCATTCTCCTCAGCACCACTGTCACCCATTTCAGTGTCTGTGAGACAGGCCACTCAAGGAAGTCTCTGGTTTTAGAGTGTGCATGTGAGTTAGAGCCATCCTCCATCCTTATGCTCTGCATGCTCATTCCAGCAAAGGCATATATTGCGATAGAGTGAGGCTGGGAACAGCTGGTAGGTATGCTGCATAGGCCTGCTCATTTCCCAATGCTGGGATTTGATGTCCTGAATAATTGTAGTTTTCAGTTTTTGAAACACATTTTTTCCCTTTTTGTGGTGCACGTTATAGTGTAACATACAAAAAAACATGCATGCACATAAATACAAAACATTTGTGGTGTCTATGAATTTGTAACAAACAGGTGTGCACTAAAAGCACTGATTAAACAACATTATTATTTTGTTAATTATTAGTATTAGTTGTGATGCTTTTATCCGAAGCGACTTACAGAGACTAGGGGGTGAACTATGCATCACAACTGCTGCTGCAGAGTCACTTACAATAGGACCTCGGTTTAACATCCCATCTGAAGGACAGAGCACAAGGAGGTTAAATGACTTGCTCAGGAGCACACACAGTGAGTCAGTGGCTGAGCTGGGATTGAACCCAGAACCACCTGGTATGGATGGATGATATTGCGTTGTTTGTTAACAGAGTTTGCAGTGTATGTGTACAGGTTATTATTGTAACTATCCCTTGGACTTTATGGAAAGAGAGCCTTTGTGAGTACCGGTGCACTTATTGCCTGTGAAATAAATGACGTAGGTACAGTACCCAGCTCACATCATGCAGTGTGTCCCAATTGGGTTTCTGTTAAATAACTGACGGCAGCAGGAATGTACTCCCATTGAGCTCTCTGCAGGTGCTGCTCATACGTTAATAGGTGCCGCTGAAATTAACTTTTATTACATTGATGGAAAAAAAAGTATTTATGAGTTCAGAAAATCATGCTGCCTGATGAAGGCTCTTGCTTCCACTGCAATAAAAATCAGTGATTTATCTGGAATAAACTCGAAGAACGGGGCAGGACGATGAATGAGTGCTTTGGTTATATAAAACTGGCATTGGACGGACCTAACTCAATTAGTTTAAGACCCCTTTGGGGAAATAAAATGAGATTTTTATGCTCGCTGAAGGTACTCCTGAAAATCCCTTCTGAAACGGTGCCCAATTGGATAATATTACAAAAAACAGTCTTGCATTGCATAAGATTTTAATGCAAAGCTGTCTCAATGCGTTCTCTGTATTTTTTCCCTGCAATAAGCATCACTTGTATCTTTCAGTGATATTTTAGAACTATCCATTGATTGTGTGTTTTCATCAACTCATTGCACATTTGATGGTCTCACTTTAATTTAAGTGCATGTTCAAAATTAAATTGTTGATTAAGGTATATTATATGGCTCTTTTATTTTAGAAGTTGTTTTGTACACTTTTATATCGAAAATACATGACCAAGAGAGTTAATGCCCACAGAAACATGGGTCCAAATTCACAGTACAGTATGTATAACAAAAGCTATTTCATAATCTCTCATGTCTCCACAATAACAAAATTAAGTTCAGGAAACTGGATTTATGAATGTCTTTAAAATGATATTAGTGACTCTGAGGACGATCTTTAAAGTTAATTTAAGGCTTATTATAAATGCGGGGAAAATGCTGCTTTAGCTGGAACTGTCACATGTTTGAATAGGATGTTGACCAGATGCCTTGCTTTCAGCATATTAACGAAAACGTTTTTAAGTGAGCGTAAATAATGAAACAATAAATTCTTGAAAATGATTTCAGATATCCTTCATACCAAAATCGTCTCTGAAAGGTAAAGCCTGTATTACATCCCCTTCATAACTGTAGAAAGCTGTTCTTAGTTATTTTTGCTTTTTGATTATGTTTGTTCAGGTTTTGCAACTGTCTCGCTTCCTATTTAAATACTTAGCTGAAGGGATACATTGAGGAATTAAAGGCTGTGATCAACAGAAGTAATAGGGAACTGTATTTATTTGGATGTAATGAATCACATCATGTATCTTTCCATTGCAATAAGTCATAGTTACTTTATAGTTAATTAGATAGTTTTAAAGTAAAAGAGCGTAGACTGGGCTCCAGTGATATTTGTATTCTGTTAATTGTCTATTTCATTGATCTAATCAGTGGCTGATGTAAATAATTCCACTGAGATCATTAGAAATGCATCATGGTAATATGGTATATTCTGGAAGATTACAATGTAGTATTGTTTGTCAATACCAAGCTTCCCAAAAAGGGAAGGTACATCTTTTAGACCATTATACTCTCTTTGTAGGGTACAGTACCACCTGAGTTCACTTGTGATCACAATCACATCCTTCTTGCCACTTAACTACCAAGACAAAAACAGGGGCGGCTGTTTTAATTGAAAGTGACGCAAAACATCAGGGCCATGGCAGCCTCCATTCCAAACAGATTTCACGTAGGAGGGCATTGTGGGAGGTTAGAATAACTGTGACAGCTGAGCGTTTAAATCTTTTAAGCCAGCAATGAAACTTCCGCCCCCTTGCACAGCGTGCCTGACATAAAAATTAGAGTTACAAAAAACAAATAAACAATGACCTATAATACCTCTGTTTCCTCGATAAACTACAAATTGCACTTTTTTGGCAGATGATAAATGCATGTGTGTTTGCGATTTGACATTAATCTCTAAGACATACCAAGCATTAGGAGACACAGTAATTCTTTGTCTTTATAGAACTTCTAAGTTTCCTACATTCCGGAACCATTACACTTTAAAACTTTTAATATAGAGAAATATTTTGATGAAACTATATCCAATATTTCTTATTTATTTGCATGAACTTATGCTATCCCTGAAATATATATTTTTTCTTTTTACGTTGGTATTTTATTGAATGAATTTTGACCTCCTGGTGGTGACTACCTTATTTGAGCCTGCCTTCCCTTGGCAAAGCAGGCTCAAATAAGAACAATGTAATATCTGTGCAAAAAGAAAGGGCTTGTAATACTCCACGGTCTGTTTTGATAATTTAATAATTTATTTTTGAACTACACGAATGCATTTGCCAAATAAAACATGCCTGTGTGGAAAGGATCATGTTCCACTCAACTCTTTCAAACGTGATTTATATTTGCTGGTGGATTTATTACAATAAATCCTGCCTTGGCTCTTGATCAGCAGTACAGTATATAATGTAAAGGAAGCAGAAGCGGGGCGGGGGCAGGGGCACGTTCACATATCTACATTATGTAAAGCTCTCCCTTCCTGCCAATTTATCGGTTCAAAAGAAAATTAACATCTGGCTTGTCTGAGACTGTGTCCCAGATAGTAGCTGAAAACATTTGTGAAGAACCTCTTTATTCCCATGTATATGGTTGTTGTCTAGAAGTGTTATATGCTATTAAAATGGTACAAGAATGCACTGATGGAACACCATGCTGTGAACACAGTGATTGACCACACCAGCCAAGATACCGCACACCTCCTGCTTGTAGGTTAAGTTCTGTTTCTTGTTTGATACAATTATTAAGTATCAAAATCACCTACATGATGTAGTTTTGTTTCACAACAGCTCTTGCAAATATGTAATGTGCAATTCTTAAATACTTTATTAGCACTAAAGATGTTGTCGTACATAATTTCAGCAGAAGTTACTTCCTGTAGTAAAAAAAAAACAACTATTTGTTTGTAAGTATTTAAACATCAATTTATTTTTCACACTTGACCATATTTATTGTGGAGTTCATTTTACTGTGGGGTCTTTTTGACCACATGACCCCACACTATGAACAAACTTGACTCAATACAAACAACTGATTTAAAAACTCCAATAAAATCGCAGTACTTTATTGAAGATGGACGTGAGTAAGATCATAAACTTGGCTTCATCTGACTGTATCTGGAGTGTCTTTGATATCTGACCTGATGATATAAATGCTTTTTGAGCACTCACTCACTTTTCTCTTTTGAAGGATATGCTAGTTTTGAATGAAACTTTCCCCATATAACCACATTACAGCTATTCCTTCAACCAAGAAAAATGACTTTTTCAATTGGGCTCTTAATTCCAAGTGGTCTTAAATCCCAGTGGAGAGAAGCTGTGGAAATTGGAAATATAGAAAGTCGTATATGGTGGGATCATGCGAGGCTAGGGAAGAAGGCTTTATTATAACAAACTGAAATAGAATACCTTACTCTTACTTTCATCCCAAATTCTGTCCTTGGTGTGCTTTATGCTATAGTCAATGCACCCTTTTAGAGAACAGCATACTTTTCTTTGTCATTAAACCAACAGAAGAAGCATATTTTCTTGACAACTAGATTTATTTTTATTGTAATATACTGGACTGTGTTATTGATTCCAGACTGAAGCAGCGTTTTGAACAGTAATCCACAGGAAACATACAAAGCATATGATTTAGAATCTTTTAAACATGGGGACATACTGTCTAGGCATATAGGATCATCCTAAATCCTAAACCTTCACTTTCTAGTAAATCATATTCACTGATCCATTATTTTGGGATCACCTTTTTTGTTCACATTATGCAGAGAGATCTTGTGGCCTGCTGAACTCCCACATCCAGGATATTCAGCTGACATACCCATTGCCACCAAATGCAGGATAACGCAGTTCTTTCGGGAAATGTTGTTTTTTGTTTTCTCAGGGTTTCAATGGAATTACAGGATCCATGAAAAGTCCTGGCCTGATCATTCATTGTTGCTGCTTCAAAGATTTGATCACAGATATTAACAGCACTAGCCAGGATTTGCACATTCACATGTTGCCTCACAAGTGTCAGTGTTGGTGCCCTCTACATATTGGAAATGTGTGCCAATCAGATAGGGAGAAGGACAGGAAAAGAAGCGCTGCCCATGGTTATATCTGAATTAGAGAACTGGATTTGATACCACATTCCCTGAGCACTGGCATATGTTGTCCCGATTGTTGTGCAGGTATAGGAATCTCAAACGTGGATAACAATTTACACCCCCACTGTTACTTAGAAACAGAAGCTCCATGTATATGTTTAAGTGTGCTTCTGTGGGTGCGTGGGCATGTGTAGGTGTGCATATGTTTATGTGAAATAGAGAGAGCTAGAGTGTGTGTGTGAGTGAGAGAGAGAGGAGGGGGAGATAGAAAAACAGCTTGAGTTCATTTTGATATAAAATGGCAGCTAATACAGTGTGCTGCTTTAATTGGTATATTTGTGGGAAGTGCAGGGAGATGTCTGTATCCTAGCAACTGGTTTGTAGTATCCTTTCTCCTTTTGCGTGGGAAGCTGCAGATACATTTATCGTGACAAATAAGCAGCCGCATTGACAGGCGCATTCCTGTAATATTAATAGATACCTCAACAGATACCTGGAAAGCCCTTTATCTTTTTTTATTTTGTCTTCCTATTATACTGTAGTGATGATGATACACTAGTTGGCATTTCTTTAGCCGGCATCTCTGGCAATTTTCCCTTATCCAACTAAGCAGCTTGACGGGAAAGTGCTTACGATTTGATTGTGTGATTTCTTGGGCGTTTCCCAGCTGCAAAGAAAAATACATCTATCCAGGTGTTACCAACATAGATCTACTGCATCAAACACAGTTTTGTTTTAAAACAAAAAATCACAGATATATATTAAACAGATTGCATGGGAAAACTGTTAAATCTGTTATAAAACAACACACTGTTTGGTCTGACTTTTAAAATGAGGTACTGTATAAGACGCAAGCAGTAGGCAGGGACCACATTGACATTAGTGATTACCCTTGGGGTTTGGGCAATCTTATCTGAAGGCAAGGGAAAGAGTGACCCTTGATTTCAGGATGCTGATCAGCCCACAGGCTGTCCCAATCACTGTTGTACTAGACATAATGATCCTTTTGAAGTGCAGACCTCTCTCAGGACTCAAAGCTGACTGCTGCTGGAACTGGCCTGCAGATAACAGCTGGCTTGTAGGTACTCTGTACATAACCGATTAACATGCTGCTCCACTGCCCTGCCCTTACGATTGTTACAAGAGATCACATTATTTTTACATACAATTACCTTATTTTTTACACATTATTTTTACATACAATTACCCATTTATACAGTTGGGTTTTTACTGGAGCAATCTAGGTAAAGTACCTTGCTCAAGGGTACAGCAGCAGTGTCACCCACCTGGGATTGAACCCACGACCCTCCGGTCAAGAGTCCAGAGCCCTAACCACTACTCCACACTGCTGCCACTTCTTGCTGTGCTTTAAAAATAGCCCCACACTGAAAAAGGCCTGCATGTGTGTCATTGTGGAAGCAAAGCTGTTAAAGAAGAAAAATTAGTTTAATCGTGGCAAGCTGCTTGACGAAAGCAGTGATAATCATCTTTAAAAGCTACCATGACAGTAAAGTTTTCTTCAAAAATTTGTAGAGTTATTATATTTTTTATTTTTTTACTGGTTAGCACTGTTTTTTTTTACTGCAGATAACAGAAGCATAAAAGTGATTGCATTGTCTCTTTAAGGTTGAAATGAAGCTAAAATGTTTACAGCAGGTGGGGGCATTTTGAAGTGTTCTCAAGGGTCATGCTTATTTAATGGCGATTGTTTGTTATTTTCTCTGGAGTGCACTAGTGTGCATGCGTTGGGTAGTGATGTGTGGAGCTGGAATGGCTGGCAGGCAGATGAGCATTCCCTACCTCCATAAATCTACTGGCAGAATTCAGGGCACGTGTGGCGAGTGGTACTCTGTGTACGTGTGCCTATGTTTGTCAAACTGATCTGCCCACAGAAAATGGTTGATTGGACAAATTGGATGCATTTATATCAAATAGAATATCATCTGAATGTCTTATCATAAATCATAAAGCAGTCATTTTTTAAATTCAATTACAACTCTTGAGAGATGCTAGAATCCTGAGAAGCTGTATCCCAGGCCTGCTGTGTTATTGCACTGACCTTTTATGTAGCTTGAAGGTTGCATCTATCCCTGGGTGAAAGTGCAGACTAGTGCAGGTAGGACAGGATCTGGGCATGCTGCAGTGGAGCAGTCACAACACAGACAGAATTATAATCCATAAACCTCTAAGATCACACTGCTTGTTACCACAGCAGGGTCAGCACTGTACTACCCCCCCCCCCCCCCCCCGACTCGACTGTAATAGCAATGAGAATGAAACACAGACCTGACTGCTTTGTTTCTTGTTCATGCAGGGATTAAATGGCAAACCAATTAGCAGCTTGAATACTTTAGCGTAAAAGCTTACTCTGAGGTTGGAAATAAAAAATGTCTGGGTACTCTTAATTTGACTGATTCCGAGACATTAGCATCATGTTTCTTAGATTGAAATATATCTTCATAAAATATGACAGTATAGATTCAATGCATACTGAAACGACTGCATCTACTGCAGATAACAGTTTAATTTCCCACTGAATTTAAAAGTTTATGTTTTGTATTCAATTATACCGGAGATATAATATTCCTTGAAAATAGTTCCTCAATCCCCATATTAAGAACACACTCTGGTATTATTATCTCCTGCCAAAGTGAATGCTGATATTTTCATGCACAGTAAGTCTATTTTATTCCAATTTCATCTTGGCTGCTATCTCCCAGCGTACAGTTGCACTCTAGTAACAAAACTACCAGGATAGAGCTGACATAATTAAATGGGTAAAGCACCTAAACAGAGTTTTTTTTATAAACACACTGCACAACCCCAAATACAATACAATGGGAATTGTATTCATTGGGTTTCTGAGAGAATGCCCACAATGCACAAAGAGTAATCCCTCACAAGAGAAATATTTAGATTATAGAATCTGTGGTCAAAATACTATGCAACTGATGTCTTGTAGGGACAGATAAATCAAAGCAGGAATACAAGAAAAAAATAAGGACATTTAATGTCTGTTTATGTGGTACTGTAAGGATTAGGCGAACACGATCAAGCAAAAAGCAGGAAATCAGATAGCCATTGAAAAAGTGATGCTATTCAGGACTTTTATTTAACAAAAATAAAACAAAGCAAATGGGTTTTAAACAAATAATAACAATATACAGTCATAGTTTCGGATGCTTTTAGGCAGCAACCCACTGACACTTCTTCCTAAGCCCCAGCCTCTACAAGACTGAACACCCAGCCATTTATACACAACTGCATCAGTTAAAACAAACACCAATCAAGATCCACATTTTACTCCATTCCATCCACATTCTCACAGGGAAATGAAGTAATTAGAGCACACAGATTTTACCACAACTAAACCAAAAATAACAAACATGAAAATAAATCGAATAGAATAATGAAGATGGCAGATGGCAAAAACATGTTTTTGCAGGAAAAAAACAAATTAAAGAAAACGGCAAATGTAGAGCCTGTTTTAAAATATAATGAATTTCTTCAACATCAAAGTGCAGATCTAGACATCAATTTGATAGTTAATCCTACTGTTGCATGAATCAGAAAGAACAAAAAAAAAGTTCAAATCCGAATAGTATTGTCAAACCAAGAGACTGGACAAAAAAAAAAATTACTAATGTATTGAAAGCAAAAGATACTCTTTGATGAAAGCAGTTCAGACATGTCTTACTATAACAACTTAAAAAAACTGTTACTTATAAAAATGTCATCTGGACCAACTAAATAAATGTCAAGTGTTTTGTACTCCATGCACCTTTTACCTTGTGCCAAATTAAATACAATGCATTCCGTTTTTTATCTCTTGTGAGAATTAAATTCCTGGCAATTTTTACCATTTTGAAGTAGGATTTTCTTCCAGCGAGGTATTATTACAGTAATGAGGAGGAGGGGGAGAGGAATAATAGATTTGCAAGAAGTCTAGAAAACTAAAATAAACCTTTTTGACTAATACAAATATAGCCTGCTACAGAAATTGTTAGTTTGTTTTATTAAAGTTCAGAATTTGAATCTCAGAAGGCCTCTCAGGGTGGCGTGTGGTGGTTAGTGAAATAATACAGTACAGTATTCATTAACAAAATAGTAAGTATGATTCAGTCAGTATGTGGTTCTGTAGTACTGTAGCTCCAAGATCTCCAGTCTCGTTTGTGATTTGCTACTCACGATTTTTAATTGTCATTTTTTTATTTAATTTTTACAGTTTGTGTGAACTCTTTGGAGTCCGAGACGTTGCCCTGCCAAAACTTTGAAAAAAACACCATGCATTATAAAATAGATACATAGATAGGAAACTTAACGTGGTATACATGCAGTGACTGAAGTGGATATAAACCACATTTTATGCATATTTCACTTGGTTTATATTATTTTCTATTGCTCCCTATTGGACGAGCTCTGGGGAAAAAAGGAGACAAAAACAAAACTGCCATATGAGCCACCTTAAATGAGAAAAGCGGCTCAGAAAGCTACAGTGAGCAAAGCCAGCAGAACATGAACACCTCTTTTGTTTGGAGTATGGTAAGAAGATATAGTGGAAAATGTGAAAAAAAAAATGAAAATTGGACACGGAAAACATGAACTAGATTAGAGTTTTTACTGAGAGTGTCCAAAAGCACTGGCCTGCGAAGAAACACAGGAATCGAAATGATGTAGAAAGCGCCAGTGTTTGACTAATCATTTTCCACACTTCCTGCCAAGGGCAGAAATGAGCATTCTCTACCTGCTAAGGGATATTAGATTTGTAGTCTTTGTGCATGGCACTTTTTACTCAGCTGTGCCACATCAGCTATACTGAACATTGATTTCTCTACCATTTCTGTTTTTATTTTGCCTAGCAGCAATGCAAAATTAAATTTCAAATTTCAAAGAGCATATATCATCCCAAGTAGTACAGGTTAATCTAAGGTTTTGTTGATATGTCTTTTATATACGTGCTTGCTTTCAATTATAGGTACCCCTACTAAGAATTGCCATTAATTCATAATGCAATTATAACATATAATACAATATTACATTATGAAATCCTTAATTAACATTTATTTATCGTGACCAGACACTGTCATGTGTGTTCAAAACTTGTTTTTTTATTTCAAACCACCACCAAGAACTATTTAATGTTGAGCAGTATTTGGTCCAAACTCATAGGAAACTGCTTACTGAGTGTGAAATTCACCAGTCAAAGTAACCCAGACAGTTTACAGAGTAACAGCTTGCCCATAGCAGCTCAACAAATGTTTAAATTGTTGCTGTCTAGTTTGGGGGGATATCCTACAAAAATTCCCTTGTAAACAAAAGCCAAATTCCAACTGCTAGCATGGCTTTGTACTTTGTATATAAATAGGTGTCTCCAGTGTCTCATGCAGAAACATGAGCCTAGATATTGCTGGTACCATACAATAGTTTTGCAGGATATGTGGCTAACAGAGGTCTTTTTTTGTGTTTTTCTAAGACTTGACTGGTTATGTATTGGTTGAACTGAAATGAGTACAGCAGCTTCCATTGGAAATAGCTTTACAACAGTGCTCAACAAAGACATTTGGCTTGTCAAAAGCAGTAGGTACCAAGGTTATACCATACAGTAGATGCTTCCATTGCTGCAATACAATACAATTAAGCTGCATCTGGAGCAATCAGCTGGACTCAATTTCAACCAGAAGACCTGGCTAAGAAAACTGGAGACCGGGGATGGTTTTCCCCCCAGTGCTTTGTCCAGGACGCTAACCTGCACCTCCAGAATCTGAAAGTTTGCTGCAGCAACTTAGTCATTTCAACACACCTCCAGTCCACATCTACACAAACTGCAGGAGAAAGAAATCATTAGAGCTAGCATGGAGTTCAGAAGCTGGTTGACAGTTTAGCCAAGTCTGAAGGCGCAGAACTAATGGGAAACACAGCAGCCTGTGGCACGAGAGGTTTGCATATCTTTTGTTTTTATCTTTAAATATAGTAAATATGCATTTTTGATTGATGCTTTAAGGTTGTTTGGTGTGGTGCTGCACACAAAGGTTCTGATTGCATGGTTGTAAAATACAGTGGCTCAACTAACGATCAATAAGGGTAAAATCAGGAGCCGGGTTTGAGATCTCAGTATCATGTCACAATCTTTTGTATACAGTATCTTGGTAGGTTACTGTATATCCTTATAACTTTTCCTTAACTTATTTAGCGTTTTCGAGTCTTAGAGAAAACTGGATATATGGTACAGTATACAAAATGCAAAACATGTCTGTGTGATCTTTTAGCTGTTTATAGTGTTTGGTGTCCTATTGTGTGGGAAAAGGCACATTTTATAAAAAAAATAATAACTGTATTCATAGGGCAGTCCTGTTTATATCCTGGGAATTATATTCTTTTGCATTGGATTTTTCCCTCATATTCTTGGGTTCATAACAATCTTATCCTCCCTATTTGATCAAAATACGTTTTTCGACTTATACAACATTTTGACTCTCTGACTCCTACAGAATCAGCTAATATAGCATATGATAGTGTGCCACTGTTTAAATCCGCTGCTTTTCAAAATGTAAGGGTTTTTAAGCATGTGGGAGAATTGTTATTGTAAAATTAAATAAGACACAGTCACTGGACAGCAGCACCTGAACATCGTTGCAGGTGCACTTCTGCTATTGAAAAGACAAGCCCCTAATCTTCAGTGTTGACCCAGGGGGCTTAGGTTTATCTGGTTTGAAAAAGCCGATTCGAGACTCCACACATACTTCCCTGCTTAGCCTGCTCAATCTCCAAAATCTCAATCCAGTTGAAAGCCTATAAAATGAACTTGAATAGTTTTGACAGGCGTTTTTGTAATTGACTGCTAGACCTAGTACTGTGCTGCGAAGTGGATTCAATAAGTATTTTCCTCTGTAAATAAAAGTGGAGCCGGGATTTTGGATCAACTTCTGTATTTGAGGACTTCTTTTAACAGCTGCAGACTTATTGTCATGCTAAAACTATTAGGAACATTTCAGTCAAGTCAAGTGGACTTATGGCTTTTATTCCAAAAGATAATCAGTTTAAAAATTCTAATTGATGTGTTAACTGTGTGTTGAATGAAGATGTGTAAGTGTGGCTTGCTTACAACTATACACATGAATTCCACGGAGGTTCTGACTAGAACAGGTGCTTCTAAGACAGCAGGTGCTGGCCTTCAGTGGCCTACTGGTGTGCAAAATTCACTTGGACAACTTGCTAGCCTAAAACGACCCTACAACTCACATAGGCATAGGAACTGACTTACAGATAGAAAAAGGAAATACTGAAAACAGTCAATTAGTGAAGGGCCCTTAAGTAATAGGCATACATTGCATTGCAGATTTAGTACTGGTAGCATCCGTCAAAGCAGTACAATACATGTCCAACACAAATTGTTCTACTTTGTACATGTGGCAATGTGTGCAGTGATCTAGACATACAATTGTGACTAGTGTCTGCAGTTGTGTACAAATTGGCCACGTGAGGCATCGAACCCTCTGCTCTGAGTCACAGCAGAGTGAAACAATCTCTGTGAGAGACAGATCCAATCACACCAGGGCAGTGAGGGGAGTATATACAGCGAAGGGGCTCTTGGGGAAGATTTATTGGGCATTGCTACATGCTGGAAAGTGGTGGAATCAGAGTTTGAGATCTCAATTGGGCTCTCCTTATATGGTGTGTCTGTAGAACCACTGTCAGAATGAAATGCTGAGGGGGTCAACTAGGGGTCAGCTGTTAATAATTGAAGAGCCATAGTCCCAAATATTTTAGATTAAAAAGGACAGGAGAGATCTTCTGAAGTCTTTAAGAAGTGGCAGGTGTGTTTAGGATTCTTCCACATGATTAAAAAAAAAATAATAATAATAATAATAAAAAAATTAAGAGAATAAAGTGCTACGTTTTATTCTTTTGTTCATCTTCTGACCACCTCACAGATGAAACTGCGCTGAGCACACTATTATCATTTCATTTCAACTGTTAATGGCCATCTAATATGTTTTGAAATCCCACAGTTTTCTTATCAGAAAGCCAACCACCAGTCCTCAGCACTGTCAATATCTCTCTTCTCCAGGTACGCTGAATTCCCATGGCCCTTTCTGCCTATAAATTATACATTTGAAGTCATGATTGCGCACTTCATCCTAAAATGCAGTGGTTTGGGCTCCTATAGCAGCCATAGGCAGTGATAGAGGCTCGAGGGCAGATGCAGACCTCAAGTGTTTGAGGGTAGCTTTCAGCGGAGTCTGCTTCAGCCATATCCCTATTGTTATTCTGAGCATGTGTGACGGGGTACACCCCGTCCCTGTGTTTATATGTATTATTTTATATATGTGGCGTGTTATTACTATTTAAATGTATGTATGTTTGGTGTGCACGGAGTAATTACCTTCCCCGCCAAATCACTTCACGTGCAGACTGTGCATGGACCCGATTGAATGATAAACAGGCAATCGAATCTCAGCACAGCTGCATAAAAGAGGCTCGGATCGCTCACTCGGGGTTGGGTGTTCAGATGTGGAACGAGAAAGTGAGACGTGTGTTTAGAGCGAAATATAACAATTGCTACTCGTGCTGGCTTTACACCAGCACGATACTTCTTTTATTTAGTGTTTGTTCAGTGTTTGTTTTGTCTGCCTGTTTTGGCCACCATGCCGTTTTGTTTTCAAAAGTGTTATGGTTTGTTTAAATATTTTATTCATAATTCAAACGTGCAACAGCGCTTCATACGCCATAGTACTGAGTCTCTTCCTGGTCTGACGTCATCACAAGCCATCCGGTGACAGCATGTCAAGGTGATTGTGCCAATGACAAGACGGCTTTGCATGGAAGCTAGAGGTCTCTGATTGTGAAGAATGCAATGGGATTTGCACAGTAGTAAGACCAATCAATTTCATGCTTAGAGGAATCTCCTAAACTGCTGTCTCTGCAGTGCTGATAAAAGGGTCACTATGAACCTCTGTTAACAACAATTTAATCAATTTATAGGTTTTGAATATGCCAAAGTCCATAATATTGCTGTAGACATCCTAGGCCATGCCAAACCACAACACATATGCACCTGGCATCAATCCACACAAAGCCCATTTATGGCATCAAAATGTGCCAGCACACAAATGTTTGTAATGAAATGTGCTGATAGTGTGTCAATTACTTGCTGACTGTAAAAGCAATGCCAAGCATAGATGAAACGACCTGAAACCCAGTTGTTCAATTTGTACTGTACTTGTAGGACCTTCACAACCATTTTCCTGCCCTTGTACCTTAATAGCCCCATCTGAGTTATGTCAAGTGCAGGCAATAAAGAATGCAAATTTCTTTTACACAAATATTGGGGATTGGGCAAGAAGCAAATACTGGTAAGGAAACTGAATGGAAGCACTCCCTCACCCCCCAACAGAACAGAATATTTAATGCATGGATCATGGATTGCAATCTCAGTTTTTTTTTTTAGCTTTATTTGTTAAATCAAATGTTCTCCACTCCTTTCAAATGTGTTAAAGTAGAACAGAATGGGATGATTAATACAGTTTTAAAGACGAACACCTCTAGTTAAATCCAGTAATGAGTCATAGCGTAGCTTCGCGTTGTACAGCGGGGTAGGGTAATTGAGAAAACGCAATTAGCAGGATTCTACTGCAAAAGGCAAATAAAGTACACTTCAAAATACAGAGCTATACTCATAAATGAAGTACTGTATTAGCAGGCTATCTGGATTACTAGCCTGCATTTGAAGGTTCTGCAGCAAAGTGCTGGTGCTTCAGTTTGTGCTGGTTGGTTCTTGCACAACCATGATGCTGCCATGGCAACATCCCAGATGTGCATGCAGGACTCACAGACCTCCTGGCATTCCTGTAAACACTGATCTGAAAATAAATTGCTGTGTGCAATGCTGTCAGCTCCCATTATTACAAGGAGAGCTCCTTTCTTAGGACTGGAAGCACTCTCTCTGGGTGGGCAACCCTGACTGAGCAGCTCAAGTGTATACACATTCGCTTGTGCGTGTGTGTGTAGGGGGGCAGGTATTACTATCAATGTGCGGACAAAATTTGAGAAAATGTCCCCACAAAGATAGTAACTCCTTGAAAAAATGACGTTGTTGGGATGGCCACACTTTGTAAACCACTTTTTTAAGAACTAAATATTGCCAAAATATTTAGTTTGTTGCCGACTTTCACTCTGTGTGGAGTTTTGTCTGACTGGAGTTAGAAATAGTAAATATAGAAAATAAAAATATAGTGAGAGTCAATGAGAAGTCCCCACAAATATAGGAATGCAAACAGTGTGTGTGTGTGTGTGTGTGTGCGTGCGTGTGTGCGTGCGTGCGTGTGTGTGTGTGTGTGTGTGTGTGTGAATAAAGGGTACAATAGTATTATGCAAAACATGACTGCAGGTGTGTTTTGTCAAATACTGTATTGTGTTTTATATAAAGGACACTACATTGTCTTCCTAATACTTTAACCTCGCAGCTCAGAATTGATGCAGCTAGGAAGCAATATAATGATCGACTTCAGATGCTGTAGCTATAGAGACTGCAGAGATTGTGGAACACACAGCAGAATGCTGTACTGTTGCTATGATTACAGCACTGTTTTGATACTAAATGTTTCAAATATGTTTTCTGCAATATCTTTAAAACCTATAATGGTTGACTTATATAATTGCACAGTCTATCCAAATCACTGCTCAGATATGCTCTTAACTGTTGTGTTGCAGCTGATAAATGACTGTGCACTGTATATAGCTAGGGGAGGTTTTGTTATAGACAAGAAATGATACATAAAAGCTCTGATTCTTTGTCACGCATCAATGCTCAGAATTTTTCAATTCAAAAGTCAAATCTTCCTGAGCATCATTTATTCATTATCACATTCGTAATCATTTGTTTGGCTTGGGGTTTGAGCTCTAAACATGCCTTTTAAGTCTTACCGTTTCACATTTGATTAATGCAAAGCTAATCAAGAGTACCAGAAATGACAGCTATGGCCAAAAGTTTTGCATCATCTAGAATTTTAGGATTGAACATAATTTAGGTATTTTATTTAACATCATGTAATCAAAGAAACTACAAAAAGATATTGCAAAAGTCTACTGGAAGCCATACTAGAAGTACAGAATTTCATGTTAGATGAAAAACTACAAAACATTATATAATTCAATATGTTAATGTAACATTATTCAACAGGTTTCATTCGACTTCATTAAGCAAAATGTGTCAATTCTATCGGGTGATGCAAAACTTTTGGCCGTCGCTGTAGATCATTATGGTCAGCGACACCTTTAGACGTGTACAATACATCAAAGTGATTGATGGGGAATAAATGTCAGACTTACTATTAGTCTATTTTGTGTGAGCTAGACTAATGATGATAATAAAAAATGATAATATAAACTTGTGCTCAGTGTGATAGGGTCTAGCATGTATTATTAGGCTTAAACCTGGAATGAAACGAGTCTTATTTCCATTCCTGACTGATGCTCCTCCCGTGTTTCTGCTATCCCCTTTTATGTGGTGCATAGACAGAGATTTGTTTTCAATTTCTAATTACCTGAGTCTGTCTTGACACCTATCACAGCCACACAGGCGTCAAGGGCACTCATTGGATTAAACTTCTTCTTTTACCTCTCTGAAAAGATAAAAAAAATGAAAAACCTGGAAATGTCAAATTAAGTGAATCTTGAGGAGAAAATATCCTTTTCAATTACCTGTTCTGACATCCCAAGTGCCATTATGTGTTGCCCCTTGTTTATTAATAAATAACATTTATGCTAGAGATGTATAAGAAAAGTTAACTGCCGAAACAAACCTGCAAATAATAAGAAGTATTGGTCTGCTCTCTTCTCTTATGATAGATCAGATCTCACCATTCTGTTTTTTTTATACTCCTGTGAACTGTAATGTGGATATTGTCCAGCAGGTGGTGTGCATGTATATACTGTTTTAGTTAGTGTACACACTGAGGCTAAAAGTGTTTGTAATGCAATGCATTTAAAACTAAAAATAACTAAAGATATGAACACAGATCTTTTAGCCTGATACTGTAACATTGCATACACGACACGTCCTGGAGTTACATTTGCATGTTAGGTTTCCTTAATACTTTTCAATCCAATCGTAGTATTAAAAATAATTTAAGAATGACTTGTAGTTTTTAAAACCCTTCTATCGTGAACTGGTTCCAGTCATACAGAATGTGAAGCCGTTCACTCGAGAAACTGAGTACGCTTAGATAGGCAGGTGCAGTTACATGTTAGAGACATTAAGGAAAGATTGAGGTGGTCCCCGAGTGACTCATCCAGTTAAAGTGCTGCCGCTGGGAGCGCAGGATGAGTCACACAGCTTGGACGGTGCCAGTTCGCATCCAGGCTGTGCAAAGAGGCCGAACTTTGCTGGGGACCCCGAGGGGGGCTTCACATTGGCTCTGGCGCTTTCGGGGTAGGGGATGGGAAACTGGCAGGGATTGCTTCTCCTGGTCGTGCAACAACTAGACATGCCCTCAGAACGCCTGTGCTGTGTGGGGACTCGCTGCGGTGAGGAGAAAAAACATAATTGGATATTCCAAATTGGGGGGAAAATGAATAAAAATAATAATTGGTCACTCTAAATTAAAAAAAAAAAAAAAAATAATAATAATAATAATAAATAATGAAAAGACTGAATTTGCAACGATATTGTAAACAGGTAAGAGGGAGTCATTTCAGGTTCCTCAGGCAAAAAAAAAACCCAGAAGGTAATTCGAACATGCATTGTGAAATATTCAGCTGCATAGGCAATTTTAACTAACGCATTGTTGGAATGCAGTAATGGCTTCCCATCTGGACAGACAGCTAATTAAAATATTCCTGGTCAATGAAGACCCCGCTGCAGGGAGTGCTGTCTTTTCTGTCACTGGAATGAATCACATCAGCGTCACATTTTTACGCAGTCGGAGCTCCTGAGACACGGTTCTGTTGTCTTTGGGTTATGCTAGTTAATTAGATGTGTTAAACTGTAGACAGTGATTGAGCCTGTTATTGTAAATTATCTCACGGTGAAGATTTGAATTTGAATTATCAGGACTCGTCGCTGTGATGCATACCACATACAGGAGCTGTTTTTTAGTTTTTAAACTTGAGGCTCTTTTGAGTCATATCATAATTTCTGTTGTTTTGTGATTATCCCCTATTCTGAATGACTCACTTGCGGACAGAGCTACTCATTTTTGCCTGACTCTTGAAAAAGATCAAGTCTGCACCAGGGTAAATTCTAAAAGGAGCTTAATCATCCCTAGTTTGGAATAGCTGTCTGAAATGAAGCTGGTAACCAAGTCTTTCTGTGTGTTGAAAATTAACAGGCACTGTATGAAATTCTCAGAACCGCATTCAGTCACTTAAACCCTCCCCGTTGCCCTCAGCAGTATTTTAATCTTCAGACAGATGGACTCAGTTGTGTTGGGAACAAAGTAGTAACTAGCCTCAACCGTGCCACAGATTGTTGGCAATGTGAGTAAGGTGCGGTTTTTCTCTCTCTCTTCTCTCCCTTTCTCTCTCAGGTCCGCTGTGCAAGACTTCTGCTAATTTTAGGCATTTATTGTGCAAAAGGTTTGTTGGTTTTCAACTTTAGGTCTTTGAAAAGAACATGTTCAAAATGTAATTAAATCTTAGCAAGTGTAATAATGGATTAAGAAGATTGCTCTGAAAACAGTATGAACTATAAAAATAGGCCATCTTGCATTCCATGGGGTACTCTACATGAAACGGGCACTTGCCAGTTCAATAAGGTTTGGTTTGCCATCCATCATTGTACTGACTTGTGTTAACTTTTAATTATGTTGTACTTAGGCCTAAGGTATTGAGTTTTGTCTCTCAGCAAAATGTTATATTGTGATCGTCTCTGGGAGACTGTATGATTTTCATGTTAAACCTGATATTGATTTTACAGTTTGAACTCTCTTTATCCAGTAGCTCTTTTACAAAGATGCAGACAGCCCCCTGTAGTAATGTGTGTTTTGTTAAACTTTGTGATTAGTCAAAAGGTGATGAACTATATTTTTGACTGTAATTCACGCATCCTGCTCCTCCTAGCCATAGAACTGTCATAGCTTGTTGCAGGTTATCTGCATGGTCTTTCGCTGCTCCTTCAGATTTCTGGTTGAGTGTCCACAGTAATTACTGAGGATATTTTGGATGTATTTAATTCCATCTGGGGATCTGTACTGTGTTATTGGGACACACATTCCAAAGTTTTTTGCTCACACGTCATTAGAGAACAGAGACACCCTTTGTCTTTACAGTTTCCCTCTGCACAAAAAAGAATCTGTGTCAGAGTGCATGGATTCGATTCCCAGACAGCTTGGGTTCAAAGTGAAATTAACACAACTTCAGACAAGAGGGAAGACCACACAAAACATGTAGTGTGAACGATTAAAGCACAAGAAACATGGGGGAAAATGTACTTGTAGTTCAGCAGTTTCCTGACCAGCAGTGATTTATTCTGGTTGCACGTGCCTTGCATTTATGCTTTTTTCAGAGGCACTGAAGGAAGCAACGGGGTGCAGATATACTCAAGTAAGGAAGAAGGTTAAAAAAAATAGAAGAATCAGAATAATGATGGCTAAGAAACCGAGATGATTTGTTGTTATAGAGTCATTCAAGACTTTCTAATGATATTATTATTTGTTTATTTAGCAGACACCTTTATCCAAGGCGACTTACAGAGACTAGGGTGTGTGAACTATGCATCAGCTGCAGAGTCACTTACAACTACATCTCACCCGAAAGACGGAGCACAAGGAGGTTAAGTGACTTGCTCAGGGTCACACAATGAGTCAGTGGGTGAGGTGGGATTTGAACTGGGGACCTCCTGGTTACAAGCACTTTTCTTTAACCACTGGACCACACAGCCTCCTATATTTATTCCAAACCTAGCAGCAATAAACATTTCCAACAGATATGTCCTGTGTATGTAAATCACAGGGCTGTTAACCACGGTGTGGGTTGGTTTGAGTGGCTGTTTCATATGTTTTTCTAGTGCTAATCGGCTGTCATTATGCTGAGACATATTAGAAGCAGTGGGCTGATCCAGTAACACTTTTCAGTAAGTGCCTCTTTATGCTGCTGGATGACACACACAATCACGCATGCTGTTCTTATATAGTTCCACACCATATGATATGAAGTCCTGTCCACAACTTCAATCCTAACTTGCACTGACATCAAGAGGAGCATGAACCCCCATCAGGAATATAGAAGACTGCTATAATACATTTCATAAAGGAAAATGGTTACCAGAAATGGCTTGGAATCCAAACTGGGAGATAACGGCAATTTTTTTTCAATTAAAGACCAGAGACTATTAAAGCTGCATGTAGACAGTATGTATGCTTTTTCATAACACTGTTATAACTGCAGATTATGAGCACTGGAAATGAAATGGAATTAAAGTGGTGTGTGGGATAGAGCTGCTGTAGATTAATGTACTCCACTGCCAAACATCCTTTCAGCTCCCTTCAACATACAGTATAAGCAGTTTGTTTTTTTCTAAGCAAGATATACAATAGATTCAACAGTAGAATAGAACACAATAGAAAACTCCTGATACTGTATCTGGTTGTCTTGGTAATGTTGTTGCTGCAGATTTCTTTATTTTTCCTGGCTTCTGCTTCGCTGATGTAAATTCCCCAGCTCTCAATGTGCGACAGCAGCATTTGTGGTTTTTGGCCATTTGTCTCCAGATGTCATTGGTCAGCCCCAGGGTGTGGTGGCGCTAATTAGTCGGTTACACAGCCAAGAGCTGCCGTCTCTGTTTCCTGCAGCATTTATCCATTAAAAGGATATTCTGTAGCTCTCCTTGAGCCCAAATGCTGGAGTTCCTAATCCTAGTCTTCTGGACCTCTGACCGTCCAGGTTTGCATTTCAACCTGATCCGAATAACTCTAAAAGGACATATAACTGATTCCGCACACAGGCTGAATACCTTCTAAAGACTCAGAGGTTAAGAGGTGTTTTATTGGCATTGGAAAGCAATGCACATTCTGGTTCCAATAAAAAAAACAGATGTTTGCCTCTGGTTGCTGGAGTAGAAGAAGCCAAATAAAATAATGAATGCAAATAAAAGCCATCTCACCAATACATTTTTTTGTTTAGTAAACTGTGAGTATCCCAACATGATGACTGATGCTGTAGGTGTTCGTGATTGTTCTGTAGTGAATATCTATTGTGAATCATGGGTTTCCATGCATATGTGATTCTTTACATAGACTTTTAAGGGTTATCTGCCCAGTAGCTGGAGTGAGTTTGGCTGCTATGAAATTGGAGAGAATTCAAGTGCCGTATCAGCAGGTATATTCACCTCTTATTCCCCGGCCTGGGCTCTATTCTTGAGCAAGTACCAGATTGAAGGGGACTGCAGCAGTATGCTTGGCCGTTTCCTGTGACAGGGCCTTTGTGGGTTCCCACTGTGGCTACTTACAAATCAATGGTTTTCTATACTGTTTATTTATAAGTATGGTTACTAAATAAATAGCTTTTACACTTCATGGAATTGACGTTTGGTTACCTACGGCAGGAAGACCCCAGCCATTTGTGAAACATATTCAGAATGTTACATTTTTTTTGTAGACATGGATTCCAGATGAAGGTTGTTCCAGTGACAAGTCCTGTGGGTGTTCTGTGAGCTACAGTTGTGGTTACTGAGCTGCATAGAAATGTACCCTAACTAAAGGGCCCTCCCTGGGCTGCCAGTTGAAAAACACATTTCCATCTGACAGCTGCTAAACGCAGAGTCCTGACAATCTCAACCTAGGTCTGGAATAAGCACTGTATTACACAATCCTCTGCATTTGCTGTAAATCATCTCCCGGTTTCAACTTGAAGGTGCCAGAAGGCTAGATAGGGATGCCAGCAGTTCATTATATCATTCCATCATTATAGTCCAAGTTTTTATTTCATCCTGCTCCTAATAATTTTTATATTCTGATGATATGCCCAGCATTATTTCCATTGATGCTGCGTGATGAGTGTTTAATATTTAAGAAAAACATGATTATATGACATTACCCCTTCCCCCTATGTTTTTAATTTTGCTCATTAGACCGAGTAAGATGAAGAAGATTTTCCACATTAAACATTTCGTCGTCTTTACATTCATAGACAAGAATATTGTGTTCTCCAGTGCCCCTCACCTTGACACACTTTGTATTCAAAGTGAAATCCTATGAAGCCAGTGTGAGAGTCAGAGCTCACGGCACCTTGTCATTGTAGGCAGCAGGCCTACAATGACAAGGCTGATGGGTGAAGATGACTTTCACAGTCGTAACATTGCTTGTGTTCCCTGATCAGACCTTGATGACGCAGTGGAGTTTCTCTTTGCACTGATACTCCTTTTCTTTTCCTATTCTTTCAGAGCTGTTAGGCTCCGCTAAGAGAGTCAACGTGAACTTCCAAGACACAGATGGGTAAGTGAAAAACCAAATTGGCTGTGTGAGATACAGCAATCTAGCAAGGCAGCTTTCTTGAGAGGTTGTTGCCAGCGAGGTCTGCTCAGAAGAGTTATAAATAAAGAGATTTTTTTATGTATTTCAGTTCAGTTATTGGCGAAAAGATTTTAGTCGTAGTTTCTCTATGAGAATTTGAAAGCAATACAAGACATTTGTGTGACAGGAAAAGACTGGTGCCAATCTCCACCTTTCCATTTTGTCAAATGAGCGAAATCTTGCTGTGTGGACATCAAGGAGGAGAGTGTCCACTCCTTGTAGAGAACTACTACACAAAACCCTTCCATGTCAAGACGGTGCTCGTGAAGGCATTGCCCAGCCAAGCCCGTTTGAAAAGGCTGTTTGAAGAGGCCGTAGTCGCTGTAAGGATGCCGGGACTCTGGGAGCCCAGAAATAGATCCCGGAAATTGATCCCAAACAGTATAGAGAGAGTTTGCGTAGTGTAGTAGGTTCCTGGAGTGGGACGTTCTTTTTAGTGGGACAAGCGCTCGGCAATCTTTTATTTTTAGCTTTGTTTTTTTTTATTAAATGTGACCCTAAGGCTACCATTGCTGGTACCCTAGTGTTGAATTAAATCTGCTCGCCTGTGCGGCATGTCCACACCCAATGCTCTGTGTTTATTATTCAGTGACGACCCATGTACTTAACAAACCCCCCTGTTACAGACCACTTCAATAAGTACTTTTTTCTTAAAGTGGGTATACCAATATTTCTCCTTTTCAGTGCCTGTGTTCATATATAAGGCCAAACTTTGCTGGTAATAATGATCGAGGGTTTAAATACACTGTTGCATATTACAAAGTAAAAGATAGAACATTACCTGCAATGGAGGCCACAGATTAGACCGGTGACCTGTACTTCACTGGTTTCTTCTTATTATGTTTTATTTGTTAAATTGTGTAGAAACAGACAGCAACCAGCAATGCTGTAATCATTGATCTGCGTTCCTTATTGTTGTACTGTAGCTACTTAATTTGAAGTTTACGACTGTGCACACTGTGTTCTTCAATGCATTCAGATATTTAATCATTATTGTAACAACATTAAAAGGGTTACTGATTAGCTCTGTAAAGTTTAACATTTTCAGCACTGCAAAACACAGTATTAACAATTTGGCAGGTTACATTTTATTACACTCTTTTAATAAATGAAAAAGCACAGTCTCCCCTCTGTGTCAGCGGTATTTCATTTTCTGTAGCCCTATCTTGCTTCAAAAACAGAATTCATTCATACTAAGTACTGTCTGCTTGAATCGAAATGTTTGCGATTGTTACAGTGTATGACGTAGTGTATTACAATGCATGGTGCAGTATGACAGTGTGATTTCCTTCTGATACACAGCTCCTTTATTTACCCATTTCAGTCACTCTACATTTTTTTCATACGTTAACGCATGCTGAGATAATCAGCTGTCATACTTTTTATGAGAAACAGTAAATCTATAAAATTCTAATCTGGCATACAAAGCCAGTGCCAGTAAACTTGGCATACAAAGCCCAGTTTTACATTATCTGGAAGTTTCTCATTTTTTGCAGGATACTAGGAGTGAAAACTCTATACATTTTTAATTCTAATGCATTGTTGATCTATCTATGAAATTAGTGAGGGAGCACTAAAGCTGCACCCGGTTTCCCTTCTAAAGCGGTTCTATGTATATGACATCACAAGAGCAAGGTGCTGAAGGTTGCAATTAACCGGATGGCCACATGCCAATGTTTCCTGTGTTTCTCTTTAAACCGTGTCTTCAGCTCAATCACAGCTAATTTCAGGTCTGAATGGGTTTTGATTAGACTCTTTGCATAGCTGGCCTGTTTTTATTATGTACTGTTGTATATGTCATATTTAATCTTTGAGCGTCGAGTCACACTGCATGACTGCCCAGTGGAATATCTTAACCCTCCAGCAGAGAAGTACAATTTACTCTGTTAGTGATCAAGGTTTAAGGTTTAATTTTAGATTCATACTTTAAGCTTGACAGAGTTCTCTGCATTGGTGGTGCATGGGGACCCTATAAGAGGGATTGAAAATCTCCCACGACTTCACCATCCCAAAGCTGAGAGGTTGTGATGCTGTAGAAAAACGAGACGCTTTTTGAAAAAACCATAACTTCAATTACACAATGATTGGTAGGGAATTCAAGAAGGAATCAATACTTCAGAAGCTAATGAATAGCAAGGTTGAAAAAGGTGTTTAAACCACAAGCAAGTACAACAAACACCTCTAAACAAAAAGGCAAATTCTGAAAGATAAGAGGAAGCTCATCATACACAGCCTGTGTAACAGCAGGTATTTTGTAATAGTTGAGCTAAATGGATTATGATAATGCTCAGGTGTTAATCTCCTGCAGTGTCAGCACTGGGGTCATGTGATCTTTGATCATTGATGATCTCTTCAGTAAGGAAATATGGATGTACATGGGGTTCTGTGCAAGTCTAGTTGTGTTGCATTGATGCATTCTTTTTTTTTTAAATTGGGCCCTGACTGTGATCTTAAAGACTATACTCATCTAAAGGACAGTCTTGAAAAGCTCTCTGTCACTAAGAGTAGCCCAGTTTTAAAACTAACAATAAAGATTTCAAATTATTAGAGGAAGAGATAATACACTGTATGATGGTAAATCATTTTCTGTAAGCAAACTGTAACAAAAAGCTAATTAAAAAAGCATTATGAAATCCAGTGTAATGTTTGGTTACTGTTAGATAATTATATTAACTATATACCTGTCTGAATACTTCCCTGCTCATTAATTTAATTTTAACTCCATAGAAAGTACTATTCAGAATGCAATGTTTATTTTTTCTATTGCTGCAATACAGGGTAATTTATTAACATGCAAATAAGTACTGTCTGATTAGCTGATATTGTCATAGCCCTTTTGTGCTTGCTGGGAGTAACCATGCGAGAAGAATGGTGATCATTTGCAGGGTTGTAAATTGAAAGTGGCAGTATTCAGCAAAGCTATATGACAAATAGAGTTAACACTTTGTTTTGGCATAAATATTTATTGAGATTCTGAATTCTGAGTCTTGAAACAGAAAATTAAACTGAGTGAATCTAAATAATATTAAGATTACATTATAAAGGTAATTATTATATTTTTAGTCCTATAATAAGTTGTCTTCCTTATCCCACACAACTGTTCAATTACAAGCCAGGACCCATGAGACATACAGCATTGACTCTTTAATTTAGTTATCAAGAGATGAATTACCAATCTAGTACTAGGATTTATTGAGATCGAAATGAACTTTTGTCTGTATCTCAGCAGTTTTTCAATGTTAGTGTTCTCTCAAATCCACAACTCACTGACAGCCTGCAGAAGACAGAGTGTCTATGAGAGATTCATTGAAATAAGGACAGTCTCAACACAGCATGCAGGTGCAACATTCGACGGTAGCCTATTCTATACGCTGTTCAGGCGTTTAACAACACTGAAAACTGTACAGTGTAAATGGCAGTCTTGGTTTTCAGAAGTTGCTGCTTGGCTAAAAGGAAGTCATTACCCTCAGCACCATCTCACTGTTGCCACACTGATCAGTTGCCAGCATTGATTTATCTCCTGCAATCTCTGACTCTTCCTCCATCTCTCTGTGTTATGTTGTATTTCTAATTAATACTGTAGACAGTGTAATGTGTTTGTTTCGCCTGATAGATGCTGTGGGCTCTGCACTTTTACTGCAGGAATCTATTTTGTAATCACACTGCAGTACAAGTCATTGGTCTTTTCATAGCCTGCTTCCCTGAATACTCAATAACACCTGTTCTCTGCAGTACAGGTGTTACAGGATATCCATCTCAGGTGTGCAGATAATGAATTGACTGGCTATTCAGACACCAACTGGCTATCTACATTTACCAATTCTGGGCTGTTAAGAATCTTTGAAATGTGCTATCGGAGGGAATGAGTCGGGTCGTACACTACTATCCATTACTATTTTTCATTAATTAAACTAAACTGTGTTGTGTTAGGTTCCCAACAGTTGTTGCATATGTTACACTTTATTTATGATATTGCCTATTTCTTAGAATATCAGTAGCCGAAGGCAGTAGTAGTGCTTCAGCCACAGCAAAGACAGACAATAGGAGAAGAACCATGCTTAAAAACTGTGTATAATTAAAGCATGAAACCATTAATTTTATAAATAAAATTTCCTTCGTAAGTGTTTTTCTAACAATATTTAAAACAGTCAGCTGCATAATAATGAAACAACATGTTTCATCTCTGCTGGATGCCACTAAAACAAAAGATTTGTCTTTCTTGCAATGCCTGGAGCCTGCGAGCAATGCAGCAGAGTAAGCATGGTTTATGACCCAAAGGAAAACAAAGAAAGTGTGTTGTTATAGTCTTTCCACCAAACTTCCTGGAAACATTTACTGTATGGAATATATTTGCATCTTAATGTTTTTGTCTTGCCGGTAAAAATTGAATTTCGATCAGCATCCGTAAAATTGAATTCAACCCTGTGGCAATGTGCCCCGCCCCTGAAAGTGCCGTTTCCTGTTTCTGTTTTGTGTACAAACCTTTTATTTTCTGTTTAATTATTAAATGCTGAGCGCGATCACGCGCTCAGCGTCATCAAAACCCCAAGTCTTTGTTTATTTATTTCCTGGCTCTTGTCTGACGTCACCCACTCTGGCCGTCTTTGTGACAAACCCTTATTCTCTTTTTGTTTGAATTATTAATACTTTTTTTTTAAATGCTCAGTATTAGTTAATCATAACTCAATCAAAATTCTGAAATTACAGGCAGTTTTGATATGAATCGGAAGACATTCAAGGATGTGCTCAATTCTTAATATACATTTTCTATTTAAGTGCAGATTACAAATATAGGTAAAGCTATGAGAAACTGTAAGTCAAGTTGACAAGTTTGTCTGCTCATACTTTTATCTCTGCATTTATGAGTGTTTAAGTTTCTATGGATAGACCGATTATTTTATCCTGGGATCTCCAGAGGTTTCTTCTCTTGCAGTGAAGAGCAAGCTAAATGGACATTACCCATCTGAGAGGCTCTGGGTTTGTCATGTATAAACAGACGGAGGCTCTGGGTTTGTCATGTATAAACAGACGGAGGCTCTGGGTTTGTCATGTATAAACAGACGGAGACTCTGGGTTTGTCATGTATAAACAGACGGAGGCTCTGGGTTTGTCATGTATAAACAGACGGAGGCTCTGGGTTTGTCATGTATAAACAGACGGAGGCTCTGGGTTTGTCATTGATAAACAGACGGAGGCTCTGGGTTTGTCATGTATAAACAGACGGAGGCTCTGGGTTTGTCATGTATAAACAGACGGAGGCTCTGGGTTTGTCATGTATAAACAGACGGAGGCTCTGGGTTTGTCATGTATAAACAGACGGAGGCTCTGGGTTTTTCTGATAGAAAGATGGCCCGTTAAAGCGACAGGAGTACAATTGAATGAGGCAGTGCGCCTTTGATATGCTGTCCTTGGATAATACAGCCATGAATAAAATAGCCCCTTTGTTTTTATTATTCAGCACTGGAGTGTAGCTTGGTACCCTACCATACTAGAATTCTGAGTTAGTGGGTCAATTACATTCAGCGTCAGTAAGTTACAATTTTTAATTTTATTATTTAGAATAACTGTAACAATTCCATAAACTTTTATTTAATTGAGATCTAAGAAAAGAGTGTGATTTTGTTACATAATTACAGCATAGAAACCAAAGACAGCAACAAGACCAACAAAGTGAGAAACATATTATGTAATTTCTTAGTACCAGGGAGAAAGTACCATTAATTGTATTTTGGAAGATAAAGACAAAACTTCCCCACAAAAGCAGACTCCTTATGTCTCGCCACTAGTTCTGAACAATTGTTTGGTTTTTTTTTGCAGTAATTTAATTAAAATGTACTCCATCAATATTGTAGACAGCAGCGCATTTAGGTAATTGAATAATCATTGTACTTCAAGGATCCAGAAAATGTTATGTTGGCATCAGAACTAAAAACGCACTTTTAAAATATGAGTGCAAATGACATTGAGCAAAGCGTACTTCTGAAACAGGCCAGAAGCACTAACAAAGCAGGGCAGTGTTGCTCCATGTCTAAGACTTGAAACCCTGCCCAGAACGGAGCAACCTGACACGAGTCTAAGGCGAAAGCGCTTTAGCACCACTGGTCTAATGCACGTTGTTGGTTTCAGCCCAGCAATAAGTAGTATAGCTAATCCCAGATCACTTGATTTAATACTCAGCCAGGCTAAAAATCTGCAAGCTTTGTATTTCCAAGTAAAGCTGTAATATCAAGGTGGGAAAGACCACATAACTCCAATCACATAGCAAACTACAATCAGTTTTCTTCTGCGGACTCAATAAAACCCATTTAAGCTTAGTTTAATACACCTGCAACTACAAGTCTTGTAACTGGAGTCCTATTTTCACCCGCAGATGGTTGTGAACATTGAGGATGTCATCACCATAGTGGATAACAAGTAACCATTTAGAAGGCAATACTAAAATGGAGTAAGTTTTGTGTAGCAAGGTTTCATCACAAACTCAAGGATAATTAAAAGAGAGCTGTATAAAGTGGTCTGGGATAATGAGTTTAAACATGATTAGGGCATTCTTTTTTTAAAGTAAATGCAAATTTGAGCGCATTATACAGGGGTTCATGTATCTGGTACGCAGGTAAGCATGCGCATCAATAAAAAAATGCGAACTTCAATACTTTTTTTTAAGACGCAAAGGCGTACCATCAGTACATTTTTAACAGGAAAGCATTGGGCAGTGAGGTCAAGTGTATTATCTGGCTGTAACCCATACCCGCCTAACCTGGATTTTCCCCAGAGATTCAGGGTTTCCTATTCAGTCTCAGGGTCTTCAGGCTCTGTCAACAATCTGCTGATTATCGCAGACCATAATTCAATTCCATTCACCATATTTCACTTAAGACTAGAGGGTTCCAATTTAACTACAATCCCTCCCTGCAAGCGCTATCATTGGCTGTGTGATAATTTGTTAATTGCAATAACCAGCAATCTGGACTCCTATTTAAACATTCATAAACTATTGTTGTGGTCTCTGACACTGCCATTCCAATTGTACTGTCAAATAGAGGAGGTAGAGCTTGACAGCGACTTGGGTGATGACCCCTAATTTTGGTGAGTACCAAACCATTTCTGCTGGTACTCACATGAAAACCTAATGATAAAAGTTTTGGCTATCATGCAATGACAATGGTTTAAAATAACAAATAACAATTTTGCATAGGAGCATTTTCATGGTGGTTTAAATTGCTAACATTATTCTTTTCCTGAGTTGATCCAACCATTCTGCAGCTGGGCCTCATCCCATTGCTCTACATTAGGTCTTGTCATTATGAAAGCTCTGTGCATGAAGTCTGTAGCACTACTGATGTCAGGACTGGTCGAACACAGAGGGATTGATTTGGGTGGTGTTTTATTTTATACAAAACAGAGGGAGGGCAGAGGAGTGTGGCTGCTTTACCTATACTACTGCACCATTTTCTGTCAAAAAGGAAGAATAAGCAATGTAAAGTGTGTAGTGGGTCAGTAAGGTCAGTTCTGGGGATAATACTCAAATTCTGACTTTGACAAGACATTTTCAGTAGTCCCAGATAGCTGCAAGCTGTTGTTAAAATTCTCTTTATGTGTAGGATGCCACAAGAGACTACGCGGCCATCAGCCAGGAGAATGAGGCACAGACAGCATGGACAGCATCGTCAATCTCTTACCTGACACTCAAAACTAAGGTCCATTTCATGTAAAGTGCAAATTCAATATTTCAGAGGAAAAATGGCTAAAGTACAAGTAGAGATCTCAGCACCTAACAGCAAACCCAATCGACTGCTTAGGGATTCTCTTTGAAATTTGCCATTAAGCAGCTGTTAATTTTGTTACTCTCCTCAGATAAATGTTGGCAATACAGGTTTGGATTTCTCATGTAAAATGCTGGATATTTCATGTATGCTGCAGGTATTGGAGAGGTCAATATGGTCCAAATGTTCCTAATTCTGCATGCATTTTACAGCTGCATTTAAACATTTAAATTTAGCTGTAACATTAATGCAGTTTCCGAATATGAATGTGTATTTATACAAAATGTAGGGCCTGTGTAAGTTGAGAAATGGTTCCATTATTTATGAATTCCTGGCTGGAGGACTGACTGTCTGTCTTGGCTGCAGTGCTCAATTGCTGTTAATAAATCAGGTTAAGTCTCATTTCTCAGAGGAAACAAAATGGAAATTAAGATCATACATCAATTCGTTTTAAACACTAAATGAAAAATAGAAGGTGAAACATATACAAAAATGAAGTGGTTGATTTGATCAACCTATACCCACTGCATTAGCCATAGCTGGATTTTTTAGGGAATTCCACAAAACTGGTTTGCATGAACTACCTATCTGAGAGTTGTGTCTGCAGTTGTGTGTTTTTCCCATGGCTCTCCGTTATTGTCTGTTTGGCCCTTGCATTTGTGCTGCCTGTCCACTTTCAAATACACTGGTTTCTCTTACACAGACTTGCTTTGGTAATGCAAAATGTATTTTCAATAACTATTGTTTTCCCACACATTGCTTCTGAAAAGAATCAAGGCTAATTGTGAGGAAGTGATTTGGGGACTATCATATAAAACACACATAACACAGTATTGACCAGGTAACTATGAAATATAAAGAAAATGTAGATGATACAAGTATCTATTTAGCCACACTATAGTGAACTCTTGGGGGTGGCCTGATGGTCAGAGGTGACACAGTTTCCATTCTTTCTTTACTGTTTAATGATCTTAGGTTATGGAGGATTAAGAATGGCTGTTTTAGACAAATTCCTGTGCCCCTTCATTCTCCTGTTTCTTTGCAACCACCAAGACAGAAGGGATTATCACAGGATGTTTTCCCTTCTGCAATGACAACTTCATTCTGCTCCTGTATAATTGAGACACAGGGAAATATTCTCTAATTCAGAACACTGGGGCAACCTTACAAAGGATTCATCAATGGAACCCCAAACTATAAACCAGAAGTGCCCAATCGAGTTAGCATTGTAACTATCTGAAAATGGTTAGGAAAATTATAGGATTGTTCAATAAAGCATAGATATATATATATATATATATATATATATATATATTGACTTAACTAACACATCATCAATGCTTATAAATATTGCTCAATGTTTACTCCCTTAATTGCATAAACTTACAATTTCCCCAAATTTTCCCTGAAGTAAAAATGTAATTGAATTCAGGCCAAGCTAATCTGATTTATCAAAAAGGAAAGAGCTGAGCGCTTTGGTTCTGCTTCCTCCTAGACTGCCAAACAGAAGAGCACAATCTAATAAAGGAGGATAGGAGCTGGATGGGATTAAGTATGAGCTATTTCATTTCAGAGACCAAATACTTTCTGACTTTTTGCTTTCTGAAATACTGAGCAAATATGAGCTCTGGGTTCAGCAGCCGGGATTCACTGAATCTATAAAATAGGTAAATTGCTAAAACACTGAACGTGTAGCACAGAATGTAGCATTTGGCTATCAGTTATGTAGGGCTTAAGCCACAAATTTAAGTGCAAATTCAGTGAAGTGAAATTAAGAAATCTACCGAAAGTTATTATTATCAAGTTATACTGTATGCGTAAGTTGCTTTGTTATTCATTGTACTATGCAATGTGCTTCCGTTGCACACTTCATGAACAGGCATCCTAGAAAGAATAGTGGCGGTATAACTGTAAACTTCCTATACATTGTAAGAGATGTGCAGAACCTGTGCAGAGAAGACTAAAGCAACGTTTTCTCCTGGTAAACACTTGTTTCCACGTACCACATCTAGCAAAATAAGCAACACTGAAGAGCATTTACAAAGTTGCATGCTTCTGTATATTCCCACTTTTCGTGGGCATTCTGTATGCTACAAAAAAAGGGTAAAGCAGCCCAATAAAACTGAAAATCAGTAGACAAAAGGTATGTTAATGTAACGCAATACCATACAGTACGTGTTTGGAACAGGTTTATGGGGGCATCTCGACTGTGCTCCAGTGGCCCATGTTTCTGAACTCATGTTTTTTTTCTTGTTGTCTTCAGGTTCTCAGCTTTGCATCATGCTGCCCTCAATGGAAACATGGAACTCATCTCCCTGCTGCTGGAGTCACAGGCTACAGTGGATATTAAAGACCAGAAAGGTGCGTGATTCTTTGTCATTGATTAGTTCAATATGAATTACAGTAATAGCCTCAACAAGTCACAGTACCTTGCTTTCTGTGACATTTCTTATTTTTACTGCTCTCTGTCCTTGTAACAGGGGTGATGATATACTGCAGCAAACTTTGCATGTGCCTTTTATAGTTTATCCCAACGGCTTCATGCATTGCCTGCTATGCTTTTCATCCACACTCAATTATCTAGAAGGCAGTGCTTACTGTGTCTAGTAATAAGTCTAAGTCTAGTTCTAAACTGTCAGATACCCCCATGGCTGAGGCTACTAAGACATGTGAAGCTGTATATTTTACTAAGGTTTGGTTTAAAAACGTCTCATCATAAGACACAGAGTTTCCCAGACAAAATCAATACAATGGAGTTTTGCAGAATACATTAGTGCTACCCAACCTTTACCAATCTCAGCATCCTGTAATCAAGTATGGGGGTTGAGAATAGTATTAGTGTTTTGGAACTTAACACTCCCATTGTTGTTTCATGATAAAAACAGGAAATTGCATAGGTAGTAATCACTAAAACATAGACTTCCTGAGCCAACAAAATGACCATCGTGCAATACTGTACTATAAATATCATTTATGGGCAATCCCTCTGTTTCTAAATATCCATGATACAGATTTGGCATGCTTGGATGGTCAGATTCCAGGATTTGCCTTTTTAAATGTTTATAATATGGATTTGGTGCTGCTGGATGTCTCGCTTACCCGTAGAAGAGCTTTGAGAGTTCTCTTTGGAGCTGCAGCGCGGGGTTTTACAGCACACTGGTGCTCTCTTCCACAGGAATGCGTCCACTGCACTACGCGGCCTGGCAGGGTAAAGTTGAACCAATGAAGACGCTGCTGAAGTCGGGATCTTCTGTCAACATCCAATCGGATGAAGGACAGATCCCCCTGCATCTTGCAGCACAGCACGGGCATTATGATGTCGTAAGTCCTGAATGATTTCCTCCAAATATCTGATATAAAACCAGTATAAGGAGAGGGGGGTGGCGTCTAGAAAATAAACTTAAGGAACACAACGAATTGGTTGAATTACATGGAGAAATGCAATAAAATGCAACGTTATAGAGTGTCAGTTCATGTCTTGCCTGCAGTCGGATACTGATGCAAGTTCAATTCTGAAATATTAAAGTAGTAAAGTAAAGTGCTGGGGACTAATAATTAAACAAAGAGAAAACAATAAAGGTGCACCAGAAGATTAATTTCATTATGAACTAAATCTGATTAAAACGACAGAGCACACTTATTGAAACTAAAACTGCAATAAAAAAAACAGTTGTGAGTTCTCAGAAACAGATATCTGATGACAAGAAAGGCTCACTCATTTACATATAAACTGATGCAACGATGACCAATCTAGCGCTTCATTTGAGTTATTGAATGTCTCATAGAATTAGAGCATTTTGGCTAACTACGATGTAACACTAGCATTAATATTTCTAACACCTTCAGTGTATAACTATGTGCATAATCAATGAAAAACAACAATACATGCATATATGTTTTGGTCCTAATACTGTATTTGTTTAAAAATTACAGTACTGGATCTGAAAATGCATCATTTCAAGTTTGACTCATTGTCATAAACACATTCACTGTAATTATTAAGATGTATTGAATATAATTAAGGGGTTATTAATAGCACACACTCACACACAAAAAAATCCTACAAAAGAAACTGGTAAGATTATAAGAGGTGTAATGGGATTGCTGAATCACTTTAATAGGACATCCTGGCTTAGGCTGCCCTAACAAACACTGACTTCCCGCATGGTGTGTGGTTTCCCTTGTTCAAGTAAACAGTTTTAATGGCCTGTTCTCTGGGGCAAGCGTCTGGTGCAGTTGTCTCCACAGTACCTGAGACCCTGACTATAACTGCTGGAGAGACATCCTTGTTTTCATCCAGCTAAAGCTGTCAAGTAAAGCTTGAGAAAGCTACAACTGACATCATGGAATTAGATAAAAAGTAGATAAAAGAACAATAAATGTTTGCTTTCACTGGCTTATGTCTTTTTTATAACATGGGTTTTATTATACTTTGTTGTACACTCAGCACAAATCGCGCCAAGCATGAACACAACGCAGATAAACTATGAATACCTAGCTTATCAGATGCTTTTCAATGTGATTCATTTCTGTGTTTGTTCTCCCCTTACCGCAGTCAGAGATGCTGCTACAGCACCAGTCCAATCCGTGTATTGTGGACAATGCAGGAAAGACTCCCTTAGACCTGGCCTGTGAATTTGGAAGAGTCGGGGTGAGTTCCTGTATACATTTTAACATAGAGCACCATGATATCCGCATGACAACTCACACGCTAGTCCTGTAGATCTGACAGTCATTGTCGTTTCCTTCAGGTATTTCATGTTAATTTCAATCTATAGGCTTTGCTGGGATGTGGTTAGCACACTACTGAGAGATGCAGTGGTACCAGAGATAACCCAAGAGCTTTTAGTCTGGGTACAGCAGAACTCAGACATCACCTTCGCGATCCTTTTCCCGTCCCTAATAGATCGATTTTTCCTTGTTTTTGAGCAGGTTGATTGCCTATCAAGATGATAGAGAACTGGCAAAGTGAAGATAAAACTGTCAAGAATGGAATATGAGCCTCCCATGTGGTGTTACACGATATTTGTCTTCATGCAGACACATGGCAATTTCATTCAGTGACCGTGCCTGCTTTTTAGACTGATGGACCAATCTAGTGACAGTTGGACATGCCTTGCAGAAATAGCTTCTGTTTATCCAAGCTTTTAACTGCAGGAAGCTGACACACCAGTAAGGTTACAAAATTACCTTCTGAGTTGTTTTTCATTACACATTGGAATACAAATCTTTCAGGAATATGGACATGTTCAATGTCAATGGTTATGATATTTCTTTTCTCCCTCATTTTCTAGTAAAATACTGCATGCATGATGCATCTCAAGCTAATGTACTTTACCTAACTTTTAAATCTTACTGTTATTTAGTAAGAGGTTCAAGCATTATGCAGCTTTGAGGTATGCATGGTATAGCAAAGCTGACACTTAAAGAATGCATTCTGAATACGAATTAAGCAACAAAAAAAAATGTTAAGAGCAGTATGAAAATTTAATCACTTTATTTCGCCTACAGTGTTTGATTGTACATGGTTAGATAACCTAAGAGTCAGAGCTCTGTAAAACAGCTGGCTAGCCACATCATAATCCAGGCTCTTCTCACTACAACATAACTAATCACTAATGCAATTTGAGCTCTGGTTAAACGGACTGATTTTACTCTGAAGCCAATTTAACTACCGAATGTAACTAGAATAGCTTCTGATTTTCAGTTTTAACCGATAAAAACCGATAAAATCCTGCCAATACAAAAAATGTAAAAACAGTGTATATCCAATAAACGCTGGAAAACACCGGAAAAACAGTGGAAATGGTTACTCAATTCACATTGACTTGACCCCTTTCCCTGTGAAAAACATAAATAAAATAACCTACAAAAAAAAAAAAAATCCCAGTGCAGTTGTCCTTTATTCTAGACTTGTATCTATCATTGATTCATTCTGAATACTTTAAACCCACCCCAACTACTGAGTGACAGCACATTCCTACATTTCTATTGGAGGATTGTAACACGCTTGCAAGATTTAAAACGAGATTGCAATTAAAAACACAGGATTGTTCTTGCTCACGAGATTTAAAGCTATATTACAGTTTGAGAGGGAGTATTTACACGCTCATGGAATTTAAAACAGAATTGCAAATTGTGGTAAAATGTAAAAAAATGCTGAAACACACAAAAACCCCAGAAGAATTTGTGTGACCATAAGGGTTTCGTTGTGGAAGACAGCAAAGGAAAGAAAGTACAATTGAAGTGTGCACTGTCGTTGTGGCAGAAAAAAACCCCACA
The DNA here is from genome assembly GCA_030684275.1 of Acipenser oxyrinchus oxyrinchus. Taxonomy (NCBI): domain Eukaryota; kingdom Metazoa; phylum Chordata; class Actinopteri; order Acipenseriformes; family Acipenseridae; genus Acipenser; species Acipenser oxyrinchus. The sequence continues at coordinate 30,912,285 of CM060259.1, forward strand.
CATTTTTAAAGTAACCGAAAACAATAATTTCATACAGTACATAAAAAGCGAAAGCCCTGAAAAAAAACAATTTACATAAAGCTCAAAAATAGCTAAATATAAGCAACAATAAATGAAATTAATAAAAACTGAAAAACAGAAGCCATAATTATAAGCTTGTGTCGGTCTGATGAGTGCGGTGGTAGAAATGACGTCACAAAGTCACTGGATCGGTACAAATAGACCCGGTACCAGCAATGGTAGTCGGGGTGTACTTTATTCAAAATGGGCTCACAGGCCAAAAGAACTGAAATGGTTAACAAAAATAAAAGTCCCAGCAGAACGATTCCGTCTCAGTTCTGGGTGCACTTCCCTTGCCCTGCACCAAGACAACCGACTTCCATTTCCACCCCAGCTTTCAAGCCGACTGCTGTCAGCACAGGCGTGCAAATACCTCTGCTTAGCGTCCTCTTGGGTCGGGAGGGAGATTTACAGCTCCAATCCTTTCTTTCCCTGTCACAAAGCTACATTGGTTTTAAGTAGCAAGCCAAATACAATGTCATAATGTCACCTAAGGAGAATAATATATCAGTGTTGTATTTTTGCATTTTAAATAGGTTAGGAGCACGGAACATCAATTGATGATTGTGGTTTTAAGACCATTTACTTCGATGTGGTGTTGTTTACATTTGAGTCTTACAGGATTCTTAATTAGCACCACCTAGTGGCCGTATATAAAAATATTGCTCTTATTAGCATAACACCATTTCCAATAGTCCTGTATTGTATTGCTGGTTTTTATTTTATTTTTTTCCAGACCGATTTCCCTGCCACCACACTGTACGCTGTTTCACGCAGCTCACACTCTACCTGTCTTACAGGCTCCCGGCAGGCCACGCTTCGGTACCACTTTTCTGAACACCCGTAATATGGAATGCAGAATGTTCCAGACCTGTAGTAATGACACGTGGCTGTGGTAATGATGTCATGGTCGTGTTTGCCTCTGCACAGGTGGTCCAGCTGCTGCTGAGCAGCAACATGTGCGCTGCTTTGCTGGAGCCCAAACCAGGCGACACCACCGATCCCAACGGCACCAGCCCCCTGCACCAGGCAGCCAAGAACGGCCACATCGACATCATCAGGTGAGGACAGGGTTTCTCATGTGCAGCACTGCATGCATGCACCAGCTCTCCATTTATCAGAAGACTGGTACTTAAGCCAACCAGAACTGTGGTTGACTGAGATCAGTGGTACTCACTTGTACTCTTTCAGTGCATTCCAATACAAGACATTGTTGAACACCAAGGTTCAATTAAACAGCTATAGGTTGAACAAGGCTCTGGATTCTTCAATTCAATAAATAAGGACATTATTGAAGCAACATCTGGACTGGATGTTTGAAGTATCATATAAAAACAGGCCATATTCTCTGTCTATTAGATTCAGAGAATTAGATTCAGAGAATTATAGGAACCATGAAGGTTGGATATATAGCAGTTATGAAAAAAGAATCGTGCTCAGCAAAATGAGTTTAAACTGTCCCAGGGATTCAGACATTAAATAAGAACTTTTTCATTTATTTTCTTTTTCTTTTTTCTTTTTGAAGATTGTTATGTAAGGGTAAATTGAGAAATCAAATGGCTTATCTCGAAACCCAGTTTGGAGAAATCATTTAGAGACAGTCCAGCGCAATCAGAGCATTTTTTTCACTCTCTGTTCTGCTCATCTCCAAGATAAGAGATCACCTTCCTCAGCTTCCTCGACTTGATAGGCATTGTAAGACTTTTTAAAGAAACTCCAGAGATTCTGATGAGCAGAACTGTCAAGAAAACAATTCATATCCCACTTTGATTCATGTTGCTTTGTCTAAAAGCTGTTTTGTCCTAAAATATTAACTTATATCTTAAAATTCAATTCTTTATGTCTTAAAATACAATCATGTTTCACATCTCTACCTTACGTTTGCCAAACGTATACCGCTCTCCTCCGCACCTTGGCTTTGACCTTGCCTATACACATCAGAAAATAAGCTCCTGCTTCCTGAGAACAAGGTAAGCCAGTGCAATATAAGTCACAATAAAAATTGTTCTTCTGTGTTGTGTTTGTGTGCCTCCAATGCCCTTCATCTGACAGATGAAAATGTGACTGCTTGTATTTTGTATTGTCAAATGACCTGTGAAACGATGTGTATTGTTTATTCAAATACTCAGCTACATTGCTGTGATAATGTATTTATGTTTTACTTGTAAAGAAATAGCTTCTCCAGCGAATCTCTCAAATCCCTTATACAGTAGATGCACTGCTGAACATAGTCTTTTGTTGCACTGTTTTTCCTAGGGGATTTCAGGTTGTCTAAAGCCTTAATTTAGCTTTTCAGGTGTGGATGTAGTGTTATGTAGTACCACTTTGTTTTGTTTGTTTTATTTCAAAGTAATAATGTTATTAGTGAGTGCAGACCTGCGTATTGACAGTTCAACAGCAAGCAAACTGTAGTTGCCTAATAAGCCTGGGGTCAGGGGTCAGGGGTCAGGTGTTGCCTAGCAATACAATCCCTTTTCTTGCTGCTGTTCATGAAGAGGGAATCGAGAGAGACTAGAATTAGTATCAATAAGAGATCCATATATTTAAAATGTCACTGTTCTATTTACATAATGCTGACAAATCCATGCAAAGCAAGGAAGGAAGTATTCTTTATGAGGTAATTATTTAGAAAGCGGTCCGAGTCATTGCAGTTCTGAGCATTCCATTAAAAAAATGATATACTGCTGTCATAGTAAACAATATTTTCAAAGAGATACACTGTGTCACCATTTTTATTCATTTCTTAGCAGACACTGTATCCAGAGCAACTTACTATTGTTACATACAATTACGCATTTATACAGTTGGGTTTTTACTGGTGCAATCTAGGTAAAGTTCCTTGCTCAAGGGTATAGCAGCAGTGTCTCCCACCTGGGATTGAACCCACGACCCTCTGGTCAGGCGTCCAGAGCCCTAACCACTACTCCACACTGCTACTTATTGTTTATTATTAGGTGTCTGTTGGTGGGGACACAAGCAGAGTAGTCAATCAGCCTTAGTCCCATTGAGGGCTGTTTTTGTCCTCAACCCCCAGCCCCAGACTTAACAGCTTATGGTAGTTTCAAATTGAATATTGACACAAGCCTTAAGAACCAGATACATAATTATTCCAGGTGAGTGTGATTTCTTTAAAGAAATGGAAGAGAAATGCAGGTCGAGGGAAATAGAAAACACAATTTCAGGTTCAGTCCTCAGTGTAACAGAGTCACTGAAAAGCACCACCAAAAGCTTCCTAGGTGTGAAAAGAGAGCAAAATGTGTATCGAGCTTCAAGAGGAAATGAAATCTATTGTGGCTCTGCAGAATAAGTCTCTGGGGTTATCTTGCATCTGTTGTCAGATAGTGCTGAGTGACCCCCCTCTGGGAGCTGGAGGTGTATTATAAAGCGGCTGTATCTTGTGAGATTTAGTGTCTGTCTGTCACTGGCCCTATTACAGTTTCTTAGCGATATTCTCTGTCATTTCACTCACATTGAGAACTATAGCAGAACGAAAAGACCAGAGAAAAGATAAGAGCTGCATGGCATAGCTGTGGTTTTGCAAGGATTTGAATTGTATTAGAAGAAGAAGAAGAAGAAGAAGAAGAAGAAGAAGAAGAAGAAGAAGAAGAAGAATGTATTGTCCTTTCCAAGGACAAATGAAATGTGCTTGTTTAGGTCAACTCTCCGAAGGATTAAATCTTGAATGCAAAGAAAACTTTTAACATCCTCATATTGATTATATATATATATTTTCTAAATGCTTGTGACAGCAATATATAAGAATATGTCCAGTTTGAATATGCCCAGATTGTGTCTGTGCAGTCACCCTTAGAGTCAGAGAAGTCTAAAACATTGGGATCCCAGTGTAGATGTTTCAGTTTGCTGAGCAATGCCATCTAAAAGTTAGTTCCAATCCAGCAGAACTGAGAGCCCAGAGCAGCGATTAGTACAATACTGATACAAAACAGAAAAACAGCCTTCAAGATTTGATGAGCATGAAGGCCTGAAAACTACCACAATGACCAAATGTGTACTGTGTGGACGTCTTGTAAAGCAATTTGTGATGGTGGTCCACTTTGAAAGGTGCTATATAAAATAAAGATTGACTGTCCTGGCTGGACTCTACCAACCCAGGCTAATTACTAAAGGTGCAACCATTTATAATTCAAAAGAAAGACTTTTCACAAATGCTTTCAAATAAAACTGAAAGCATTCATGTGCATATTATTATACACAATTGTAGAATTATTAATTATGTTATTAAAAAGCAATCATTATATTCTGACATTTTTTACTGGGTAGCTAGCCAGTAAAAAAGACTCCATAAAGAGCACCAGGGTGATTAATTAACCGATTAATGTTTAATTGAGGCTTGCAAAGATCGATAATGGATTAATTCAATAATGGTTGAATTCCACTAAAGTAAGTCATCAATTCCCCCACCACTGTAGATGGCAAATAAGATTCAGGATGTCAGCATTATCATCCTTAAATACTATTAATACTACTGTGTCTTCTAATAATGCTACTAATAATCTTTTTTTCATTTAAAATAATCACAGTTAGACTCTTATCTCCCTGTAGTCTGCTTTGCATTGCAATCAAATCTGCTCTGGGTCTCAATCACAAAGAGCCCATACTTTGCTTTTCAGCTGCAGATATTAATACAGTATATCAACAAACTAGAGGGGGTTTCATCATCATAAATGTCTATTATCGACATCAATACAAGCCTCTTCCAGAACAAGATATACTGCCCTCCCTTAAATAAATCTTGTGTGTCTTGTTTGGAATGTGAATATGATAATGTGAAAGTGAAACCATGTACTTGGTCTGCAGGTCACGTGGAACAGATTTATTGCCGCCTTTATTATTTCTTATAAACTGATATAATAATAAATTATAATAATTGAGGGCCAGTGGGTTACTTGTGATTCATAAACACAGTGCTCAAAGATAGCTGTATTAATGGGTGTGTGTTTGGCCATCTCTGTCTGATTTTTATGCCAATTCTAAAGCAAAAACCCAATAATAATAATAATAATAATAATAATAATAATAATAATAATAATAATAATAATAATAACAGGAGCTTTATGTAGCCCTTTCTATATACTATGAAATACTATGCAACAGACTCAATTTGTTGAGGTACAATTCCTTATTAAAACCAGTCATGCAAGTGCTGAAATACATTACCCATTTCTAAAGGTTTCAGACAAAATTTGATTAAATCAATAATTTAATGAAATTGCCACATACTGTACTGAGACTGGAGTCATCAATAGTGCTGCGGTTTGGTAAGAACAACATTGAAATTCCTATTTAACATGGTAATATTGGGCAACCTGGTTGCTGTAAATTCTCATTAGAATCCAATCCAACAACATAAAGAGAACGTGATTATAGTGACAATTTTCAAGTATTCTGAATGTCCCTAGTGTATGCCTCTGGAATTACAATAGACTGCAGATGTTTGCATGTCCAATGACTATCCTTCTGAAGGGATGCTGGAAAGCATGTCTCACTGTATTGCTGAAGTTATATATGGTTGGTTCACATCAAGGGAAGGTGCCAGCACAATTAGGGCAGGTCTTAATCCTATTTAACTGTGTCATTAAACACAGGTGTTGCTGTAACACTGAATAGGATAAAGGGCTATTCACACTATAGCATTTATTTGCTGCGTTTGCTAGGGTAAGAAGTTGAACCTATGGAATTGAATATTGCCTTTCATACTTGAGCGTAATCGCTGCGAAAAAATATATATCGAAACAGGTTTGAATATTTGGACAAAAATCGCAGCGATCACCACCCTGTCCTGCTAAATTTGGATATGATCTGAAAGCAATGTGGAAAGGGTGCCAGCTGCCACATGATTATTGCTCCAAAGCAGTGGTGACGCCAGGGGGAGGTGTAAACATTGAAATGTGTCCGCCTCCCCTAAAATATCAACTAAAAACTACATCTCCCAGAATACCATGTCTTCAGTTACCAAAGGAAGGGTGTGTTGTTTCATTCACCGGTGCAAAGAAACTGGTGAGGCGGAAGTACATGCACAGGTGACTGGATTAAAAAACAGTTTGGTGACATCAATATGGTGACTAGTAGTAGTAGGAGAAAACTTTGTGCCACGGCGGCTGGCAAAGCTGTAACAGACTTGCTGTTGTCAGAAAGAAAGACATTTTTAGAATGACAGGTGAAAGGCTTAACAATCTGTTAAACAGACTGGGACCATTGCTTCAGTGCAAAAATACACGTCACACTGCACATTTATAGCAACTGGCAATTCCCAGCAAAGTGTAGCCACGAGCTTCTGACTCAGTTCTATACTTCAGGGTTTTCTTGCTCTTCACAAATCTATCTCTCCAGTCCTTTTCTATTTTTTTTTAATTTCCTATGCTAAGCAGTACTGTTTTTTATGGCTTATTTGCTATGACATTTAAGAAATGCCAAAGTTAGATAATACAAATAGCGTCACCTTTACAAACTCCATCAGTTTAAATTCAAATGTCTTTGCTTTTTGATTTGACTACTTAAATGGAAGAAATGAATGGGATTCGGTAGGAGTTTGAATATTTACCATTTCTTAAATGATTTGCCATCAGAGTCGACTTAAATGTTTAATTTGGTCTCCCCACACTCCACATTGACAGTCTCCATGGCAGCGTCCATGTTGTTTTGGTGAATCTCACCAGCTTTCTAGCCCGGTGAGTCTGGTGGCTCATTGGTGAGTTTAACAGCAGTTTGGTGACCACATGGGATGACATCACGCCTCGGGTGGTTGGGCATGAGGCCGCAGGCTGAGTGCCTCCAACACCCGAGAAATTATGTCATCCCAGCACAACACACAACATGGAGGGCATTATTCATATTATACAATGGCTCAATCTGTAAAAAATAGCAAATAAGACTAATTTCATATTTTTAAATGTGATTTTAAATTAGACAAATGTGGAATAGTTCCTGTTTTCCATTTATAACTAGTAAAGTATTAACTATAATGTTCTAATAGATATACTAAAGTGTTCTTTCTGTTTAAAATGAGTTAGTAAGAATAGGACTTCTCAAGTTTTGTATGTATGCTGTGAGCACATTGTTGGAAGAGTTGAACTCTGCATTTGACAGTATAATCTTACGGCTCAGGGGCGGTTCAGTTAAGTGTATGTTTAAGCCCGCTCTGAGCCCCATATTTAACTGCTTATGCCATACGGCTCTTCAGAGCTATTTCTGACAGGCATACGATTGTCGTAGAACTGTATTAAGGTGTTCTATCATGACAGGTTTCAAGTTTATTTGTGTTACTCTCACTCACCCAGTCATTTTTTGAATGCTTTGTTCTCTCTCATTGAGAGATGCTGTCTGGTCTCCAGGCTGCTCTCCTGACTGCTCTGTGTTTAAAGGCTCTTTCCACAGTTGTCATGTTGTTTAAGGTAAAATGCACTTCAGGAATTGTGTAATTTATTCTGTGTTATGATTAACAAGTAAATAATACTGTAGTTTTTAACAAGCCTTCTTTTTTCAGGCACTGTAAAAACAGATTTGTTGAAGTGTGCATTCATGCAAAATATGTCATTTGATTGCTGAGCCCCCTGAAATGTATTTGCATGTAGACGTTAGAATATGGCAGGCTAAGTTTTGAAAATTGACAACCCTTAAAGGCTAATTTCACTTTATAATATTTTAAAGAATTGTTCATAGAAATAGACTTAGCTTAAAAAAGAGCTATGGTTTGTCCATTCTTGAAAATGTGGAATACCCCCAGAGCTCAGGTGCCAGTAAAAAGGGAGCATGAGAGAGCGACTCAGTGTCTGATCAGCCACTGTATTGTGCCTGTAGACTGTTTACGACTTGTTGAATAAAGTCTGGGCTCCATTTAATTGGTATTGGTAACAAATAATCTCAAACAATGTTAAGGGCAACAAAAACATTTGTTTAAACAAAATTAGAAGTACAGATAGGGCTACCACTTTTTTATTTTGATTTTTTTTTTTTTTTATAAACTATACTGTCAACGCAGATGTAACGTCAGACAGCACAGACAGTGTTTTACATTATTGGGGGGGGAAATACATGTATACTAACATATATGATTGACATAAAACAATTTTAGACAGTTTGCTGTAAACACAATACCACTTACCTGTGTATGCTACTGGATATAATTAGATATGTGATTTGTTTTGTAGTTCAGGCTATATTTAATAATGGGCCGCGGTATCTCATGGTACGCACTTTCTAGAAGCTACACCCGGACATTTAACAAAAACCTGTAGTCAAAGCAATGTGTTTATTCGAACGTACCAAACACTTACCTGGAATTCCGATTTCCTCACTTCCCATCATTTCTGTGTGTATTCTTTATCGAGATATTTCTTGTGCTGCTTATCATAAAGAACAGGATATTGCTACACTGCTATGATCAAACGTTCCCACATGCTGTCTGTGATATTTGGAGCGCAAATGGGCATGAAGAAGAGAGTTGCGTTTGACGTTTAAGTCTGAATACAAAAATCAAAGCGAAACGTTGGGCGTAAAAATCGCAGCGAATAAACGCTGTAGTGTGATTAGCCCTTTAATGTTAATCTACTTTTGGAAGTCTTACAGAGTACTTTCTTGTTCCCACATGCTTAGCAAAGGTCAGGCCTTGAATGGTTAACAGATTAAAGCAATAAATATATTCAGTAAAATGCCAACTGAATGGGTATTAGTACTTATGATCAAGGCATGTGTCACTGAACGTAGTATTGTTCATTGGTATTTTGCACTTGTGAAATATGTTTTATCATTGAAAGTTATGTCCTTGTTAATTTGTCTAATTACTAGTAACAAGTCCAGACAGCCAAATGATTATCTACAGGGATACTTATGGGCTCCACTGTACATTGTAAAACGTGGATTCATTAGGAGATGCACTGTAATCTCAATTTGCTAAGGTTCTGATGAGTTTCTCTCATAAAGGAAGCATTTCTTCCTGGAAACACAGACCCACCTCTGCAGACACCACTGAAGGAATATGGGTATAGATTTCCAATAAATAGCTCTGCCCCTGCCAGAACACAGGCCTCCACTGAGCTCCGGTCATGCCAAAATGCTTGTACCTGTTTTCAAGAGAAGGTTAGGCAGTCCTCCAGGAAACTTTACTGACAGGAGCCAAGACCTTTAAAAAGGTGCTTTGCATCTTGTTGTATCTTTCATCTGAGATGCCTTCAATACTGATTACTGGCACACACAGTAAAAGCTACATTAATTCTCAACCTATGGTGCCTATGGCGTATTAAAGTGTTATAAGTAATATTTTAGTCGTTTGAAATCGCAAACTTCTCGTTTAGGTTTGTGTTAAACTGCAGCCTCACATATCCTTATAGGAAGGGGACATTAATATCTGTCATGCAATCAGTACACATTCTCGTCTGTGTTGTGTATGAGCGAAATTAGCAGAAATGACAGGGGAGAGGAAATAATTAATGCAGCAACCATTCCAATAAAATGTAATGTTCACTTTCGTTTAGCAACATTCTAAGGGCAAAAAGCTAGGCATTTTAGCAGTATCTGATATCACAGTGTAAGCATTTCGGATTCTGCAAAACTGTTTTAAACTGTAGTCCTGATTTGTATCTGTAGTTGGGTCAAGAAAAATACCATTTCAAAATAATGTTTCCATGTTTTTTTTTTCATACAAGCAAAAACTTAAAATAAAACATTTCCTTAAAATAACCATAATATTTAAGCAGGTGGGTATAAAACTAGACGGGAAGTCAGAAAGCATAGGCCTGAGCCCCCTGAAAGAATGTGTGTTTCTAGTGAGGTTGGATTTCTCTCAGGCCAGGCAGTAGAATGGGTGTATTGTCTTGTGGTCTGATACACTCACTAAATTGGAGGCCTAGATTCACAGACCTGGAATCATGTTTCCGTGGGCACAGAAATGGTAGGAAAACATGGAGCTGAATTAATAAAGAATTTATGGAAAAAGCAGACATGACAGAACCTATTTTTGAAATTTACTAGCCCCAGCACCCCTTTATAACAATTGTATTAATCACATATCATGCACTGTTTCACCATTCACCACTGTGTAGTTTATATAGAATTTGAAGTCTTTTCACTGATATAATATTATAAAACATCCCATCTTTATAAAATGAATGTCAGTGCCTCAAGCTATCAATAGTTTCATGGCCACTGTTGCCTTATCTTTTGTCGATTTTAACTTTTCATGTTTTATACCAACAGTACCTTGAAAGGATTCTGATTAGCATCAAGCCCTGCAACACTGTCATATCATTTAAACCACACAGTAACTTCTCCTCAATCTGCCGCTGTTAGGTCAATATGAACTTATAACAACTTGTAAATAAGAACTGCGAGAAGGGCAGGATAGAAACCCAATCAGATGCTGCCCGTAGAAAGCCTTGCTATTGTAAGGAAGTGATAACAAAAAATAAGAAGCTGGTTTCACAAAGCTTAATTCTTCAGAAGAGATTCACGCTTGCAGCAGTTGGCTAAATATTGTTTGGATGAGTTTCAAGCAATATTAAGCCCAGAAGCCTGGTTTGTGCTCTTATCATCAGTGCTGTAAGGACAAAAGGGCACGGAGGTAATTTACTATATAACCCCCCTACCTCCTACACAACCACCCACCCCTGACAGAGGATTCTGCCGCAGTCCAGATGCTCGAGTTGGGATAGATATACAGTACTGTGCAACTACCTTGTGTCTTGTTGCTGTGCTCAGTCTTGCCATGGTGTATGACTTTTGACAGTAAACTGTCTTCAGCAACCTCACCTTGTTAGCTGAGTTTGGCTGTTCCTCACCCAGTTTTATTCCTCCTACACAGCTGTTTCTGTTTCAGTTAATGATTGTGTTTCAACCTACATATTGAATTGATGATCATTAGCACCTGTTTGGTATAATTGTTTAATCATACACCTGACTATATGCCTTCAAAATCCCTGACTTTGTGCAAGTGTACCTAGAAGAATTGATGCTGTTTTGAAGGCAAAGGGTGGTCACACCAAATATGGATTTGATTTAGATTTTTCTTCTGTTCACTCACTTTGCATTTAGTTAATTGATAAATATAATCTATTAACATGTCTATTTTTGAAAGCATTCTTACTTTACAGCATTTTTTCACACCTGCCTAAAACTTTTGCACAGTACTGTATATTATTAATTTACCTGGGATTCTGTCTTCAGAGCCTCTGCAGTCTAATTATTTGGTTTGCTGTGCTTATCAGTTGTGACTATCAGTGACAATGAAGGGCAACATGTTCATTCATCTGGAGCGAGAGCGAGATTGAGAGCAGAGAGCTGACCAGGCAGGATAACTGCTATTATGCAAATGTGCTGGTGCCTCTATTGCAATAGAATGTTATTATTAGGCAATTCATTGTGTAATTAATCCATTACTCTCAGTGCATTGGTCGTTTTATTTTGACAGTGGCAATAAATTCAACAATTGGACTTCAGGACTTGTTTACTGTATCTGATAAATATAATATAGACAACAGTTGTGTTTAACTTTTTGAGGTAGTATATACAATTTGCAAATGATTAACAAGTACTGCAAATCACAAGAAATTATCTGAACTAAAAACTAAAACTTAAAAACATATCATTTAACGTTTAAAAATACATTTGCACGTGCTTATTTTGAACTGTATCTTGGTGAGCTAGTCACTGAAGGGCAATGCTTGTCATGAAGGATAGAAAGGACATACTTATTCAACCAGGTCTTCCTATTACCTGCTGCACAGGAAGTACATTTATACTGTGGTGGCAGGGCAAAGGGCTGGAAAATTTCGATTTGGAAGACTTTTGTTGTACTTTAGGCAAGCAAATTGTTAGCTATCAGCTGACAATCCTGGAACAAAATATTGGTGCATCAATAAAATGAAGTCATGTGATTTGACTTGGGGTTCTCTGTTCTTTTTAAACTCATAGGCTGCTTCTTCAGGCTGGCATCAACATCAACAGACAGACCAAGGCTGGCACCGCACTGCATGAGGCAGCTCTCTGCGGGAAGACAGAGGTGGTGCGCCTCCTGCTGGATGTGAGTCTGACTGTGGAGAACTTAGAGACACCTGATGGTCTTGAGTGCCTGCTGGTGCCGGAGAGAATCGAGTCAGAGGGAGAGAGCCACCTGATGCTTTCCCTCTGAAAGGCATTTATTTAATACATACTTCTGTTTGTCAAAACGATTTTATCAGCTTTTTAGATTATTTCACTGTCAACCCCCTTGCAAAGTGCACTAAAATAAGTAAAAAGCCTCAACGTGTGATATATCTTATGGGAATCTAGGATTACAATAAGGGTAATGTAACAAGCAAAGTATGCATGAACAAATTGTAGTAGTTTTTTTTTGTTTTCCATCATTCCAACTGCTATTTGTGATTCAGTGTGTGTGGTTTCTGTCCTTGTCAGAGCGGAATCAATGCCCAGGTCAGGAACACATACAGCCAGACGGCCCTGGACATCGTTAACCAGTTCACTGCCACCCAGGCCAGCAAGGAGATCAAGCAGCTGCTCAGAGGTGAAGAGAGAGCTGCTCTATGATGGTCTACAGCTATGGCCAAAAGTTTTGCATCACCCTATAGAATGAACACATTTTGCTTGATAAAGTCCAATGAAACCTGTTGAATAATGTTAACATATTGAATTACATACCGCTTTGTAGTTTTCCATATACTTAACAAAAATGTGACATTTTGAAATCTAACATGAAATAGTGTACTACTATTATGGCTTCCAGTAGACTTTTGCAATATCATCTTGTAGTCATTTTGATTAAAACAATGTTAAATACAATATATTAGTTATATATATAGTTGTTTTTTTTTAATTATGTCTCAGTCCTAAAATTCTAGGTGATGCAAACCTTTGGCCAGAGCTGTACAGCAGTAATTTCTTTTAATGTTTTGCACTGCAAAAATGATAATATTCCACTAAGGCAAAAAACGTTATCTTGGTAACGATTTTCCCTTTTTGTTGCATTCTGTTCTATGTAACCATATTTATCCTGGCTGTATCTACAGTAGCACTGATTGCATCTTTAGCTGATTTTTTAACATTTCTTTTTTATTCTTGTCAGACGCCTCAGCTGCCCTGCAGGTGAGGTCTATGAAGGATTATTGTAACAACTACGACCTGACCAGCTTGAATATCAAAGCTGGAGATATCATTACAGTAAGTACCGGAGTCACTCTGCACAACAAGATGCTAACTGAACTACAGCATGCCAGTAAGGTTGTATTTCATTATATATATATATATATATATATATATATATATATATATATATATATATATATATATATATACAGTACTGTGCAAAAGTTTTAGGCAGGTGTGAAAAATGCTGTAAAATAAGAATGCTTTCAAAAATAGACATGTTAATAGATTATATTTATCAATTAACTAAATGCAAAGTGAGTGAACAGAAGAAAAATCTAAATCAAATCCATATTTGGTGTGACCACCCTTTGCCTTCAAAACAGCATCAAGCATCAATTCTTCTAGGTACACTTGCACACAGTTTTTAAAGGAACTCGGCAGGTAGGTTGGCCCAAACGTCTTGGAGAACTAACCACAGTTCTTCTGTGGATTTAGGCAGCCTCAGTTGCTTCTCTCTCTTCATGTAATCCCAGACAGACTCGATGATGTTGAGATCAGGGCTCTGTGGGGGCCATACCATCACTTCCAGGACTCCTTGTTCTTCTTTACTCTAAAGATAGTTCTTAATGACTTTCGCTCTATGTTTGGGGTCGTTGTCATGCTGCAGAATAAATTTGGGGCCAATCAGATGCCTCCCTGATGGTATTGCATGATGGATAAGTATCTGCCTGTACTTCTCAGCATTGAGGAGACCATTAATTCTGACCAAATCCCCAACTCCATTTGCAGAAATGCAGCCCCAAACTTACAAGGAACCTCCACCATGCTTCACTGTTGCCTGCAGACACTCATTCGTGCACGCTCTCCAGCCCTTCGGCGAACAAACTGCCTTCTGCTACAGCCAAATATTTCAAATTTTGACTCATCAGTCCAGAGCACCTGCTGCCATTTTTCTGCACCCCAGTTCCTGTGTTTTCGTGCATAGTTGAGTCGCTTGGCCTTGTTTCCACGCCGGAGGTATGGCTTTTTGGCCGCAAGTCTTCCATGAAGGCCACTTCTGACCAGACTTCTCCGGACAGTAGATGGGTGTACCAGGGTCCCACTGTTTTCTGCCAGTTCTGAGCTGATGGCACTGCTGGACATCTTCCGATTGCGAAGGGAAGTAAGCATGATGTGTCTTTCATCTGCTGCAGTAAGTTTCCTTGGTCGACCACTCGCGCTCACGGTCCTCAACGCTGCCCGTTTCTTTGTGCTTCTTCAAAAGAGCTTGGACAGCACATCTGGAAACCCCTGTCTGCCTTGAAATTTCTGCCTGGGAGAGACCTTGCTGATGCAGTATAACTACCTTGTGTCTTGTTGCTGTGCTCAGTCTTGCCATGGTGTATGACTTTTGACAGTAAACTGTCTTCAGCAACCTCACCTTGTTAGCTGAGTTTGGCTGTTCCTCACCCAGTTTTATTCCTCCTACACAGCTGTTTCTGTTTCAGTTAATGATTGTGTTTCAACCTACATATTGAATTGATGATCATTAGCACCTGTTTGGTATAATTGTTTAATCATACACCTGACTATATGCCTACAAAATCCCTGACTTTGTGCAAGTGTACCTAGAAGAATTGATGCTGTTTTGAAGGCAAAGGGTTGTCACACCAAATATGGATTTGATTTAGATTTTTTTCTGTTCACTCACTTTGCATTTAGTTAATTGATAAATATAATCTATTAACATGTCTATTTTTGAAAGCATTCTTATTTTACAGCATTTTTCACACCTGCCTAAAACTTTTGCACAGTACTGTATATATATATATATATATATATATATATATATATATATATATATATATATATATATATATATATATATATATATATATATATATTTATAAAATACAGCTGCTTTCTTACAGTAATGTAAGGCCATATCTCATTGATTAACTCTTTTAGCCATTCCCTTATTCCTGTATAAATTAAAACAATAGGTATCAACCCCTAGGAGTTTAAAATATATGTTTGTATGGCTAAATCATTAATCTAATGGGTAATCTTTGGTATTTATATACTCCATTGCTTTTGACCAACATTTTGTAAAAAGATTTGTCACTGCTACCATACCCTTTTTTTTATTACTTCTGTCATATGATTCCACCGTTATATTTTATGACATGAAGTGGCACTGTCCACAACAGCGCCACCTGTTGCATGTAGGCAACGTGACTGCAACTGTTCTAGTATTATACTTGTTCATGGGAGAAACCTAAAAGCTTCTTTCTGATGTTAATTAAAGGCAGGTGCAAGTAAACCTTCTAGTTATTATGTCTCAAATACACCAATGTCTATTTCAATTATTCAAACAAAATACAGGTATAGACTGTAATTAAAACTTCCTAAATGCTGTAGGGGGCACTGTAGACTGTATTATTCTGCTGCTGATAAAAATATCTGCACATTTGTACGCACTAGCCATTTTCAATATAATGTGTATAATATTATGGTGTACTGTGTAAACATCCTCTCTGTTGTAGTTTTGAGAGAACGGCCAGGTAAAATAAATCTTTCCTGGTGAGATAGTGATTAAAAAATAAATAAAAAATGTTTTTTTTGTTTTTCTTTCTTTCCTTGCAGGTGTTAGAGCAGCACCCTGATGGCAGGTGGAAGGGCTGTATCCATGACAACAGGACAGGAAATGACAGAGTGGGATCCTTCCCTTCCAGCATCGTGGAGGTGATCAGTAGGAGGACAGGTGTGCTGCTTGAGGTTCTCAAGGGCGGGAGGGGCTGGTATGAGGGGATCTGACCTTTGTTACTGTCAGGACTAAGGGGGCTGAGCTGTGCTGTACAACCCTTTAAAGATTGGACTTCAGAATATACCTAACCTGGTTGAACTGGGGATGGAGGTATATAACGCTAGGTTTTCAAAGGAGCACTTTTTTGTCTATGATGGAAGCAGTCTACATAGAAAGATGGATTTTTTTTTTTTTTACTAAATGCTGATATTAGAAAGTCTGGTCTTTAAAGGGTTAAAGGAAAAACAATGACAAACTCCATGAACAAGATATTGGCATGTGTTACTAAACAACAGGATGTATTTCTCAGAATCTCAAAATAACCTATTTAATGTTTAACAAAAAGGTAGAAATAAAACTCAAGTAAAAAATAAAGGAAAAGAAAACAAGCGGAAGTTTGAAAATAATAATAATAATAAAAAAAAAAATAATAATAATAATAATAATAATAATAATAATAATAATAATAATAATAAAGGGTGTGAAATGTCTTCATAAAACCTGGTCAGATAGCAACAAAGGCACAGCATCCCGTGGACAAAGTCAATGTGATGATGGACACTGTATAACGCATGTGTATGTTTAGCACCTGAAACAAAGTGGCCCCTGAAAACATATTGCAGGAATCGATGGCCACTGAGTTTCAGACACCCTGTTTGCAGGTATTGAGGTCTGGTTGCTTGGCTGACGCTACAGATGGCATGTGTCACATCGGGGGTGAATGTTTCGTCGCCCGGGTGACGGCCCTCACGTCTATGGGTTTTTTAAGTTGGCACTACCACTGTTTTCCATTTCCATGTCACACTACCCAGTATCCTGTTGTACTTGGAGAGGGTTGTACTCAGTGGACTGCTGTTGGCTGCTGTTTTTATTGGTTGGCTGGTTGGTCAGACAGAAGTTGACAGAAATAGTATGTTGTTTTGTTATTGAACACCACTGGTTGCAGTATTGCAGTATGGAGTAGAAAGAACACAATGTTTTTACTAGGGGTTTGGTAAGAACCACAAAGGAAATGAAAGATACCAAAATGGATGTACATTATCTCAAATGTGTCTTGTGGGTATAAATGTGCTCACGTGGAAGCAAAAGTTAAAAGGAAATGAAAACGAGACTTCTGTGTCGAAAAACCAGTTCATACCAATAGAATTCCAGTTCCCTCCAAGAGAGGTCCAACAGACTCTGTTGACATCACAGCATTTAGTAACCCAAAAAACTGCATGTACAGTAAACAAAGAGAAACCAGGCCAAACGATCCACACAGAGCTGCATCATGGGACTGACTAATTTAAGAGAAAATCAGTTGTAGTTGTAGCAAGTGCAACAAGGGAGGGTGTGACTAGCTTAGGTTTGCTCTAAATTAATTCAAAATGAAAGCACAATTGTAGCTATAGCAGCACTGTGGGGCCACTAAATTAAATAATGTTTCTCTGTAGCTCCACAATGACTGTATCAGTAGTGTTATTTAGATTTTATAAAAGCCATGTCATGTAGCTTTTATGTAGCAGTTATAGTAAATGAAACAATATTTTACGAGTCCATTACAGCTGCTAAAACACCAACTTGTAGACATCGTTTAATGTATTTACTGTCACAATGTAGTGAACATCTAGACATTGTTGTGGCATGATTTGCACGGATCCCATAGTTTAATATGTGAGCAAGAACAGGCCGTTACTGTCAACTTTTATAAGACGCTTTATATCATCTAGAAATTTTCCAAAACCAAGGTTGATCCGTATTAGAAGAATGGCATTTTGAATACCGGGTTGCAGCCCCGCTGGGCTTTAGGGAACTATGCTTTGCGACAATATGAAAGCTAATAATTTCAGAAACTGCTATATTTTCAGAACTGATTATTGTAGCTATCAGCAGGTTGCGCTTTGCAATAATAGTTCTGCTGTGTTTGAGGTGAAGAGATGTTTGATACTCTAGATGCCTTTACACAAAACTGACAGCAAGATTGAAGAGGTCATTTAGCTCACTCAAAAGCTCTACTTAGAAAACTCCACAAAGATTGCAAAGTAGAAACCCTTACAACAACACGTTCTGGGTCCTGCTTTGAAGCAAAGGCAAATAAAGGTGAACAGAGTTTGCAGGGAGATCAATTGTGTTTAACTTCATTGTTTCTAGAGGTACCGGACTGCAGTGCTGAGTACTAAAAATCGAGTGTTCTCATAGTTAGTTTGGTAGTATGGCGCAACACTGGTGCCGGCATCTAAATTTGGCTCGCAGGGTCTCTCATTTACGAAAGGGCACAGAACATTATGCTGCACCATATTTGCAATTAGTGTGCAAGTTCATGATTTCCGTATTTTCTATTGCAATTCTATTAATTATCGTGCGAAATAGTGGGCATATTATGGCACACACTGATTTTATTGTGCCATACTATGGTAATCAGAAGGATTATGTGATGTGTATGGTAATGCATGATAATGTATTTAAATGAGGCGCTCTGTTCTGAATAATGAGGTGAGTTTTATTCACACTGTATTTAATAAAGGGCTTAGTTTGTTTGGAAACCAGGCTTTAAACACTGATAGGCGTACTATTTAAACCTATTTTTCTGGGCTAAAATCTATCTGGCATCATGGAGGCATTACTTGCATTAAAGTTTTCATATAGAGCCGTGAAAATTACTTGTAAATAACAGGTTATATTAAGCGTGAATAAACATGAATGAATGTTATAATTTCTTTGATTTTATTTTATAGTTCATTACATTGGTACAAATAATAGATTGATTAAATAAAACACTGGACCAAACAAGGTCCTGTCTCTATCTGTCCCCTGCTGAGGGCTGCATCTGTTGATCGCTCATTTGTGGTCAATGTAAGCCACCTCCACCTTTCACAATAAGCCACTGGCCAAAATATATGCCTGGACTTGTTATATCACAGTGGTCACGGTTAAGTCTTGGACATTATCGAGCACATTAAATTATCGCTCACACTACATGTAGTGTGCATGCTATGGTATATAAATTAGCCAAATAGCGTGCACTTAAATGAACGCGTTCTCTGTTACTAAATGGGACAGTAAATTTTGATTTATGGTGCACATTACAGCTACATTTAGGGCCCTTTCGTAAATGAGGCCCATACTGTTATTGATCATTTTGTGATCTAGAAAGCCAACATTTTAAATAACAGCAAATTAAATTAAAAGACGCAATCAGTTATCCTCCGTAAATCATCTAAAGGAGATGAATATTTAACTAACATTTATATGGGTAGTGAAGATCTGTTGTAAAGACCACTGCAATATTAGGCCCCTAGGGTTTGAGAGATCGGATCATCTACTGTGATAACACGATTTTCCTTCCTAGGTGACTAATGACTTGGCAGTAGATGACGGATGATCTGGTTAATGTTCTCACTGTAATGTTCACATTAATCCAATTTTCAGAACCCTAAGCCCAATGTGCACAAGAGGTGACGGAACACATTGGATACAAGGTCGTGGCCTGGTTTCATTGTCATTAACTGTCTCTCAGTGATCTGTCATTAAGTGGACTCATTTTAAATGGAGCTGTTATAACCATCTGTGTGCAGTCTAGGAGATTCATGCTCTCTGTACAATGTTAAAATCCATATGTAAAATATATGGGAGTTCCATGTTTATATGCTTTTTTTTTTTACGCACAAATAAATAGTAATTTGCTGCATTCTTAATCATTACCCTCCTTAATTGCTTGCAAAGTTAACTTAACTTCTTCACTAAAAAATACTACAGCAGTGTTATTTACTTTCATTGCAATTGAGAGTTGAACTGTTGGTCTGAAATGATTATGTAAAGTTTACAGTGTAAAAATAATTTCAAGAAAGTGGTTCTTTACTAAAGCAAGTTACACATGTTTATACCTTTAATGTATTATATATTTAATGTTTCTACAAGTTATAATCGCTAGTTTTTTCATGACATGTGTATTAAGCAGGGATTTGTTTAAATGGTATTTAGGGTTAACATACTGTGTATACCTGATAGGATACCTAATGATCAGATATTGCGATTGGACGCAATTAAAAATATGTCTATTATAAAGTTGTGGTTTTAATACGTGTTACAGTAACTAGGAGAGCTGCAATCAAAAGCGATAAGTTTGTAATGAAGGAATTATAGAAAATTATTTCTGAGTTGTGTCATGGGAACAGGTTTGTCTTCAGAAAGTAGATTCTTTCTCCTACCCAGCACTGTAAAGTGGTGTATCTGAAACCAAAATCACTAGTGTTGATCTTAAATGTCATAATCAGGGAATTGCCCACTTGTATTTTAAAAGAGCAGACATTTCTATCTGATAAAGTCCTGTTGTTTTTTCTTTTTTCTTTGCACTTCACATATATTTCCTCCTTTAAATATTTCTACATATGAGAGACATATATATATATACTATATATATATATATATACTATACGAGAGACATATATAATATATATACTATATATATATATATATATATATATACTATATATATATATATATATATATATGTCTTCACTGCATCTCAACAAACAACAACAACAACAAAAAAACAGTAATTCATAGTGTAACTCAATGTGGCAGTAAAAGCTTCTGACTGAGAATGCAAAAATGCTTGCTTGCTGCTTTCAGGAAAAGAAAAAAAAAGTTTGTTTCATTTCAGAGTCTCTTTTTTCTTTTGATTTCTGTTGCTTAATTTGTTTCCGTTTTTCCTTCTCTTATATTTTTGTTGTTGCTAGGTTCATGGAATACAGTCATTTGTACCCAACAGTATCAAAAGATACAGATTTCTGCGTCGTCGTACGGCCCCGGCGCCATGGTTAACGGCGAAACGTACCATCAGTTCCATTACTTGCCGCCACCTCCACCTCCACCTCCACATTCCCATCAGCCACTTTTCAGTTCCTTTGGGTATCACAGGTCCTACAGTACTTCAGAAGAGGTGCACTGTGGACAAGGTAGAGGACTAGCGGCTTGCTTTTTATTTATTATTATTATTATTATTATTATTATTATTATTATTATTATTATTATTATTGTTATTATTATTTCAATAAAATGTATCATATTTTTATTCATTTATTTATTCGCTTCTACTTTGTCGCTTCTCAAGTGTGTCCTGGTTCTGACCAGTTGGAGTTTGCCTTATTCCATTCACCTTTGTTGTGGCTGAACGATCTCCTCTTTGCCATAATGGTAACATGGGAAGGCCCACATACAAAGCCTGCAGTGGAGTAAGGCGAAATCCAAGGCACAAGTTACATAAAGGATTACTCCCCTGAGATTTATTTTGTGTTTTCTAAGCTTTACTAAACTTTGGTGGGCTTTCTTCAGATCGCCATCTCCAAGGGTTTCTAAAGCCTGCCAGAAGCGCCAAAGGTCAGGTGCAGCTCTAAACTGCTTCCCCACTGCTACCCTACCTTGTGTTGCTTGTGGTTCCTGCAGTGTTCATTTTCAACTGTGCTGGCTGGAGAAAAAGAATGACTTAGTTCTAAACATAGTCACAGAGATAATCTGTACTGTATTTAGTGAAATTAACAAAAGCTCCACAAAAAACTGCAAGTGCAGTAACCAATCACTAAATAAATCGCATGGAAGTAATCTTTAGGTGACCCATCTAGATACCATTATTATTATTATTATTATTATTATTATTATTATTATTATTATTATTATTATTATTATTATTAATTTAATATGTTGTATGAGTCACCGAGGTCTATATTTATGTTTTATTTCAGGGGTAGAAACTCTTTCTTTTATTTTATTTTGTCCAAGTCAGCAACCTTATCACCCCTCCAAATTAATTGCTATTAGTTTTAAAAACAAAACAGAGGTAACAAATTGTTTGAGCTCTGAAACATGCCTGATTTTTCGCTGGAGTTTTAAATTAGCATTTAATGAAATGGCAGAAACAGAAAACCAGTCAGCTAACCAAAAATAACATTTTGTAGCCAATGTAATGTATCGTGGTAGCCACGTGCTTCTAGGAATTTCAACCCCTGAAGGCCTGTATCTTGTTTTTGTCACCCCATTAAAGGTGTACTTGCTAGCATAAGGAAAATATTATATGAATACATTAAAATAACACTAAATGTGTATGTTAACTCAATCAGAATTGTTCTTAAAAATCCTCTGTAACTTCAGCTTTTATAATGACTGGGTGAGTGGTGAAAACTGCTTGTAAAAAACACTAGCAAGTACAGCTTTAAGTGGGAGTGGGGACAGCTGCTAGGTGCTGAAGTGGAACATGCATCGGCCATTCTCTTCACCTCTATCTACTTTTTTTATTGATTGATTTTTGTTTGTTTTTTTTACATGTTTTTCTTTTTCCTCTCTGTGCTATCCTTCTGGTTCATTTTATCATTAATTCTCCAACCATTTACTTGTTATGTTTAGCACTGGGGTTAACAGACTAGAGAGTAATTTGAACATGCAAGTGAACCAGAGACTCAGGACTGTGACCTTGAAGCCACGAGAGACTCCAGACCTGCTCGCCTCGGCTTCTTCGTTTATTTTATTTAAATCAGCTTCACAGATCCTGTCGGAAACCAGAAACAAATCCATCTTTCACACAGAAACAGGAATGCATGGTCGCAGTCACCCAGATTTTGTGTGTTTGTTTTGTTATTTCTTTATACAGTGTAACCGGACAACAGGATTTTAAAGTGTTCTATTAACCAAAGAGTTTGATTTTTTAGCTCGGAAAACTAGTTTCCCTGGTTGTTGCGTCCATGTTGGGGTTGGGGGCTTCCGTGTGTTAGTTATGATCCTGACACCACCTTGTCATACACTGCCACCACCTGCGCTTCCTTGGGGGTCAACCAAGCACCGAAACCTTGGTTGTCTGCTATGATCGAACAAGGTCCCAGCCCAAAGGGTCCCTTTTGTGAGTATCCTCGATTATCCATTACTACTAAGTGTTAGGCACTGGATCCTTCCTTTTAAGCCAGTTAGCGAGGGCAAAATCTAGTAGCTCAGTGCAGTGTGTCAGTCGGCTTTTGCCTGTCAGGCTGGGATTGGTAGCCATTGTGTCGAAATATGTCTCAAGAAAACTCAATAGACCACAGACTGTTTCATCAGTGTAACTGAAAGGTCTTGTCTGTTGTATAGCTGGGTATTGTCAAAATCTTGCTCTTTAAGATGGGGTAGGGGGTATGAGATGTGTTTCTCACCATAACAGAGCCACGCCTCCAACTGTAGGTTATCATATGATAAATAAACCCTTGTCATCCTTGAAATATTCAATAGGTGGCGCCACTCTGATTATACTGCACCCCTCTTCCAACAGTGTTGGCCAATGATAGAACGTGTAGCACAATATAAACAAACTCATCTGAGGCTTTCCTGTTCAGTTTTGTCTATAATAGAGCATTGGCAGACTAGAAGGATTTTTATGGAATGAAACGTTTTTGCAACAACAAACTGGCAATACGAATAAAAAAGACCATGCGACATGGAACATCAACAGCAGGTAAGAAACGAAAGAACAACAAAATGCACAGAGTCAGTAGTGCACTGGAAGATTGACATGTAAAGAGAAAGACTTGCATGTACAAATTCCTTTTGAAAAATCAAGACGTTAGGTAGGGATGCAGTTCAATAAAACTGAACTCCCAATTGCTGTTTTTCAACAAAAACAAAACAGTCCTCCAAACTTTGAGGGCATCTGTGACCCAAAATTACTCTTCAGCCGTCCTGTCGGGTTGCAGAAAGTCTTTTCATGCCATCTCTGTCCTTCCCTCTAGCTCACTGTGTCCATTCCCACTATGGCGTGAGGAGCATGGCCAGCGTGCCCAGTGCAGACGCCAGTCTCTGCCAGCTGGTAACATTGGTTTCTGTGTTGAAGGTCCCCGAGGTTCAGAATCCAGTCCACATGGCTCACCCACCCGGCTACTGGGCAGCTCCACCGGCGCCAGCGAGGAGATTTGGGTTCTGCGCAAGCCCTTTGCAGGTAACACCGGGCGCTCCCATTAGTCGATCAAGCAAACCCTGTACTTAACAACTACCTCTGATACACTGGGGCAACTTAATCCTGTCACACAGTGAAGGCAGGAGCTCATTACATAGGTCTGACTGGAATCACATTTTTATTCTCATATGCAGTATCCAATAATGTGTGTCACTTATTGTTAGGTCTTCCTAATATACATTAAGTGTTGAGCAACACCAACCAAATGAATTTCCAAAACTGACTTAATAAAACGCTGGCCTCACACTTCAAGGAAGGAAGGGACATGGTATTACCACGCTCCAAGATTTCTGTAAAACCTGTCAAAAGTCAAAGAAGCATCAGAGCTCAGCCCTGGCTTTGTGGAAACATTAGAGATCAATTAGGACAAGAACATGGCTCTCCAGCCCTGAAGGAGATCCCTGGGCTTCAGCAGCGTGTGAAAGCAGCTGACCTTCCCCGTGTGTTTCTGCTTTCTCCCCGGTGGCAGGCGGTGATCGCAGCAGTGTGGGCAGCACAGGGAGCGTGGCCAGTGCCCGATCGTCTGGGAGTGGACAGAGCGCAAGCAGCAGTGCCCACGCACTACACGCCCAGGCAGAGGGTGTCAAGGTAGGATCACTACCTTGTGAGGTCACTACCACTGTGAGGTCCTCGCTCTGGATTGTACAGTGCTTAACAACTCCGAGGCTTATACAGGAGGCTCTGAAACTACATTTCCAACAGTTTCCTTGTGGTTCCCATTTGGATCTACAGAATAGTGTTGTAATGCATGGTACTTAAACTAGCATTCAAGTCTAAATGCTCCCTGACTTACATTGCCTCTTAGCACTGGCATTATTCTAAGTGTGAGGCTATGATACAGTTTCATATCCTCCTATGTTTTTTAAATCCATTCTATTTAAACCTACAATATTGCCAATTTAGTTTTATATCCTGTCCTGTTGCATTAAGAACATCCCAAGGAGTTGTCTAAAGTACAGTCTGGAACCTTGGTTAATAGTTCTGCCATGTTGTACTTGTAACTGACCTGGCCCCCTTTTTAAATATGCATTCCTCTTCTGTTTTTTTTTCAACAAAGCTTTTGGCAACAGTTCTGTCCCAGTCCCAGAAGGCAAAGGAACACCTTGCTGCTGAAGGTTCTGGAAAGTCTTTGGACCAACCTGCAGGTACTGCTGTTCTTAATCTCATGACTTTTTACTGCCAAGCCATTGATTGGAGAGTGTTGCTCTCACCTGTGCCATGTTAAACAGGATGCTCCACTTTTGAAATCCCAAACCAATTTTTTTTCTGATACTGACCCGCTATGATTTGTAAAGAGAAAGTTGAAAATGAAAAGGGGGGGCCAAGATTACTTTTTATACACACTATAAGTAATTGCACCGTCCTGCCAAAAACTAAGTTTGGGTCACCTTGCACTGTTTTTGGTCAGGTCGTTTTCAAGCATTCCCAATTCAAATAACAGCTACTTCTTGTCTGTAACAAGTTGTGAGCTAGCTGCTATCAACTTAGTTTGAAAGTGTAAGGGGTCTGGTTCAGTTTAAGGAATATTAATCAAGTTTGAAGCACCTCAAGATTAATTATTGCATTACTAAACCAAGCAACATGCATGTGGTTATTTTTTTTTAAATGAATGAATGTAGCTGAAATTAAAAATGCCCTGTGCACTTAATATACTGTTGTAGATATTCAGTCTATTTATAATAGGCTAACAGATGTTTTTGTGTGTGTAGACTTTTATTTTATTTTGTCAAACAACATACGGCACTATACCATTCAAAGACTAAAGCAACATTTTCTGCCTATTATTCCTTTCATTAAGTACGATTGTAAACACGTCAGTGCTTTTATTGTGTTAGAATGTACCTTCATACTTCTGAGTCTCTGCAGCCCAAGGCAGCTGTTCTATTGTGAGAATGACCTCTTGTTATACAGATCCACTGACCTTTGTCATTAACTACACATTTGCACATAGATAGTATAACAGACTGCGGATAGGCAATCATGAAAATAGTATTTCTCTAGGTAAATAGATCATTTACAACTTCAACGGAGCATGATATTTTTGGTTATTTTTGCAGAAACACAAATGCTACAATAATATTTAATTCACTGATTAATTCTGCTCTTGGATCTCAGAGGAAACACATTAAAGAAAGAAAACTACCCACTTAAATGCATACGTTGTCTATTCGTAATATAAATGTGTAGTTTGCCTTGATTATGTATTTAGGTGGATAAAATAAAACCCATCTAGCCATCTTCCTTGTAGTTTTCAAGATGAATGAAGAGGCTGCTTAATTTATAATCTATTATCCCTCGTTCAATGAGCCAGCTGGTGCCCCAATGTAACTAATGATCCAATTCCTTTTAACCTGAGCGATGGTTCCAGCATGTCTGCACTGCTCTGATTCCAGAGCATTCCCATTCATCAGCACAGCTCTAAAGACACCAGGGGGAGAGGGAGGGCCTTTTTGTGACATTGACAGGACCCCTAATCTTTCTCTCTCACCACCAGGGTCTTCACGTCCACAGAGTACAACCAGCTGCCTGTACCACGAGCAGCCATACGGGGACCAGCCTCCACAGAGGAAAGCTGAGACAGCGTCCGAGGTGAAGGTAAGCCCATCTCGGGAAAGCAAGGCTGCTCAGCAACAGCACCTGTATAAACCCGTCTTCCAGTCTGTAGCAATCATACTTCATGAGTCAGTCTCGTCTATAGAAAGCAGAAGATGCTGCCTAAACATTTCCTCTCCCGATTCAGTGCCTCTATACTAAAGACCTTTGGATTCAAGGAATCGGTGAGTATGATTTCCAATGCAAATATGTTTCATTCTTTGCTAAAATTCAGTGTACTAAATTGCTGTTTTTAAAGTCACTGTTTTATTGACAGTGTTTATGTGGTGCTTCAGTACTGTATCAAGCAGCAGTCCTTGTTATTGAACAACCTTGGGAAAAATGCACTTGCACCAATGTACAGTATATGCATATAATACTGTGTATTATTAAAATGATATCCTTAACAGATAAAGATACAAAACCAAGCTTTAAAACAGATATATTTAATAGCTTTGCACACACTTTTGTTGGTATTACCTTTTTCTTAAACTTGGGTAATTTGGCAGTTAACCTACTAAAATGTAAAAGAGCAAATGACCAATGCTAAGTTGATAGTATGGATAGAACTGGATAATGACAGGAATGTTTTATTTATGTATTATTTATTGTTTTTGTTTTGTTTTGTTTTGTTTTGTTTTTATTGTATTTATTTAATTATTTATACTTTTTCAGATGGCACCCAGCACAGGTATTTTCTATTCAAAGGCATACTAGTTTAAGAAAATATGTAATAGTTGTTTAATATTCTTAGGTAATTTCTTCATTTTTTTCTGAATTACCTAACTTGTGTGCACATAATTCACACTTCCGTTTCTTCCCTGTATATATCTATATATCTGTATATAAAACGGAGGTCCTATTGTAAGTGACTCTGCAGCAGCAGTTGTTGATGCATAGTTGTTCTCGTAGTCTCTGTAAGTCACTTTGGTTAAAAGTGTCTGCTAAATGATTAATAATAATAATAATAATAATAATAATAATAATAATAATAATAATAATAAACAAATAACTGGTTATCCAGCTTGTGATTGGTTGGGTTAATAAAGGCTATATCTTAGGAACCTGTTACCTCCATTGACTTGCTTGCTGTTTAACTTTCCTGTTTGTACGGTGCTCTTGTGGAATTGTCAGTCAGTTGGATAGCGTTCGTAGAGCTGTATTGCGTTCATTTTATTGTCTCTCTCTACAACACTAGGATGACGCTGTTTTGAATGGTGCTATATAACAGCATAATTGGATTGGATTGGATTAGGGGAGCTGGGACGCTGAGTACCATTTAGTCTCACCCTTTCAGGATAAATTAAGTAGTTAAACACAGGGCTTCTACCTGGAGAAGGAATCAGCATTACCCCAAATCTGGCAGAATGTTGGAACAGCAGTTTACAATATTAAAGAATGTAAACGTAATTCTTTGGGTGCCCAGCGGGTGGGTGTTTATAAACACCATCATCAACATTGTTAATTTCCGAATATTAATGACGTCTGATGTTTACGACCATCTGCTACACACTCAGGACATTACCCATCTGAAGTAGCATTTGCCACCCTCTGCAATATAAAGTTAGGTGGGTTTTTTTGTCAATGCAATTTCCATAGCAACCAATCGCAGCTGTAAAGCAGCTTTCTATTTATGGATCTCTTTCTTCTTGCTGTGCCAAAACTGGTGCAGTTATGCTGCAGAACAGTGTATCGGACCGCAATACAGTACTGAACCTTTCTTTTCCTAATTCATTATTGTAGTATTA
The DNA here is from genome assembly GCA_030684275.1 of Acipenser oxyrinchus oxyrinchus. NCBI lineage: Eukaryota > Metazoa > Chordata > Actinopteri > Acipenseriformes > Acipenseridae > Acipenser > Acipenser oxyrinchus. The sequence goes on from CM060259.1 coordinate 30,940,516, forward strand.
TTTATTTTTCCAGTGTTAGTTGAGTCCTACCTCTACAACCCCCCTGAATCTGTGATGACTGAGAACCATGTGTTAAATGCATGCTGCTCTGTTTCAGCAGCCCCATGCTAGCATTTGGCTGCAATCAGATACTGCGTCTGTTTCTAGAGAAAACAGCCAATCTTCTCTGTACCACAGCTCAAATCAATGGCTCAGGATTATTGTGTGTGGGTGGGTGTGTGTGTGTGTGTGTGTGTGTGTGTGTGTGTGTGTTTCTGAGGAAAAGACATACCAGGTCTTTAAATAAAACAAACTGTACACACTGAGAAAATAAGTGCAGTCAGCTAACTTATTTATTGTTTTAATATTTTTAACAAGGTTGAGAATGTGTTTTTATGTAATTCAACAGGGTGATTTTAAACCAGCTGTGGTAATTACTGTAAATTATAACTCCAATATACCACCCCCTTGATCTATGTAACACAAAGACCTTATAGAGCACAGTGAAATTCTTTTTTAAAGGGTGCGTCTATTTGTGACTAGGAGTTGTTTTGGAAACGTACTCAGTCAGCATCACGGCGGGGCCACCATAAATATACCTGCAAAAATGGAACCACAACCAAAAGTCAAGCCTATTTTGGAGCAAGAAGGAAACCCATGTTCATGTCAACCTTCAACTCAGTTTAAACCTGCCTCTCTTTACCAGCTTCTCCCCAACCTCCGAAGAACACAGTTACCCAGTTCAGCTACTGAGTTCCTTAGAGCTCTAAGTAGTGCAACATAATCTGTGATTCCTCCTCATCCTGTCAGTGGCAGTTGGCCTGTTGCGTGAACATTTTCGATTCCGTCAGTCCGCTCGCTGTCAGTGGTGTTGGCTCAGGCTTTTTATAATTTTTCTCACCAGGAGGATAACACTCATTACATTTCCACTGTTGCAAAGCATTCTTGTTCAGAATTCATAGGTAGTACCTAATTTATTAGTTAGGTGCCAGAGTGAGGTGGGGAGTATTGACTGGGCCACGTGTAAAAATCGGTGACACTAGTAGAGATAGTGGCTGAAGTTGCTGGGGGTTTCTTATTTACGATTTTTTAAGTGCTTATCAAGGTGAAGGAGGACAAGGTTTATAACAGATAACTGGCTGGCCTCCATACAAATGTGTGTTGCAGTGATAGAGTACAGCAGCCAGGGAATTCTGGTGAATGCAGCTCATGCTATTCAATGCACCGTTCTTTATAGGTCTGTGCTGGAAAAATAACCCAGTTTAAAGTGAACTATTAAAGTGATACATGGAGAGGACTCCATTTTGTAGTCAATGTAAAAAAGGGCATACTTTTTAATCTGTGTAGGTGATGCTCTAATGAATCTTTTGTAGGGAAACTCGTCTTGCCAGGACTTGGCCATCAGATTTAATCAGTACTTAAATCCACACAGACAGAAAAATAAAGAGGAACAAAGAGAAAGCTCAGCACACTAACAGTAAATTTAAATTTAAATTTAGTAAATTTTATTTGATAAGATGTTAAATCAATGTCCTATTGTAAGTGACCCTGCATATAATGCACAGTTCACAGCCTACCTCTGTAAAGCGCTTTGTGATGGTGGTCCACTATGAAAGGCGCTATATGAAGATTATATTATTATTAAATTATGCACCTGAATTAATCGGTATTGCAGTCAGAATTTATGTGGCTTCCATGAGTTGGTTTATTTTTCATCACTTTGCAGACAATGTTACACCACATTTCAATGCTATGCATCACTGGAGCAAATCCTGAGTAAATGGGACCTCTGGAGGAGTGTTGAGAGCCAGCAGCAGGGTAGTTGCAGGCACTAGTGAGTGATGTATACCACGTCTTTTCTTCTAGAGCTCAGAGGCCGTTATCCATTGGCTGAGTGAGTTTCAGCTCCAGGTCTACGCTCCAAACTTCATCACTGCCGGGTATGACATTCCCACCATTAGCCGCATGACCCCCGAGGTAAGACCCCCAACCCCCCACGAGAAAAACAGGAAACACTGGTCTACTTCCAGTTCAAACCAGTTCCTAAATATTCAGTTTACTTTGTTTTCCAGTGCATCGTTTATTTCTTTCCAGTTCCTGAGAGAATCTTCTTTCTTCCCTGCCAAACATTTGTTCCCAGTAACTATTTGATAGCAGAACATTCAGACTAAGTAATGAGGAACGATTGTCAATAAATCTGAGGGCATGTTGGTCAGTTATCAAAGCTGTTTGCTCATTGGCAGCCTTTCGGAATAAATGGCGTTTCTCAGATCTTTTTATGGGACCAACTTAAGTTTCAGACCCCAGAGATGTACCCTACTTAGCTCAATCCAGACGGTTGTCATGCTGATGCGCTGGGGAGTCCGCACTATGGTTGATCCCCGGAGCCAGCATCGCAGCCGTTGTGTGTGCTGATGCGCTAGGGAGGCAATAAGCTGATCCCTGGAGACAGCATTACACTTCAGCCATCAACACCAGACAGAAGGATATCTACATCATCATATGGAAGGAAGCGCAAATGGATGGAGACACATATGGGTTACATTAGTTTACTGTGAAGCTACGTCTTAGTTGGTGCTTATCTTGGCGAGAGCCAAGTTCAAATCAGCATGAAGTTTTAACATTTACTCTCATGTAATGGAAATCATGAAGATCTGGATACATCCAGTGACTGCTGTGAATACTGCAGCTGGCAACAAGGGAAAGACCTTGTGACAGCCTGGAGAGACAGCTGACTGGAGGAAAGAGACCCCATTGGGGCTGGCAAGGGTTAGCTACCCTTGTCGGCAGTATCCAGCTCTGTGTTTACAGGATGCTGGAGACACCCGCCCAAGGCTTCTAAGAAATTAAGGAGAAAAATACCCTAGAGTCTCGAGAGCGGGCGGAAGATGACTCAACGTTGGACAACACGGTTAAGGACTTAGGAGCGGAAGCGGATATGAGTATGGAGAGTACTTCACAAAAGACTAGTTCAAGATCTGCAGTTAGCAAAGACATGGAACTCCAGGTTTTGTGTCTCTTGGCTGGAGCAAGGCGACAACGGTCAGGGGTTTGAAGATTCATCAAGGGAGAATGAAGTGCTTGAGGGAGAAGGAACAAGGGCCTCGCATTGATCAGTACTTCTTACGAAGTCAGTCAAGTCAGTCGAATGAAATCCAGCAACAGGAAGCAAACCACAGTTTGCAGGATATCAGCACCCCTGTCATAGATGTGAGGAGGAATTGCAAGGACACAGTTAATGATGAACCTAATGATCCTTGTGAACCCGGTCAGACAAACCAGCGTAAGAGAGAAAAGAACCTTAACGGGCACAAGCCTGGAGTTAAATGGCCAAGAGCTTGTGAGAAAACTGCATGGGACACAGTAAACACAGATCTCTGCTTTGCATTGGAAAGGTTAAGTGGAACAGTTGAAAAGAAACTGGATAAATTTGGGGACATCATCTACGCATATGGAAGTGAGAGGTTTGGAGTTGAAAAAAGGAAGGAAAAAGTACAAACTATTCCTGGAAAGTCTAGACGGCAGCAGGAGATTGAACGCTTAGTTAGAGAAAGAAGACAGCTGAGGAAGCAATGGAGAAGAGCAGAAGAAAGTCAGAAGGAGGGACTCAATCTCTTACAAAGGGTCATAAAAGGGTCAAAAAAGCAAGGGCTTCATCATCTCCAGGGCCTAATGGAGTTCCGTACAGAGTGTACAAGAGTGCTTCAGGAGTTCTACGAATCCTGTGGAAATTGATGAAAGTAGCATGGGAAAAACAGGTTGTACCAAGAGCATGGCGCCAAGCAGGTGGAGTCTTTATATCTAAAGAAAAAGATTCTACAAGCATCAGTCAGTTTCGCCCTATTTCCCTATTAAACGTAGAAGGCAAGATTTTCTTCAGCATTATTGCTCAGAGATTGTCAACTTACCTATTAAAGAACTGCTTCATTGACACTTCAATACAAAAAGCGGGCATTCCAGGTTTCCCAGGATGCTTAGAACACATCAATGTGATCTGGCAACAAATTCAATCATCTAAAAAGGAGAGGAAGGAGCTCCATGTGACATTCCTGGGTTTGGCTAATGCACATGGTTCAGTGCCACATGAACTTCTTTGGGCAGCATTTGATTATTTCAGTGTACCGATGACAATAACAAATCTAGTGAAAGCCTACTTTGGAGATTTGCAATTTAGTTTTTCAACTTCAGAATTCAGCACTACATGGCAATGCCTAGAAGTTGGAATAATGGCAGGATGCACCATTTCTCCACTGGCTTTTACCATGGCAATGGAAGTAATCATTAGGGCATCAAAATGGGTAGTGGGAGGAGGCTTGGCTTCTGGAATGCGACTACCACCAATTCGAGCATACATGGATGACATGACAACCATGACTACAACAGTAGCCTGCACTAATCGGTTATTGGGCAAATTAACCAATAACATTGAATGGGCACGAATGCAATTCAAGCCCACTAAATCAAGGAGCATCTCTATAATTAAAGGTAAAATAGTAGATAAAACATTCTTCATTAATGGTGAGGCAATACCAACAGTGTCTGAGAAGTCAGTGAAGAGCCTTGGGAGATGGTACGACGGGGATCTAAAGGACACAGTCCGTGTGGGAGAAGTTAGACAACAAGCTGTGGAAGGGTTGAAGAGCATAGACAGCAGCGCTTTACCAGGCAAACTAAAACTCTGGTGCTTTCAGTTTGGTCTACTGCCAAGGTTGCTGTGGCCACTGACTGTGTACAAGGTTTCTTTGACAACAGTAGAGAAGCTGGAAGCTTTAATCAGTTCACACATCAGGAAATGGTTGGGAGTTCCACGCTGCCTCAGCAGAGTGGGACTTTATGGTAAAGGAATACTGCAGCTACCTGTCTCCGCTCTAACCGGGGAGTTTAAGTGCCAAGGTCAGACTGGAAATGACATTAGTAGAGTCCGCGACAAATGCGTAAGGGAGGCAGCACCTGTGTTGAAAACTGGAAGAAAGTGGGTGGCAAAGAAAGCTGTGGAGGATGCAAAGGCTGCCCTTCGAATCGGTGATATCATGGGGCAAGTTCAGCATGGAAGAGGGGTCTTGGTCTCAGTTCAGCTCCTCCTACATGGCACAAGGCAGCCCCAGCTCAACGGAGGAAGCTGGTAGTCAACGAGGTGCAAAAGCAGGAGGAGAGGATGAGGTGTATAAAGGCCATTTCCCAGGCCAAGCAGGGAGAATGGATGAGATGGGAGAGTGTGGAACAACGCAAGATTGGCTGGTAAGACCTATGGTCAATGGAACAGAGCAGGATCAGTTTCCTTATAAGGTCAACATATGATGTTCTCCCATCACCACAGAACCTAAACCTCTGGGTAGGAGAGGATCCCTCATGTCCTTTGTGTTCATCACCTGCAACATTAAGGCACATTTTGACAGGATGTAAGGTGGCTCTTAGCCAAGAACGGTTTACTTGGCGCCATGACCAGGTGCTGCGATGTTTGGCCTTAGCATTGGAAGACAAGCGTAACATGACCAATAAGTTGCCACCTGTTCCATCAAAACATTACACACAAAGACAACATTCCTCCGCCCAGGAGAGCAACCACCAAGAAAAGGTGTTAAAACCAATCCTCGCCCAGGACAACTGGAAGCTGCTAGAGACTGGAAAATGCTGGCAGATGTTGGTCAACGGCTTATTTTTCCACCTGAGATTGCCACCACTAACCTTCGACCAGATATTGTCTTGTGGTCTGGATCAGCACACCTTGTTCACCTGGTAGAGTTAACAGTGCCATGGGAGGATGCTGTAGATGAGGCGTATGAGAAGAAGAAACTGCGGTATGCTCAACTAGCCACTGAAGCGGAACAGCGAGGATGGAGAGTCTGGGTTTACCCAGTGGAAGTGGGTTGTCGAGGATTTGTGGCACACTCTACAACCCGGTTTCTCAGAGATGTCGGATTCAATGGCCAAGAGTTGCGTCGCACAGTGAAGAACTTATCTGAAGCAGCAGAGAGGAGCAGCAACTGGCTGTGGTTGAGACGGAAAGATTCTGGCTGGGGATCTCAAGCACAATAGAAAGAAAGAAAGCTGATGTACAGGTAAGTAAGCTGGGCTGAGTTGAGTGGGGACAGAGGGGGTGATGCTGGGACGCCAGAATCACCGTCGAGCCCTCTTGAGGTGTCGTGGGCTGGTCGGCGAAACACCGAGGATGGAAGGTGCCCACTTGAAGACCCCAGAGATGTACCCTACTTAGCTCAATCCAGACGGTTGTCATGCTGATGCGCTGGGGAGACCGCACTATGGTTGATCCCCGGAGCCAGCATCGCAGCCGTTGTGTGTGCTGATGCGCTAGGGAGGCAATAAGCTGATCCCTGGAGACAGCATTACACTTCAGCCATCAACACCAGACAGAAGGATATCTACATCATCATATGGAAGGAAGCTCAAATGGATGGAGACACATATGGATTACATTAGTTTACTGTGAAGCTACGTCTTAGTTGGTGCTTATCTTGGCGAAAGCCAAGTTCAAATCAGCATGAAGTTTTAACATCTACTCTCATGTAATGGAAATCAAATCAGGACTAGTATTTCCCATCATCAAATGAAAACGGACTTTGAGGAGGAGATGTTGGTGTCAGTCTTGCTCCTGTTCAAAAAGCTTTGAGTGTCTGCTTGAAAATGTGTAAAATTGGATTGAGCATCCAAATGCTGTAAAGGTTCACGTTTCTGTGTGTGTGTGTATGTGTGTGCATGCGCGTGCATGTGTGTGCGTGCATGCGTTTGTGTCTGTGTGTGTGTTTGTGTGTGTGCGTGCGTGTGTGTGTGTGCCTGCATGTGTGTGTGTGTGTGTGTGTGTGTGTGTGTGTGTGTGTGTTACTAAAGCATTAGGGTAAATAGAAATCCATTGGAGTCCTATGCATTTGTTGCCTTCCTAATGCTTTTTGAATACAGCCCTGTGTGTTTAATGGTTTTTAATATGATTAAAAAATGTTTCTAATCATATGGAAAGAGTATTTTGTGTGATGTTTTGTAATCTATGATATTTGTATCTGCAGTGTTGGTATTTGATATCTTGGAGTAAAGCTGCTTGCTAATTGTTTGCCGTTACCCCTAGTTCCCTGAGTGTGCAGTTCATGGTTGTTAATGACAAAGAAGAGTTTGCCATGTGCTCGATTTACATTTGTTTGAACTTTCTGAACTGGATAATTTGCTGCTTTTCTGGCATTTCACGGTGGTGTTATTACTGAGCTAGTCTATTTTATCAGCGTTAGCAAATTTATTTCCAAAACTAAAGTTTTAATCTAACACTGATGTCCAGGGACCCCAGCGGTTGCCTTTTGGAAACTTCACTTTTGTCAAACAACACATACAGTACATTCAATGTACAAAAATGTGTCTATGATTGGAAAGATAGGCCTTGTGCTAAGATAACATCAAAACAAAGCCGTTGCTCTGCGATTTGCCTTTTCCTCAGTTTTCAGTTAGGGGTTCATGTTCAAAATCATTAAAAAAAAAACCTTGCTCTACAGTACAGTGCCTTCAGAGTAGAATATGTGTTATAAGCAGGCGTGGAACACATGATTGTGTAGAGTATGGCACAGTAGTATTCACAGTGGTATGAATCTATAATCCATGAAAGGCTGGCTGTCTATAATGTGGCTGTTGAAAGACCTTTATTGGGTATTTATCTTAAACCTGTCAGCTTAGTGAGTACTGAAAGTTTCAAATTCTGTGCCCCAATTAAATAGTGAGCCAGGACAAAACAATTGCAATACATACAGTTAGGGAGCAACGTTAAGTAGTGAACATTTTATGATACAGGAAAAACAAGGATTTGCTGCTTACCTGGCATATGAGCTGCACAGAGAGGAGGACACTAGCCATACATCATGCTTTTTATGGGTACACCTAGATCGTTTTTCTTGATTTTTATTTGGTTGGTTATACTTTCTTTACGGGGCACTTTTGTTGTTTATTATGTGTTGTTCATGTTGTGCTAATAGCAACACGTATTTATAAACTAATAAAAAAAGGTATAATAATATGAACCAGATCTCATTAATAAAATATTAAACCGTTTTTAAAAGTGCCTTCAAACAAACGGAACCCCATTTCAGTGATGTCATAGCACTTGATGTTGATGTTTGCTGAATTTTTTAGCTGACTTTTTTTATTAGTCAATAAATAGGTTCCTCTATATTAACAAACCACTAAACATTTGTTTAAGTGTGAGTAAGCTAGTTGTTAACTGCTAATAAACTATAAAATGCCCTATTGTTTTCTTACCTTTTCATTTTGACTATTTTGGTTAAAGAATCTTCTTTTTTTCATGTATGGTGTGTAAAAGCCATTGATCATTTATTTTTTCACAACTTTCTTATAAATAAACTATATTTGGTAAAAATCTATAATACAATAATGTGTCAGTGTCCATTTGTTTCAATTCCTTAATATCTTAAAGGTTGTATAGAATATGACTGGGCCTTGCGTCTTCTCCTTCCTTAATATCTTAAAGGTTGTATAGAATATGACTGTGCCTTGCGTCTTCTCCTTTCCGTGCTGTAATTCTCATTGTTGTGTTTTCTAGGATCTGACAGCTATCGGAGTAACCAAGCCCGGGCACAGGAAGAAAATTACTTCTGAAATCAGCAAGCTGAATGTGGCGGAGTGGCTCCCTGAACACAAACCTGTGAGTACCCAGCTCCATGTGAGCTCACTCCCTGTGAGTACCCAGCTCCATGTGAGCTCACTCTCTGTGAGTACCCAGCTCCACGTGAGCTCACTCCCTGTGAGTACCCAGCTCTATGTGAGCTCACTCCCTGTGAGTACCCAGCTCCACGTGAGCTCACTCCCTGTGAGTATCCAGCTCCACGTGAGCTCACTCCCTGTGAGTACCCAGCTCCACGTGAGCTCACTCCCTGTGAGTACCCAGCTCCATGTGAGCTCACTCCCTGTGAGTACCCAGCTCCGTGTGAGCTCACTCCCTGTGAGTATCCAGCTCCGTGTGAGCTCACTCCCTGTGAGTACCCAGCTCTATGTGAGCTCACTCCCTGTGAGTACCCAGCTCCGTGTGAGCTCACTCCCTGTGAGTACCCAGCTCCGTGTGAGCTCACTCCCTGTGAGTACCCAGCTCCGTGTGAGCTCACTCCCTGTGAGTACCCAGCTCCGTGTGAGCTCACTCCCTGTGAGTACCCAGCTCCATGTGAGCTCACTCCCTGTGAGTACCCAGCTCCGTATGAGCTCACTCCCTGTGAGTACCCAGCTCCGTGTGAGCTCACTCCCTGTGAGTACCCAGCTCCACGTGAGCTCACTCCCTGTGAGTACCCAGCTCCATGTGAGCTCACTCCCTGTGAGTACCCAGCTCCACGTGAGCTCACTCCCTGTGAGTACCCAGCTCCGTGTGAGCTCACTCCCTGTGAGTACCCAGCTCCACGTGAGCTCACTCCCTGTGAGTACCCAGCTCCGTGTGAGCTCACTCCCTGTGAGTACCCAGCTCCACGTGAGCTCACTCCCTGTGAGTACCCAGCTCCATGTGAGCTCACTCCCTGTGAGTACCCAGCTCCACGTGAGCTCACTCCCTGTGAGTACCCAGCTCCGTGTGAGCTCACTCCCTGTGAGTACCCAGCTCCATGTGAGCTCACTCCCTGTGAGTACCCAGCTCCGTGTGAGCTCACTCCCTGTGAGTACCCAGCTCCGTGTGAGCTCACTCCCTGTGAGTACCCAGCTCCGTGTGAGCTCACTCCCTGTGAGTACCCAGCTCCACGTGAGCTCACTCCCTGTGAGTACCCAGCTCCATGTGAGCTCACTCCCTGTGAGTACCCAGCTCCGTGTGAGCTCACTCCCTGTGAGTACCCAGCTCTATGTGAGCTCACTCCCTGTGAGTACCCAGCTCCGTGTGAGCTCACTCCCTGTGAGTACCCAGCTCCGTGTGAGCTCTCACCAGGCTTCATCGCTCATCACATTGGGAGGAACCCTGGTGTAGACTATATTTATCACAATCTTTCAAGGTTCTGAGAATCCAGTCCATGGGGACCTACTTGAGCTTTATCTTCTACTTGAGATTGGTTACGCTAACACGATCTATATATCAGGCACAGTGTGAATTTGATCAAGGATATTAGATGTATATATTGAACATGTATTTATGTAATAATGCAAGCTAAAACCACCGGTAATTCCTATTTTATTGCATCAGGAAACCAAAACAGAGTACTCCTATTTAAAGTAAGCACTGAGATATCAAGAACCTGAGAAGTTTGGCATTCTTAAAGATTATAATATATAATATATTATATTTATATTGATATAATAATTGTGTATGGTATATTTTGCCAAAAATGTAACACAATACAATATGTATTATATAAAAGAATACTGAATCACTTATCAAAGATAATAAACAAAAAATTAAACTAACCAATAATGTACAATGCAGAAGAATAAAGGAAAATAAATGGATAAATAGACTCAATACCATGATGTCTGAAGGGTTAAAAAGAAAGGAATGGTAAATCATGACATCATTAACTATGTAGTATGACTTCACAAACACATTAATAGATTTAAATAGAAATGTTTGTCGTTACCATGGCATCAAAAGCCTCCACTGTTTGTTTTCAAACACGCTTTCCCTTTGACAAAGGTATGTTAAGCATACTAAAATGTTGGGAAGTTGGCTCTTTTGAGGAAAAACTATAATATAATATTTAAAATAGGCATTCTGGGATGTGTTGCACTGTAGTCCTTGACCGTTTCTGTGATCCTTGAGGGACTAAACCCAAATATCCAAAGCAACTTACAGAGACTAGGGGGTGAACTATGCATCAATAACAACTGCTGCTGCTGCAGAGTCACTTCCACTGGGACCTTGGTTTTACGTCTCATCCGATGATTATGAAGCTGTGTGTCTGTCAGATGCTGACAAACAGTCTTCTAGAGTAAAGTATGTTGTAACCATAAGTCTTCAAAGAAAAAAATACAGCTTTTATCTTGCTTTCATTGAAAGGAGTGCATCAGTGTCTAAAATCCTCTGAATGTCCTTGGAGGTTCAGAGGGAATAAGATTGTTTTCAGTTATATTATGGTACACTTTCATTTATCTTCCATTAATAACAGTGTATTTATATCTGTCCCACATATCTGATATCAACAGTGTACACTCCCGGTTTATCAGGATTACAAGACTCATCAGACTTTTGGTTTTAGATGTTGCGCAAAAAAGAGGAAAGTGCTGCAGTTAACTACTGCTGTGCTCACTCAAGTGTACAGTTACCCAGGGTCACTCCAAACTGCTTGACATTGCATGATGGTTGTCAAACTAAATTTGGATGGGAGGCTGGATTCAACAATATTGTGATGGAGACGATGTCAGAAGAGGAGACACAGATCCACAGCCTTTTTTTATATGTTTTCGATCAGTCAGGTGTAAACATTTCTTTGCAGAGTGTTCAGTTGTCTCAATTTTGTGCTTTTGTTGCATGACTATCACACGTGCACACACATGTAAATAACCTATTTGTTTATCATTGCTTAAATATTTTTTGTTGAACACATCTTAGAAACACATAATAAATACAATATTTCAATCAGAGCCATTGATAATCCTTCAGTTTGAAATTACTGGAAAATGTGAGGGTAAGTAGTTCATTGAATGTGACCTAACATTGTTTCCGAGCCAACTCCTTTGTCAATATTTCCTACAGACAATGTTATCCAACGTAACGTTTTCTTTTACAAAGAAGTGAAACATTGTGAGCCCTTGCAGACAGGAGGGGCTCAGTATTTTCTTGAAAAAGCCTCAAAGTGACTGAGTTGGTTTAATGCCTTTTGAAGTTTAAAAGCATGGAGAACAGTCTTGTGCTTTATTCAACATGAGGAATAAAAAATAACCTTATAGGGTTTCAGTGCGTTTAAAGGTTGTACTTTTTGATATTTAAAAAACATGACTTTTAAAACCAAGGACAGCTTTTACCAGATTAGAGTTCAAAAGCAATATTTGTTTTTCTTATTAAAAGCAGGGAGGCAGAGCGATAACTTTTCTAAACTGCCTCAACCTTTACTCAAGTTCCATTTTCCATATTTTTTTGCAGGCCAATTTGGCTGAATGGTTGTCAATGATAGGCCTTGGCCAATATTATCAAATCCTTGTGCACAATGGCTATGAGAACATCGACTTCATTACAGACATCACCTGGGAGGACCTGCAGGAGATTGGCATCACCAAACTAGGTAAAAACAACTAGAGGCTGTGACTAATTGGGTAGACATTAATAGATTGTAATTGGGGGGAGGGGGGATAAATCATAAATATATTTTCACAAATTATATTGTTTTGAATATTTATTTTGTTAATGTCCTCTTGCCTTTTTACAATGTTTGCCATCATTCTGAGTGTCTCTTATTGCGATTACTGAAATACGTTTGATAAGGCTTTGTTAAGGTGCTATCAGGAGCTGCTCATCAGTTCTGGTTGTCTGCCATAGACATAAGTATCATAAGCTATATCAGCCCTTTATGAGCCACCGCCATCTAGTGATCGGACACTTCTGGCAATACACACTTAAGCACTAGATTGTGCTTTGGCTGATTTAGCCTACATTACATATGTCTGTGTCAGGCAGAACTCAAGACAGGAATCATAGTCAAAGCACCTTAAGACAGAGAGACAAAAAATAAATATATATATATATATATATATATATATATATATATTTTTTTTTTTTTTTGAAAATGAACTGTGTTGGTTAATGGGTGATAGTATGTATTGATCTGTCACTGTTTCGAAATGTTTCTGGAGAAGGAAATGGGGTATATTCTCACATACAATACTCCTAAATGATTAATGTCACCTACATTGCAAGTTAACTGATTTTAAGTACAAAAAACGTGTTTATGAGCGCTCCAATTGTCTCAAACACTACATCCAAATACATTGTGCCTGCAGCAAAACAAGTGCAACTGAATATTTCTCATTATTTCAGCTTTTGGCAAAGAAACTGCAGTACGTTTTAAATTAAAATCAGAGTCTCTTTCTGAGCTTGAAAAACACCAATGTATTTAGTTATTTTTAAGCATGAGTGCTGCATTAGAGTTCACGAGACCCAGCTGAGCGATGTTTCTGTCTTGAGATTCTCTTATTGTTATTCTGCTACTGCACTCTGACATTCTCATCAATCCCACCATGTCGATGGTGGAGACACACTGCCGCAGACTGCCCTATCTCATATTGATGGCTCCATTAAAAATGCCACAGCTCGTCCTTGCTACACATTAGGCATTGTTAAAATACTGTTGCAGCAATTTACTTTCATCAGACACCAGGGGCTCATCAATGGAAGGAAAAAAAAACACATCTACTTATGCAGACTGATGATCACATTTAAAACTTTTTTTAAAAAAAGAAACTTCTAGGCAAAATGAAGTAGTGTACATTAAACTGAATATCTTGTACGTTTTACAAAGCAGTTCCTGGAACTTTTCAACCTTTTTATAGTCCCTAAGTGGTATGAAGAAATAATTATTGAACAAGATTGATACAAAGTAGATATATCTTGAAAAATCTAGAAAATTGGTTCAAATGAAAGTGCCATGCTAAGGTATTTATTAGTAGTAGTAGAACCATTGTTTTATTTCCATGTTACTAAAAACACCCTAATGGTGCACCTCTTCTTTTTGTGTTTGAAGGCCATCAAAAGAAGCTCATGCTGGCTGTGAAGAAGCTGGCAGAGATACAGAAGGCAGTGGAGCACGGCCAGGGCACGCTCAGGAAGAAGGCTCCTCAGTCTCTGGAGGTGGTGGCCATCGAGTCCCCTCAGCAGGAGACGGCAGAGTGCCTCACCCCCAAGATGACCACCTTCCAGGACAGTGAGCTGAGCAACGAGCTGCAGGCCGCCATGACTCGCACAGGGGACTCCCACGACAACATGGAGCTGAAGCAAGCCAGCAACCACATGCCCCACCGACCCCAGACGTCTCGGAGCCTCCACGAGAACAGCCTGAGCAGCAAGACCAAGGAACCACCAGCAGAGGGGCCTGCCGAGGAAGGGGGCATTCCCCAGAGGAAGGAAGTGCGGCCCATGAGGCAGAGGGCAAGCGTGCCCCCTGTGCTGGGAAAACCCAGGCAGTCCTTCCCCCCTGCTGGAGGTCCTACTTATACACCACCCCAGACCCCAACAAAACCCAGGCCGTCCTCCCCACAGACTATGGGGGTTTCTCAAACTATGGCCAAAGTGAAGCCCACCCCACAGCTGCTTCCCCAGACGGACCACCCCATGTCCCCAAGGTCTCTCCCACAATCCCCCACACAGAGGGGCTTCGCCTATGTCTTGCCCCAGCCAGTAGAAGGAGGGGAAGCGAATGTCACCCATGGGACTGGAGTTGCTCCCGTTCTCCCCATTTCTGTCCCAGTGCTCTGTCTCCCTCCTCAAGGGGATGAATCCGACGAGGAGCAGGGAAGGCCGAAGAAACGGGCCCACAGCTTGAACCGGTACGCCATGTCCGACAGCGAGCGGGACCGCGAGGAGTTAATGGTGCCGGACGTTACGCCTTATGCCACCGTGCAGCGACGTGTGAGCAGGAGCCACTCTGTGAGGGGCCAGTCCGGGGATAAGAACGTCAACCGCAGCCAGTCCTTCGCCCTTCGGCCCAAGAAGAAAGGCCCACCTCCCCCTCCCCCCAAGCGCTCCAGCTCAGCTATTTCAAGCACAAACCTGGCTGATGACTTCACCGGGGAGGGTGGTGGCAACGAGCTGGAAGTGGTGTACCGGGAGCAGCGGCGGGCCAGTGACTTCGGGGGCATGGTGGACACAGGAAGCGCTGGCAGCGTGAAGAGCATTGCCGCCATGTTGGAAATGTCCTCCATCGGGGGAGGACCCAAAGCTCTGGCACTGCAGAAGGCTCTCGGTGGCAGCGGCATACACTATCTGCAGGTAGTGCTGGAACAACCGTGCACTGAAATTGCATTGTTTGGTTTCCAGAATAGAAGTAGTTTAAATGTTCATTTTGCATGTTGGTCTGGTCACACTTTATTTAAGGGGGTGCTTATTTTACTTATGAATGAATTAGTTTTGTGGTGTTTTATTAATCCTTTTGTGGTAGTGATGAGGTATATAAACTGTATAGAGATATTGTTGATGTATTATTCAGTGTTAATTCCACAATAATAAACCTTGATTTGCAACCCCTAAACTAAAGTGTTACCATTTCTTTTCCATTTGCCTTTACTTATAAGATCTTCCTTGTGAAGATGTGTGGAGACCGAAAGAAGTTTGTTTAGCTCTCTTATTACAAGCATTGTAGTTTTTAATTATTATCCCTCTGGAGGTTTGAGAAAACCTCACACATCAAAATGTGATCAGTTTGATTTGTTCTGTTTCTAATTACTTGTCAATAAAACCTTCTAGAAGTTTTTTTGGCCAATTTAAATTAAGCATATTATATTAATTCTATAATTATGTTGTCAAGTTTATATTTTTTAAACGGGTGGACTAACTGCAGTCGTGTTTAAACTTTTCATTCAGGCAAAGTTACAGAAGGTTTCACAATAAGTAAGCAATACAAAATATTATGAACTTACATTTTCCAGTAATAATGAGTTATCCAAATAGAGTGCCTCTGATTTCAGTTGACACATTTAGGGAATGTCTGAAGAACGGAGTAATCTAAACCGATACATGTGTAAATGACACGCTTGCTATCCCTCTGCAGCCCAGTCCGGAGCATGGGCGAGTGGCCTCTGTGAAGCACCGAGATGCAATCGGCCTGGACGGGGAAGTGGTCAACCGGCGGAGAACCATCAGTGGGCCCGTGACTGGATTGATTGCCACAGCGCGCAGAGAGAGGGCCGACAGTGTGAGATCCGCCAAGGAACCCGAGTCCCCGAAGGATAAGCCTCAAGAGGACCAACAGCAGCCAGGTTCTCGGACCAGCTCCAGTGAGAATATCCCTTTTGCCAAAGAGGGCAACCTGACCATCAAGCAGAGACCCAGGAAGCCGGAGGCTGGCGACGGCCTGCCAGAGAACGTGTACACCCTGAAACAGGAAGACTTCTCCAGAGTGGATGCCAATGGTACTCTGAAGAGAAGAGTGAAGTCAAGGCATCACCCAGACAGTGTGAAATTCCACCTTACCGAGTCCAGCACAGTGAAGAGGCGACCGAAAACCAAGGAGAAGGACCAGACAGGTTCCCCACAGGAGTCTCAACACGTTGCCCTCTA
This sequence comes from Acipenser oxyrinchus oxyrinchus, assembly GCA_030684275.1. Taxonomy (NCBI): domain Eukaryota; kingdom Metazoa; phylum Chordata; class Actinopteri; order Acipenseriformes; family Acipenseridae; genus Acipenser; species Acipenser oxyrinchus. The sequence continues at coordinate 30,956,672 of CM060259.1, forward strand.
TCAGAACGGCACTGGCACTATTAAACGAAGGCCAGTGTCTGAGATGAGTGGGGTGGAGGGCCCCATGTCCCACTTGGCGGCCGAGGGCAATGGCGACCAGGGGCCCCGCAGAGACAGTTTGGAAGCCGGCGACGGAGAGACCATGAAGCCCATCAAGCCTCCTGTCTCCCCCAAACCAATCCTCACACAAAAGGGCACTGTGAAGAAGCAAGGACCCCCGACTCCCACTTCAAAGAAGGCTCCCACCCCCGGACCTGGCAGCCCAGGTAAACTAAAGTGAAGCAGCGGACATGGGGGAAGGGGGAATGGGGTTCTCTTGAGCATACAGGCTAAACTTGTGTGATGGAGTGCCATCTTGTGTAAAACTCTGCGAATCATATCCTTAACAGTGTTCTAATGAAGCAGTTCACAATTTAAGAAAGTTTACAAACCTTGAACAACTGATGTATTGCTGATGTTATAATCCACCCAATCTCTCTCTCTCTCTCTCTCTCTCTCTCTCTCTCTCTCTCTCTCTCTCTCTCTCTTTCTCTCTCTGCTTTCTTTCTCTGTCTCTCTCTTTTTCTCTCCACACAGAAGTGAAGCGAGTTCCTCCACCGGTGTCACCAAAGCCCGTCCCCCCACCTACAGCGCCAAAGCCAGCCAAGGTGCAAGCCGTCCTGCAGTCGATCAGCACTGGGCTGACCCCAACCCCCTCCCCTGCCAAACAACCAGGCTCCGGAAAGGCTTCAAGCACACCTCCCTCCCTGTGTTCCAGCCCGGCTAAACCGCAAAGCCCCCCGGGTCTGGTTCAGCTCCCTCCTCCCCTCCCTGGCCCCACCACGGCTCAGGCCCCCAGCCCTCCCCTCAGCCCTCCCATCACGGGGTGCCTGTGAAGCCTCCCCGCTCCTCCATCGCCGGCACCTCCACAGACATCACCGGCCCTGACACCGCACAGCAGAAACTGGAGGAGACCAGCGCCTCGCTCGCTGCTGCCCTGCAGGCTGTCGAGGAGAAGATCAAAGCAGAGTGAGTATGGCCTTCGTTCAACCGACATGACAAAGAGCTTCCTGCCAGGAGGTGCAGTGGAATCACAGTGCAATACAGCATCCCAAAGTGCTGGTATGATATCCAGTGATACAGCAGATTAGGGATTTTATTATGGTGTTGTTTTTAATTTATCAGGCTTTAAATGGCCTTGCTCCATCTTATTTAAATGATCTTTTAACCCCATATATTCCTAGACGTTCATTCCGATCACAGGATACTAGTCCCAAGATTCCGAAAAAAACACAGGTGGTAGAGCATTCACCTATAAAGCCCCTAAACTATAGAATGAACTGCCAAGATATAATCTATTTTATATATCCTAAAATGATATATATATATAGCACATACTCGCTATAGGTATTTGAGTCAGAGGGTTCCCTGGTTTAAAGGGCTGGTGGTGAATGATGCCACAGTGGGAAGCAGGTGCTCTGACAACACACATGGGCAGAGTTTATTCATTTCATATACAGTACTGTGCAAAAGTTTTAGGCAGGTGTGAAAAAATGCTGTAAATTAAGAATGCTTTCAAAAATAGACATGTTAATAGATTATATTTATCAATTAACTAAATGCAAAGTGAGTGAACAGAAGAAAAATCTAAATCAAATCCATATTTGGTGTGACCACCCTTTGCCTTCAAAACAGCATCAAGCATCAGTTCTTCTAGGTACACTTGCACACAGTTTTGAAGGAACTTCGGCAGGTAGGTTGGCCCAAACATCTTGGAGAACTAACCACAGTTCTTCTGTGGATTTAGGCAGCCTCAGTTGCTTCTCTCTCTTCATGTAATCCCAGACAGACTCGATGATGTTGAGATCAGGGCTCTGTGGGGCCATACCATCACTTCCAGGACTCCTTGTTTTCTTCACGCTGAAGATAGTTCTTAATGACTTTCGCTGTATGTTTGGGGTCGTTGTCATGCTGCAGAATAAATTTGGGGCCAATCAGATGCCTCCCTGATGGTATTGCATGATGGATAAGTATCTGCCTGTACTTCTCAGCATTGAGGAGACCATTAATTCTGACCAAATCCCCAACTCCATTTGCAGAAATGCAGCCCCAAACTTGCAAGGAACCTCCACCATGCTTCACTGTTGCCTGCAGACACTCATCCGTGTCACGCTCTCCAGCCCTTGGCGAACAAACTGCCTTCTGCTACAGCCAAATATTTCAAATTTTGACTCATCAGTCCAGAGCACCTGCTGCCATTTTTCTGCACCCCAGTTCCTGTGTTTTCGTGCATAGTTGAGTCGCTGGCCTTGTTTCCACGTCGGAGGTATGGCTTTTTGGCGCAAGTCTGAAGGCCACTTCTGACCAGACTTCTCCGGACAGTAGATGGGTGTACCAGGGTCCCACTGTTTTCTGCGGTTCTGAGCTGATGGCACTGCTGGACATCTTCCGATTGCGAAGGGAAGTAAGCATGATGTGTCTTTCATCTGCTGCAGTAAGTTTCCTTGGCCGACCACTGCGTCTCACGGTCCTCAACGTTGCCCGTTTCTTTGTGCTTCTTCAAAGAGCTTGGACAGCACATCTGGAAACCCCTGTCTGCCTTGAAATTTCTGCCTGGGAGAGACCTTGCTGATGCAGTATAACTACCTTGTGTCTTGTTGCTGTGCTCAATCTTTCCATGGTGTATGACTTTTGACAGTAAACTGTCTTCAGCAACCTCACCTTGTTAGCTGAGTTTGGCTGTTCCTCACCCAGTTTTATTCCTCCTACACAGCTGTTTCTGTTTCAGTTAATGATTGTGTTTCAACCTACATATTGAATTGATGATCATTAGCACCTGTTTGGTATAATTGTTTAATCATACACCTGACTATATGCCTACAAAATCCCTGCCTTTGTGCAAGTGTACCTAGAAGAATTGATGCTGTTTTGAAGGCAAAGGGTGGTCACACCAAATATGGATTTGATTTAGATTTTTCTTCTGTTCACTCACTTTGCATTTAGTTAATTGATAAATATAATCTATTAACATGTCTATTTTTAAAAGCATTCTTAATTTTTTCACACCTGCCTAAAACTTTTGCACAGTACTGTATTTTTATTTTTTTTTCCTGTATTTTGTGACAGGAATCAAAAGCTTTGTTAAGAGACAGAAGCACCACTGTCTCCTGCAGATTTCCTGACGCTTGCCGTTTCCTCCCTTGTCTTTCAGTTCCAGCACTGAGGCAAAGAGCACAGTCAGCATACTGGACGACATTGGCAGCATGTTCGATGACCTGGCCGACCAGCTCGATGCGATGCTGGAGTGAATCCAGCGAGGAAAGCTCAAGATTCACAAACCTCAGGACTCAGTGTGGGTACAAGGGCACAGAAACCATCTCCGATAGAACTCCCTCCCTTCCCTCCCTGTCCCCAATCCTTTTATGGATAACGCGTTGTGTACCGAAGATCCGTTCTCAATGTCCAACACAACTCAAATCAGTTTGCACAATTAACCAATTATTAAAATGAAGATGAATTACCTCAGGATTGTGCTAAAGAAAATCAGAGTGCACTAGACAGAGAGGATCAGTGTGAGGGACTTTGCAGAAGAAAACATAACAATCTTTTTTTCTATATTGTGTCTGGAGTATGAAAGCTATTGTAAAAAATCGTAAAAAAAAAAAAAAAATCAAATAAACTATGGTATGTGTAAATTATAAGCATGAAGACAGAAAAGAGTTTATATCTTAAATCTTAAAAAAATAAATAAATAAATAAATAATTCTCAGCTAGAGAAACTCGTTAGTGCAGTAATATTTTTTGTTTTGCTGATTGGTACAACAACTGACTCCTTTTAGCCATTTCACAGTTTAAAATAATATTAGTGCTGGGACTAACACAAGATTTTTATGTTCGGATATTCGCTCATAATTGAAATATCCGTTTGGATATTTGTTCATTTTCAAAAAGTAATAAAAGCCATTATATTGCTCTGGACGCAGGCAGAGACAGCATAGCAGCAGGGGCAGGGGGGCGTGGCCCCTGTGTGTGTGCCTTTGTTTTACAGCAAGACGTTACAATATATGACAGGTAAAAGTAGAAAAATATCCCAGGAGTAAAGGATAATATGTTGTGTAGGCCTTACTTTACCCCAGTGAATTAACTGCAAAACAAATGATGCCAAATAGAAGTTCAAGTTAAACGCTGTTTTGTTTATTCCCCAAATAAATAGTACATAAAGTTGACACCGCATTTTATTTATTTGTAACTTTTTTTTCATTCCTTGCCATTACTATTTCTTCGCAGTAAATAGTGGCCATAGCTATGTTTTCATAAAGTAATAACATGAGGTTTACCTGTGCCCTTTTTGTAGCTGAACAAGCAAACGAAAACTGAAAATTAACTTTAAACACATCAAATAAAACAAACGTGGAAATGGCGTGGTAAAATGAAGGGGAACAAAAATCACCATTTTGGTTCTCGTTTATTGTATTCCACATAACAGAAAGTCGCAATAAAAAATATATAATATATAAAAATCACTACACAACATTTCCAGCAAGTTGGGCAATGTTTACGCGAGGCATTTCAGAATGACGTGATTGCTGTTTTTGTCCCATGAGATTCTGACTCACTCTGAAGCAGCACAACGCATTTTTGAACCAGATGGCATTCCATAGAGATCACTATGCATGTGCGCATAATGTAGTTTGTTTACTCCTTGCTGTCTAAAACTTAAATCGAGGCTAAGAGCTGCTGTGTTGATGCTGTGTTTTTAATATATTAATCTCACATATCTCACATATCACACAGAGCTTTTTTTCATTTGCCATTTCATTTGGTAAAAAAGTGCAAGGTATTTTTGTCATTTTTAGCGAATACGAACATCTGATTTTTGTATCTGAATACATGTCAAAAAATATTTGTTTGAATATTCGGATATTTGTCCCAGCACTAAATAATATATACACAGTGTATATATATATATATATATATATATATATATATATATATACATTACCAAGTAGGAATTGGAGTGATGGCTGAAAATATTCTAAACTATAGTAGTGTTCATTTTATATTTTTTAAAGAGCCCACACAACACAACATTTAGTGACTGTGTTGTAGAAAATGGTTGACTTGCTTGATATAGTCTGCTATGTATATCCAAGCCCTGTTGCAGACAACATCCCTTTGAAACCTGTTTACTGGTCTGTCAAAAGCTCCAGCTTCTATATGGGAGCTTCCCATGCAAACAATGAAATAATTCCACAACCTTAACATGACCATCAAAGGCAGTGCAGTATGCCTAAATTGCATAATCATTTTTTTTCTATACTTGTTTGGCATGGTTCGAATAGGCAACTTATACAGTACTGCACTTCTGGGATTTGCATCGTTGGTCATAATGGTATCCCACTTTTCGAAATACATGAACAGTTTACACATGGTTAAAGCCTTTTGTAATATGATGTACAAAGATATACACTGAGGGCTTAGTTATATGGCTTTTGTAACCCTTCCTGTATTGGATCAATATGGTAACACAATACAAGCTGCTACCATAGATGCTGTATCATTTATTGTGGTTTGTAGAGTTGGAGCTGTCGAACTCTAAAAACATGCAGAATTCCATTTTTTAACACGTTGAAGTTGGGTCTTTGGAAAGGTGTGGTAATCTCGTGCATGAACTCACAAGCTTCACCTACTTATTTAATGCTTCCAAAGACTAGAAGCTGTGTGATTCCTATGGCACTGTGCTATACAGCAGCAGTTCAGCTAAACAGAACCCCGTTTACTATAGATAGTGGCTCTACCAGGATGCATGTATCTTAAATCTTGCAACTACAGTGTCCTGTTCAGCATAATTATACGTTATATATGAATTTGGGGGGTTCGTATCTCACTAAATGTGTATCAGCATCACCTGCTGTTAAATTAGACCACACTTTAACAAACCTATTGTTTAACAAACTGGTTGAACTTGTACTTTAAATTTTAAAAATGGTATTCTGCTTTTGAATGGCACAATAAGTTTTTTTTTAATTTTTTTGTGCATGATGTTCAACATTAAAATGCTAATACTAGCTACCACTGCCATGCCATTTTATATTATTTCTATTCCCTTACATGTTTAATTGATGTTCATATGTTTCTGTTTGCGTGTCCCCTGTTTATAAAGATGCAGTATCCTTTTTCTAAGACGCTGTATGTGTGTGTCCGGATAACGTTTTGGCAACTGGTGCTGCTTGAGTATGTTCCCATAGTGTTAATATTGTAACTTGAAGCGGTGTGATGTCACTTTTTTAATACCTTATATGAGCGATGGTTTTGTGATACAACATCTTTCAAAGTCTTTACATCATCTTCGTAATGCACTATTATTTTGGAATAACTCATCTTATAACATTTCTAAATGGAAACACAAACACATGACCATTTTTAATATCAACTAGGCATTCCACTCAAAGATTTTTTATTTTTATTTTTTTTTTTGTAGTATATTAAGTGTAAAATAATTTTTAAAAATTGGTAGTTGTGTTATTAAATTTAGTTCTGATGCAGTGTTTCAGCAACTTAGGGTTAATATGTATACATGAAGAAAATACACAGTACAGTGGTTATGCAGCTGAGCTATAGATATGTACCTCCTGAACCATGTGAAAACTGTTTTTCCCCTTCTTTGGTATTCGACTCACGTAGTAATTAATCTAGGGCACAGTACGGTGCAGATTTCATCTCTGAGCTATCTCTCAGAACAAGACACACCGATCATTAAACAAGCACAGTGGGGAGCATTGATTGCAGCTGGAGCTTGTTATACAGTATATGCTGCTGAAATGTGGAAGTCAATGTTGTCTAGTTATTATTTATTGATTGGAAGGTTTTTAGCTTAGGCTTTTTTGTGCGTAGCAGTACTAGTTTTTTTGTGATTTAAGTAGGACATGAATGGATACTGCATTCTTTCAAAGCAAGAGTGTATATAAACTGGAACAGGTACAGAGATACAAGCTAAAGACCACTTTGTAGTTATTATGAAGTCTGCCCTCTGGTGGTGATACAATAGATTACACTCACTTCTAGAGGTGACAATTGCCAGGCCGCAACAGATTTGGCTATTTTTTATTTAAAAATAAAGAACCTTTTTAAGACCAACATTCTGCTAGATTATAGAAACATTTTCCTTTTTCCATTGATTGTTTTTTTTTATATACAGGACATATCATTGGATCCCTGTATACATGTTCTCAACAGTTGTGCCCGAATGCTAATGTCTGAAACGTACAACATACCATTTATAAAAATAATCTCCCCGAATCTGAAATGTCTTTTAAAAGTGACGGCTGAGAATACACGTATTTAAAAAAAAAAAAATCGTTTATTATATAAAAACTATTTAACAGTATGTATGTATATGAAAAAGTGAAGGTATGCTCAAAAAGAAAATACAGCACAAATGTAAAGTTTTTTATTATCATTTTTCTTTGTGGAAGCTTTTTGCAGATGTATCTTTAGCTATTACATGGTCACTCTATTAGTGCATATGTAGACTTTTGTTTTATATTAATTGGTTTTATGCAATGTCATACATTTGTATATGTGCCTTGCTTTAAATTTGTGGATGTTTTCTTTAATTTTTATTTTTATTTTTTATTTTTCGTCCGTGCGCATTCTACAGAATGTACTCATGTAATAATGTATAAAATGTGTATAAAAGTCTGGTCTACTGCTGCCTGATTAATAATGAATGCCTGTGCTTGTGGTTGCAAAACGAAGCGTCTTCTGTAATTCTATTGACATTTCAAGTACAACAGTATGGTCTACTTATATTGTATACAGTGATGGAAATGTAAGAGGTGGAGGATATTACTTCACAATTCAAAAATATCACCCCAAACAAAACTATACCACGAAGGTTTAAAGTTACCGGAATTGTGTTAAATACATTTCCAGCTTGTGCAAGCTATGCATCCTGGTTTCCTTCACTTGCTGAACTGTGTTCTATAGTTTCTATGTATACTAACTGGATGTTTCGTGGTGACTTAAAGAGAGTTTTGTCCCATTTTTCTTTCTTCTTTTCGAAAAGTAATCTTGCAAATTAAAAAAAAAAAAAAAAAAACACAGATCTTATTAAGCAAGATTTATTTATTGTAAAGAAAATGTTTTATTTTTATTGTGTACAAAAAAAAAAAAAAAAAACTGAAGACATTTTCAGAGAATTCCATTATCGCCGGGCTGTATATTGTGTCATTAATGCCATTGACTTGTAACACACCTGCTGTGACAGGCTTGTGGCAGTACTGTGCTTACAGGGACTGCATCAACAGCCATCTGCTCTAAATAAATGTTATAGAAAAATAACAGGTTGTTTTGTTTGTTTACTGGTTGCACTTGATTGATTGGATTTGAGAATGGAAAGGCTTTTCCTACAGAATGATTAGCAAGGATTGTGTTTGCATTAATAGAAAACGTGGTAATGACTGCAGGAGTGGGTTTAAATTACTTTCACCTGCTTTTCATGTGCTGGGTTGAATATTATTATATATAGGGTTCCTGGTTTTAGGCTTTAAAACATACTGGAGGAAAAGCAGTGTTTAAACTGTTAACTCAAGACACTAGTTTAAATTTAGCAGAGAAGAACAAGTTGGCATAAATGGAAGTGGAGTAAAAGTAAGTTTAGAACAGATGGTAGGAGGCACTTTTTTAAAGTTTTAAATGCATGGAATAGCCTTGAAATAGTAACATCTAAAATGCTGGGAACATATACAAAAAGACTAGATTCTGTTCTTTAAAATTAGTTCCCCGCCAGTAGGTGAAATGGTGTGCTAAGGGACAAGTCCTGATGGGCCAAATGGCTTTTTCTCATTCTCAAAGATATGTTCTTATAATATTGGTTCCCCAAAATCCATGTTTTACCAAATAAGAAAGTACACATCGCTAACAAATGTGATATGGTTTTAATGGTCAAATCAATTTAACATGATGTAAATATATGAACATTTACATGATTCGTTGTGGAAAATACAATTCTGAAAAAAAAATAGTACCTTGTTACTTACTTTCTAAACGGAACTACTTGAAAGCTTTACGAAGTAGGTAATTTTTTTTTGTTTTTTTTTTACCTGTCACATATTGGCACTGCAAATAAAACGCACTGCAATCTGCAGAGTCCCCTTTTAATTTCTTAAGAACAGTCTTTACATTTTTCTGAATAAGCTCCATTAATGCAAGTACTATAGATACAGTCTTGTTATGATGGACTCTGCTTTCTAGTCCGCTGGCTTTGGCAATTTCAAACTGAAACTTTTTTGACTAAATTACTTTTGTTCTGGAGTTTAACAATGTGGTATCTCTTTCATGAAAGGACTTTAATTAAAAATACTCACATGTTAAAGCTTTATGTATAAGGCCTAATTGTTCTTAAAATACTTTTACAAGCCTGTTCTTCACACTAAAATATTTTCATCATTTCCACCAATGGATGCCAGCTGATTTTTTCTTTGTACTTCTGCACGCCTACATCAGAAAACATGATCAAATGTGCTGTAACACTTCTAATGAAGAGGTATATCATGCATAGAGCAGGCAACTCACATTTCGGGTGTAGTACATAAATCTACTGAAAACCAGTATATGAATTAAAATAATAAAATCAAAAAAGCACTGGATTGATCCCAATGCAAGTATTAACCATGGTTCACTTTTAAGCAGTATGTATTGTGAAACTAAACAGAACCTTTTAAAAGCCGATTTCTTTTTTACCTTAGAAGGTACACTGAAGTTAAAAACACGTAGCCTAGTTTATCCTCTTACTGCATTTAAAAAAAAACACATCCTACTTACAAAAATAGACAGAAGCACTAGTTTAGAACTGTTTCACTTGTTGTTTTGTTTTTGTTTATTTTGTTAAAGCAACTTTATCTGACTACATATTTAGATATCTTATAGAATAATATAAAGTGGACAATGGACACTTTTACATTGAGGTCCAATTTAAGTATTGCACTAATCTTACTTTTACATGATTGTAATATTATGTCTATTCTTAATTGAATTTGAATAATAAGGTCTGGAATGGCTGTGAAAGGGTGATACGGTTGCTTTGACAATATGGCATATAAAATTTGTGCACTTTGCTTTAATCAAATAATGTTACTGTACTGGGATTTAACCAGTTTTACACATGAAAATACAAGTTAAGATTATGCAAAAATGTCACGCCAGGTAACCAATCCACAGTGATTAATACTTGCAAATACAGCTTGATTAGGACAATGCAATTCAATTCATACAGAAGCCATCTAAAGAATCAGCATGACTTATATTCCTAAATGGTTGCTGCTAGTTTCAAAAGGAAGAAACTTTTTTTTTTTTTTTTTTTTAATTGTTCAAATATGATTAGCAGTCATAAAAACATGTCCTTTTCAAGAGATACAGGAGTTTGTTTTTTAAACAAAAATCCTGATGTACCTTCCACTCCTTCCATAATATTCTTTCCAATAAGTTTTGGCAAGGAAAAAAATAAACGTGATGCCAGATGCAGGCTCAAGTGATGTCATGTCATTGGCACAAACACTGAAGCATCAGGACAAGCATGGTGCTTTGGGAATCCTGTGAACAGATCCACACTGGGTACATAAGGCAGATGTTTTAGCATCCAATGCCACATTTCCCTAGTGTATCTGCAGAATGTATGAAGGCCATAAAAAAAGAACTAAAAACTCCCACTGATTGGAAAACAGACTGGTGAGCAGAAGATGCCTGTGTTTCAATAAGAAAGTACCTGCTTTGACATACAGTGCATATGTAGTACATATATGCTCTTAATTTATTTAGGTGATGTCTGGCGAGTTCTGATCAATCAATATGTAGCTACACTTTTTGTATACGATTTGATCTGAAGACGTTCCTTCTCGATTCTCTTTTGTTGTGGCACTAACTCAAAATCAACTGATCAAATAAACAGTATTAAAAACAATGGCAACCATATGATAGTGGCATTGTCATCGGCACAGCCCGGCAGGATAAATCCGATTAAAAGCCATCCAGTAATCTGGTAGTTGAAGGCTCCCCCCGGTTTTTCATAAAGAACAAATTCCAGCCATTAGAATTAACAGGTCCACACCTGGAGGAGAAATTAAATGAAAAAACAGTAAGGAAACTTCCTAGACACCATTTTCTTACAATAGCTAAAAATTATGGAAAACACGGTTGCGGAAGTCTTTCAGGTAAAAATGTCTGTTCTAGAACTGCTTGACAAGTCCTACTGTATAATTAAAACCCACCTTGACGGTGCTGTCGACAGCCCCCGAGAACAGGCGTCCTCTGGACACGGCGAGAGCAGTCACACTGCCCTGGTGCCTTAGCAGAGTCTGGGTGCAGATCATATTGTCCATACTCCACACCTAAAGCACAGGATACACGCCAGTAAGCAACCACATTAAAAAGTGCATGTACACAAAAAAAGAGACGCATTCTGGTTTAGAAATGTCCCCCCGTGCTCACCCTGAGAGATCTGTCGTAGGACGCACTGAACACTTTGGTTTGATCTGGTGTGGAGATCACGGCCAGCGCATACACCGTGCCCACGTGGCCAGTCAGAGTCCGTACCTGCTCCTTCGATTCAATATCCCACACCTGCCAGTGACAAGATGATAAACAAGAAGCGTGAGTCACATTACATCTGAATACAGAGATCAGTAGAGTGATCAGCAATTCATCTGTTTTTTTGTGAAAATTCAATGAAGAATTAGGAGGATAAACTGAGGATCTCCCTGAAAACTATTTTTGATGGTCCCAGTGGTCAATATCTTAAATAATTATTAAAATAACTGTTCTGGGGAAAAAAGAGCACATTTCTGTAAATATAAGTTACTTTATGTGGAAATCTGGAAGTAATCAAGTGTCACCATATCAAAGTTATTTAGCTCAAACATTATTTTAACTAATAGCCTTCTAATCTGCTTGAATCATGACACTGACTGTTGGGTGACTGAAAATCATAAAAGCCCATTGCTATCATCGCCACAGACTTGACTGATTTGCCTTTCCCCAGGACCCCCCAGCCTGCTCAAGCAATTCAAAGCCGCCTTACGTGGATGAGATTTTCATAGGTGCCACAGACGATGTGGTGATTGGTTACTGCAATGGAGTAGACACTCCCACCCGAGGTCTGCAGCACATGGACACACTCCAGAGTGCGGATATCCCAGATCTGAGGGGGCAATACATTTCACAATCCTTTAAATGCACAGTGTGAATTTGTAATGACAGTATTTAACAACAGAATTGAAATACATTTGTTAGAAAGAGCACAAACCTACCACTAAAAAAAAAAAAAAGAAAAAAAAGAAGATCTAAATGATATGGCTCTAAACCAAGTAAAATCAAGGGGGAGGTTGAAAATCATGCTAAAACAAATAGATAATTAGATAATTTTAATCCTAATTAAAGACCACACTGGGGCCACAAAACAACAGTGAGGGCACGAAAGAGGCCTCTCCACGCAACCTTGAATGTGCCCCTCTTATCATCATGACTGTTAATGGAAAATCTGAACAGAGCAGCATCTGTGAAGCATTACACAAGTGTTTCCAAGGCAACAGGAGGAGTGTTTACAAGACATCTGGAACTGGGCACTGGCAGATTAACAGTGCAGCCTCAACTGAATCAGCAGGACTGTGCACTAAAACAGCATGCTGCTTTAGTTAGAATAAACTTATAGTTGTTGCTGATGTTGCTATGACGCAATCTCAGATTGCTTTGTAAAACTAGAGAAACAGTTAATGTCAGTTGAAATTACACAATTTTAAACATCCAGCTGCAATCAGCTGTTTAAACGAGCATTGAGGGCAAGTATACAGTACTCCCCAGTGAGGAGTAAATCCATCTAGAAACTGTTTATATTTTTGGACCCTCTAGTCTATCGTTCAGTTTGTATAAAATAATCCATTTATGGTTTCATTCTTAATCTATGCAGAACACCACTAACCTTGATTGTCTGATATGATCCACTGTACAGGTAGTTTTGAGAGGCGACCAGTGCTCGGACCCAGTGGTTGAGACCAGTCAATTCCTTCTTCAACTTCAGATCAGTGCCCAGGATATCCCAAACCTGGAAACCAACACACACAGACTTACACCTTCACAGCGGCAGACAGGTACTCACGGAACTGTTTCCAACTTGGGGTAACGCTCTTTTGTCTTCATTTTCTAGTGTTTAAATTTGACATTATCCACAAGACTGATCCAATCAAACTCATCCTGTTTCTGGAGGAAGGCAGGAAGGTAAAGTGTTTGTTAAGTAAGTCAGGCTGGAAGTTGACCTGTATTGGTGTTGCTGTGTAACCCGTTTGATATTCAAGTTCTTGCCAAACTGACTTTCTTAATCCCAAAGTGCGTTGTTTGACTTGGACTGTAGCGTGCTTGCTGGATACAGACGCATAGATATTTGGCATAATATGTCTTAACTGCTAGCGCTGGTGGATTTCATCAGTTCTCCCCATATACACTGTATAATGAAAACCACATTTAAGTAGTATGAAAAAATAAGAAAACCCATGAGAGAACATGATTTCCATAGCAACAGTTACCTTCATGATTGCAAGGCCAAGATCATTATCTACTATTCTCTGCACAGGAATGAACCTTATAGAAGCTAACATTTTGCATTTATTAAACACAGCTATCATGAATCTATCCCATATAAATCAGAAAGAAAAAATAAAAACACCTTTAACCTTAGTATAAACCCTATGATGTTAATGTTTGGCAATACATAGTGGGGAACTCCTGATCAGAAGATTATTATTGTAAAAAAAAAAAACAGTGTTGTATTGCTCACGTAAAAGGAAAGAAAAACAAACCAGCAAAGTGATTTCAGCTCTCCGATCTTTATCATTTCAGCACCTTGAGTTTCTTCTGAACTCTAGACAATTTTGGGAATCCAGATTTGTGAATTTACACTCTATACACAGGCAACACCAAAAATCTGCTGAGGAAATAGTCTACATGACAGATTTGAGGGCTGCATTATCTAGTGACTACAGCACAGCAATCAGTGTGCATACGCAAGATAATAAATATAAACTGACTGACTACCTCCTTTTCTCTATTTCATGCAGCACATATTGAAGTGAAAAGTTTCATTACAGCACTCTTTCTGCTTGTGGGAGAGAAAATGAAACATGAAACTCCATAACCACTAATCAAAACATTTCTGACGTTAGCCTTTTCTCTTCCAGGTGATGTCTTCCATTACTCAGTAGATAGAAAGCTGCTCCTTTGTCAAATAAATTACTGAAGACAAATCCATAGTTGCTTAGCAAATGGAGTAATCTTTGGCAGCCATTATAAAGTCTAGCTATGGCACCTCCATGAACACTGATTTACTTTACAGCCAGTGTTCCGCTATTTAAAGCTCCCTACCTTGATCGCTTTGAGAGATCCACTGAAGAGCATGCTGTTTGATGAAACCAGCGTGCACACAGGATTGTCATGTGCTCGAATAGTGTTTACTTTCTGCAGAGTCTGTATATCCCAAACCTTAAAGAAAAAGAAACAGGGTGGAATTTAATAGAAGACATTTGTTTTTCCAAAGACTGGATAACTGTTAAGAGACTGTTAAACACTTACAATTATAGTACAGTCTGCAGATCCACTATACAACTTGTTCCTACAGGAAGTAAAAACCAAAAACTGTTTTAAGAGTCAGAAACAGTACCACAATGTCACTATTGTTGTGGTACCGAAACAACCATTTAATAACATGCTACTGAGCTTGTGATTAAATGAATCTGGGTAACCAACTCAAATTTGAAAAATGCCTTCTTTGGTGTAATTAAGTTTTACCTTAAACAATGAATTACACTGATGAAGGTACTAGCCACAAAGTCCACTTGACTTCTTACACGTTCTACCTTAACATTTACGATTTAGTGTTAATAGTTATGGATAAATAACTTCCAAAGTAACTTTGTGTTTCTATCAAAATGAACAGCGTTTGTGTTTAACACACACATTTCGTGAGCTGTGTCCAGTGTCCACTCACCCTTGAATACAGAGAGCCAGCACAATCCCATCATGTCCCTCCAGGGTCTTCTGGCACTTGTATGTAGTACAGGTGTCCCACACCTAACACGGTAACAAAGACTTTAATTAACAACAACAGGTATAGAGATGTCAAGACTACACAAACCAGGGATTACTAAAAACATGAAATGCATAAGGCCTTACACGTCAAAGCTCTTGCAAAGCTAGAAATAAACTATTTAAGAACACCTTAATAAACTACACCATTATTTAAAGTCTAGAGTTCTTTAATTAAAGTAACTTACAAAAAACTTTGTCAATGAAACTGGAGTAAATTACTTTGTGAATTCCCCTTATAGTTCCAAAGGAGGTGTCAACAAGGCAGAAGAATTTGCATATGGGCTAGACATGTAGAAATCTTGTACCTTAATGGTTTTATCTGAGGAGCCGCTGAATAACAGGTCCCCGGTTGAGTAAACACAAAGGCACCAAACAGGACCCTGGTGGCCTACAAAGGTACCCTTACACTTGAAGATCTGCTGAGGATCATAGGCTGTAAAACAGTACAGTATCTGTGAGTTATTGAAGACCAGCTGCATAAAAACATATGTTCAGGTTTTACACTACACATCTCCTATGATAAATGAACATGTCTAGAACTTTATTTACTAGTTTGTTAGGTCGCAGCAATGACTTATATTTGGTAACAAATACCTACTTTAAATGTCACTACACTCTGTCATCAGTTCCCAAGATATAGCCTTAGCCAATCGGGTGTAAAAAGGTAGGTCAACTTATATTCAGAGCATTTTCAATAACTACAACTTTGCCCCCTTTAGGTAGGAATTAGTTACCTTTCAGGCAACTAGCATTCCAAAATAAAAAATGAATATTTCCCTTAGCTACAGTAAATAAGCAAACAGACAATTATCGCCTAAATAAAGAATGTAAACTGAAGTGAAACAACAAAAAGGAGGGACTCACATCCAAGGATTCCCATATTCAACCTGGCATTGATGTGGGAAAGCTCATCCTAGACAAAAAGAAAGAAAACGATGAATTTCAAAGGCTTCAGATCCCATTGCTGACAGTGTGTGCACTTCTTTCCGCTGGAGCAGCAGCTGGTGAGGTCATGACATAGCAGAGTTTCATATGGAGCGGAGCTGTTCCAAGCTGCCAGGAAGCATGATGTGTCAGGTTTCTCTAACACAAAGTAATTTCTAAAGTAGCGAACACCGACTCATACTGACCTGCCGACAGGGACCCATCTACAGACTAGATACATTTACTTTGGCTTTTGTTTGTCTAGGCTGGTGCGCCTGGATGTGTCGACACATTGTGAATAACCTCAGATCATACTTCAATAGAATAATGTCCTTCATTCGCTTCTCTTTACTTCTCTATCAAAAGCAAAACTAAAATAAACGAGGGTCTTCCTGTACATCTGAATGCATGGCAAACTTTTAAAAAATATTTATTTAGTTTTTAAAGTTGAGACTTGCATTGCATGGCAAAGCACTGCTTCCTGCATAATGCCTTCATCAATGTGGAAATACCGTACTTGTAAGGTGTCACTACATGAAGGTGTAAAAAAAGGTAGGGGTGTTTTCTAAGCAATCAAGTTTAAAGAGTTCCTAACACTATTTTATTAGATTTCTCTCCCAGTGGACCTCATAGAGCCCTTCAATCGCTCTACAATAGTTTCCGATAGCGGCAGGTGTGCTTCCATACGTAGATGCAGAGGCTGCAATGTGAGAAATGTCTTTTTTGAAGAGCTCACTCACATTAAGCATTGATGCATCCCTCCTGAACTCCATGAGGTCCTCACTCAGTTTGCTCTGGTTCTCGTCCAACACATCTGAAACAATGGAGCAAAAAGAACATGAAGCCCCTCAAAATAACATGACAACACGTCTTGCAAATTAGTCCCGGGTGGGTGCAAACATACTCAATGTGAGGGGTAGGATAATAGATGTCTTGCTTGTAGCTTCTAACAAATCAACAAGATTTGAAAAAAATACCAGAAAACCTGCATTTTTAAAGTCCAGCAAAAATTACTTATTAAAGGTTTTTTGCTGATGAAAATGTACAATTTTGTTTTTTTATGTAACACATACACTTTCCTACACTTAACTTACTTAAGTTCTGTTCATGGACCTAGAATGTAAATAAGGGGTGATGAAGAGGCCAGATCAAGTACAAATAATCTTTCACAGATTTAATTGCACGTACCGAACTTGAGCTCCAGGTTCTTCTCCAGCTGGTCCAGTTTCTCGGACAGCTTGCCCAGCATGGAGCGCAGGAAAGCGATATCCTGGTCCTTCTGTGCCAGTGCCAACTGCATCTCGTGGAAACGATCGTCCGTCTGCTGGAGGAACTCCTTCAGCCCCTCAAACTTGCACACCTCCAGGTGCGTCTCGTAAGTGTCCTGGTTACCTATAAATGTACACCTGGGGGGGGGGGAATAAATACCTGATTGAACATTGCAAGTTTAAACAGTTTTGTATGTGATCATTTGACCTCAGTACTGTTAAGGATAACTTTACCAACAAGGACCACCCAATGTTCTATAAAAATAAAGCAGGGACCTGTTTACTAAGGGTGTCAAAGTCCTCTGTCTCTCCAAACACTTTACACCAGATCTACACTTCGGAATTCAGCACTTAATTTGATTTGATCACAATGCTGGCCAGTTCTCATTTCCTTTTCTAGCACAGTGTGCTGCCTCGCCCACAGCCTTGAGCCAGCAACCTTGATCCCACAGAATGGGCCATATAATTATCTTGAATCAGACCTATGGAGTTTAACTGTATAGTGACAAGTTGCCAACATTTTAAAATATTTACAATCTACATTTTACCAGCATGTATATCAACATATTATATACAAAAATGCCAGCATTTTCGTGCACATCATTGCCTAAGTGAAAAACTGCAACTTTATAGCAACAGTGTTTTTTTTCCTTGCATTCTTTGTTGTTAAACTTTCATGCCTTCATTCAAACTGTTCCCCAACATGTCCTGGATCTACAATAAGGTAGAGCTTTGTACTAAAACATTCTGAAATGTTGTGCCCCGAAGCATGCTTTTTTCTTTCTTGAATACCAGTTGAAAAGGGAAATGGCACCTACCCATATTTGGAGTGGGGACACTTGATGTGTTCACACTCTTTGAGGTGGGCCTCCAGGTTCATCTTCAGGAGGGGGGGGCAGCTGGGGTTGTTGGGACAGCGAACTGGCCTGTAGTCACAGCTTGCTTCGTGGTCTCTGTATGAACAGGCAAACATTAAAAACGGGCTCAATCTACATGTCAATGTCGCGGTCAAGGGTAGGCAACTTCCAGTCGCACCAACCATATCCTTAATTAATAAAGTAAACCAATTCATACACTGACCAGGTCTTAAAGCCCTTAATCATTTAAATAATTAAACCTGGAGCGGAATGGCACTGCAGGACCAGAGTTGACTACCCCTGCTATAGAGCCTATGTGTGCCAAAGATGTGAATGGGATACAGAAGAATGTCAAACTGCCCTCACTTTCTGGCACTGAGTTTGATGGTGAAGGGGCAGCCACGTGGGTCCACCTCATAGGCCCCTGGCTTGCCATTGGACGCGGGTCGGCAGCCACATTTACAGTGAATAAAGAGCTCCCCAATCTGCTCAGCCACAGCAATGTTATTCACCACCACTGTGAGCTTTGCATTGTCCACAGGGCACTTCTCTGTAAGAAAAAGAAAACAAATCAACACACAAGCATCATTGTAAGCACTGCAGGCTATTCCAGGGCAGACTCCATGACAGGAAGAGCCTGGATTTCAAGCAGCATTTTTCTAAATCAAGTGCATCTAGACTTTACATTCACAGGGGCTTTGTGATTTGTATGCTGTGACTAAAGTTGGTTTGTGGCAGTGAAAAAAGATTTATATCACTGACACTGCATAAAAATGAAAAAAGCAGCTTTGAATACTATGCACAGGTAGAAAGAGGTCTGTATTTTTTATTTTTACAGGATTGTTAAGTGTGTGACAGAACTGTAAGATGTCACTTTTGTACGCTATAAGAAGCTATTCATCTTATGTTATACACCTCCTTATATGAAAGAGACCATTTATCATTAATAATACGACATGTGAAAAAAGAACCTACCAGAAGTTAAGGCACATCTTCTACAGAAGGTGTGCTATAGAAAGAAAAGAAAATGGATTTTAGTTTCACTGTGTGATCACAGACAACACTTCCGGATTTCTGTACAGTTTAAACTGGCTCAGACTAGTGCTGTTCAACGTGGGGACCACTAATACACAACGCTTCCTTCCTGCTCTGACAAATGAAACTACAGGGCTGCAGTAAACAAGGGTTACCATAAATATAGTGACATGTGGGAAAGAAGTACCCAGCATACCAACTTACCCAGCCATCCGAAGACAGCTTTTGGTTAAAATATGAAGAAATCTACTTACTGGTTATGCTTGCAATTGGTATTTCAAGGTTTTGTAGTCTATTTCTATTTTACAAAAGTACTTGTTGGGGACATTATGGAGTTGTGAAACAGTTTAACTAGTATAATGGTTATTTTACAATGTACCAGTGGCACTATTATAAAATAATAAAAAAATATCAATCATAAAATGTAATTGGTGTACTGCACTACTAAGATCAAACCGTCCAAAACGATCACTAAAACACTAATCTTGGAATTGTTGTAAAGCACTAAAAGGGGGTTTATGAACTCCGAGGTAATTAGCTGTTCCCAGCACCGCACAATGTGTACAACGGTCAGAAATCAACTCCTTCTTCCTGTTCTGTCCAGCTGCAGACTGCTCTCAACAGCACTGCCAAACAGCCACAGCACACTAAGCTAACGCAGCTAACCCTGCTTCCTGTGCTGGTGAATGTTCCATGCTACCCAGATAATCTCACACTTTCCTAAAGAGAAGATGCCCTGGATTTCACACCCTATCACAGCAGTTCAAATTACAATACATAGGGAAGAGAGGCCCCTTTTCAGCCTTTCTTACCTGCAGTCACTGTAGCGCATTGTGTGCAGCTACTGCCCATCTTGGTGCTTTGTATTACCCCACATAAACAAATAATGTACTTGGTTCTACTTTAGGAAATGTCTATATAAATACTCTCCACTCTTGCAAAGAATATTCCTAAAATAGCCTTGATTATTGGTATTATATATGAGATTCCATGAACTGATGAACTGTAGGATGGTAATCCCTGTCCAAACAGGGAGTGCATTGCAGAGTAGGTGTGCAATAAGTGAAAACACTGAATCAAGTGAATCGGGGGATGAGAACAGGAACAGTTTGCTACTCACCCCACAGGTTGTTATAACAGGATCCTTGAAAACAACACAGCAGAGCTGACAGCAGAGTTTCACCGAGGGCTGTTCAGCAAAAACTACAGGCTCCTACAGCAAGCAGAAAATAATTCATATTTTCATCATACACACAGTGCAGACCACCTTTTAAATCACATTGCACTAGTCAGGAGACAGCTTCCTAGAAAAATAATTTCTAGAAAAATTCTTAATAGTATTAAAATATATATATATAAAGAACACACACATAAAAGTGTTAACCAGCAGCCTCATACACTGGATAAGCGTTTTAGAAATGAATCTTGTAAATACAGAATTAGAAAACGTAACTGTAAATGAAGAGCATGCATTTCAGAAAATAAAAGCAGAACACAGCAAATCCAATCCATAATGTACTAACCCTTTAACGAATTGTATGTGGTCACCTTTCATACTGTATATACGCTCTCTGCCACAGCATTAGAAAATAAAGAAGGCGCAGGTCACGGCTGCTGTTCAACAATCTTCTATCTCTCAACACTGTGGGGGCATTTTTCTAAGCAATAAACACTGCGAAAGCGTGTATATAAAAGCACATTACAAAACACCTACCGCCTCCTCCTCCTCTTCATGCAAAGAAAAAGTGGAGCGCAGAGACATGTTGGACTCAGAGTGCAGGGAACGGACTGAAACTGCAGAGTCAGATCTGCGGGGTGTGCCGATGGGAGGCTGGGAGAGAAGAAATGAAAAAAAAAAACATGAAAAAGTTGTGGACTTGTGATGGACTTGTACCGTATGCTGCCTTGCTCCAAAACCAACACACTTACTGATTATTTGTTTAGTCTGCCATTGCAATGATTTAGTCACTCACGGCGAACAATACTTTTGTGAGTGTTCCCATTCAGCTGCAATTTTATTGAACATGGGTTTTTATTTCTAAGAAATGTCTTCTGGTACTAGTAGAAAAGCACAGTTTGAAGGAAAATCACAGCCATTTAAAGGCTCACTTTACAAGCCATCACATTACTTCCCTTCCCATTTTTCTGACACTAAACACAGAACTATGATGGCTAAACACTTCATTCCACAGAAAACGTATCAACTACTGCATTACTTTATTCTTGAGTCAAAACTTTAGCTAACCATTAGACATCATTTATGGCACCAAAAAAGGAACCATTTCAGAAATATTTCTAACCACGATCGTCAATACTGCAATCGACAATTTCACAATAACTGCAACATTAACAAAGAAAGAGCAAATTTCATTAGCTTAAAAAAATAAATATTCAATTTTTTCAGCTCACAAACAGTATAGGTTAGTGTTCATTGCAATAACTGTGCACGTGATTAAACATAATGTTGCATAAGATTAAACCATTTTTCATACAAGCTATTTTGGAACTTATCACCTTTTAAATTACAAACTTACATTATTTACAGCATTCTCTGTCCCGACACAGTTAAATCTCTTCTGTCTTTAAAGCATTTTGTTGTCTTATTTTTTGTCTTGAAGAAAACATTCAGCTGTACTGTCGTGCCAGAGTCTGGCTTGCACTGCAGCTTCAGTGAAGTCTTTGTGGAAGTACAGAAGCACTTGTTGTTTTACTCACTTTGTATTCCTAGTGCCAACTTTACTGTGTAAGCTGGGAGACTTCCTGCTATTCAATTAAAAGTAAGCACTTCGGCACAGCTTCCTGTGTGGGGGTCTAACTGAAGGACAATCAGGAGCTGCTAGTAGCTTGCTGAATCCTGGAAGCGTTAAAAAAAAAAACATTCTAGTTTACCTCCTAATGTATTGAATCCGCAAGTCTCAGCGATATTTTGAGGAAGCTTAAGCTATTATGATAAATCAGCAAAAATAAAAAATAGTATATACTCAACAGTGCTTGGGAGTTTTCCTCTTTTTTTATGTTTATTAAAAATTGTTCAATCTGAAAATGATCTATAAATTGATCATCTGCAGTTGTTTCACACCCAAAATAAATGAATAATGTGTTTCATAAAGATGGATAAATAGTTTAAGGATATACAGCTATGGCCAAAGTTTTGCATCACCCTACAGAACTAGCACATTTTTATGCTCTGGGGTTGGTTTGCTTTCTACAAGTTCTTCTATAAACTAACCACACAACCATCATATCATCTGGGTAAATACTAAAGAAATGTCAGGTGGGGAAATGTTTCTCCTGCACTAGCGTCTTGTTCAGGCAACACCTTTTCAGTGAAATTATAAAACTTGTTTGAGGGATCCAAAGAGTATTTCTTTTTCATAAAGCAATATCAGTTGATGTCATAAACACTAGTCAAACATATCTCCTAGGCTGGTAAAACATCATAGAAGGTGTCAGTATTAAGAAACAAGATCCAAAATTGAAAGCACATTTTTAAAAAACAATTTTTTTTTTTTTTTTTTTTACAAGTACTGAACATTTATATAATATATATATATAAGACATTGTATGAAAGTTTTGATGCAGAACACTTCACATAATCCAATAATCATTGGCTTTCAAGAAGAGCTTTCAAGAAAGTTGTTTTCCACTGTGGGTAGTTTAAGCAAAACATAACACTTTTCAAAAGTTTTGCAACACCCTATAGAATTAAAAGATTGTGCTCCATAACGTGATGAAACCTGCTGAATAATGTTACGTTAACATATTGAATTACATATCGCTTTGTAGTTTTCCACATACTTAATGAGAAAAACTGACAAAAACTGAAATTTGACATTTCAAAATCTAACATGAAATACTGTACTCTTGTTATGGCTTCCAGGAGACTTTTGCAATATAATTTTGTACTTTCTTTGTTCATTTTTTTTTTTTTTTTAAATTGTGTCTCAATCCTAAAGTTCTCGGTGATGCTGAGCATTTATCAAGCAATACCAACACTGTTTCCAAACAGTGCCTCATGTGTCGGCTCAGACAGCAGCAGGCATCACTGTAGCTGGTTTTTGTTTCTCAACTGCATTGCCAATTCTCATGATTCAATACCAGATATGAACTAAAAACCCATTATATTTTGGGATGAATATCCACACTACCTCTGAAGTACAAAGTGGAGACATGCCAGCAATGACGGTCCAAGTTAGTTATTAAATATTTTACATAATAGACTGGAATCAGCTATCCTATTTACATCGGTATTTAAATCCTAATTTCAATGTAGTTTATTTATGACCTGAAAACTCAACTGCTAAGTTTATTGTTGTTTCTCTCAAACCCGTACAGTTCCTGTTTACCTGCACCTAGCAACAGTATAAGATTACACAAAAAAAAACATTGATTCATAAAGAGACCCAAGGGTGAAGAGTTTTAAGGTATGGTTCCAGTTCTCTTTTAACAGATACGATTCTCAGAGCATGAGTAATCAATGCACACTAGTATAATAAATGTGTTTGTATTGCAATGTATGGCTGGTTTCTAAGACGATATTTACCATGACATCATCCTCGTCCCTGGGAGAGTAGGTCATGGTGCTTGAGGAAGAAGGGGTTCTGCGATGCTGTTTGAAAGTGTTTGTTCCTTCAGCTGAGAAAAAAAAAAGAGAGTAAGAGTGTAAAAAAAATTCTAGTTTTTAGCCACTTCAAAACTAAGAGACTTTACAGCAATATGGGTCTCCAGTTTTATCTTTCCAAGAACTCTATAGCGCTCTGCACTGTGCAGTTAATAACATTTTGAATCTTGAAATTCACCATCAAGTACAACCCTTTTTATTGGGAAATATTTTACAATGATAAAAAAATAGTAGCAATGGGAAACATTCCACACAAACATCCTTACCTTTAGTAACAGTGGTGACTGTTGAAAATGCAGGTCCAAAAGTAGTCTCCATTCTAGTCTGCTTTTGAGAGAAAAGGGATTTTTAATACGTGTAGTTTGTATACAAAAAATAACAAATATTTCAAGGGGTTTTTTTTCAGCCTTTCCAAGAGACAATCAAGGAAGAATATTTTGTTAACTGCGACGTTTTAGTAAATCTAATTTGCAAAGCCTTACAAAACATAAAAGTTCATTTTCTACAGGGACAACAATGCTATTCTAGAGAAAAATAAATAAGCCAAAAAAATAAAAAAGATACCCTCCAAATTCTAGGGTGCTATTCTTCTCTTGTAGCAATGCATTTAGAAATAGATCTTGAAGCACAGGAAAAGGAACAATTTAACAAAAGACATTAAATGGAGGCACAAGGTTGAGATCACGTAACTCCTGCATACAATGCACAGTGAAACTGTATGAAGCATATACAAGTACTTAGTGCATCGAGTTTGATCTATTACTGGATATAATATGAGCTTCAAAAACATGCCCAAGCCAACCTGAGCCTACCATACCATCTTTCGCATGCAAGTAAGATGTGTATTAGAAACCATGGCCAACAGATAAAGGTTACCTTTTTATTTGTGCCAAACCACCCACAAAAAAAAAAAAAAAATCAACGGACTACAGATTCTACAGAAACCAGTGGAAATACACAAACTTAACAAAATACAGATTTTGTAAAAAATATTCCAACAAAAATTATGAACATGACATACCGTAAACAAGACGTATACATGACATCTGAAATAAATAAAACGTTCTACTGCAGAATGTTCCTCTTATTCTTTTACATGCAAATTTGATTGGCTACCACATTTATTTCAACTCCTGAAAGCTTTCATTTTGGTGTTGTGCAATATTATAAAAAAGATTCAAGCACCAATTTAAGATTACAGAACCGTCCAGCTTTTAGGTCCTCTTTGTTCACCAAAAGACATACAGAGTACTATAAGAGACAAGGTCAACTGTACATATTAACTCATTTAACTGCAATGGTTCAAACTGGTATCTACATATTATTTTCTGCCCTTTTCAGGGTTGAACCCCCCCAGTTTAGCTTCTTACCCCGTTGGCGTTTTCTGTGGCAGGGACACTGATCCCTGCTGTTGCTCCTCCAGAGTACCTGTTGTAGCGAGGGATCTTACTTGAGCTCATAATCTAGTCCAGCATTTACAAGGAACTGCAAGCTGTACCCTGCAAAAGTTAAATACACTGCACTTATACTGCACTGCCTACTGCCCCCCTCACAACAAAACCCAGTGTAGCACGAAAAAAGCAATGTGTAACATTCCAACCAATACATTAAATCACTAAAAAATGTATGTATGTTACACCAAAAACGCTTGATAGTTTGAAAAGCATAACTGTTTAACTGGGTCTAAACACAGTACAACATAAATGATAGCATTCTTTTTTGTAAACAGATTACAGGAACTTTAAATATTTATGGGGCAAAGTAAACTATTCTAACAGTACTTCATTTAAAAACTTCCTTTCCTGATTTTCAGACCTTAATGAAAGAAATCGTTTTATCCTCAATTGCAGAATAGAAGTGGTACTGCAAGTAGAACAGACTGTAAGACATCACAGGCCTCAGAAGACTCTCATACAGGATTAAAAGTCATTCCAAGTAAAAACCGACAGAAACAAAACCAGAGCTTGCTCAAGTTTTCCCTTGAAAACCCTTGAGGCTGATCACATGGGCAGCAAACATCAGATCTAAACAAGCAGGATGGAACATAATGAGGACAAGAGCAAAACACTGTGTTAATAGATCTTCCTTCCTTTGCCAACCGAGGACGGGAGCTTCCCAGGGGGCGTCGCTCAATTGGCCAAGCCGCCCGGGGAGGGAGGGTTAGGTCGGCCAGGGTGTCCTCGGCTCACCGCACACCAGCGACCTCTGTGGTCTGGGGTCTTGAAAATGTCAACATATTTGTGTTTTAAAGTCTATTCCTCTCCCGTCTAAAACTTCACACGTGTTCCATCTTGTTTCACATCAGTGTTTGGTTACCTTCTCATTTTTAAATCAGTTTAAAAACTACTTCTACAAACATTTCCCTTTTCAAAAGGTGGATCTAAAAGATAAATACATTCTTTGCAGAACAGAAAGGTGGCTGGGAGACCCACTTGATGTTTGGCGCCAATTCATAAGAATCAAAAATTATAAATGATATATTCTTCCCACACACACACACACACACACACACACACACCAACCTAACAAATAACATTAGGCGTCTTATTTCAAAACATGCCCCTCAATTACAGCATAAACAAGATTTAAAATTAAGTTTGCAGTGAAAAATGAGAATGCATTTCTTAAATCAGACTTCCCACATTTTAATGACATATCCCCAGAGACACATTAACATTACTGGAACAGTTCACAAAAGCAGTCCTGCTTTTCATCACAGCCAATCAATTCTGAGCTAACAAAAACAAAACCGAGTGTCATCTAATATCAGAATTCTAACAAGCCTACAAAAAGTGCACGTTTTAAACAAATCCTCTTAAAGATCTACATGAAGTAATAAACTAAAGCCTGCACTCACTGCATTGTATTATACATGATGGGATGCCCAATTGTATCTGTTGACAGTTTTGGCGAGTGCAAAAAATTTGATAGTGATTGCACAATTAGCAAAATTCCCTGAAATTAGTGTGTTCCAGAAAACGCTAAAAAGTAACAGTATTACCTTATCAGAGAAGAATGCCATTTCAGGGATGGGAATAAGACTCCTATTGCTTGGCAATTTCACCCATTCCAGGTTTTACCACGATAATGATTATACACAGTGTGGAGGTAACAAGCTCAGGTGTGTCTTACTAAACATATTAAATACTAAAACCAGGAACAGATCAAAGTGCTATGCAATGGGTCTTATTTTCATTGCTGCTGTTTTGAGAGCATATTGACAACTAAATCCAGTCTAGATTTTTGCAAGGCAATTTGATGTTGCTCTATCATCGACATAAATCATAATACAGTACCTTCAAGCTACACTAAATTGTTTACAGTGATTTGCAGTACTGCACGCAGGTATGCTGCACAGGCATGGAATCATGCTGGGATACAGAATTCTATGGGTTACAGAAATCTATGTACATCGGTAACCAAAAACACGATATTCGTGCCGTTGACAAACAAATGTTCGGACAAGCCTGTGAAAAACAGAACTCCCTCAAAAATGAAGTACAATATTCTTGCAAAACAGAGACAATAACTCTAAAGGCCAGCTGTCTCTTTGTTTTTACACTCATCATATTTTTTTTTAAAAACTACAATTAATAAAATATATATGTAACCTGTAAAAAAATCGTATAACTTAAGCCATCAATCACAAACACAGTTATTTTAAAGCATGTTTACCTGCTGCAAATAAGTGATCCCAGCTACTCACCGCAAACTACAGAAGAATTCACTGAATAATAAAAAAATAAAATAAAATAAATAAAAAAAAACACGTTCTGGAAAATAGATATCTTGTTTTAATCTCAGGCCACATGGAATCGAAAAGTGTTGGTCAATACTGTACAGCAACGGCCCCGTGAAAGAAAAACAGTTTCTGCGATCTCTCTATAATGTGATGTAAACAGAAAGGCATGCATGGGGAACAGACGAATAAAGCAAATATAGCAGCTGGAGCTCGCATTTCAGCCAATGAAATAACAGGATACCGGGAGCTGACGTCACAGAAAAAAACAAACTTTTAGGATTCGAATATGATGTCAAAATAATATAATAGACTATATTTACCGTCTTCCTTCCTTACCCAGCAACAAATATTACAACAAATCTGGTTATAGGTAAGTTTTAAAAATGTCCAATAAAAACGTTTTTTGATCGTGTTTGTACAGTTTATTTGCATTCCATTAAAACGGCCGATTTAGGTTTTGTATGGTTGAGCAGCAAATGGAGTAAAGTTATTTAATGGTTTCATTGCTTTAAAAAAAAAACATATATATACATGTGAACGTATTTTTCGGACATTCCTTATTGGAATGAACAAAGACACACAGATGCCATCGCCTACGTGCAGAAAACGGTACTGTCAAGTTTCATGAAATAAAACACGATCCGATACCGATGGAACTTGCTGTGTATATATATATATATATATATATATATATATATATATATATATATATATATATATATATATATATATATACCGAGCATCAAAAGAAACGTATCACAATTATAACACATTTATTTCGGGAAAAAATAAGCTTTATAAATGATGGACATCGCCGGAATGTTTTTGGTTTCTTGTTAGTCACTCGATCATTCATCCTTGACCATGACACGCTTGGGTGACTATGACTGAAGCATATGCACTTAACCACTTAATTAGTGAGACAATTGATTGGACACTACATGGAGTGATTTCAGCTGTTGAATTGCAAGCTTGAATAAAAGCAATAAAGAAAATCACAGAAAAAAAAATATATATATATATATGCCACGTCTGCCAAGAGAGCAGCGCCTTCGTGCGATCGGCATGTTGGAGGCTGGACTGTGGCTCGCCGTTTTGGGTGCTACTGCCAGTAATTTCAAACCTGACCAGATGGTATAACCAGACACACTCTGTCAATGACAGGCCACGAACTGGGAGACCAAGAGTCACAAAACCTGCCCAAGATCGACAGATCATTTTGCAGCATCTTCGTGATGTCAATTGTTAATCAGCACAATAAAAAGTCACTGCACCTGCTCTAAAACAGAGTTTATCATTTTTCGATCACATCTAGTGAATGTTATCCAAATATAAGCGATAAGTTTATTTTGATGCTCAAATATAAGTGATACGTTTCTTTTGATGCTATCTCTCTCTCTCGCTCTCTCTCTCTCGCTCTCTCTCTCTCTCTCTCTCTCTCTCTCTCTCTCTCTCTCTCTCTCTCTCTATAGATAGATAGATAGATAGATATAGATATTAAGTATTTAGCTGAATAATTGGTAGCAGAAGTTGCTCGTCTACTACTTAATTTGACGTTTACATTTTGATATCACAACCTTTTATTTGACAGATATTTTATGAAAAAGAAATTCGACGATCACTACCAAGGCTAGTAAAAAAAAAACAGCTGAAGCGACAAACATAAATATATTCATAAATACTACATTTCAACAGAATGTAATTTTTAAAAATGCGTACGTTTTTAATGTATATTTAGGCACATGGTAGCAACATTGTGTTATGATGTGTACGTTGCTTGATACAGCTGAACTCGGTCGGATGGGGAAATTTAACCAAAATCAAAAGAGACCTTTTCACTAAGGAAACCTGAAAACTTAGATCCCAACAGAAAATGTTTATCTTGCATCGTTAAAGTTCTTACCAGCTATCAAAAATCTGGCAGCCTGAGGTTGAAATTCACATCTTCCTCTTCTGACAGCAGACAGCTTTCCAGGAAGAGAAAGACCCGCGTTGTGACTTATGGGAACTGTAGTGTATTGGTGTGGTAATTTTCCAGAGACTACAAATCCCATGACGTATCTGCTTCAAGAGCGTAGGCATCAACTGGGTCAGTCTATTTTGCAATTTCAACTATAATTGGTCCATAGTCATGCCCATCAAGCATTCATTGGTTCATGTGTAAATCGTCATTGTTAATCGCTGCTGGTCTCCAATATCAACCTGATTTGTGCATGACGCGTCACCCATCGGGTTACTTAAAAGCCCTCCACGGGCTCTACACTTTCTTTACGCTTGGGTGTTTTGTGGAGGTAGGTGGTTTTAAAGTCTTAAGTTCGGCAGCTATTTGTGCAACCCTTTTGCTATAATAAAATGTAACGTAGAGTACTATACGTCTGTATTAAAAATATTAAACCTATTGTTTTTTTTTTAAACTTTTATTTATGTTTGTTTTTAAACATTTATGAAACTCTTGCGTTGAATGTTTTGATTGTTTAGTCGCATCGTACTTGAAACAGTAGTTAAAAAACCTTGCATGTAGCAAAATCGGGAGATTTTACATTTTGTAGTAACCGATACCTACCGTGCGAGAGCAAAGAGGGCATGTGTATCCACGTGGGCTGGATGGCCTGTACGTTTCTGGGTTAGAGGTATACATTTTGTAACAGCGGTTCACTGGAATGTTCAGAATATAACTTGAGTTTTCTTTTTTTTTTGCTCATTTCACCAAGTAATGTTTTTTGTATCTTTCTATTTGTAGTTTCTTAAAGACATTGGCCCTCGTGCTCAACGCCACCACCTCAAAATGTCGTCTTGTGTGCGTAAGGGCCTATTGAATATGCAGAGAGAACTGGATCAACGTGGCTCCAAACCCTTGAGATGCAAGTGGACCTGAAGTTTCTCGGTAAGATTGTTATGAGAATGTCGAAAATCTATATTGCAGCTGGTGTTTGGGTGCTCCATGTAAATGCCAGCTCAAGGCCTCCACAAGCCACGTGTTTAGTGCTGCTCGTCAGTGATGTTGTTCCAGTTGTGTATTCGAGTTTCACGACCATGAGAATACTTCACATGCACTACCATCTGAGACGGCAGCGCTATATTAAGAATAGATCATTACTTATGTACTTACTTTATACGGGGGGGGGGATATCTGTTTTTGTAAATATTCCTGGCCTTGAATACAATTCTATATTGCTATCTGGTGTACAGGAAATTAAGATATCTAGGGGGTATCGGATTTGACTCGTCCCAAATGAATTTCTCGTTTAGTTTCATGCACCGTTAGTTGGCTTACTTTCGTCTCAAGTGTTATTGGTTCAATGTCTAAGCTATGGTTTAAGACCTGTGTTGCTTGTTTTAGCCGTGGTGCCATGTTTCCCTCGGAGTGAAATCCAGCCATCCCAATGGATCGGAGCCCGCAACAGGATGCTTGAAGCTTCCAGGACAGAGGTGAGCGCGAAATGGCATGTGGCGCTTTTTTGTGTGCATTGAACTGTGATGAGTCTATCCCGAACCTGATCTCTGTTGATGAGACAAATATGGATCTGACTGCTGAGTTTGTACAGAGTAATAAATATTTAGCAGAGTTCTACTGGATTCACTTAACCAGGATATACCCCCCAGATAAGTATCTTGTATACAAAGGGGTCATGGCAATAAACTCCTTGAAACATTTAATTATGCATAATATAGCCTTGCTAGGAACATTAAGTGTACCACTGTGTCCTCTTGTTTTAGCTGCTCTTATTTAGATGTATTCTTCCTTGCAGGACAAAGCAAGCTCCACCAGGGAATGATCTGCAGGCTTAGACCTCGTGAAGTAAGGTGAATGATGTGGAACAACATTGGTTTGCAGTTTGTTGTCGATGATGTCATCTTTCTACCTACATTGTTTGAGTTTTTCAAAATGAGAATATTCTACAAATCTGAGGCAATACATATTTTCAGTTTACTTTTCTTGTGGTCTTCGGTACCCTAATTCCAGAATCTCTCTTCTTGCAGAGGAAGAATGTGGTCCTTGCTTCTCAAGAAGCCCACACACCAGGTAATTGCGCTCTAGGCACCATACATTTTTAAAATCAATAGACCGATCTACACCAGAGCTATCCATCCCTGGTCCTGGGGACCCCTGTGTGTCTGGTTTCCATTCCAGCTGAGCTCAATTATTTAACTAGACTCAATTGAATGCAATTCTTTAATTTGACCATTTTACTTAAACATAGTGGATTTCAAGTTGGCAATAACAATTGTATAAGTAGCTGATAACAATTAAGGGTAATTAATCAAATTAGTTATAGGTCTTAAGATATATATCTATATATCTATCATCCATTCCCCCCCCAAATAGCTGAGGTGTTAAACCAGTGTCTGCTTGGCTGGTACAAATGTTAAGTGGAGATTAAAACTTGGGTTAAGATTCAAAACCAAATTGTGATGTTTGACTTGCTTATTGCATAGATGTCCTCTTTAACTGGTAAAACATTTGTGTGCAAGTTACAGTATTTAAATATGACATTACTAGACTTTTCTAGAAGACCTGTGCCGGTGATGATTTTTAACATTTCTGACACCTCAAATGAATGCTGCTAATGCAGTAGTTGATTACACTTTTAATCTGAGGCACCTATACCATTGGTAAATTTAAGGGACACATTTTATAACCTAACCTGTCCTTTTTAAATGTACATGCTAAATGACATGTTGTAATGCAACCCTTTATTTAGCACCGAAGTTGCTACAAGGTGCCATCTTTCTAACTTTTTTTTTTTATAGATGCACCTCCTAGCCCCAAGAATGTATACAGAAATAGAACTTCATTTGTCTGATGGCCTGAAGGCTTGCACAGAAAGTCTTGCTCCAGGTTCTATTCACCTTTTTTCTTTTTTGCTAGAATGGCTCAAGTGACGTGATTTGGTTTCTTCCCCCCCCAAATTTGGTAAGATCACAAGACTTGTCTTTTTACAACCAATGAACTTCCCATCAAAGGTTATTTATATACTTTGTCCTGCTGTTCCCTCCAAGACTTTCATTTAGTTAGCCACTCTGGTTAAAGCAACTTAACATTTTAGCCACAGGAAAAACAAGCCACTAAACAATACTGTAAACAAGATAAACATACTGTTTCACAAAGCTTTTTTTTTTTTTTTTTTTTTTTTTTAACATGTAGATATTTTAAATGCCAGACCCTACCCTTAAAATAACAGTATTTAAAGTGCACCAATTCTGATTCCTTAATAAATGCCAAACTTGGTCCCACATGAGTGTCATTAGATTTTTTTTTTTTTTTGTGCTTATGATTTCCAAAATATATTGCAGCACATTTTAAAGATGGCAAATGGGGTGGGGGGGGGCAACAAAACAAACTTAGCTGTGTGATCTTTTGAAGCTCTGTGTTTCTGGCTTGTCTGAAAACATTATTTCAGGACCAGAGGGTATGTTTTGAAACCATGACTGCTTCACCTCCCTGTGACTATCACGGTCATTTTAGCAGTGTGTACATGGTTGGTGTTCCTTGGGCTGGATCTTTTGGAACATGATCCTGAATTGTGTGCCGTTTGGATGCCATGGTATAATAAGCAGTGCTGGCTTTCTAATTAGAACCACTGTCCTCCTGCCAAACGCAATGTGACATGCATTTTATGTGGAAGCTAAAGGGCTTTCACTGGGTGAAATGAAATCAAACTAAACAATCTATTGATTTAATCTACCAGCACACGTTGAAAGTAATCGTGCTGGCAGTCTTGCACAAGTACATTTTTTAAAACCTTCGCCACCATGGTGAACTTAGTAAAATTGTTGAGCCACAAGGGAAAATGTTTTGCTAGCGGGAACGTAGCCTTTTAATAAGTTATAGCTGTAATATGGATTGGTCTGTAGTAGACCTGAGCCGATGATGATCATTTAACATTTCTGACACCTCGTATGAGTGCTGTTAATGCAGTACTTGATTACATTTTAACTCTGAGGCTCTGTAGATTTAATTGTAAAGGTACACCTTTGCAAATTCGGTAGCTAATCCTATATATATATATATATATATATATATATATATATATATATATATATATATATATATATATTTTTTTTTTTTAAATAGAAATAGCAGAGGAGTTAAACCAGAGTCTGCTTGGCTGGTTCAGAAGTTGGGTAAGTGAAGATTTTAAAACTAAGATTAAAAACCAAATTGATTGACTTGCTTATTGCATAGATGTCTCTAACTGGTAAAACATTTGTGTGCAGTGCTTGCACCAAGTTACAGTTTTTAAAGAAGACATTACTAAACTTTTCTATACAGCCTGTGCCGATTAACATATTTCTGACACCTCAAATGACTTGTGCTAACGCAGTAGTTGATTATACATTTTTAATCTGAGGCACTTATACCACTGGTAAATAAGGTACACATTTATAACTTGTCCTATCAAAACTTGTACATGCTAAATGACCCTACTATAATGCAAACCCTTTATCTAGCACAAGTTACTACAAAGTGCCTTTCTATAACTTTTACAGAAGCACCTCCAAACCCCTAGAATGTATACAGAAATCCTCTCCTAATCTGTACTTTTTATAATCACTTTCTGTTTTAAATGGCCTACAACTCTGGGATATGGTTCTTCCCAATCCGATTTATCTCTAATTGGGATACAGTAATTTCAGATGAGTGATGATTGCTTTTTTGAACAAGATTGGTTGTGTAGTGCAGTGATTATGCTGTGACTTGGGTAAACCATGTTTAACTCCTTGAAGGAGCTGGAGTCTCCCGTGGTTTCTCAGGCTGCCGCTGCAAAGAAAGCTGGCTATGTGAACATTGCAGGTGCCTTGTGATAAGATGTGATTTCATTGTCGTGCAGGAATAAAGTTTACTTATGTTTAAATGTACGACATTTAATGTGATTCTTTTCATTAGTGTGACAATTGGGACAGCAGCTTAATTCAGGATATTTCCTTCTCCAGAGGTGTCCTGATTTTATAAAGTGGCAGTGTTAGGTTTGGAAGTCTTACTCCAGCTTCTATTCATTTTATTTTCTTTTTCTAGGATGGTTCAAAAGCAGCATGATATGCCTTCACCCAAATTTGGTAAGAGCACTTCAAAAATCAACTTTCCATCAACTGTATGCACTTTGTGTGTGTATATATATATATATATATATGAGCCGATGATGATTTTAACTTATTTCTGACACCTCGTATGAGTGCTGCTAATGCAGTACTTGATTACACTTTTATTCTGAGGCTTGGCATTGGTTTTAATTGCTGAAGCTGCATATAAAGTAGAATTTCCCATTTAAATTGCATATCTTCTTGCAGGGAAGCTGTGCATCTACTGACCTCCCTGGATCCCTCTGGCCAGAGCAGCACTTGCACCAGCTGAATGACTCAAATGTTCATATTTGTGTGTGTGCACCAAGTTTTGCTTGGTGGGTTTGTACTGATTTTAATAAATCTAATAACCTTGAGGGTTGTGTGTTTTTTTTTTTTTTTTTTTTAGTTCCTCCTTCCCCCAACATTTTAAGCTTTGACTGCTCTATTCCCAAAATCAAGGGGGCTGTTCTAATTAAGTAAATTAACATTTAAGCAGGAACTCCTGCTGTACTTCATTTAAAAATCTGCAGGTCAGAAATGTGTTAGTTTCATGTAACTATCTAAACTACATAACCCAACTACTTTTATAGATTAAAAGATGTTATATACACTCAGGCACCCACATCAGCACTAGGGCAAAGGCACATACCAGTTCTCGTGATAAACACCATATATTGCAGTACCACTTTGGCACCAGAAGAGGGTGGTATTACCTTGTTAAACTATTATATCTGAAAGGGTTTGTCTTACTCTTGAGTGCAGTTTGCTAGATTAATGCTCACAATTGCACATAAACACTTGACTGATTCACTTTGTTAATCCAAAGGGACGCTTAATACGATACTTTTAGGGTTTTCCCCCCTGTAAATGTGTATTTGAAGTTTTTGGTTTTATAAAATAATGGTTGTCTGCAACTTCCAAACAGTATCTTACAGTAACAAGTTGTACAGTATAGATTTAAAGTAAATTGAGCTTTCATAAAAGGTTCTGTATTTGTACAGTAACAGTTTTAATATTTGTTAAACTGCTACCAATATGTAGCTTGCAGTCTGACCATTGTATTTTGAGGCTGGCTTTGTAAATGCAATATGCTATGATGTAAGTATTGTATTGTATCCTATGCAATTAACTAATGAGCATTGTCCCTTTCCCTTCAAGTGCAAACTGGTACAGCACATAGAGGTTGGGTTTTCCTTTAAAAATAAACTTTTTCTACGGGCCCGTTTTGATATAATGGTTTCCGTGCTTAAACTGAAAATAAATGGCCATACATATTAGTAAATTATATCCGTTTTATGGTCTGTAGGTTAGAGTGGTTCTCTTAACTAGACCACCAGTATAAAGGTCTGCTGTGTCTTAAGGTAAGATTAATATTCCCCATTTTGAAATTAGGAGTGCTGCCAAGCTGTATTTCAGCTCTATTTAAGTGACTTCATCTGGCAGTTCAAGTTATTTCTTTTTTTTTTTGTTTGCACAGTAATCCACAACCTGTTGTGCCATCAATTCATGGTATCTTACATTCTGTGCCATTGTTAAATGTGTCTGCATTCTGGCAGTCTCCATTATCTGGTCCTAAGGTTGAGAATAAAAACACAAATTGTAAGGCATGTTTAAAGAAAAAAGGGCTGTCTTCCAAGACTAACCTCAATTCTGTGTTCACTCAGTTGTGGCAGCCATTAACCATGGCTGCTAGTTCCACTCAACATGACATTTAAAATTCTAAAGCAAAAAAGCAAGCGCTGTTTGTTTAAAACCAAGTCCTGAGCTGTGTGCAGTCGTTCATTCTTTCAGTGCGTCTATTAACTGCTGCCGATGGCTTCAAACCAAGGATGGCTTTTTGTGTACTACAATATATATATATATATATATATATATATATATATATATATATATATGATCTGAATGTGTTACAATAATCCATTAACTGGGCCCATGCCTTTTTTTTTTAAAGGATAACAAGCACTATACCATAGTTCACAGCATTGCATCATGTATATTAATGCAAGGATTTACAGAATTCTACAGCAGCACAGAAAGACCCAGTAATAACGGTCCAAAATCTGTTTAAGGAACCAATGTTTTCACATATATAGATTGGTAGCTGTGGAAAAAAAAAGTCTACAATTAATCCCCCCACTGACCCTGTAAATGACTGTGTGGACTTTTATTTAAGGGTGTTTTTTGTTTCAACAACCAATACCTGTGCATTTGTGTTATGTAAATGCATTCACTAGATTTACCAATCAACTAGTAACACAAGTCAGAAGACTTTTAATGACTTTACATGTTTTAAAAGTATTTGAGCAACCTTACTTCCATGTACTTACTAATTTGCATAAGTTGCTTTCATTTTACATAAAGCCTGACCACCTGATTTAACAGTGACCTCATTAAACAAGGTCATATCATATATATATATATATATATATATATATATATATATATATATATATATGTGTGTGTGTGTGTGTGTGTGTGTGTGTGAAAAATGAATAATAGGGATTGGTTTCTGCATATTTGTCCAATAAAATAAATATCAGTCTCTTAACATAGTATTTCACCAATATTATAACCTAGTTAGTTTGCTATAATGAGGGAGAGTTGGGTCAGATTTTTCACAGACTTCAGTTCCCTGTATTTTATTGTATGCCATAATAGGGAAACCCCATCTGGGTTAGTAAGAGTGGCAGTATTTAGATCCGCCACTAATAGATAATTTAAATAGAACCCAGCATTTTTAATATGATTTATTAGCACTTTATTGGCACCTAAATTAAGTAATAACATAAATCCCTTATTGCAAGTTTCAATCCATGTCAGAAAAAAAAAACGACCCACGATTACTTAAACCAGCCTCGGCTGTCTCCAGTATACTGGACACTATTGATGCTCATTAAAGTTCAGCAATGCAGTGAAAAATTCCAATGTATGTATACCTTTCCTGTCATGTAGATGGATACAATATATTCTTCATCTTATTGATCCCTTGCTTCTCCCATTGCATCCACTGATAAATATTTAAACCTTTTAGACTGAAAGCTTTGTTTGAAGAAAGTCATTAGGTTACAACCTTATTCTATTCCTAAAAACCTATAAAAAGTATTTACTGAAATGTTGTGCACAGTGCTAGCTGGAAAGGAAGGTGATTTCTTGGTGTTGAGGAGTCCTCCCACACCATTCTGTTTTTACAGGAGGTAAAGTGATATGTTTGCAGGGCTTGTTTGAACTGCATGGCCAGGGGTACATATTGTTGCAGTGAGCAGTAAATCAGATGAGCTCTCTAGCTCACAGGTTTGCGTATTCGTCTTATGCAAATACAGCATTTCCATGCTGTCTGAAATCCTAATCCACAGAAAGGAACTCCTGAAGCATCTGGAATCAAAAACATGGAAAACAAGTTTTAAAACATGAGCTCATCTTTACAATAGTACTAGGGAATAGCATTGCAAAGCATAGCATTATCATGGTATTTATAGCATTAAAGCACAGCTACAGACTTTATGGCACCATAGAGATATCTTATTTAATCATAGTATATAATGCAATTTAAAAAAAATGCAATTATGTGTTTATAAATAAAATTCAACCAAGAGACGATAGGGTGTAATCGATTGATCTTAACAGTGTTAAACCTTAATACTGCCATCACTGAAAAAACCGAACACTTCTAACAGTGCATACAGTTTATTTAGTATATTTCTTTCTGTAACAACATAGACAACATCAAGAAATATTTATTTTTTATTGATTGTAATACCGGTGGTATTAAGATACTGCACTATTTAGATTAATTTAATAAACCCCCATATCTTTTGTGTTAAATATAAATGTTTAGACTTGTCTTCCAAAGACATTTTTTATAATTAAGTTTTAGTACTACTGAATTATCTATTCAAATCTCAGGGGACAAGTTAACCTGTGACTGATACACTTTTGGCTCTTGTTAATTTGCTATGAAAAATCACAATGGCACATTGCCATTCGTAGCTTTTTGTATTGGGACTGCATACACAATCCAGGTCTCAGGAAAGGAGCCTATCAACAGAGATGAAAAAATACAAGTTAAGCTGTCACAAATGAAATGTGTCCAATTCTAGACTGAAAAAAGGCCAGCCGATGTGCCCCAGTATGCCAGAATGAACAGATGGCCTTTAATCATTATTATTGATGAAACACAAGGGATTGCGATTCCCTTCAAATAAAAGGCCACAGGTAGAGATAAATCTCCACTCGCAATCTGCCATCTCTGGAAAATGAGCCTCTCCTGTACAGCATGTAGACATAGTAACAGGTTTTCCTACTTAAACAGGTTCTGCAGATGGCACTGTGTGGGGTTTCTGGCAGAGCTTACTGATCTACTTGAACTTGAAATTTCAGCTAAGGGCATTGCCAGTCGAAGACCACCCACTCGCTCTTCTGCATGCTTAACCCTTCACGGGTCAGACCTTGCCTTCACCATTATGTCCCTCTCCCCCAAAAAAAAAAAAAACCTCTCGAAAACGCAAATGAAAATTCCTTTATTCCTTCAATTGTAGAGACTTGGGGGTCTGAAAGTAGGTCACAAATTAAATGAGTTTGGTGGTCTTTGCAAAATGGAACATGGAGATTAGATAAAGGGGCATTCAGAACAGAAAATAGGAGGCACTTTTTTACACAGAGAATTGTGAGGGTCTGGAACCAACTCCCCAGTAGTGTTGTTGAAGCTGACACCCTGGGATCCTTCAAGAAGCTGCTTGATGAGATTCTGGGATCAATAAGCTACTAACAACCAAACGAGCAAGATGGGCTGAATGGCCTCCTCACATTTGTAAAGTTTCTTATGTCCTTATGTTCTTATGTTCTTATGTGCAAATACAAAAAGCAATGATAGTTGAGAAGTATATACTGTACTGCATGATGACGAGGCTCCCAGAATGAGAGGATACACAAACCCTGCCCCAGTTCTGAACAGTTGTTCACTCAGTGGGATTTTGAGGAAATTCATATTGTTCCATAAATAGGATCAACGAGCTGGTATAGGATTATTAGAGGCCACTGTAGGGCTACATGACTGAGGAGTTCTTCATAATTCCACTCTATACTTCCACTGGACATTATCCTGTTTTTTTCAGTGTGTCACCTTGTTTCCAGTTTGTCGGCTAAGACCAGTCGACCTAAGACCAGTTTTGACTTCTTTAATGTTCTGAAAAGCTTTCTTTTAGTTTTATTCACATTTCCATAGTCTGAGTTTGATTCAGATCAAGCATGCATTCGGGGAAGCAATGTGCAGAAACTCTAATGATGATGGAATGTCATTGAATAATATTTTCATAAGAAGATTTATACCATAATAGTATTATATATATATATATATATATATATATATATATATATATATATATATATATATATATATATATATATATATATATATATACACTACCGTTCAAAAGTTTGGGGTCACTTAGAAATTTCCTTGTTTTCGAAAGAAAAGCAAATTTTTGTCCATTAAAATAACATCAAATTGATCAGAAATACAGTGTAGACATTGTTAATGTCGTAAATGACTATTGTAGCTGGAAACGGCTGATTTGTAATGGAATATCTACATAGGCGTACAGAGGCCCATTATCAGCAAACCATCAGTCCTGTGTTCCAATGGCACGTTGTGTTTGCTAATCCAAGTTTACCATTTTAAAAGGCTAATTGATCATTAGAAAACCCTTTTGCAATTATGTTAGCACAGCTGAAAACTGTTGTGCTGATTAAAGAAGCAATAAAACTGGCCTTCTTTAGACTAGTTGAGTATCTGGAGCATCAGCAATTGTGGGTTCGATTACAGGCTCAAAATGGCCAGAAACAAAGAACTTTCTTCTGAAACTCGTCAGTCTATTCTTGTTCTGAGAAATGAAGGCTATTCCATGCGAGAAATTGCCAAGAAACTGAAGATCTCGTACAACGCTGTGTACTACTCCCTTCACAGAACAGCGCAAACTGTCTCTAACCAGAATAGAAAGAGGAGTGGGAGGCCCCGGTGTACAACTGAGCAAGAGGACAAATACATTAGAGTGTCTAGTTTGAGAAACAGACGCCTCACAGGTCCTCAACTGGCAGCTTCATTAAATAGTACCCGCAAAACACCAGTCTCAACGTCAACAGAGAAGAGGCGACTCTGGGATGCTGGCCTTCTAGGCAGAGTTGCAAAGAAAAAGCCATATCTCAGACTGGCCAATAAAAAGAAAAGATTAAGATGGGCAAAAGAACACAGACACTGGACAGAGGAAGATTGGAAAAAGTGTTATGGACAGACGAATCTAAGTTTGAGGTGTTCGGATCACAAAGAAGAACATTCGTGAGACGCAGACCAAATGAAAAGATACTGGAGGAGTGCTTGACGCCATCTGTCAAGCATGGTGGAGGCAATGTGATGGTCTGGGGGTGCTTTGGTGGTGGTAAAGTGGGAGATTTGTACAGGGTAAAAGGGATCTTGAAGAAGGAAGGCTATCACTCCATTTTGCAACGCCATGCCATACCCTGTGGACGGCGCTTGATTGGAGCCAATTTCCTCCTACAACAGGACAATGACCCAAAGCACAGCTCCAAACTATGCAAGAACTATTTAGGGAAGAAGCAGTCAGCTGGTATTCTGTCTATAATGGAGTGGCCAGCACAGTCACCGGATCTCAACCCTATTGAGCTGTTGTGGGAGCAGCTTGACCGTATGGTACGTAAGAAGTGCCCATCAAGCCAATCCAACTTGGGGGAGGTGCTTCAGGAAGCATGGGGTGAAATCTTTTCAGATTACCTCAACAAATTGACAACTAGAATGCCAAAGGTCTGCAAGGCTGTAATTGCTGCAAATGGAGGATTCTTTGACGAAAGCAAAGTTTGAAGGACACAATTATTATTTCAATTAAAAATCATTATTTCTAACCTTGTCAATGACTATATTTCCTATTCATTTTGCTATATTTCCTATTCAAACTCATTTCATGTATGTTTTCATGGAAAACAAGGAAATTTCTATGTGACCCCAAACTTTTGAACGGTAGTGTATATATATATATATATATACAGTGACACTAAAATGAAGCACCTGAAAGAGTAATATCAATTCCAAGTTTTTGCAGTGGTGTTCCGTGTCTCAAAAATAAGTTCCTTCATAAAAAGATAAAAGGGCATAAGAATGTTCTGGGTTACTCCAGAGTTCTAAGTTAAGCACACAGACATTACACCCTATATACACAATAATGGTTCGTTATGTACAGGTTTGTTAAATACAGGGGGGATCTTGCAACAAATTGCCTCCCAAAATGCAGAAATACTATAAGCCTACAAAGTGCTGTTAAAATTAGCAAGATACTCCACATAGAATGTGTGCATCCTCATTGTGCTGAAGTGGACAGGTTGGAAAAGAGGGTCGTTTCCAGAGATCAGTATGAATATAGGTTAAGCCTGGAGAATGAACAGAATCCATATTGAAGCAGGATTTTAATGACTTGTCAGTCTATATACACAGTTTATATACAGTATTTTAGGAACCAGATATTCAATGATATTACAGAAGTGAGGGGGGATAAAAGGTGTAGTGCTGTGTTAAATGACAAAGCCTCAGGTTTATTATGACTACAGTCAGGGGGTCATTTGTAAACACTGAGGTACTTATACTTAAGGAAGAGGGATAGCATTTGTTTGTTCTAGACCTAATGTACTGACCTTGATTTACAGAATTCCCATTTATGCTTTGAGTTCTCATCAGCTTGTGGATCGGGTTTCTTGTCTTATTGTTGGTGTCGGTAGCTGCATGCTGACCTTTGCCTAGCCATGTTGTAACATAATCTTCATGTATTTTTTTTCACACGGTTCATCATTTGAAATCATTAGGTTATTATCATAACCCTGGTTTCCTGTAATAGAAATGTAACCATTACTGTTTGTATTTACCTCCAAAAGACCCGAAACCTGAATAGTGATATACCAAAGCTGCTCAACAAGCTTGTGACTCAGCCTGTGCCACCAATGAGTAATTCACAGAGTGCAGATTAACTGTATCGGCTAATATTACCTTCAGTTCGAAGGTATTCGATAGTCCTTGGAGAACATACAAAATGTGCAAAACATACTGATCTTTTGCATTTGTAGACTCATCAGTAACTACAGATACACTGTCAGACATCTTTACCAGTTGTACAATTTTCATCTTGTGCAACTCAGCAATTTGGGGTAGATATTCCCTTCTCAGTTGACCTGTTGTAGGAATTGCTCCCGCATTTATTACATGATTGTTCAGAAATGCACTTAGTTTGGGATTATCTAAGGGAAGCCTTAGAATGGTACTAACAGCCTTCGTAATGGTGATGCTAAAGCTGTCACCAAAACAGCGTCAAGATACTGTGGAAGAGATTGCAAGCAACCACAACTGAAGCAAGTATCTTGGTCTTGTGCAGTGCTGCTGAGCCCAGCAGCTGCTCTCGCTGCACGTGTGCTGTAGCGCCACATTGCAGACAGGCCTGGGCATAGTTGAAAAATCTCTCAACAAAACACAGTATTGTAACAATTACATAAATAATATAAAAAGCCAGAACGAGAAATAAAATAACTACAGCTGGAGCTATGCAGCCTGGGGGGAGAGCACAAAGTCAGCCGACTTATGTTGCTGGATCCCTAGGAAGGAGTGACTCAAGCCACTGGCTTCACACGCGGGACATAACAAGCAACAGGCTGTAGTGCACAATATACGCGTAATTAGAAAAACTATTACAGCGTTAATGTAATATTGCATAAATTAAGTGCAAAACACAATAATTTTACAGTCAGAAGCAACAAGTACTTCTCTGAACTAGGCTCTCTAATCAGATCAGTCTTGAAAGAAAAAATGGCGCTGAGATCTGTGAACGCAGTCCTCATGTATCCTCGGGGGCATGGCATGACTGTGTCAGGCTCCTTGAGAAGCTTTGGTATATCAATTTTCAGGTTTCGGGTCTTTTGGAGGTAAATACCCATACTTGAAAGGGAACTGTTCAATTCTCAAATTAAAAAAAAGGTACCGGATCTGGGATTCGATGCTATCCAGCACAAATGAACCCCTGACTAAAGTGGACCAATATTAAATTACACATCACCACTGGTGAATCTCCATGAAGAAAGTGTATACATTTATTTTTCCAGGAAACCCCTCTTTGACAGGTCATGTCTTATTTACAAGACTATTGGGAGACAAAGCTCTTTATAAGTGCTTACATAGGAAACCAAAGAGTGAATTGAATGAATGTGTCCCAATGAGAGTTCATGATGATATTAAAATAGACTGACAGATGTTATGCAATAACACGTAGCCTGTATACATTGTGCAGTTTAAATGTTTAAAACGTGCCAAGCTACACATTAAACACACCAATATGTAATGTGTATAAAAACACAACCAAGTATAAATAAAGCAGTTGACACAAATTGAAGTAGCCTACATTCTATCACTATTCAAAAATATACGTGCCTTCTGTATAAACAAAGTAAATGTAGAAATTACACAAATGCAAGGTTCTGTATTTCACAATAAAAATACACACCCTGCAAATGTAATACAATAAAATAATTGAACTAAATCTATAGTACATTTGGACTTTTTGTAGTATTGAACCAATGAATGAGGTACCAAATAAAGCAAAAATAATGAGCAACGGTCTCTTTTTTTTCCCCTTTTTCTTACACTATTCACATTCTCCTAAACGAAGAATTCTGTCATCATGATCTGTTCTGGTATCTGCAGTGAGGGCGATACCTGAGGGATGCAATTAAAGGGACATCTCTCTTTCTTCACCTGTGGGGGAGGGAGGAGAGGGGAAGTATCTATGGCACCAGTATGCAGGCAGCCACCTCCCCCGAAAAGGAACCATCCCACTAGCTCTACTCGTTTCTACACACCCTGCCGTCGGCGCAGCTGCTGCAGGTAGAGAAAAGGGTCATTCGGAGAGATATCAGATAGAGTCAGGTTAAATAGATCATCTCACCTAGTCTTTCGCCCATCCCCTCTGTGCCGTACAGCCTCCCTGGGGTAGGCTACAATCCGCCGAAAGAGAGCGAGAGACATCATTATAATTACCACCCCTCCCTACTACGACTAGCTTACT
The DNA here is from genome assembly GCA_030684275.1 of Acipenser oxyrinchus oxyrinchus. Classification (NCBI taxonomy): domain Eukaryota; kingdom Metazoa; phylum Chordata; class Actinopteri; order Acipenseriformes; family Acipenseridae; genus Acipenser; species Acipenser oxyrinchus. The sequence goes on from CM060259.1 coordinate 31,001,401, forward strand.
ACCACGGCGGCCACTGTTGCTGTATAGTGCACATCTGGGTTGCCCCTGCATTCATAGATTACATCGAAGATTTGATTTTTTTTTCTTTTTCGTTATTCTTTTTCTTTTCTAAAAGAGAGTGCAGATAAGTGTCGTTGGATACAATTCTGCACAAAAACCGTGCCGCTCCTATTGCAACTGGGACAATTTGATGCTTTAATCTTCATTTGAAAGAAAACAATAAAGCAAGAACATATCCTTCAAAAAAGGATAGTGCGAGAACCCACTGCTTAATCCTGCTAAGGTAAACCGCTATTTTATTATTATATATTTATTTATTTGTTTAAATTTTGCCATTTAGTGACATTTTATACGCATTTTTAATATTTGGTCGATTATACTCTATATAATCCCTTGTTTATATAAACTGAATTTGCAAAAATAAATAAATAAATAAATAAAATACAAATAAATAAGATTTTAAAAATGAATAAATAAAAAAAACACGAACATTTAACTAACTGTGATTTTTAATTTTTTTTATTTTTTTATTATTATTATTTGTTTATGTATAGATAGGCCTATATATTTGTCAGAGTAGTTTACTGTTCTGGCAATGGCCAGCACCGTAACAATTTAATCTCTTGTTATATCAACTTTGAGCCAGATTGCAGATGATATAGGCTACACCTCCACACTCCCGTTTACCGAGCCCTAAAAGGAAGCCTTTGTTGTAAATATAAACGGATAAAATATCTGTGCAAATGTTAAAAAAATTTAAAAAAAAAATTGTCGGTTTTTGTTATTTCACGTAAATGACTTATGTTTTAACGAAATATATTATTTTACCCCAACATAGCCTACATACCGTTCCCTTACATTGATTGCTACAGGGGATGCTTTTGCAATGTATTCACAATGGTCGTTTAAGTAAACACCTAATACAATTAGGGTGCGCTGATTTTTTTCCCCCTCAAAAATCAATAAAAATCATCTAGCTTTACGTTTCCCTTCTCCCAACATCACAGCATCACACCAATTCTGCAAGGATTACTAGTCCATGTGCCAAAAGGCAGATGGGGCTGTATTCGTCTCTAAAAAAAACACAAAAAAAAAACATTCAGACATTTCACACTAGCATCACTGCAAAGATTGGGTCCAACAAAACTGCACTCATCTTTTGTCCTTTTTGTGCAGATTAAAAGCAAGCAAACAAATTGGTCAGGTTCACTTTGTTACATTTACAAGACCTTGCAGTGAGCATTTACTGCTCTCATGTTTAGAAGTAGGAACTGTGGGGCACCTCACAGTCCCTTCCATTCTGCTCTAAAACTGTAAGGGCAGCGCTGGGATTAAAACAAACAGAATGACAAACTCCTTATTTCTTAGCAGACACCCTTATCCAGGGCGACTTACAATTGTTACAAGATATCACATCATTTTTTTTACATACAGTTACCCATTTATACAGTTGGGTTTTTACAGGAGCAATGTAGGTAAAGTACCTTGCTCAAAGGCACAGCAGCAGTGTCCCCCACCTGGGATTGAACCCACGACCCACCACTCAAGAGTCCAGAGCCCTAACCACTACTCCACACTGCTGCCTGTGAATAGCATGGCTTAGAACATGAATAAAGGAGCAATAAAAACCACAACTCAACCAGGAAAAGCCATTACCATTAAATATGCTTTATCTGCTGAGATGAGCACAGGTTTTTAATTGTTAAAAGTGACAATATCAACATCCCAGCTTTTAACTAAATAATCAAAGTATGGAAAGGGCAAGAGAGATATCTGTGACTTTAAATAATTGGGGCAAAAAGGTCAGTGTGAAGCGCACAGATCAGGTTTCTATTTGATTGTTAATTTCCCTAGAAGACCGTATGCAAAGTGGCACAACAAAAGCGAACCATATAAACTGCAGCTTTAAACCAAGCATGTGTAAGCTATTGCCTATTCACTGGAGCTCTCCCGACAAACTACCAGACCAAGCTGCTTAGTTAAGAGGCATGAGCCCAGGACAATAACCACCTGCACCAAATGTTTTAAAACAGTTTAACCAAAAGATAAGTAAATGGAATTGAAGGCTGTAGAGTTATTGCACAGTTAATTCTGTTGTTATGAGGTATGGGGAGTATTGACAACAGGCTTGGTTTCACATAGGATCAATAAACAGTGGCATCTGTCTCGACAAGATTTATTCATGTCACATTTACATTGCAAAGTAAAATATCAACTAGCAATTAGACTTTTTGTTAATACAAAATAATGCTGTATTGTTATTCTTTCACACTTTATAGACTATTACTCTATGTTTGCTGCCCCTTGCCATTTGCAACCCTGAAAACATATTAACAATGAAACCAATTTTCTTTGTAGCTTTTTGTGTATTTGAAAATTCTCTGTGTCCATTTGGAATTTGTGGGCAGTAGTGTGAAATAAGGTAAATAGCCAATGGTCAATGTAAACCAAACTTACAACAGTGCACATACATGATCAGTGACCTCCCAACACACCCTATTTGTCTTGTAGCAGCCGTCTCTGTTGGAAGAAAAGTGATATACAGTCAGTCGCAGACAAAAGTATTTGGGCAGTTAAAAAATTAAGAAAAACCACAACTATTTTTGGCGTGGTCTTCCAGGGGGTTGACTATGGTGGCGTACTCTGGGATAAAACAGTGATAATAGCCGGCTAACCCCAGCAGTGATCTCACGTGTGACTTGGTTCTCAGGATCGTCATCTCCACCAGTGCCTGGACTTTGGAGGCGATCGGCTTCACCCGGCTATTACCCATGATGTAGCCAAGATATTGGGTCTCTTGTTATCCAAATGCACACTTGCACAGTTTAGCTGTTAGCCCTGCCTCCCTTAGAGACTGTAGATGGCTGAAAGTCTAATAATATGCTCCTTCCAGGTGGAGCTAAAAATCACCACATCATCAATGTATGCGGCAGGTGGCGGGGCTCCATGCAACCCGAAGGGCATGGGCCAGAAATGGAACAAGCTATCTGGGGTAGAGAAAGCAGTTCTCTCTCTCGAACTCTGAGTGTGTGGAATTTGCCAGTATCCCTTCATCAGATCCAAGGTCGAGATTAACTGCGCTTTTCCCAGTCGGTCAAGGATCTCATCCACTTAGAGATGGCATTAACCTTTCTAAAATCCACACAAACCACTTCAGCATCTGTTTTAGTCTGATTAAACATTCCACCAAACCATCCGTCTGCGGGTGATAAACAGAGGTCTGAATGCAATAATTTATACAATTCCTCTAAACATTGTTGCATAAAGTTTGTTCCGTGATCAGTTAGAATTTTTTTGGGAATCCCGGCTCTCGCTGTGATCTATACTAACTCTCGAGCAATTGTTGTGGCACTAGTCCACCACTACCAAAATGCGTATATCCAGAGTGGCTCAATGGGCCCACTATATCCATAGCAATGTGTTCAAAGGAAACTGAGATCAGGGGCAGTGGGACCAGCGGGGCCGGGCGAACCTGCCCTGGCGCTACATGCTGGCATTCCGCTACATATCTTGTCACCTCACTAAAAACTCCCTTCCAATAAAATCGAGCCAATATTCGCTCCCGAGTCTTGTCGCTACCTAAATGGCCCGAACATGGGACATTGTGAGCCAACCGCATGATTTCACGTTGAAAAAACTGGGAAGTGATTAATTGTGTTACAATCTGACTTGTGCTCGTGGCTTGGGATTCTCTGTACAGTAATGGGAATCGTTTCGCATACGTGCAGCTACACCCTTCCTCCAAGATGGCCGACTTCCTGTTTTCGCCCCCCGTTGAGTTGACCCGTGTATGGGGAAGTGTACTACCAACCTTACACAGCGAGATTTACAGCTCCTATTCTTTCTCTGTTTATCACAGGTTGTTTCTCCTTTTTTGTTTAGTTGTATCACTGTCATTTTGAGATTGTTGCTGTACTCCTTAGTTTTAAGTATTTTTGTTGCTTTTTTAAATCACAAATTTCCAATTTATTTTTCCGCACTTGATGATTGTGTATTTATTTATATTTATTTATTCTATAACCATCGCCGGGTGTTGGTTTTCAATCATTATAATTGTCAATAATTAGCAACAAATGGGTTTCATACAAAATATGTTGATTGCCCAAATACTTTTGTCAAAGTATGAAGTTAGTTTTTGCATGTTATGTATATATATATATATATATATATATATATATATATATATATATATATATATATATATATATATAGTATTATTGAAGTCATTTGGACTGTAAATGTGAATCAGTCATATTCACATTTATCAGAATATTGTGATTCAGGTTCATTTCTTTTCGGACAATGCAATGTATTTGCAAGTAACTTACAGTTGCATCAGGTGGCCCAATGTTTGAGACTGGATTTACATTTCAGTTACTAAAGGTCATCTCATTTTCTTAAAAGGGCTCCCCCTCACTTCCTTTACAGTTTTTCTCTGCTGTAGCAAGGCATTCCCTCTAACCCTGCAGCCATGGATGAAATGGACCTTCCCCAGATGAAGAAAGAGGTGGAAAGCCTCAAATACCAGCTAGCCTTCAACAGAGAGAAGTCCTCCAAGACCGTACCAGAGTGAGTAGTATTGCCATTGGTTAACATCTGGATCAGATAGCTCACCTGCCTCAATAAAGTAAGTAGACAGAGCTGTATGAAACTCTGCTGCAAACCAGACATGCAAAGACTGAAAAGGAATTCCATTCCTGGCTACCAGCAAAAATCATGGGAGAGCGCCGATTGCAAAGCCATAGTGTCTTTTCTGAATAATCCTAATAATAATGTCTCTGTCTTCTCAGCCTGGTGAAGTGGATTGAGGAGGGAGTTCCCAATGACCCCTTCCTTAACCCAGAGCTCATGAAGGCCAACCCATGGGTGGAAAAGGGGAAGTGTACCATTCTTTAACAGCAGAGCAAGTGTGCAAAGCAAGCACAGCACACACATAGGCACTGTGCAGCACAAGAGAGACTGCTAAACAAGATCTCTACCTAGCTACTCACAGTGAATGTAAAATAGCTTATTAAAAGAAAAAAAGATAATCATTGCAAAAGTTAAAATGCTCTTGATGCCATTTTTTTATCCATAAAATAGGTTTCTTTTTTTGCATATAAAAGTTTTAGGCTGCACGATTATATATATATATATATATATATATATATATATATATATATATATATATATATATACACATACATAGTGTATACTACTAACCAAGAATGAAAATGGCAATATGTGATTGTGAACAGCTGTGAAATCTATTTTTGTTTTTTATTCTCTACTGGCTCATCTGATATTTCCCCTATATTATTTATTTATTTATTGATGGGAGTTGTCAGTGCTGAGGAATTGTTGTGTTTTTTCCACCTAATACATCATACCATTTCACATTCAATAACTGCCTTGTACACAGTTTACTTAAAGGGAATGTATTCATAATGTATGTCATTCTAGCTCAACTCCATAAGTGCAGAACAACTAGGCGCCTTTTAGTGATCGTCAGAGACCTAGTTGAGTTTCCGGCTACAATTATGAGTGCACACTATTTAGGAGCCCTCATTTTGATGCTTCACAGCAGTACTCTATCTGTTTATTGCTGAAACATTCGTAAAGAAAATCAATTACACTTTATTTTTTATTTTTTATAATACTTTCAAGAGAAACATACTATGGGGACTTATGCATAAGAACAATTACTAGTTTAATGATAAAACAGCAATAAATAAATGACTGAATTTTTTTATTGAATGTTTTACAAAAGTTTGTCATATTAAATAAAGTAGAACATTTTTAGACAGCTTGAACGTTGATATTTTTTGTGTCTGACATCATAATGAACTACTGTTATTTTCCATTAACAAAGCATTAATATAAACATTGAGCCTCACTGCGTTTGAAACCCCCTTGTTAAACCTGAACCAAACATCGCTGTTCCCCACAGTTTTTCCAATCTGCTGTTGTATGCACTCCTTGCCTGGTTCTGCTATAGGGAGAAAGAGAGAGAGAGAGAGGTATATAGACTTATTAAATCAATTTGATAGAATACAGGACTGTATATGTGATTAAATTGGTCGTTTACATTGCTTAGATTAACAATGAAAAAATGTCAAGTTTATAAGTTGCTCTAATTGTCTGATCCAACAAGCATCATTGTTTTTTGTTTGCAGACTCACGCTAAAACAAGTGTTTATATTCTAAACTACAGTGGAACCCAGTAATAAAAATAAAAAAAATTATGCAATTTTGCACCGAGAGAAATGAGATATGATGATTCCTACTTCATGACCGACACCAAACAAAAAAAGTCTTGCTGTATAAAATGTATGCATTTCTTATAATAACATGCTTTGTTTAAAAAAAAAATTGTGTGACTTCCATTCTTTTGTTTAAAGAAAACAACCATTGTAGTACAGATCTTGTTATGTAAGGAACATTGGGTTACCCATGTTGTATTAATACAGGGACAGGTAGCACAGAACCCTACTAAGTGGATTGGGAAAAAATAGCACTTTAATGGCTGCATTCACTCAGTCAAAAAGTGTTGAGTGCCACCATTCACAAGTGGATTATTCCTAATCCATGACTCAGTAGGACTGGCTATTCCATTTATACCACTACTGCAGATGCTTCCTGTATTCCTGCAAAGCAGTTCCTGATGTAAAATAATCTACTCGAAGTAATCCACTCATTTAGTATTCTTTAGTAGGTATAAATAATGTATTTGCTATACTGCTGATAAATATGTATATCTCTGGGATAAAGAGCTTGCTGAGACAACACTGACACAATGCCTACATTTGGGATTCAGAGAGAAAGAGGGAGGTTTGCTCCAATGCAGTTTTTTAATGGCTCATCAGAGTCTCAAATTATTTTCTGGCCATGTTCTTCAAAAGAGGACCTCCCTGTCTGTCTTGGTCCTGGTGTTTGCAGCTATGCATGCCATTCATATTTTTCATTTCAGTTCCAGAAAAAATAACTATTTATGCACCATAAAGTTACATAAGAAAGTTTATGAACAAGAGGCACCCATTCGCCCATCTAAGCTTGTCTGGTTCCTAGTAGCTGGTTGATCTCAGAACTTTGTCAAATTGGGTCTAAAGGATCCAAGTAATTAAGGGACTTTCCAGATAAAAATACAAAATGTTCCTCAGAAATAGGATCTTGGTATTGTCAATGTAATTTTGTGTAAACAGCTGACTGAAAATATACTTAAATTTATGTTGTTTTTTGTGAAAATGCTGTTAATTCTTTTGGTTTCATTTTACGCTCATGAGCCTGCTTCCAAGTATATGCACCTTTATGGCTGAAGATAAGTGCCACTGTGTGTGGGGACCAAGAGGTTTCTAACTCAGTATTTCTAATAGATGTTTGGAATTTTCTAAAAATAGTCCTGCATTGAAGGGCTTTAACAGCCCAGAGTTCTGCTGAGGGACAGCAGAAAACAATTGCTGAAGAAAGCAGTGAAAAATCTTTGTTACCTCCTGCAGTGGTAGACAGCAGAACTTGTTTGTTTAAAATCGCGCCCACCCGATGAAATTAACTTCTGGCTGAAAATACAAAATAAAACAAGAATCAAATGCAAACCTTGGCTTCTTGTAAAACCATCATTTAAAACCGGAGGTCGCTCAAGCATCTCCCACTAAGGACCAAACTCAATTAATTTGATGTCTTTAGGGAAATCATGCCGTTGTTTCATTAACAGTGCGAAAGTAGAATAAGCACGATTGTGATTCAATTAAAATATCTTCCACTGAAAGTAGCCTTCATATGAAACTGACTCCTCTTATTCAGCAGTTTCATTTTTTATTGTTAGCTTATTTGGGATTTACACGGTTCCCAACAATGAATGTTCTTGTAAATTTAGGACACCACAACTGTGCATGGATATGGTGTAGTTCACATCATAAAAAGCAGCACATTTGTTTAAGAAAAATAATGTAAATGATTATGGCACAGCTCTCTCTCTCTCTCTCTCTCTCTCTCTCTCTCTCTCTCTCTCTCTCTCTCTCTCTCTCTCTCTCTCTCTCTCTCTCTCTCAATGTATGCAACCTATTTTTCAGTGACTTCTAAATCATCTTGGCTTATATATTCTATTTCCATTACCAATATTAACTTCTAAACAAATCGATGGCTGTTTAATGCAGGCATTTTAAAACACAGCTGTTTCCCCGAGTTCCAGTACTAAAGGCTTCAGAGCGGATGTGGTCCCCACCACAGAGCTAAAGCCAAGTATCTTCCATTAACCTGATTTCCCCATAGGCCTGGATCAGGTTCCGAAATCCTGCTGCATTACCGAAGCCCATAGTTCAAAACTACAGTCTGTCTGCATGCATGTCTGATTCTACTCTATACGCATTGCCAAAGAGTTTTACAGAACTGCAAAATACAATAGAATGTATGACTGTTGCAGGTAGGGTAGGCTGTCACAACATTGCTGGTAATATTTTTCAATGTCTAATTGGAAGGAGAAAGCATTTGGTAACAAGCATAGAAAGATCTTTAAAAATAAAAATGGGGTTCACAGGCAAATACTGCAAAACTAAAAAGTTGCACAATGTATCTTAGTTTGAAGTACATACAGTGCTGTAGTTAAAAATCATCCCCAGCCTGCAGTGGTTACTGTACTGTACTTTCACACAGCATATATGGGGCGGTTCCAGCATGGGCCTGAGCATGGACCTGCGCATGCAGGTCGCGTCACAAACTCCAAATACAACTCAAACATTCTGAAAGTGGTAGTAAAGAGGGTTGATGGTGACAGAAGTCCCAGTTATGTCAAGCATAAATTACAAAGACAGTGGTGCCCTAATATGAAATAAACTAGACTGCAGAAATTGCTGCTGCAGTGTGTTCGTGTTTGTTTTTAATTTAATTTAATCCCAGAAATTAAAGCTTGGCAGGGGAGGGATGGGGATGGCTTCTGTCATCATAAAGAACAGCATAATGCAGGACTTTCACAGAGGCACGCAACAGCTCTGGACTGATGGCTACCTTGGTTAGATAGATGGCCCATCCATCCCCCCGTCCCCTCTTCTCTACCACTTCTACAGTGTGCAAGGGATTTTAGAATCACTAGGTGATATGATTAACTTAATCCAAGACTCCCTTGGAAATGAGACATTATGTATATGATAGTTGGTAACCAAAGGGGTGAAGCAATACTTTGATAAACCATGGGAAGGTCAACTCATTGCACACAGGGTTGTAGGTAGAAACAGGTTTCCTTTTTGCTGTGTTCCAGGCTTTTCCTTGGAATGTTATTCAAATATTTTGTCATGATCATATGCTGCAAAAAAATCAAAGGCACAACCTTTTAATTAACACCGAAATGATTCCGATCAAGAGTGTCTCATTGGTATTGCAAACTCGATGCAGCAAACCCAGGTGTAATGGTCCTCTCGAAGTGCTGCTCCAAAGAATGCTGGATATGCAAATGAAAGCATTCAGCGAACAGGGACAAATCGCGTGACTGATTAGATCTGTTTAGAATTCTAAGCCCAAGGACTAATATATACCTTATTTATTATCTTTAACTCTCACCACAGTTTTCTATTCGCCATACCATTGATCAAAATCCTGCAACATCAGCTATAATCCTTTATTTATCAACCCTTATGGTCACAGTATTTTATTGAGACATGGCTAAGGTAAAAACGTAAATTTATCAAAACAGTAATTTAACACACCTGCAGAACTGCACTGCACCCTCCATTCGACTTGTACATTAATGACTGATCTAAGGACCACTGCCAGTCCATGATAGCATCTCATAAACAGCATGGAATCCATCGCACGCACGCACGCACGCACGCACGCACGCACGCACGCACGCACACACGCACACACACACACTGCCTCCTCCACAGCTGCCTGTTTCACAATGTTCTCCAATCTCTGCTGAAGGTTCCTAGCAGTCAGTTTTGCTTTTGCTTTTTTGCTTGTCTTCTCCTCCACCTGCTGTGTCGCCTGTGTTTGCTGGAAGATTCAAACACACGCATTGGCAGAACATCACTTTACTTCTGAAAGTCAAAAAAGTTAATTTCCAATATGCTTCCCATCTTTTTGCAAAGATGCACTTAGCTGGTCACTTTAAAAATCACTCTAAGCAATGAATACATTGACATCGTGAATCCATATAAAATGTGGGTAGTGGGAAGCTGCAAGAGGCTGTGCAGAGGTCATTAGGCACAAGTGCTTTCCCATTTTAATCTGTCTGTTTCAAATTTTAATACACAATAAACAATCCAAAATGGAAAAAAAGTACACGTTGAAATCCTTATGTTTAAATACCATGCATACAGTATGTGTGACTGTCTTTGATGGATGTGATTTGAGAAAACACAAACTTGAGATTCAAAAGTGTGCCCAGGCTCAAGCTGATTGATGGACACAGTATCACAAATGACAGAGAAGCTGGTAAATCATATGGGAGAACATCATCTAATAAATGCGTGCTTAATATAAATTTGGCATTAGTGTTTAATTTTTAAACATCACTTAACCCGATTTTGAGGCTAAAACAGCCATTCGTGGGTGAATTTTCCTACATAGTGCAGTCCATTAATATTTAACTTGCTTTAGACCTCAATAAGCAGGGTAAAATGTAAGACCCATTGCACAGCAGTTAAAGCCCTTCCAGCTTTCTGTGTGGGCTTAATTAGACATGCATCTTTCAGACAGGTAACTTGCAATTAAGGCTTACAGGAACACCTGGAACGTCTCAAATAGCTACGATATGGGAATCGTAAATGACTCCCGGATATGCCATTACAACTACGGTGATGAAGATTTCATGATAATCTCAAAGTCTGGATCCTAATTACTGCGTTGAATCTTTTTCCTACACAACACGTTTGATTACGAGATTTTGCAACTCTCTATTGGGTTACAAATGTCGGAGCCATGGTGCTCGTTAGTAATCCAAAATCATTTCATCCTTATTGTTCACGTCAGCTACTGTAAAGCAAACCCTGCTCTGAACAGATGCCATAGTTCAGTCATTTAGCACACCTTTGACTGTCATTAAACATTAAATGACTTGTTTGTGACACTTGGCAGCAACATTACATGAACTTGTTTATCCACAACACTGCAGAAACAAGCACTCTTGTGGGACCAATCTCCTTCCTCCCCGAGTGGCATGCACCTCAAAGCAAGCCGGCCGCCCAGTCTCCGAGTCTCTGCAGGCCTAATTAACAAGCAGAAAAGCAGCAAAGCAGAACCCCACACCCGACAGGCATTAAGAATTAACTAACAAGCATTACTGAAATAACCAACACTTCTCTATACTCTACAAGGAATGAAGCAGAAAGATACAAATTTAGTCTGCATGCTATTCCTGTCTGTTAGCGTTACATTAAAAAAAAAACACAACTAGGTAAGATTTATTTGCTTTCATTTGAAAGATGTATGCGTACGGTATTCAATCTTATACACACAATATAATGTGCAGTATTTAAGAAAGTACTGTAGCTGCATTTTTGCTCACATTGTTTAAATACAACAATGAAAGGTTAATTCGAAAACCTAGGTTTTACTCTGTCCTGAACCTTATTTGAGCAAACACTTTCATAATGAAGCAGGCTGTGTAACAGTTGTGGAACACGGGCAGCTCTCTGCAGTGACCTGTTTTCACATGGCCTACTTTTAGTATTTTTTTTTTTTTTTATCAAGACAGCCACTTTTACCTTTATATTTTGTCCCAGGGTGATTCTCAGTTTCGTTAACATGACTAAAATAAAATAAACACAGAGTGCAACAAGAAGTTTGGAAATTCACCTGCAGAAAGTTGTAAGAACATTTAGCACCATCATCAGCATATGGAATAAAGGAACCCACTGGATTTTAAAAAGCCCTCTGGAGTGTACAGAAATCCAGACTTCCCTGGTATTCAGCAGCTAAGATAGCTTTTCTATGAAATTGGGATTGTTTTTGATGCCTATTTAATCACCCAGTCTAGAAAAACTAGATCGCATGAATGCAGTGATGCCGTATTCTATAGGAGCTTGAGACCCTACATGGATAATCCGCTCCGCGTGCAAGGAAATTAAAACTGTGGACTAACTAACCACTACCAGCTGTAACCAGACCTCAATTAACCAATTCCAACCACTTCCAATTTAACCCTTTGTTTGATGTGACTTCTAGTTCTGCTTGCTGTAAGTTAACCCCTTCATTTAGCAAAGTTTTGTATTATTTCGTACGGAGCCCATGCTGTAATTCTTATGGTGGTAAGCAAAGAGTTAAGTAGAAACATATCTTAAAAAGTGTAAAGTTCACCACGTAACAAAAGTTTATACCATTAGAACCAACAATAACGTGTGCATTGAGAGTGCTTTACGAATCTTTAAAGAGGAGGAGGATGGCTGCACAGGGACAGAAGGACAGTCCCTAGATTAGATCCAGCACAGGGTTCACACAATGCAAACGCAGCTTCACATTCGCCAAGCAGCTCTCATCCAGTTAGCGTTACGGGCCTGCAGCACGGACTCCTGAAAGGTCATCTGCTTCCATGTCAGGAGACTGGGGAACTGTCAAATCTCTTCCACGTTGCTGAAATAGTCAGGGATTCAGAAGTGGGGGCTTTTGTATATATGTGTTAATCTTCTGAAAAAAATTCTTAAACAGTTAATAGTCAAAGAAGGAGATCCCTTTTATTAGACTAACTAAACAATAATTAATCACAAGCTTTCAAGACTTCAAAAGGTCTCTTCAAGTGGTTGTTTGCAGGATTTTCGCCATTTGCTAACATTTTGTGTCGTCAATTCTGTGAAATGGCTGCCCAGCTGCTTTAATAGCCCTATGTATACTCGCTTTGTTTAATAATTACATTCTTTTTATTATCAGTCACAGACCACTTAGTGTAATTAATCCTCATACCAGTTCATTGTTATAAATTCTACCAACCTATTACTTCTTTCAAATTTGTTTTCAATGACTATTCTACAAAACAATATGAATGCAATTTAAAAGACTAGACAGCGATAATACATATTATGGGATTTTTTTATACATATAATAAAAAGATAATAGATATTTAATTTAATTTAAGTAAATCAAGCTCAAGTATTTTGCCTATAAATTGTGGCTACTTTACTTTATTTGTACACAATAAAGTGGCCTGTAGAATAAACAAAAGAGGAAAAGAAAATGGTTAACATTGACACAAAGCTGGAGAGCTTAATTTCCAAGTAAAGTTAATTTATTAAGACTATTTTCAAAGTTAATATATAGAGATGTATAATTGAAAATCTATTTCTAATTCCTCCAATTAAAAGGCCAAAATACTGTTGAAATCCCTGCTGAATACAGACTGTACATTTAGTTCTAAATTTACACTTCACCTGTCAAAAAATTGCACAGTATTAGCACTTAAAAGTGCCAGGAAGTAAAGACAATTCAATGTCATGATGGGAAATATAACCAACTAGCTCCAGTCAAGCAAAATCAAATCAAGAATACATTTAAAAGAAATCAGAGCAGTGTACTCCACAGAAAATCTCTGCTGTACCGAAACAAATGGAACAGGCACACACAAAGGGCAGGCAGATGCTTGGCAGTCTTATCTGGAGCAGGCAAGGAGCTGAGACCTTCGCTACACACACATGTGCACAGAGTAAAATCCAGTCTCAAGATTTATAATCTATGTGCTTTAATATCCCCAATTCTCCCTTTAAAATTACCTGTAAAAAATGGGATGAGAGCAGCTGACTGCTGGATTTTTTTATTTGTTTTTTAAATATTGATGTAACTGTTTTAAACTGCTATAAACGTTCTTAGAAATTATATTTTACATTGCTGATTTTTCATTCTGCGGAATAGCAAATTCCGTCTTTCAAAAATGACCAATTCCATTTAAGTTTTTCCCACTTTTTTATCAATGTATTGATAATTAAACATGGCATTTGAACAAATATAATGTTGCTAGTTAGAATTAGTAAATTAAATATTACTTTTTCTTTTTTTTAAATCAAAGCCAAGATTTTCAATCAGACTAGTCCCAGAGTGGGACTTTTTATACTGTGGCTGGAGCCTCGACCCATCAATCAATCAATTACCTCATTAAAGCTCCAGCCACATTCTTCAGCCACATAATAATAATAATAATAATAATAAATACATCAATATATAAAGGGGGCTGGCACCCATCACTTACTTCAAACTTGTCATAATGTTTATAAACATCACTTGGCTCATTGCTGGCATTAAAATAACTTAAAACTTAATTATAATTATATTACAACAGTTCAGAAAACAACATATGTCAAGCGCTGTTGAGAGGATCATATTTACAGTCTTCCACTAACACTGTAGTTCAGGGATTTTGAAAATATCTGTTTAGCTTATTGTTGGCATTACAACAGTTAAGTAACAGTCCAGAAATGTCATGTTAGAGTAATCCTATTTACAGTACTGCACAATGAAGTTTAGCGTTTTACTGGCATTACAACAACCAGGATAAAATATTAAACACTTTCTGATAAAAAAAAAGGCGTGTTGACTGACTCATTGCTACACAGGTTGACTGCTGTGTATCACCTGATTGTAACTTAAATAGCGCCCTTATGTAAAGGCATAATGAATCCTCCCAATTGCTTCTCAGCTAATTCTGCCTTGTTATTTGCAAAATATAACAAGAGGTGTGTCTCCCGACAGAATGTCTTGAAACAACCGTGTGTCGTGTAGTGATTACATCCTTTACACAGTAAAGTGATCAATTTCCTTAAGGAATTTATAGCTAGAAAAATAACTGAGCTTGTTTCTTCATCATCAGATAATATAATTTAATTAAGAAACAGTCATGGTTTAACATTGCAAATTATAGCTTTATTAAATGCAGGTAGAGTGGAAAGAGATACACTGATGACATACACAGTTAATTTAGCTTACTTGCTTTGGGAAAGCCTCACCTTGAGCGCAGAACCTTGGGTCTACGTTTTTCAGCATAGAAGAATGCAGTGCTTTGTCATTTTTTGTCGCCGACTTTTTTGCTTTCTTGTTCTCTACGTGTTTACAACTGGCAATATGAACTTTAATGGTATTGACTCGTACATGATCAATCGAATGACAGCAGAATTTGCAGAATAGTATCCCATCATCCTGTTTTAGCTGAAACATTGCTTTTTTTTCTTCGTTGGTGCAGCCGCCATGTTGAGTTTCAGCAGAGACACGTTAGTGAAGTCACATGATGAATTAACTCAAATTGGTTGTGTGTAGTGCAAAAAAAAAACAAAAAAAAAACGCAGCAAATTGGATTTGCGAGGAGAAAAACACAGCACTTCAAAATTCCATTCCCAAAATGCCCAATTCCACGATTGCAGAAATTCAGTAGCCCTACTCACCCCAGCTTCCCTCTCAGGTTTTGTGCACAAAGCAATAAAAAGGAGGATTAAAGGGAGTTAAAGCAGATGAAAAGATCAAGACATGACAAGAAATAAGGAGGAGGAGTTCCTTTATTAAAAAGGTTAAATGTGTATACATTTGGAAATAAAGATAAGCATCCTATATTTAGCTGATTGGGACAGATCTATTAATCTTTTGGAACATCAACACTTTTTTCTGAAAGGAACTGTAACGGCAAGAAACAATGTAGGTCCATCCACATGATTTATGAGCACCCAAATTAACATACAGCCAGTGAAAGGTGGTAGAGATAAAAAAAAAATAGCAGTAATGGGTACAGAATGTTGATCGTTTCACAAAATACTCACAACCTTGAATAATGGCTACATTTATTACGGTTTTTTTTTTTTTTAATGTAGTTGTAGCCAATGATTTTACGCCAGTTTTCTCCCCAATTTGGAGCCAGCAGCTGACACACATGTCTTCCGAAACTTGTTCCTGCCTAGCTGTTTTTTGTTTTTTTTTTCACACTGCAGTTCCAACATAGACCTGAATGGCTCCACAGCAGACCCGGAGGCGCCCTATTAACTACCGGGGATGCTGGAGCGCGGTGAACCGTGGATTGCCCTGCCGACAGCACGGCCAATTGTGCGCCGCCCCCTGGGAACTCCCAGTCACGGTCATCAATGACATAGCCTGGATTCGAACCTGCGATCTCCAGGATATAGGGCATCTTACACTCCACGTAGAGCGCCTTTACTGGATGCGCCACTCAGGAGCCCTTACGGTTTTAATTTACGTTTATCAACTTCCCTCAAGAGGGTCAAATGATGACGGTACTTATTAGCTGAAAACAGAGGACATAATGGATACACAAACATGTTTTAATGTCCTATAGGAAACACAAACTTAAGAAGCCAAATTTAAGAAAACTTATTTTGCAAATATTATCAACTTTCCAACCCCTTCAGACGTGGATTAGCAAGACAAAATACTGAAAACTAGATTTTCCTCTGATCCTTGTCACTGTACACCAGGTTGCACAGGCAATTTAAAAACACAAAAACAGAGTTTGTGTCATCCCATAGCATAAAGACTACAGAGTGTCATCTAACAAATATATGAATGTATATATTAATACTTGTAATCTCAAATTCCTCTGACTGAATCCCCATACATAATAATGATCCAAATAGTGAGCATGACAAGTCAAAAGAGATTTGAATTAAGTGGCGTCCGATCTTGGATGCAGAGCACACAATATCATGCCAAAGATGTCAGGCAAAAGGGATCCAGTGCTTCTAGTCCATCCATACAGGCAGTTAACTGTTTATTCGTTGACCAGTTAATCCACATAGGTGCTTCCTTCCCAATAACAGACAGTACTGCTGAACAGTTCTTCCTCCAGTCCCGCGACAGGAATCTTAGCGTTCCTTGGTGGACTCATCACGGGCATAATTGTTAGTCACGTTCCCCAATACCTCCTCCATCAGAGCTTTCTGCACCATCGCTGGCAGGTAGATAAACACATAGATCAGCCACAGGAGAAGTAGAGCAATGATGAGGGGGACCCCCCAGTCGGAGATTAATATTGTCTCCTGACAGCGCGCTTGAAACATAGACTGCTGCATGGTGCCTCCTGATGCTGGCTTTCCCAAAAACAAGAAAAAAAAAACACACTGCTGTGCTACTAACTCAAAGCAAACATGTTCTCCGTCTCTCTGTCTGTGTTTATCTGCATGCACGGGACCTCATGCCAAGGCGGTGAGCTTCTTCAGTTGCTTTGCTTTTCATTAGCTTTCACTGCTGTGATCCTTCTAAATTGGTTATCAATCTAATTAAATCGGCTGGATTGAAGCAACTTGTAGTTAAACATTATAATAATAATATTCAGACTCAAACTCGGACAATGCCAGGCAATTTTCTTTAACAGCTCCCCATAAACAAACAGCACATCCTCTGTATACTGAAGTCTGCTCAAATCTATGAAAAGGTTATGTTTAATAGATGGATCCTCCTTGGTATAAATCCTTTATCTAGGAAGCGTCACTAAGCTTCACATTGGCTGAAAACAACATCTCTCGGCTAAAAGTCGTCTGAATTAATCTTCAGAAAGTACAAGTTCAAGGTCATTTCCTGTTGTGTGGAATTCAACCATTATGACAAATCTTCAAGAATTTTTCATTACTTAATACTACAATCCAGGAGAGACATGGTTAAAATCATAATCTCTCGTTAATATTAAGCCATCCTGAAATATTTGTTTTTTTTGTTAGATTAGATTATGATAAACACTGATTATATAACCTGGTGTAAATTCAAAGTAATTATGTAATTTGTATTACATTACCAGTAAAGTCATGTGTTTGGTATTTTTCTTACAGGTTTTATGTTATTTTTTAAATTTTTTGCATTCAAGCATCCATTAGCATTTAATTTAGCATTTAGCATGTCTGTCGTCAGTGGGATCATTGGGGATAAATGCCAAATGTAACGAATGCTTCAAAGCAATATTTCAGACAATGAGACATGTGAAAGTATCCCTAAAAAAGTGTGGAATAAATGTTAAACAGTTTTTTGTACAATGGAAGGAGCATTGAAAATTAATACCAGGTATAATTAAATGAATCCCCAACACTCACCACAAGCTTGGCATTACTGATGCAATCTTTAAAAGCACCTTTTAAATGTTGAGTGGGACCACTGTCAGCAAGCACACCTTTAAGTTTTGTTTAAAGATAAACCCAGCCGTCAAGCCCAGAGTGCCCTGAGAAGACATTTGGGTATATTAAAATGTGTAGGCAGGCTGGTAGCTATGGAAATCGGAAAGGATTAGAAGGATTTTACTGAGAGCCTGTGTGTTTAACCTTGGGGTGCATCTGGAATATATTTTAGTCTTTAGTTTTTATTCAGCAACAGAAAATAAATAGGTCCTTGTGGCAGGGTAGAAGCCCTGCTGCTGTAAATAGTGTGTGTGTGGGAATGTAAGGTTGGCAGGGATGGGGTTAAATCTGTTTCTGCTAGCAATCACTGGTGTGGCCAGTAATTGATGCCCCGCCTACACATTCTTTTGTTTAAACCTTTTATTTTGGCCCTCGGGCCATGTTTATTTTGTTCCTGTTTTTGCATTTGTTTTTGTTAAATAAATGTGTGCACCAGCAATTAAACTGCAGCTTTCTGTCTCTGGGTCTGATTCATGCCGACAGCCACTACCCTGTCACGTGCGGTGTCAGAAATGGGATAGTGCCCCTTGTGACCCAGAGCAGGACTGCAGTTTAAAACATTTAAAATAAAAAATAAAAAATAATAAATAAATAAATAAATAAATAATGGGAGCTTCTGGAACCTCAACACATTCCGAAACCCAGTGGGAGGGCGGACTGGAGGACCTTATCTGTGGTCTTGAGGACCAAGATTGTATGCTACCCTCTCCAAGAGGAAGAGTGAGGTGCTGCCTGCCCAAGTGCCAGAGAGGGAGGTGCTGCCTGCCCAGGTGCCAGAGAGTGAGGTGCTGCCTGCCCGAGTGCCAGAGAGGGAGGTGCTGCCTGCCCAGGTGCCAGAGAAGGAGGAGCCACTGCTGTAAGAGACACTTAACAGTTTTTGGCATGCTTAGAACAATACATTTTTGTCAAACCAGTTTTCCGAGAGCCTGTATGCACATTTAGCGATCTTGCTTGCTGTTTTTCAAACGTTTGCTCTGCTGTATCCTGTAAAAGGAATTCCAATCAAGTGTGCTGGATTCTCTTCAGTCAGTGAGGCAATCTGTTTCATGGCCCCTTTCCAGGTTTATTGAAATTCAGGTCTCAGAAAGAGCAAGCTGAATATGTATTAAATGACCTCTGAAAGGAAGGACCAGAATATACCATGTTCTGAATTAAGCATAACTAATCATTTCAAACACACTTGCAATGAATACTTCTTGGTCGATGGAAAGCAACTTTTTAAAACTGGTAATGTCAGGACACCCACAGATACAAGGTTAGAATATATTAATGTTGTTCTTTAAAAAACGGTTGCTCATTAACAATTAGTGCTGGGATGAACACAGGATGTTCATGTTTAAATATTAGTCTGGATATTCGTTCGTTTTCAAAAAGTATTAAAAGCCAATATATTGCTCAGAATGCTGGCAGAGACAGCATAGCAGGGGGGCGTGGCCCCTGTGTGTGTGCCTTTATTTTACAGCAAGACGTTACACTATGTAACACATTAAAGTACAAAAATATCCCAGGAGTAAAGAATACGTTGTGTAGGCCTTACTTTGCCCCAGTGAATTAACTACAAAATAAAGGATGCCAAATAGCAGTTCAAGTTAAACGTTGTGTTGCTTATTCCCAAAATAAATTATATATAAAGTGTACACCGCATGTTATTTATTTTTTACCTTTTTTTCATTCCTTGCCATTTCTTCACAGTAAACAGTGGCCATAGGCATGTTTTCATAAAGTAGGTTTACTGGTACCTTTTTGTTGCTGAACAAGCAAACAAAAACTGAAATTTAACTTTAAACATTTCAAATAAAACAAAACGTGGAAATGGCGTTGTAAAATGAAGGGGAAAAAAACTCACCGTTTTGGTTCACGTTTATTACATTCCACATAACAGAACAGAAAAAAATATATATATAATATATAAAATCTATATAAAAATCACTACACAACATTTCCAGCAAGTTGGGCTTGCTATTTTTTCTGTCCCACGAGATTCTGACTCACTCTAAAGCAGCACAACGCTTTTTTTTACCCAGATGGCTTTCCATAGAGATCACTATGCATTCGCGCATAATCTGGTTTGTTTACTTTTTGCTGTCTAAAACTTTTAAATAGAGGCTGTGTTGATCCTGTATTTTTTGTTTGTTTGCTTGTTTTTTTTATATTAATCTCACATACCACACTGAGCTCTTCTTCATTTGCTGGTGATGTAATTAAAGGAAAAATACATTTTCTAATTACTACGCTAAGTAATTAAAAAATAAAATAAAAAACAAAGACTGGGGATTAGAGATCTAGGTTAAAAGCCAGGCAACAGAATTATTTTTTAAGTTATCATCTGGATGAATCGGAATAGCTCTATAAGCCGACAGAAAGCAGTAAAGCAGAACAGACCTGCTTAATTACTCTGTGAGGCCTACACTACTGGAAGTGGGCTAATCTTAATAAAATTAAGATGAACTCCTTTTGCATTTGTAATCTGGGTTTTAAATACAGATCTTGTTACACACACACACATACACACACACACACACACACACACACACACCATCTCATTTTCCAAAGGGGTCCTGTAATGATAACCACCTGTACCTTTATTAACTTCAGTAACTGTTACAGCAAGTTAGTGGTGTTGTTGTGGGCCTCGGAAATGATCTCCAGCAGCAGACACAGCACCTCCAGGGACAGAGACTGTGCTGCCAGGCGACTGCAGATCGAAGGATGAATCTCTGAGACCTTGGCCGTCAGCAGGTTCTGCATCTAGAACCTCTTTATCTGGGCCTGGAGGAAGATCATACATATAAATATACATGCATGCTTTACAAGCATTCAACATGCAATTGCGAAACACTGCTTCCGTCCCTGTGTAAAACAAAGTTTACTTACTATGGTCAATATTGTGGCTATATGGTACAGTTTGTTTTTTTTATAGTCAGCTCTAAAAGAGATACTTAAATTAAATGGGCAAATCCTTGACAACAACAACACGGGCTACTTGAATATGAAACACCACATCTTAATGTAAAACATTTATACTGGAAATAAGCAATTCTAGTCACATACTGTAGCTGTTATAGGTGATTCTGCACACTCACCTCATTGCTCTTGGGATAGGCGATTCTGGGCACGCTGGAAGCTGCAAACAGCAGGTGGAAAGTGACAGGCAGGAAGGGCAGGTACCTCATGAGTGTGAAGTTCTGGCCGTGCATGATCGTTTCATTCAGCATGTCTGTGAATTCCAGCCACTCCTTGAACTTCATGTTCAGGAAGTTATCATACAGCCCCTGCAACAAAGAGTCGTTAGAAACATCTGAGCGTGATATACTCTGGTACAGGCATATTCACTGGGGTTATTCATATGTATACTAATAATGAATATGCGCATGTGCTGTATAAGACTTCTATAGATGTAGACTGATACAACATAGTGCTGATCCTTTTTTATGTATTCTACAAGTTTGGATGAACAAGCGTGGCTAGTAAATTTTGTCAAACATCACCTGGGTGGTGGTTATATGTCCCTCAATTTTCATGCATCATTCTGTAACCACCTCTATGTTTCCCTTCAGTTCATTTCTTGTCTCATGGCCCCTGGATTCTTGCTGGATTTATTCAGCATGTGGCTCCTGTGCAGCTCTTTTATTTCCACTGTACCTGCGTGACTTTCTCGTTCTCCCCCATAGAGGTGGTCAGGTGCAGGGCATGGTAGAACCTCTGGGCAGCGGCTCTGTTCTGCCCTCTCCCTGCCACACTCCCTCACTCACCGCCCTCCCCTCCAAGCACAGGGTTGGGCAGGAAAGTGTCCAGGTCGATCCTCTTCCTTCAAGGGAAATGCAATTTGATCTGATCTAGAGGCATTTATTAATTCACTTGAACTGGTGCATCGCAATACTTTTTATTTTTAAAGAAAGGTCTGTGAACAACAAGCACAGATTGTTTCTCAATATTGTTAGCATCCTGACAACTTTTTATGTTAAAGTCTGTTTCAAAGCTATTTTCAAAATGCCCGCTCTAGTGCACAGATAGTGAAGGATTAATGCCCACATTGTCAAACAGGTAACAGAGGAATAACAATCCATGATGTGGTACAGAACAGAAAAATCTGAATCTGAAAATCTGAAATTTTTTTTTTTTAATCGCTCTCCCTGCAGTGATTGAGGACAGATCTCAATCCCCAGTGCACTAGAACGGACATTTTGAAAAGAGCTTTGAAACCGACTTTAAAGTTATAAGTGTAAGAAGTTGTGAGGATGTTAACAATGAACAGAAAAATTACAGGTACGTTATGTAAACAGTTGTAGCAACACATGGGGACGTATAACAATATATTTATCTGAACACCGCTACTTACTCTTTAAGATACTGGGGTTTATAAAACTAATTTCATTTTAGAAGTGTGTACCTGCGCGCACACACACAGAGAGACCAGTGATTGTGTAACTTCTTATAAACCAAATAAACAGCTTAAATTAATTCAAGGCTATCCAGAAAGAAAACACGCACATAGGGATTCAAATCCCATGTTATGAAACCAAATTAATTCAAACCACACAAGGTATTATCAAAGCAGAATGCTGAGCTGATGCTCTTCAAGGCAACATGACCCCAAATTACACTGCAATGCATTTCTGCACAATACAGTGGTTGGTGGTTTTTTATATTCTCTGTTCTGGCAAAAATTCAAGTCAAAATTCAAAGAATATGAAGGCTTAATCTCCAATTGTCAGATAATGCTTTATTTTTTTTCTTCATCGTCTCAACCACCACCTTCATGCTGAGCTCCTTCTTCCCTCGACTGTGATGAAACCGCAGAACACAAAACAACTGTGTGAAATATACCAGCAGGATATACGTTTCAGTTGTGTCGAATACTTGGGAAACACTGGGGTACTGTACTGTACTGTACTGTGCTATAGTGAGTGCATAATTACAAAACCCTGTAGTTTATTTCTACAATGGTTAAAACGTATATACCTTAAAGAAAAGTTTGTATTTTTAACTGATATATGCAATACCAACCGGCAGCAAGGATTAGGATTAGATGAATCAAATGTTATATGCAGTACCACAGAGATTCAGTGTTTACCATTATAAAAGGTTTTAAAGGTTAGCAAGACATTATAAGGATGCAAATTTGACTTAATTGCCCGACAATGTTGAAGGGGGAAAAAAAAGCTACTGCCAGATACTAAGCAATTTCACTTTCAGGATATTTATGCTTCAGAAACAGAGCTGTGTGATTATAGCAAGCAACCCCCCCCCACATGACTGTTCCCCAGAGGTAGGTGGTCCCATACCTGTAGTGTTGACGTAGGATTGAATGTCATCCTCTGTAACATTTAACACAAACTCACTTTTCCAGTTCAGCATTTATTTTTATTTTGTATTAACAGATTAAAAAAAGGTGCCCACAGCCAGGGCACTTAACAGAAAGGCAAGGCCAATTATAAAGCAGGTAACGTCTACAAAAATAAATCTATGTTGCTTGGAGACATGTTTTGTATTGGATTGTGTGGTTATTATACAAACAGACAACATCCATTGAAGGGTAATGATTGCTATACTCCGAGGATCCATGACATATATAATTTAGATGTATAATAATAAAACAAGATCACTGTAAATATAATTTAACTTACTGCCCAGTTTTTGCATGTTATGTTTCATTTTATGCACGTTATGTAATCTATTGTTGTTTTATTATAAATCTGAATCTCTACTTTAATTTATATCTTTCAATAGAACAATCAGAAATTATAGAAATCACTTTTTTTAACTGACTAAACACTTTTGTCTGCGACTGTATATAGTGGGTCTTTTTTGTAGCAAAATCATGCAGTCATACAGAAAACCACCTGCAAATAGCAAGATACATTTTGTGGTAATTGGTAATTCTGTACATTAATGAACCTGAGTAATCATATCCTCTACAGCATTAACAGACTGAGGGAGGACAAGCCCTGAGCCCTGCTGCAACTATCGTGTCCTTATAACAGCTGGTAGATTACATTTTAATTTTAGATGAAAGGCTGAAGTTGAGGATAAATCTTTATTTCAGAAAACCCCTATACAGACGATGCTGTGATGTAATGCTTTAATTACTTTTCCTTGGAAACGCCCCTGTGACACACATTGTGAGTCACACCAGCCCCATGTGTCCTGACACTGTGCTACGGTATACCCACCTCACAGAGATGCTGAACAAGCCTGAGGGAAGCGCCTGGAGAAAGGTCAACACAAATGCCAGCTGACGCAAATGCCGCAGGGCTGGGACTTACCTGTTGGTTAACAAATTGTAAATGTATTAATTTAATTCACTATTTCTATAAACTCTGACCTCTTATACAGTAGGTAGGTTTATTTCACCAGGGTTCCTAAAATTTGAAATGTTTGTTATTGTATATTGGAACATACCATTAGTCTGGACATTGGAAATGAAGATAATTAAAATACAAGAGCACTGTGGTGGTGGCGCTGGACAGCATGCTCATGCAAATAAACTGACCCCTTGGCCTGTGAAAGAACCACTGTATTACACAATCACTGCCCAACATAGGAATGTTTATACAGGAAGGTAAAACTTATTAAAAAGTTAAGTCAAGTAGTCAACAACTAGGCTAATGACTATCATAACACATTCAACAACACACATACAGATTAGACCTGCAAATGCACAAATACTACTATACTGTGAGTAATATATATATATATAATTGAAAATTCTGGCCTGTATTTGGTTAAAACCTCATCATAGGTGCAAAAATAGACTGAACTATTGTCCTAACATCCTTACACCACTGGGCAATAGTCTCCCTCTGACATGTGATTGGTTCACATCACTGTCAGTCCCGCCCTTTTTCAAAGGAATGCCCTTCACTTCCACTCCTAACAACAAGAGAAAATGGCTGAATGAAAAAACTGCTGAACAGCGATTCTGTGACAACAGAAAATTAATTATAAAACATGCTACAAAAGAAGTATGCTCCAAACACTAAAATGGTGATTATAACATCATTGTTTTCTGACTTTCTGAAATTAAATAAATATGACTTCCCTCGGGGCAATAATTTTCCACTCTAGCCCTCCTCTCCAGTCCATATTTACTAATACACACTGTATATTCATGCATTGCAGAAATCATTCAAAAGTTTTAACAGAAGTGACATGCTCATATTTTAAAGTTTTAAAATTGGAAAAAGCAGGCTAGCATTGTGCATTTTAAATCAAAATCATGGATCTAGTTAGTTGTTCAGTCTGTGGACTAGTGAGAGTTTTCCAACAGTTTTTTTTTTTGTTTTTGTAAGCACTGTGTAGCATGTGTGGGAGCAGCTGAAGCCACGCTTTGTAATTTGCTTCAGTGCTACTTGATGTTCTATTTGCAGACAGTGGGAGCTCCATCAATCTCATGAATGATCAGGCACTTGGGTTTCTCATTGGCTCCCAAGACTGATGTTTGCAGCTGCTAAATGGAAATATTCGAATAGCCCTTGCTCCTCTAGCCAGGTAGAAAAGTGGGGATGACTGCAACCTGGGACTTAAATCCAATAACCATTTAAAAATCCTTAGTTTAGGTGATTTAGGTGATTGTGTGATTGCAAGTCCTGCTAATAAGTCAAAATGGGATCTATTTTGTCAAGAATCACTAGCAACAGTTTCAGCGGGTGTTGCGCTGTCATACAAAGTGTATTACATCATTATGAAGGTCCTTTTTTTTTCGCTTACCATTCAAACCACCCATGGTATCCAACTAATCTATAAACTGTTGTTCAAATTAATCTTCAGTTCTGTACATTTCATCATATTCGTCCATTTTTGCATTGGTAACAATACGTCTTCTTTTGCAGTATTTCTTTTGATTGTTCTATTGTGTTTGTTTAACGGCAAGTTAAAAGTTATCTGTGCGCTTCACACTCCCAACAGTACCGCGTACTTACTTGCAGTCTCGCATTTCGCGTGAATCCAAGCAAAATTAGCATTTCCAGGTCACGTCCACTCTTCTGATGACGGCTGTGATTGGGTATGATGTAATGTATGTAATACGCGACACAGATGGAAATGTACTAATTACAGGAGGGTATTTAACAGTTAATCCCAAAATATCAGGTTTGTAAAAATGTTATGATCTTCAGTTGTAATAAGATTCCATCCAGTAGTTATTATTATTTTTATTTTTACAAACGAAATATATCATACCGGTACTGAAAAGTGCAAAATAAAATGAAATATAAATACATTTATACAAATTTTACGTTTTGATTTTTACTTTACTAACGATATATTTTACATCATTTACTAAAGGCGAAATTAAACTATCTGCACACAGTACCCGTAGAATATTAATAATTGAATGACAACATAGATACGGCTGGCATGAACAATTTAGAAGTTAAATACATATGTGCTGACTGCACAGCGTATCTTTGGTTTTAGCAATAGCTTGGTGAGGTCATGTTAGTTATGGGGATTGTCTTGGTTTTTAAACGTCATATTGTTTGCATTAAATGAAAATGGTGCGAGGTACCGAAGTTCAGCCAAACAATACTGGTGTAGTGCAAATGTATTCCGGCGATCTTTTTTTGATTTTACATATATGCAGCTGCCTTACATCCTACCAATTCTTATTGGTATGTGATGGAGCCGACCAACATTGTTAACCTCTTCACCAGAACTACAAATTCATCGTGGTAAACAAGCACTGGGCCATCCGCATCGACAGCAAGATGTGGTAAGAGAAGCAGACTGTCCCAGAGCCAACTCAAACAGACGTTCCCCGAGCTGACAGACCCAGACACGTGCTACGGGTACAGGTGACTACATTCATGCAACTGTAATGCTGTAAAACATCTGGCTGTCACTGTGTGTTATTGTAATGTAACACACGTGTTATTGAGTACCTGTGGTGGTTTTGCTTGTAGATTTTACCCATTTTTTGCTCTTACTTCTGTGCAATAAAAACAATAAAATTGGCCTGTCTTTGTGAAGGAACAATGCCATCATTTGCCAAGGTATCTAATATTGGTACAAAATACCATTATCTGTGCAGCTTTGAATAATATAAAATAAGCCATGCCAATCATATTTGCTTGTTATAAACAAATACCAGTATTTACATTTCATGTATTTATATGCATGTATATATGTATTTCTCTACAGCTATGGCCAAAAGCTTTGCATTAACCTACAGAATTAACTAATCTTGCTTCATAAAGGTGAATGAAACCTGCGGAATAATGTTATGTTAACCTATTGAATTACATACCAGGTTGTAGTTTTCCATATACTTAATGAAAAACTGACAAAAGTTGAAAAATGTGACATTTTGAAATCTAATATAAAATACTGTACTACTATTTCATTAGACTTTTGCAATATAATTTTGTAGTTTTTTTTTTAAAATTACATATTAAATAAACTATCTAAATTATATTCATATAGTTTTTATTTTTTATTTTTAAATGTCTCAAAGCTAAAATTCTAGGTGATGCAAAATGTTTGGCCATAGCTGAATATGTTGCTACACATTATTATTATTATTATTTATTTCTTAGCCGACACCCTTATCCAGGGCGACTTACAGTCGTAAACAAATACATTTCAAGAATCACAGTACAAGTAATAATACAATTAAGAGCAAGATAAATACAATGACTTTGGTTCTAGCAAGTACAAGTATGACAAAATACGATTCAATAATGGAGCAGATAACAGTGTCAGTGACAGTTGCATCAGAATATAATTAAATACAAAATACTACAGATTAAATAACACTTGACAGATTACAGTAATCTAAAGTACAGGATTAAATGCAGTAAAATAGGGGGCAGATAAGAGCAAGTAAAGTACATTTAAGGAACAGTGATAAGTGTCCAGGGGGAAAAACAGAAACAAACAGAACATGTTTTCTGTTAAGATTCACAAGCGTCCCTGTTGATGTATTTCTAAACCTTTCATATTTATTCATGTCTTTATTCCTCCCCCAGATGTTGCCACCAGCTGGACATCTCCACCAGTGTTGTGCTGTGTGTTGCTCTGAATAAGAGCGCTGCTGGGAAGGCCTACAGGTGCTTTAAAGAACAGTTGGTCACCAAGGCCTATCTTGCTCTGGCAAGCAACAACATTTAATACAAACCTCACTGTTGATGAAGCAATTCCTAACTGCCATTACCTTCGGGAGATATGATCTTAGTTGCTCCCGGTGATGGTACATGGCCTAGGTTTAATTGGCTTTTTAGCATTCACAAATAAAACCGAAGGGAATGAAACCCAACACGTAATTAGTCCTAAATGCTGTGAGTTACATATCCTTTATATCACACTGTGACAGGGAGGACCCTATCAGTGGTTCAGCTGCGCTGCTGCTTTGGTAAACAGGAAGGCTTGCCCTGAGCTGATTGGGAGGTCCTGGGGGCATGCCCGGGAGCTTACCGTTTAAGACGGCAGCAGCGCCAACGTCCGAGGCTACTGCATGGCCATAGGCATACAGACAGGCGTTTACATCAAGGAGGAGAGTGTCCGTTCCGCAGGATAACTACTACAGAATCCTTCAACTGCAAGACGGTGCCTGCCCAGCCAGGACCGTCGGGAAGACCCGGAGTCGTCAGGAGGCCGGGACTTCGGGAGCAACAGCAGTAACTTAGTTTAGGGGATTTGATCCCAAACTAAGTTTAGAAAGGGTTTCGTAGGTTCCTGGAGCGGGACATCTCTTTAAGTGAGGCTAGCGCTCGCCTTGTGTGGCAAACTTATTTTTAGTGTTGTTTTCTTTTCTTTTCTTTATTAAATCCACCACTAGGATTACCCTAGTGTTGGGCCTGTGTTGTTTATTAAATCTGCCCGCCTGTGCGCTGCATCAACACCCACTGGTCTGTGTCTGATTCAGCATTATTCAGTGACGACCCACGTATGTAACAACGCCCTGTTACTCGCACACGAATACAAAATGTCCAATAATCAGTTTAAAGATTTATACTGGGTTTTACAAAAGCCATTCTTGTTTAAAATAAAAACACAAAGGGCTTTTATAATAATGTATTTAGAAGTAAGGCCCAACTTGCTGCCATTTTGTTCCATGTCTTTGGAACAGGTGAGAGGGCATGTGAAAAGCAGCAGGATGACTAT
Source organism: Acipenser oxyrinchus oxyrinchus (assembly GCA_030684275.1). Taxonomy (NCBI): domain Eukaryota; kingdom Metazoa; phylum Chordata; class Actinopteri; order Acipenseriformes; family Acipenseridae; genus Acipenser; species Acipenser oxyrinchus. Next base: position 31,030,557 of record CM060259.1, read on the forward strand.
TAATTATGCGATTGGTAAAAACACTACAGAGGGAATGACACACATGGTGTGTATTGAAGGAACACACGGTGAGATGTCTTCCCTTTAATTATTATTTATTATTGTTATGCAAACCTGTATTCTTTCTTGTGCTGGACCAGGTTGTGAGAATCCCAAGCCATGTCAAACTGAGCTGATCGTCTTTGAATATGGAACTTACGACGGGGACCCAGTGACGAAAATTCTGCTGAAGCCCTTAACAGGTACAAAGTATAAGCATGGCAGGATTTCCCACCATAGACATTGTAACAACCATGTTGGTCCAATAAAAATATATTTTAAAAAAGATCCCTGTAATTCAGTACTGAAACACGACAAAACTAAAATGAACCTTTCACACCGAGTACATTCACAATTCCTCATTGCTTACTTCTGTAGACTGCAGCAGATGGGAAATTCGATTTCTTCAAATGGTTGTTTCGGTGTTGATATCATTCTCATGTTATAATTGTCCATTAGCAGTCAGCATGAGCAGCTCAGCAAAACATGCTGCAGAATTCTGCTTTCTTCCCTCTGCATTAGTCCTTGCTGCCCTCTAGTGGTACATCATTCAAAGATCAAGGAAATTACGTAGAGGATAAATATGTAGGTTGTATTGCATTGATAAAGGCACTAGCTGAAACCTTTGGCTACTTGGCTTTTGTTTTTGACCTTATAACAGGCAGGACCCACCAGCTGAGAGTGCATTGCAATTCTATCGGGCATCCCATTGTGGACGACTTCACCTACAGCCTGAAGAAAGACTGTGCGCCGTACCGCATGATGTTGCACGTCTATTTCCTGCGCATCCCCATGGAGGCGGAGCCAATTGAGGTCACGGACGGTGACCCCTTCATGACCTCCATCGACCCCAAGTGTGTCCCGGAGCGATGGGAGCAGCAGCTGGGGAGACTCGTCCAGGAGTTAAAGGACCAGGACCTGGCTGAAGAACACAGGCGACAGAAAGAGCTGCTGACGAAACAAGCAGACCAACCAACCTTTTGACTGATAAATCCTTGCAGCTATTTTTTTTAATGTGACAATTGAATATTTTCAGATTTGAAGCTCATTTTGTATACGTCTTTCTTTTTATGCCTTAATAATGTGGAAAAAAAACAGTGCTTCAACCCACATTTTATCAATGTTGTCAGTTTTTTATTAAAAAAAACTTTAAAAGTTTGTAAACCTGTTGCTTAGAGTCTCTTGGTTATTTATTTATTCATTCATAAACCAATGCAAAAAGGTATTCTCTTCCCACAGGAGGTTAAAATCGGATCTGAAAGCAATGGAGAAAGACATCATATTTGAGTAATTGCTTTAAGAACCACTAAGAAAGTTTGCAGCATTTTTATGTTATTTAAACAGTTGTAGCAACACGTGGGGACATATCGTTTTTGAAACTCCGCTACTTACTTTTTAAGGTCTTTAAGGAATCGTCATTGCAAATCAAAACTTTTTGTTCTTGTTTTTGCATGCATCACAAATTCAGATTTAACAGAAACTTTTCATACACCTTTCTATATTTTGTAGGCTTTGGTTTTGGGCCAACCAAAAGCATTGTTTGATATTCACAGAGCAAAATGACCTGTACCTTCTACAGGTTGATGGCAGCACTGCCACAATACAAAAGAAGATTATGTCATATAATTTACGCAGTCATTATAGTAAAAACAAATGACATAATGGTATGTTCTTTTTGCCAATTGAGATTACTTAGTATGCAACCTGACATTTTTCAATACAAAGGCTCAATTTGCAGATGGAAGTGATCCGTAGTGAAGAATACATTACATTGGATCTATTACTCTGGGCGAGGGCAAGACAGCCTGATTCAAAACTGTTATTTGAACAGTGATTACAGGTGTCGCTAGTTTAGAATATAGCACTGTTGGATTATATTTCGAAGGAGGACTTGACACATCGAGGTACAAAATGTATTAAAGAAGACATAATTAAATTTAATTAAGTCAGTATACTTATTGGTCACTAGAAGAGTCCCACAACAGGGACCTTGCTCACACATCTAAATTTACAACCCTTAACCTCAAGATTCTTAAAAACTCTGTTACAGAAAGAGCTGTACGCTATCAATGTCATTTTATTTTTGTGCGCAGGACTGCCAGTAGTAAACTTTTCCAGTACATTCGTATTTAATGCCAACTCTAATGCACCCTCAATGTGCAATGAACAATACATACCAAATATTGATGGTACTAATGCACATTTTCTCCATTGCAAGCACTCCATGACTTGTGCCGCATTAAAACTCTCCCAGTAAAATGTTATTTTTAGCCAAAACTTGTTCATTCAGACCACCGACCTTATGTCACTTTTGACCTGAGCCAGATTCAAATCCAGCACTTATGGGTTCAGAGAAGTAAAGCATAAAAACCAAGGCTGGTGAAAGACTGCACTCCTCCCCCACTTCAACTGCCGTTTCTGCCTTCTTCCAAACTGATTATTTTACCTTTCTCTCTACGACGCCTGCCTGACCGTGCCACTATTTGAGTTCAATGTGACTGCTCCTCCTAAACAAACAAGCAAGGCCCATTAGTATGGTCTAAGACTAAATAAAGGCTTGTCCTTACTTATAAATGTTACATTTATATCAATTATCTCACCTTAAACAAATGTGCTAATATATTTTTTTAACATTAGAGCCTCAAGTGTGGGCCCTTAAACTCAGGAATTTGTGAACAGCTAAAAATGAAGTACTGTATATACTGGTATACCTTTGGAGAATGTAAGCAAACTGGACTGTCAACAATCTTGTGGGTTCATGCAAATTCCTACCAACACAATTACCTTTTTTTTCCTTCCTTAAGAATTTACATTGGTGAACGTTCTGCTTTCTGATTAAGTATTTAGTCAGTGTATGTAAGACTATTAAGAAACAGGCACAGTCCAATTGAAAATGCTTGGTTCAATTATTAAAATATATTTCATTGTTTTTATTCAATGTTTATTCACAGTAGGGCACATGTGGTAATAATAATAATAATAATAATAATAATAATAATAATAATAATAATAATAATAATAATAATAATAAACAAAATGCTGTAAAATAAATAAATAAATAAATAAATAAATAATGTATTACTGACCAGAATAATGAGTGAAACAAAAACCCTGTTCACACTTGTATCAGTACGATACTAGTACAGTTTTTGTTTCGTTATAGAATATACCGGTCCGAAACCACTTTCTGTCCTAACTCATTTTTTGGTGTAGCCATGATAATGGTACTGTTCACCATAAAATGTAAAGCTGTTTATAGTATTTAAACTGTAAAGCTTCACAATTAAACTGTATCGATACCGTGTCGGTTTACCTGTCCACACTTTTGTTCCGAGTCGTATCTGACCGTACCGGTACGAAACTTGCTCTTTTTTGAATTTCGTAGCGATACAGTTCCCTTTCAAGTCCAAAATAAGCATCAAGTATGGGACATTGCCGTCAGGCAGTAGGGATTTGCTGAGCTTTATAGCAAAGCTGCCGATAGGCCTCTGCGCGGCTGTCACGTAAGCCCCCTCCCCCCCCCCGGGAGCTTGCTATACGCAGCGCGCAGAGGCTTTCTTCCTCTTTTGTCTTCATCATCGGTAGCGGTAGGTAATAGAGCTGGTAACTGATTGTACTCGCTAAGCTTAGGCTTGAGAAGCTGGTTTTTGCCGCTTCTCGGAGTATATTTCAGTTATGCACTTCGGAGTGATTATTATTTTTGTTATTAGGATTACGTAAATTGTTTTCAATTATATATTTCCTTCACGCTTTGCTTCGGCATCGCGTTTTGTTTATTTCCGTGGTCTCCGTCTTTCCTGTGTTAATAATTATTTTTTAATTATTGGTGTTGTGTTTTGGGTTTTTTTGTAAATAAAGTATATATATATATATATATATATATATATATATATATATATATATATATATATATATATATATATATATATATGTATATATAGTATATTTGTGAAGGACGTGCGTTGCGTTGGCCTTGGCCGCGAAGCGTACCTGCAGCCCCGGTCTTACCTTGGCTAGACCAAGATGGGTGGAGCCTGCACTGCAGTCTCCCATATACTACCTCTGCGGTGTGTTCTACAACCGCGTGGTAGCTGTACTGTGCCCCAATCACGCTGCTTCAGCGTCCCCAAAAAAAAAAACCCCATTCACTGCACAGAGGAAGACAACCACAAAGCGCTGTTTCCCAGCACCAACAGGTAAGTCGTGCACAGCACCCAAGGCACTGTATCAGCACTTAGCGTCTCCGCTCTGCGGGTCAGCTGACACTTATGTGTCTGTGCGAGCGTTCTACGCCGGTACTCACGCCCGGCGTGCTGCGCCGGGCGCTTTGGTGTCAGCGCTTTGCCGCTTGGTGCAGCGTTTGGCGCTTGTGCAGCGCTTCAGCGCTTGGTGCTAGCGCCTGTGCTTGGGGATTCGTGCACGCACCGTCGATACCGGTGCTTGACGCCGGCGCCGACGACGCACTTCGGTGCTCGACGTGTCGGCGCTCGGTGCTTGACGCGTCGGCATTCGATGCACGCACTTCGGTGCTCGACGCACGCACTTCGGTGCTCAACGCGCGGTGCTCGACGCACGTACCGTTGGTGCTCGACGCTTCGGCGTTCGACGCATGCACATCAGTGCTCGTCGCTTCGACGTTGCTGTCTATTAGTGTTTGCGCTAAACAAGGCACTATATCGAGCTTTCACCGATGCGTGACCCTCTCGCAGGGCACGTCCCCGTCGGGAGCCCAAGATGAGATCTCAATCGCCTCGCCATAGAAGGCACTCTCGCTCCACTCGACGGGACAGGCGACATCAGGACAGATTTGGAGTGTCGGAGCTCACCTCCAAAATGTCACAGTTTATGGAGGTCATGATGGGGCAGCAATCCCTCCTCATGACCCTAGCGAACGTGGCGCCTCGGGCCCCGGAACAACTGACCAGGCCCATCGCTAATCAGCCGGCGGCTCCTCCACCAGTTGCTCACGGCCAACCCCAGGAAGTCTGGGACATCGATGCGATCTCAAGGGACACATCCGACGTTGAGCCCTTGCTAGAGGAGGATAGCACAGAGGCCGAGGTGGCCTCCCAGCACTCTGGGCAGGAGACCGACCCTGAGGTGCTGGACACTAATGACCCTATGTGGTCAGTGGTGGAGAGGGCAACCCGTCACTTGGGCGTGGACTGGCCCATGCTAGAGCCAACACGGCGCTCCCTCTTTGAGTCGCCATCAGCCCAGTCCAGGATGCTACCGGCATTCCCAGATTTTATTAAGGATGTCCAGTCCACCTGGGGGGCCCCGGCCTCCGCCCCTGCAACTTCTCGCAAGGCTTCGGCCTTTACCATGCAAGGGGAGAGCGAAGCTGGGTTGGCGTCCTTCCCACTGGTGGGCGCTGCGTTCGCCGCGTTAGTGAAGGCGCCAACATTATCAGGGCTGACCAAAGATCCTGTGTGCCCTAACAGGCAATGTAAAACCACAGAGATCCACCTAAAAAAGGGGTATGCCGCGGCCACAGAGGCAGTCAGGCTGTCTAATGTGGCCAGCCTCCTGACGGTCTATCAGGCGGCGCTCATCCGAGATCTGCCCGAGTGCCCCTCCGTTGCCCTTAGGACCGAGCTAGGCACAATTGCTCAGCTACTGGTGAAGCTGGCGCAATTAAATGCGTGAGCACAGGGCAGGAGTATCGCTTCCCTTGTGGTGGCAAGAAGGCAGCTCTGGCTCTCGCAGGCGAGAGTGCAGGAGCTTGACAAGGCCCCGTTGCTGGATGCCCCAATCACACCAGGGCACACATTTGGCCCGGCGGTGGAGGAGATGCTGCAACGCTCTGCCAAGGCGCGGGAGGCGTCGCAGCAAATGGCCAAGATGTGGCCGAATAAGCCGTTCCAGCCAAAGCGGCCGCAGGAACACCAGTGGCGCAGGGCATCGCCACAGCAGCAGGCGCAACCACGGGGTAATAAAACCTCCCCTTCAGGTACATCAGCGCGGCCAACCTGCGTTTGTAAGACCGCAGCGCGGAGCGTGGCACCCTAGAGGAGGTGGTAGGCCACGCCTTCGTGGCTCTGGCCAGGCCCCTCGCGAACGAACGCGCCAAAACAGCCTTGAAAACTCCAGGCAGATGTTAACCCACCCCTACACTGTCCCACAGCTCCAGTTCGGGCAACATTGCACCAACGACATCTGGGTGCGCAAAACTATATTCACCGGTACACCCTTCAGTTCGGTTAAACCCCCTTCCGGGGAGTGGTGATAACTGCAGTGAAGGACTCGGTTCAGTCCTCAGCTCTGAATGTGGAAATACAGGCATTGCTCAGGAAGCGTGCCATCCAACAAGTAGACCCTGCTCTGACTGACCAGGGGTTCTATTCCAAATACTTCCTGGTGCCCAAGAAGGACGACGGGCTCTGTCCTATTTTAGATCTGCGGCTACTCAACAAATACCTGCGGGTGTTATCGTTCAAGATGCTTACGCACAGGCACATCATCCAGTCTGTCCGACAAGGCGACTGGTTCACCACCGTGGACCTGACAGATGCGTACTTTCACGTTCCCATCAGCCCGGGTCACAGGAAGTATCTGCGGTTCGCATTTCAGAGCAGGGTCTACGAGTTTTGTGTCCTTCCATTCGGCCTGTCACTAGCTCCCCGAACCTTTTCGAAATGTATGGATGCCATTCTAGCTCCCTTGCGGGCTCAAGGTGTCCAACTGCTGAATTATCTGGACGACTGGCTCGTCTGCGCGCAGTCGAAGGAGCAGGCAGTACAGCACATAGTGATGGTTATAGACCATCTTCATCGGCTAGGTCTGAAGGTCAATTCAGGAAAGAGCCGCCTTGTGCCAAGACAACAGACCGAATTCTTGGGTCTGCATCTGGACTCGGTGTCCATGGAAGCGACCCTGTCGACACAAAGAGTTGCCTCGATGGAGCGGTGTCTCTCTCTATTCAGGTTGAGAGAAACTCAGCATGGAGCTGTGTCAGCGCATGTTGGGGTTGGTTTATCACCAGGTTGCCATTTTCTGGCATCTCAGTTCCTGAAGGGCGCAAGAAAACTGCGTTTTTGCTATCAGTGGTATCAGCAAAACACGTGGGCTAGTTACATGCACTTTCAGTGCATTCATCATGTTTCGCAGGATACGGTTCTACGGTCTCCATGCGTCCAAATCCGGCCTTTTTACCCAAGGTCCCCGTTTCATATGAACCAACCAGTCGAGTTGATGGCGTTCCATCCTCCTCCTTTTTCTTCCCCAGAGGAAGAACGGTTGCACATGCTTTGCTCCGTGCGGGTATTGAGATGTTACATTGACCGTACAATGACTGTGAGGCGAACAGAACAGCTGTTCATATGCCATGGTTCTAGGACTTTGGGTCAGCCGTTGTCTAAACAACGCCTTTCCCATTGGATAGTGGATGCTTAAATTAGCATATGAATCTGCAGGCCTTCCACCACCAGGGCAGTTGAAGTCACATTCCACTAGGGGTATGGCGACATCCTGGGCCCTCTTTAGAGGGGTGCCGGTGTCTGACATTTGCGCTGCAGCCAGTTGGGCTACACCGCATACTTTTATGAGGTTCTACTGTTTAAATGTACTGGAATCCTCTGCTCAGTCATTCGGAGCATCCGTGTTAAAAGTCTCAAAATTATATAGAGAAAACGTTCTCTTTCTGCTACAACCTCTATTATGCCCGATGAACATTACTCATTCATTGATACGCGGTATTTAGGAGTTGTGAGGTACATTGTTTGTCAAGACATAAGTCTGCATGCATTGTGAAGAAATTACCTGTTCATTCTCACAAGAAACTGTCGAGCATTGGCAAGAAACAAAAATAATTTCTCATAATACAGAATTAAAGACGTCTTGTAATAGGCTAATGGAGGTCCTGCTTAGTACGTCATGGAAGTCTGAAGTCTCCCACTATAAAACAGAAAGGATTGTGGTTAACACCTGTACATTTTGATAGGTATCAAAAAACAATACAGAGCCACTAGAAATCAGAAAGATTCTGATATCTTACAACTAAAAAAAAACAAAAAAACACTGAATTGGACCATAATATTAAAACCGTTTACTCCAGTCGTAATTTTTTTTTTTTTTAAAGAGAAACTTCCTGTTTACTACTGCAAAATAAGAGATTAAAAGAACTTGAATCGTATTACTTAGTTTTAACAAAGATGTTCAGGAATATTTAGGAATTGAGCCTTTGCTGATTATTATGTAGGAAAACAGTAGCAGCGCTGACTACAGCACAGAGCAGCACATGCAGAATGCTAGCTTTGACTTGCAAACAAAGTATGCTACAGGGTGTTACACAGTACAGGATGGGAGTCGGATTTTAAAGCAGTTTGAGACATTCCTTGTTTTACTGTGAGCACAATCATTTTAGAGAGGAACTGCTAAGTTGTCCATCTCTGCAGAGTATGCATGCCTGGTGCGCTACTGAAAATGCGTGGGATCGGTTTAAAACACAACCTCATAATATCAAGCCTGCACAATGGCACAGGCAGCCTGGAACACACCTCCCTCTTGTGATTACAGTTCACGACTGGGATCCAGGATAAAACAGCAACCAGATCATAGTGCTCTGTTTGAACTGATTGAACATTCCACTTGTCAGAGTACAAGTAAAGCTGTATTGTAAACAGTATGTAAAGTCTATTTCTGCAGAAATAACCACTATTTCTGCTTTAACATTATTAAATCATGGAATTTCATAAAGCAAGCATTTCTTTCTTGTATTTTATTGCATTGTATGTTGTCAAGTTAATAAAGGCTGCAACTCATTTCAGTGGTGCTTCCCTCTGTGTGTAATGCCTCATCACATGACGTGGCAGTTCCCCTTGGTTGTCTGTCTGTCCTGTCTACTCATGTCCATCAACACACACTGTACAGTAGCAACACATTTACTGACCTTAACAATAGATATTGAAAAGATTCCTCCTAATACTTCATTAATATAGTAGGCAGCAGATGTAGAAGTGAAACTACATTATTTATTTATCTAAGGCGACTTGCAATTGTTACAAAATATCACAGTACAAAGTATCACATTGTAATGTACTGTATCACATTTCAGAATATCACATTGCAGTTGTAAAGTACAATAAAATCAGTAGCAAAATATCAAATTCAAATAAGCAACAAAAAAAATAGAGAATACAGTAAATAATTACAGCAAATTGCGGAAATATTGTGTGAGGTTGACTGTGCTTACAGTTAAAAACTACAAGACAAAACACCAGATACAAACATCTGCCAAATTGGTAATTAAACATTAAAACAGCTGGTATGTTGCCTATAATTATTTATGATGTGTAATAATGAACACTGAACAGTAACAACAGTTCAAAATTGGATTATGTCAATTGCACAAATTACTGTAATTGATCTTATAGTGGGGGATTCTGATGTGTTTCAGATATTGCTTTAAATCTGATTTCTGAATGTGTCATACTTACAGTTGCAAGACTGGGGAGTCAGGTCAGGTCACGCCACGCCAGGTCACAAACCCCCTAGCAGCAAATAATAAACCAAAGTGCAGAGATATGTGCCATGTGGAAGCAATAGGACAGCTGCTGTTATTTTATTTAAACTGAAGCAGTAAAGCTTGGAATATATTCAAATGGGTTGGATCTGCAAGATAAGTCCAGGGGTCTTAATGCACAACAGTGCCATATTCAATATTAACACAGTAGGCAGGGAGTCTCCCATCCAAGTACTAGCCAGGCCCTCTGCTTAGCTTGCGATCCTGGGGGATGTGTTGTACAGGAGACACATGGCCTTACTGAAGGGATAAGTTGAATAACTAATAGTGTTTATTTACATGAAGAATGCTTACATTTTTATTATTAAACACAGCCAATAGTAAAGAGATATTAAAGTCAGTATACAGAAACATAAATATATTGTAAGTATTCCACTAAGTTGCATCAGGATGGATAAACCAACCCTTAATTATGCAGGTGTATAGCTGTATGCTGTTTGCAGCTTTTTATTAATTTCTCATGTTGTAAATTACCTCCGCAGGTAACAGGTTTCCAGTGCCCAGAGTACATTTCACTGTTAAGGTATAACATTAATTTACTGTACCAGGAACCAGAAAAAAAGTGTATGTTAACTTTAAACTGACTTGTGATCAGCAAACTAGCAATGGCTTGAATTTCCAGCAGGGGCTGATGTTGTCTAAGTAAACCACTATTTGATGTGCACATTGGTTTAACATTTAGGCCTCCAACAGAAAAAGGTACCTGCAATCAATTACAGTCCCCATTAATTATAATTATATACAGTATATACTGTATATATATATATATATATATATATATATATATATATATATATATATATTTATGTGTGAATAAGAAAATGGGATCAGTGTATTAGTAAAGTTTTTTGTTTTTTTAAATTCAATAAGGAGTTTATACTTAAGAATGCTAGATATACCATATTTATTTCCCTTTGTGGCACTGTTTTATAAGGAACATTTGGCAACGGTTTGTAGACTGTAATAACTGCTACAGGCTGGGTAAATAATTCAAGCCCAAATAGTGATGAAATTTTCCCAAATGACAAGTACAATTTTGAATCTGCCTTATGTTTACATTATACCTTCACACATTTATATACAGTACTGAACACATTTTATATCTGTAAATCTAAAATGATTGATTTCCCCAGCTAAAAATCAATTTTTTACACACTGGTATTCATATTTCAGATCCACTACATTGTCAGAAGCATTATTTTGCTCACCATACATGTGCCATCAATCCTATCCACCCCAGGTCACATTGTATGGAGTAGCTTTTTATTGGCAAAAATGTACAACTCTACACTTTGTACTGGAGCTTTAAATACATGATACATAACTTGTACTTTCAGTGCATCACTTGTACAGCATGTGTTAAATGAATACTCCTATAATGGAGGTCAAAATTGCTTCTGAAAGCAGAAACAAAAAACTAAAACACACCCACAAGAATCCAGAGGATTGTGTGGAAACAAATTAAGATGCATTTTTGAAGCTCAAAACTTACTCTTCACATATACATGACAACAATTCATTTCTTTTGTAATAGCCACAATTAACTAAATAACTAAACAAACTAAATACACTTCATGAATCACACCAGTGAATTCACAGGAATCTTATTTAAAGAATCTTTATTCACTTAAAATATATATCCAATGAAATTGAAAAAACTTTAAAAACAGACAATATACTTGCATCTTTTTGAGCGATGAGAAATTTGTAACATTTGTACAGAGTGATTTAGTAAAGAAAGTAAAAGCAACTGGAAACAAACAGTTTAAGAATACAGAACACAGTTAAGATTTGGAGCAACAGTGTGGCACACACATCCAACAGGTTACATGATACATGCCTTTCCCTACTGTCTTGATTAGAGTTTGAAAACAGTCTCAGGGGAACTTCACTGGATAAACATTTCACAAAGCCTGGATCTAAAAACTGAACAAAGTATTATGTAGCAAATTACACCCACACCAGTTACAGTGAAAATCCAGAATTAGCCCTTATTTACAGGTTCAACAATGCTTTGAAAAGAAATATATACAAAGTTTCTCCACTCAAAGTAGTACTTAGACACAGAGAACTGTTCATTTAAAAAAAAAAATTTAAAAAGTAAGGACAGGTGTATTTACAGAACACATTGTTAGGAGTAGAGTTTGCTTGGCTAGTCGACCCTGCTCAGGTGCGCTCCGTGCCTGCAGAGTTCTTGCGCACCGCAGTAGACTTGGGTGCCAGCAGCTTCTCCACCATGGTGCGCGCATAGCGCAGCCGACTGGCCAGCTCCTTACAACAGCCATGCTCCTCAATCAGGCTTAGCTTGTAGGTGCGGAACTCCCGCTTCTCATCAATAAAGGTGACCGCTGCCATGAGTGGACACAGGATGACCTTAGTGTGGTCCTGCGGGAGAACACAGAACATGAGGAGTGTACACAGGTATCGTGAACAATGGGTCAAGAATAAATGTCAACCTTGTTTACTTGTAGTCATTGAAAATATCAGTTCACTTAACTTTACTAAAGGTTTTGGCAGAAGTGCCGTGAGGCTATTAAAAGAAAAAAGTACCCACTTGCAACATTAAAAACTTACTAATGAACTACTATCAAACAAACCGTTTAAAAGTGAAGTATGCACATGGCGACCTCTACACACAAGTTAAAATGTAATTGAACTGACATATCCTTAGTCACTGGTTGATTTTCCCCATACCTGCGTTATAATAAAAAGGAAAGCATGCCTTTTTAATTAAAGGCCATTGTTCTCTATAAAAACAAAACCTGCATGTACTTTTTGGACAAGTCTAGATAAGGACACCGCTTCTCATACAACAGAAGGGCTTTCCAGGGCAGCTGTAATCTTGCATGAACCCTTCGCAGTTCAAGGGACAAGCCAGAGCTGGTATGGCGGCTCACCTGGAAGAAGTTGATTTGCACAGTGCCGTTGCTGAGGTGCAGCACGATGGCGCTCTTTGTCCGGAACCAGTATCGCAGAAAAGGCAGGCGTGCCAGCTCATCACCGTCACGGGGAGTGATATTAGCCCCCGCCTTGAGCAGGTGCTCACTCATGTAGTTCCTGAAATACTTCAGCAAAGTGATCTGGGGAGGAGAGGTCAGAAAATTAAACCGTGCAAGTTTGAGAACAGTACTACACTCCCCAACTCGAGTACATGAATACATTGACTAATTATCACGGATTTAAGTTAACGTACAGTTTAAAAATCAGAGACTTCTGTAAAATGGAAAACCAATACTGGAAATTCTGCTGAGCCACCCCCAATTACTCCAAAGCTTGGTTTTGTACACTGCTGTGTGGACTCACTTTCTTGGTCAGTGCAGAGGGGTAGGAGCGCACACTCAAGTAGGACTCAGAGTTGTTTCTCTCTATGTACTGCAGGCTGTCTCCGTCGTTGTACATGATCAGCCGTGTCGAGTCATTGAAGAGAACGCCGACGCTGTTGTCACACAGCTGGTAACCTGGGGTGGGGGTGGGCATAATGTTACTATACACTTAAACTCAATTTATGGCTAGTTTGGTAGACGGTGCATATCTAGAATATTTGTGCAACCTAAATTAACCAAAGTAACTTGGCATTAATGGTTGCGCATTGGCGCAACTGTCACTTG